>JAREIS010000180.1:0-1200000 GCA_030060385.1 Muscicapa striata striata
ATGCTATTCAGATGCCTGCCCAAATCCAGAGGGGAGGTTCCATGGTGCAGGCACTGGGCTAAGGAATGCAGAGACCTGAGACGCTAAGAACAAAGCCAGGGATTCTGATACCCCCCTCAAATGGCTAAGGAAAGGGACGAAAATGCAACACACACAAAAGACACAGACATGTGATGTGACACCCACCAAAGCTGCTCTACCCTGTGCACCTAAGCATTAACATCAAATTGAGACTTTCCCATTACGGGGCCTAAGGGGCTGCTTCTTAGACATCCCCACCTCTAAAGCTGCCTCAAAAATCTCTCCTGACAAGTTTCATCCCGGTACCCTGCCCTCACCCCCCCCCGTGGACCTGAGCCCTCCACTTATCTGTCAGACATCCAGGGACGAGAAGCCACGGCAGCTGTGAAGAAAAGCGATTCCACCACGTGGGGAACTCCTGCCATCGCCAGGCTGCTGTCCCTTAGTCAGCTGCAATCAAGAAAACCAAACATCAGTGCATGCTCCCAGCAGCACAGCATCCAAAATTGGCTAATTCAACTACTCACCACCTTCCCAAGAACGCCCGGCTCTCAGGGGCGCACGCTTCGGCCGCCCCCAGAGGCTGATGCCATCGTCACAGGAGATGCCCTGCTTAAAAGAAGACAAGGTGATGTGGCGTGGCTGAAACTCGACCGACCCACGCTCCTCCCCCAAACTCCCGACTCACCCCGGCTGCTCGGCCGATGCCCAAGGCTACCCGGAAGGCTCCTCCAAATAGTAAAAGGGGAAGGCTTCGTCACGGGGTCCTGTAATACTTCTGGAGGTCTCACAGGAGCAGTGAGCCGGGTCTCTTGCCAGGTCAGTGAGGAGATCTCAGCTTAATTCAAGAGCACTTCCTAAAACACAAACAGCAAGGGATGCTTAGAGCCACACCAGAAATTGACACCTGAGCAAAAACAACTGCTTCTGTACACAGCTCACTCCTCACCTTGCCCACTTCAACTTGACTGCAGATATCCAGATTTAATACCTAAGAAAAGAAGACAAAGAAATGTGCTGTAACACCAATAGTTTACACTTGCCCTGCAAAGGCAAATGGTGACTGACCTTCTCAGGGGAGCCCCCTCAGCCAGGATGGGCCCTGTGCCTCAGCTTGAATCCATCTGCATCTGAAAGAAAGGTAGGACAAAAGTCAAAGCCCTGCAGGAGAACTTAACACTTCCAGACATCTTGGCTCAATCTGCAGCTATCATATGCACCCAACTACACCCCACACTACAAACTGCAAGTCCCCAGGACTGGTCCCATCCCACCTATGCCCAGACTATGCAGCAGGGCAGAGCAGCTCTGGCCCAACCACGTGCAGGCACCCATGACACAGGACATGGCAAACAAGGGGATAACACAAGGGAGGAGAAAACTCTTGGCTAGATGAATGACCGTGAAGATGAGAGAATGCAAAATGAGGAGGGGAGACTGATAGCAAGCTGACAAGGCTGGGAAAAGATGCTAGCAGAAGCATTTCTTCTAACAATCGTAGAGATGGAGGCCTTGAGAATCCTGTGGTCAGAATCTTCTCCCCATCTTCACATTCCTCCAATCCCAATCTGCTCTAATGGATCCTTGCCGTGCACAGCTGTCAGTCCAGCACAGAACAAGACCTTAAAAGACCTCTGACTGGATGCTTCTGAGCATCTAAGCATGCTTCTAAGCAGAGATGCTATTCAGATGCCTGCCCAAATCCAGAGGGGAGGTTCCATGGTGCAGGCTCTGGGCTAAGGAGTGCAGAGACCTGAGATGCTAAGAACAAAGCCAGGGATTCTGATACCCCCCTCAAATGGCTAAGGAAAGGGACGAAAAATGCAACACACACAAAAGACACAGACATGTGATGTGACACCCACCAAAGCTGCTCTACCCTGTGCACCTAAGCATTAACATCAAATTGAGACTTTCCCATTACGGGGCCTAAGGGGCTGCTTCTTAGACATCCCCACCTCTAAAGCTGCCTCAAAAATCTCTCCTGACAAGTTTCATCCCGGTACCCTGCCCTCACCCCCTCCGTGGACCTGAGCCCTCCACTTATCTGTCAGACATCCAGGGACGAGAAGCCACGGCAGCTGTGAAGAAAAGCGATTCCACCACGTGGGGAACTCCTGCCATCGCCAGGCTGCTGTCCCTTAGTCAGCTGCAATCAAGAAAACCAAACATCAGTGCATGCTCCCAGCAGCACAGCATCCAAAATTGGCTAATTCAACTACTCACCACCTTCCCAAGAACGCCCGGCTCTCAGGGGCGCACGCTTCGGCCGCCCCCAGAGGCTGATGCCATCGTCACAGGAGATGCCCTGCTTAAAAGAAGACAAGGTGATGTGGCGTGGCTGAAACTCGACCGGACCCACGCTCCTCCCCCCAAACTCCCCGACTCACCCCGGCTGCTCGGCCGATGCCCAAGGCTACCCGGAAGGCTCCTCCAAATAGGAAAAGGGGAAGGCTTCGTCACGGGGTCCTGTAATACTTCTGGAGGGCTCACAGGAGCAGTGAGCCGGGTCTCTTGCCAGGTCAGTGAGGAGATCTCAGCTTAATTCAAGAGCACTTCCTAAAACACAAACAGCAAGGGATGCTTAGAGCCACACCAGAAATTGACACCTGAGCAAAAACAACTGCTTCTGTACACAGCTCACTCCTCACCTTGCCCACTTCAACTTGACTGCAGATATCCAGATTTAATACCTAAGAAAAGAAGACAAAAATGTGCTGTAACACCAATAGTTTACACTTGCCCTGCAAAGGCAAATGGTGACTGACCTTCTCAGGGGAGCCCCCTCAGCCAGGATGGGCCCTGTGCCTCAGCTTGAATCCATCTGCATCTGAAAGAAAGGTAGGACAAAAGTCAAAGCCCTGCAGGAGAACTTAACACTTCCAGACATCTTGGCTCAATCTGCAGCTATCATATGCATCCAACTACACCCCACACTACAAACTGCAAGTCCCCAGGACTGGTCCCATCCCACCTATGCCCAGACTACGCAGCAGGGCAGAGCAGCTCTGGCCCGTCCACGTGCAGGAACCCGTGACACAGGACATGGCAAACAAGGGGATAACACAAGGGAGGAGAAAACTCTTGGCTAGATGAATGACCGTGAAGATGAGAGAATGCAAAATGAGGAGGGGAGACTGATAGCAAGCTGACAAGGCTGGGAAAAGATGCTAGCAGAAGCATTTCTTCTAACAATCGTAGAGATGGAGGCCTTGAGAATCCTGTGGTCAGAATCTTCTCCCCATCTTCACATTCCTCCAATCCCAATCTGCTCTAATGGATCCTTGCCGTGCACAGCTGTCAGTCCAGCACAGAACAAGACCTTAAAAGACCTCTGACTGGATGCTTCTGAGCATCTAAGCATGCTTCTAAGCAGAGATGCTATTCAGATGCCTGCCCAAATCCAGAGGGGGAGGTTCCATGGTGCAGGCACTGGGCTAAGGAATGCAGAGACCTGAGATGCTAAGAACAAAGCCAGGGATTCTGATACCCCCCTCAAATGGCTAAGGAAAGGGACGAAAAATGCAACACACACAAAAGACACAGACATGTGATGTGACACCCACCAAAGCTGCTCTACCCTGTGCACCTAAGCATTAACATCAAATTGAGACTTTCCCATTACGGGGCCTAAGGGGCTGCTTCTTAGACATCCCCACCTCTAAAGCTGCCTCAAAAATCTCTCCTGACAAGTTTCATCCCGGTACCCTGCCCTCACTCCCTCCGTGGACCTGAGCCCTCCACTTATCTGTCAGACATCCAGGGACGAGAAGCCACGGCAGCTGTGAAGAAAAGCGATTCCACCCTGAGGGGAACTCCTGCCATCGCCAGGCTGCTGTCCCTTAGTCAGCTGCAATCAAGAAAACCAAACATCAGTGCATGCTCCCAGCAGCACAGCATCCAAAATTGGCTAATTCAACTACTCACCACCTTCCCAAGAACGCCCGGCTCTCAGGGGCGCACGCTTCGGCCGCCCCCAGAGGCTGATGCCATCGTCACAGGAGATGCCCTGCTTAAAAGAAGACAAGGTGATGTGGCGTGGCTGAAACTCGACCGGACCCACGCTCCTCCCCCCAAACTCCCCGACTCACCCCGGCTGCTCGGCCGATGCCCAAGGCTACCCGGAAGGCTCCTCCAAATAGGAAAAGGGGAAGGCTTCGTCACGGGGTCCTGTAATACTTCTGGAGGGCTCACAGGAGCAGTGAGCCGGGTCTCTTGCCAGGTCAGTGAGGAGATCTCAGCTTAATTCAAGAGCACTTCCTAAAAACAAACAGCAAGGGATGCTTAGAGTCACACCAGAAATTGACACCTGAGCAAAAACAACTGCTCCTGTACACAGCTCACTCCTCACCTTGCCCACTTCAACTTGACTGCAGATAGCCAGATTTAATACCTAAGAAAAGAAGACAAAGAAATGTGCTGTAACACTAATAGTTTACACTTGCCCTGCAAAGGCAAATGGTGACTGACCTTCTCAGGGGAGCCCCCTCAGCCAGGATGGGCCCTGTGCCTCAGCTTGAATCCATCTGCATCTGAAAGGAAGGTAGGACAAAAGTCAAAGCCCTGCAGGAGAACTTAACACTTCCAGACATCTTGGCTCAATCTGCAGCTATCATATGCGTCCAACTACACCCCGCACTACAAACTGCAAGTCCCCAGGACTGGTCCCATCCCACCTATGCCCAGACTACGCAGCAGGGCAGAGCAGCTCTGGCCCAACCACGTGCAGGCACCCGTGACCCAGGACATGGCAAACGAGGGGATAACACAAGGGAGGAGAAAACTCTTGGCTAGATGAATGACCGTGAAGATGAGAGAATGCAAAATGAGGAGGGGAGACTGATAGCAAGCTGACAAGGCTGGGAAAAGATGCTAGCAGAAGCATTTCTTCTAACAATCGTAGAGATGGAGGCCTTGAGAATCCTGTGGTCAGAATCTTCTCCCCATCTTCACATTCCTCCAATCCCAATCTGCTCTAATGGATTCTTGCCGTGCACAGCTGTCAGTCCAGCACAGAACAAGACCTTAAAAGACCTCTGACTGGATGCTTCTGAGCATCTAAGCATGCTTCTAAGCAGAGATGCTATTCAGATGCCTGCCCAAATCCAGAGGGGGAGGTTCCATGGTGCAGGCACTGGGCTAAGGAGTGCAGAGACCTGAGATGCTAAGAACAAAGCCAGGGATTCTGATACCCCCCTCAAATGGCTAAGGAAAGGGACGAAAAATGCAACACACACAAAAGACACAGACATGTGATGTGACACCCACCAAAGCTGCTCTACCCTGTGCACCTCAGCATTAACATCAAATTGAGACTTTCCCATTACGGGGCCTAAGGGGCTGCTTCTTAGACATCCCCACCTCTAAAGCTGCCTCAAAAATCTCTCCTGACAAGTTTCATCCCAGTACCCTGCCCTCACCCCCTCCGTGGACCTGAGCCCTCCACTTATCTGTCAGACATCCAGGGACGAGAAGCCACGGCAGCTGTGAAGAAAAGCGATTCCACCACGTGGGGAACTCCTGCCATCGCCAGGCTGCTGTCCCTTAGTCAGCTGCAATCAAGAAAACCAAACATCAGTGCATGCTCCCAGCAGCACAGCATCCAAAATTGGCTAATTCAACTACTCACCACCTTCCCAAGAACGCCCGGCTCTCAGGGGCGCACGCTTCGGCCGCACCCAGAGGCTGATGCCATCGTCACAGGAGATGCCCTGCTTAAAAGAAGACAAGGTGATGTGGCGTGGCTGAAACTCGACGGACCCACGCTCCTCCCCCAAACTCCCCGACTCACCCCGGCTGCTCGGCCGATGCCCAAGGCTACCCGGAAGGCGCCTCCAAATAGGAAAAGGGGAAGGCTTCGTCACGGGGTCCTGTAATACTTCTGGAGGGCTCACAGGAGCAGTGAGCCGGGTCTCTTGCCAGGTCAGTGAGGAGATCTCAGCTTAATTCAAGAGCACTCCCTAAAACAGAAAAACAGCAAGGGATGCTTAGAGTCACACCAGAAATTGACACCTGAGCAAAAACAACTGCTCCTGTACACAGCTCACTCCTCACCTTGCCCACTTCAACTTGACTGCAGATATCCAGATTTAATACCTAAGAAAAGAAGACAAAGAAATGTGCTGTAACACCAATAGTTTACACTTGCCCTGCAAAGGCAAATGGTGACTGACCTTCTCAGGGGAGCCCCTCAGCCAGGATGGGCCCTGTGCCTCAGCTTGAATCCATCTGCATCTGAAAGAAAGGTAGGACAAAAGTCAAAGCCCTGCAGGAGAACTTAACACTTCCAGACATCTTGGCTCAATCTGCAGCTATCATATGCATCCAACTACACCCCACACTACAAACTGCAAGTCCCCAGGACTGGTCCCATCCCACCTATGCCCAGACTACGCAGCAGGGCAGAGCAGCTCTGGCCCAACCACGTGCAGGCACCCGTGACACAGGACATGACAAACGCGGGAACAACACAAGGGAGGAGAAAACTCTCTGACTGAAGAATGACTAAGAAGACAGAGAATGCAAAATGAGATGACCAAGGCCAGACTGAAAGCCAGCTGTTCAGGCTGGAAAAAGATGCTAGCAGAATGATTTATTCCAAAAACTGCAGAGACGGATGCCCGATAATCTTCTCCCCATCTTCACATTCTTCCATAGTCCCAATCTGCTGTAATGGATCCTTCCAGAGCACAGCTGTCAATACAGCTCAGAACAAGACCTTAAAAGACATCTGACTGGATGCCTCAAAAAAGAGATGAGATTCAGATGGCTGTCCAAGCTCCTGAGTCAAAGGTTGGATGGCCCTGGGCCAAGGAATGCAGATAGCACAAGATGCTATGAATGATGCCTGGGGTTTGATACCACACTCAAAGGGATAAGGCAAGACACGGACAGTACAACACACACAAAAGACACAGACAATACCAGAGACAAGTGACGTGACACCCACCAGTACTGCTCTGCCCTGTGCACCTCAGAATTGGGAACAAATTGACACTTTCCCCTTATGGGGCCTAAGGGGCTGCTGCTTGGACATCTCCACCTCTAAAGCTGCCTCAAAAATCCCTCCTGACAAGTCCCAACCCTGCACCCAGCCTCCATCCCCTCCGTGGGTCAGAGCCCTCCACTTATCTGTCAGACATCTGGAGATGCAAATCCACTCTGGGTGCAAAGTAAGGCCGCCTCATCATCTGGGCAATTCCTGCCAGCACCGGACTGCTGTCTCTTAGGGAGCTACAATAAAGAAAACCAAACATCAGAGCATGCCCTGAGCAGCACATGGGCCAGAATCAGATCATTCCACTACTCACCATCTCCCAAGAATGCCCAGGTCCTCGGCTACCGGGATGACATCTTCAAATTGTAAAGGGGAAGGCTTCATCACAGAGTCCTGTAATACTCCTGGAGGGCTCAGAGGAGCTTTGAGCAGGTCCCTGGCCAGGTCAGTGAGGAGATCTCACCTTAAAACAAGGGCACTTCCTAAAACACACAAACAGCAATGGATGCTTAGAGTCACACCAGAAATTGACACCCGAGAAAAAACAACTGCTTCTGTACACAGCTGACTCCTCACCTTGCCCACTTCAACTTGACTGCAGAGATCCAGCTTCAAATCCTAAGAAAAAAAAGACAAAGAAATATGCTGTAACACACTCATAGTTTACACTTCCCCAGCAAAAACAAACAGAGACTGACCTTCTCAGGGGAGCCCTCTCAGCCAGGATGGGCCCTCTGCCTCAGCTGAATCCATCTGCATCTGAAAGAAAGGGAGGACAAAAGTCAAAGCCCTGCAGGAGAACTTAACACTTCCAGACACCTTGGCTCAATCTGCAGCTATCATATGCATCCAACTACACCCCACACTACAAACTGCAAGTCCCCAGGACTGGTCCCATCCCACCTATGCCCAGAATATGCAGCAGGGCAGAGCAGCTCTGGCCAAAATACGTGCAGGCACCCGTGACACAGGAGGTGACAAACAAGGGGACAACACAAGGGAGGAGAAAACTCTGGGACTGAAGAATGACTAAGAAGACAGAGAATGCAAAGTGAGATGACCAAGGCCAGACTGAAAGCGAGCTGCTCAGGCTGGAAAAAGATGCAAGCAGAATGATTTATTCCAAAAACTGCAGAGATGGATGCCTGAGAATCTTCCCCATCTTCATTCTTCCAAGTCCCAATCTGCTGTAATGGATCCTTGCAGAGCACAGCTGTCAATACAGCTCAGAACAAGACCTTAAAAGACATCTGACTGGATGCCTCAAAAAAGAGATGAGATTCAGATGGCTGTCCAAGCTCCTGAGTCAAAGGTTGGATGGCCCTGGGCCGAGGAATGCAGATAGCACAAGATGCTATGAATGATGCCTGGGTTTGATACCACACTCAAAGGGCTAAGGCAAGACAAGGACAGTACAACACACACAAAAGACACAGACTGCACCACAGACAAGTGACGTGACACCCACTAAACTGCTCTGCCCTGTGCACCTCAGAATTGGGAACCAGTTGACACTTTCCCCTTATGGGGCCTAAGGGGCTGCTGCTTGGACATCTCCACCTCTAAAGCTGCCTCAAAATCCCTCCTGACAAGTCCCAACCCTGAACCCAGCCTCCATCCCCTTCTGTGGATCAGAGCCCTCCACTTATCTGTCAGACATCCAGGAGATGCAAATCCACTCTGGGTGCAAAGTAGAGCAGCCTCATCATGGGAAATTCCTGCCAGCACGAACTGCTATCTCTTAGGGAGCTACAATAAAGAAAATCAAACATCAGAGCATGCCCTGAGCAGCACATGGGCCAGAATCAGATCATTCCACTACTCACCATCTCCCAAGAATGCCCAGGTCCTCAGGGCACTTTGGCCACTCTTAGGGGCTGATGCCATCTTCACAGGATACACCTGGATTAAGAGGAGACAAGGTGATGTGGCGTGGCTGAAACTCGACTGGACCCACGCTCTCCTCCCAAACTCCCCGACTCACCCGGCTGCTCGGCTGATCCCAAAGGCTACCCGGATGACATCTTCAAATTAGGAAAAGGGGAAGGCTTCATCACAGGGTCCTGTAATACTTCTGGAGGGCTCACAGGAGCTTTGAGCCGGGTCTCTGCCAGGTCAGTGAGAGATCTCAGCTTAATTCAAGAGCACTTCCTAAAACACACAAACAGCAATAGATGCTTAGAGTCACACCAGAAATTGACACCTGAGCAAAAACAACTGCTTCTGTACACAGCTCACTCCTCACCTTGCCCACTTCAACTTGACTGCAGATATCCAGATTTAAATCCTAAGAAAAAAAGACAAAAAATGTGCTGTAACACACTCATCATTACACTTCCCAGAAAACAAACTGTGACTGACCTTCTCAGGGAGCCCTCACAGCCAGGATAAACCCTCTGCCTCAGACTTGAATCCATCTGCACCTGAAAGAAAGGGAGGACAAAAGTCAAAGCCCTGCAGGAGAACTTAACACTTCCAGACATCTTGGCTCAATCTGCAGCTATCATATGCATCCAACTACACCCCACACTACAAACTGCAAGTCCCCAGGACTGGTCCCATCCCACCTATGCCCAGACTACGCAGCAGGGCAGAGCAGCTCTGGCCCAACCACGTGCAGGCACCCGTGACACAGGAGGTGACAAACGATGGGACAACACAAGGGAGGAGGAAACTCTGGGACTGAAGAATGACTGAGAAGACAGAGAATGCAAAATGAAATGACAGAGGCCAGACTGAAAGCGAGCTGTTCAGGCTGGAAAAAGATGCTAGCAGAATGATTTATTCCAAAAACTGCAGAGACAGATGCCCGAGAATCTTCTCCCCATCTTCACATTCTTCCATAGTCCCAATCTGCTGTAATGGATCCTTCCAGAGCACAGCTGTCAATACAGCTCAGAACAAGACCTTAAAAAACATCTGACTGGATGCCTCAAAAAAGAGATGAGATTCAGATGGCTGTCCAAGCTCCTGAGTCAAAGGTTGGATGGCCCTGGGCCAAGGAATGCAGATAGCACAAGATGCTATGAATGATGCCTGGGTTTGATACCACACTCAAAGGGATAAGGCAAGACACAGACAGTACAACACACACAAAAGACACAGACTGCACCACAGACAAGTGACGTGACACCCACCAGTACTGCTCTGCCTGTGCACCCTCAGAATTGGGAACAAATTGACACTTTCCCTTATGGGGCCTCAGGGAGCTGCTGCTTGGACACCTCCGCCTCTAAAGCTGCCTCAAAAATCCCTCCTGACGAGTCCCAACCCTGAACCCAGCCTCTCTCCCCTCCGTGGGTCAGAGCCCTCCACTTATCTGTCAGACAACTGGAGATGCAAATCCACTCTGGGTGCAAAGTAAGGCCGCCTCATCATCTGGGCAATTCCTGCCAGCACCAGACTGCTGTCTCTTAGGGAGCTACAATAAAGAAAACCAAACATCAGAGCATGCCCTGAGCAGCACATGGGCCAGAATCAGATCATTCCACTACTCACCATCTCCCAAGAATGCCCAGGTCCTCAGGGCACTTTGACCACTCTCAGTGGCTGATGCCATCTTCACAGGATACACCTGGATTAAGAGGAGACAAGGTGATGTGCTGTGGCTGAAACTCGACTGGACCCACCCTTGCCCACTTCAACTTGATTGCAGATATCCAGCTTCAAATCCTAAAGAAAAGAAGACAAAGTGCTGTAACACACTTAACATGATCGCTTCCCCTGCAAAAACAAACAGAGACTGACCTGTGAGGGGCTCTCACCTCCATCCCATGAGGTACTCCCAGGTGCCCAGCATAAACTCCTCTCCCGAGCAGCTCCAGACTGAAGAGAGCAATGAAACCCTCCCCCTAAAATAGCCCCAGCAGGACCTGCCTCCTCATGGTCACTGCTCACACCTGGGGCTGTTCTTTCTCTCATCACCCTCACTGCTCACACCTGCGCCGTTCTCTATAATCACCCCAAGCCCCCGAGGAGTTGGCCACGCCCCCTGGGTTGGAGGCCACGCCTTCAGAAGGGGCTGGAGCTGACCACGCCTCCCAGGGTGAAACCACTCCCCCAGGGGTGGAGGACACGCCTCGGGGCACAGGGCTGCTCACAGTAGGGTCCCGATATTGTATATATACAAAGATGGAAAAGCACTGTATCTCTGGCACTGCAGAAAATTTCAGGCTCCTGGGGAGTAAAATTTTTATTTAAATATTTAAAAGGTTTTTTTAATTTTTACAATGCATGTGCCCTGGGGTGGAGGCCATGGCCCCAGGGCCGGCTGGCCACGCCCCCTGGTGGGTTGGCCACAGCCCTGATGGTCGAGGTCACGCCCTTAGTGATTTTGGGATTATTTTTGGACAGATTTTGGGGTGATTTTAGGGGTGATTTCGGAGAGATTTTGGGGTGATTTGGGAGGGTTTTGGGGTGATTTGGGAGGGATTTTGGGGTGGTTTTTGTTGCAGAAGCAGCCCGAGGGGTCCGTGCCCGGCCCGCTGCAGGCGCCGGGCGGGCAGGAGCCCCGGGCCGAGCGGGCACGGGCGAGGGGGAGCCGGGCGCTGCTCTCTCCGCGCGGGGCTGCGGGGCCTCCGCACACCGCGGGGCGGGGCCAGCGGGAGCGGTGGGGTTTGGGGCCCCGGGCTGGGCACGGCGCTCCCGGCGCCAGAGGCCGGTCCCAGCCGCGATGCACCGCTGGGAGATTCCGCCGCCGTTCTCGGGCGCGGTGATCGACACCGCCCCGGCTCCCGCGGCCGCGGCGATCCCGAGTCCGACGCGCCCGAGCCGTCCCCTCGGCCCCGATCCCAGTCCGATCCCGATCCCGTCCCGGCCCCGATCCCTCCCGATGCGCCCGACCCGCTCGATCCCTCCCGCCGATCCCAGTCCCGATCCCGGCGCCGATCCCGCCCGGATCCTGCCGGGCAGCTCGCACCCTGCCGCCCGGAGACGAGCGGCACGCTGGAACCCCCAAGACGCCGCAAACCCAGACCCGGAACCGCGTCCCCCTGAGCGCCCGGTGCGGGCCGGGCCGGGGCAGTCCTGGGCGGGCAGCCCGCGCTCCGCCGAGGGACCCCCCCAGGCAGCGGAGCGCCGTGCGTGGATCGGCCGCCTTGATGGGCCGGCCCGCGGCCAGCGCGGTCCCGCCCAGCACCGATGAACGCGCCGTCCGCCCCCCTGCTGCCATATATAGAAGGTCGCTGTGTAGCGGCCGGGACGCCATCTTGAGAGTGGCTTGTCATCACTTCCTCCCTCCCCTGCCGCCATATTTAAAAGGTCAGGAGCGTGGCGGCATGGGCGCCATCTTGAGAGGGGCTTGTCACATCTTCCCTTCCCTGCCGCTATCTTTAGTATTGGCAGCCGCCACGTACGGCCTGGCTGCCGTCTTTGGCACCCGCCGCCTCGGGGGTGCCTGCAGTACCGCGCTGAGCCCGCAAGGCAGCCATGTGCTGGGGGCGTAGCCGTGGCTGGACGCGGGGCAGGGGCGGGGCTGGGGGAGGGCCCCAGGGTGACTTACGGGCAGAGGGAAGGGTGAGCGCTGGGCTAAACCCTCAAAAAAACCCCCCAAAAAAACCTCAAAATAATCTTAATATTAAAAAAAAAAATACACCAAAACCTTTTAAAAATCCCTTTAAAATAGCCTAAAACAACCTTTAAAACCATCAAAAAAATAAAAAAGTCGATCAATTGATCGGCAGGCATCAAGCAATCAAGCCCAGCTCGGGGTGCCTGCAGTACCGCGCTGTGCCCACAAGGCGGCAGCACTGCCGGGGCGCCGCCTCGGGGGGGCTGCCTGCTGTGTCCACAAGGCGGCTGCACTGCCGGGGCGCCGCGGCGATGTGCAGGCGGCGAAGGCGGGGCGGGGGCGCGGGGGGGCGGACCCGGGGCTGGGGCGCGGGTCAGGGGCGGGGCTGGGGGCGGGGCCAAGGGTGACTGACAGGGACAGGGCGGGGTCAGGGTTGGGCTTCCCATGGCCGGACCCCAACGAGCAGCCCCGCGCCCCCGAGGGCTGTGGCAAACAGGCCCGGGCAGGGGCAGCGCTGGGGACGGCCTCAGGGTCACCTCAGGAGGCGCTTGGGCACAGGAAGTGCCGTGATGGGCAGGGGGACACCCCCGGGGGGGCGGGGGGGCGCCAGTGCCGTGTTGGGGGACCGGGGGTGGGGTCGGGCCAGGCTTGAGTGAGAAGTGGATCTTTGGGTGAGTGACAGGCGTGGTGGTGCACCAAAACATTGGCTAAATAGCCTATTTTCTAAGCATGTAATTACCCTGCTAACTAATTAGGTGTGTCATGAGTTAACTGTCTACTTTCATTACAACCCCAGATGGGAGTCAGCATGTAATGCTCAATCAAGCTAATTATTACCTACTCTCATCTGGAGTACTAATGAGGGGTCCTAGATGGTATCCATAAAAAAGAAGAAAAAAAAATTGTATCTGTTGCAGCAGTAGAAAATCTCAGGCTCTGGCAGAGCACATATTTTTATTTAAATAATAAAGTCAGGGTCTCTGGTGGGGTGTTTTGGTTTTTTTCTTGAAGTCAGCCTGAAAATTTCTATTGCCTTTTTTGTTTTACAATTAGAAAGGAAAACAAAGTTAGAAACAGAGTTAGAGAGAAAAAAAAACTAGAAACAGAAAAAGAGTTAGAGAGAGAGTGAGAGACAAAAACTGAGTTAAATTTGGAGGGATGTAGAGAGAAATTAAAAAAAAATAAAATAAAAAGAGTTAAAGCTAGAGCAAATATGAAATAGAGTGAAAGAGCAAAACAGACTTAGGGAAATTATAAAATGGAGTCAGAGACACAAAGAAAAAGAAACAGATTTTCAGGGAAACAGTGGTACAGGGAAATACAACAGTCATAAAGTTTAAAGTCTTTTATTAACCCAACGAGCTCCTTCGTGACTTTTGATAAACTTGAGCTGAGGCAGAAAGCAGCTGTTGAACAGCCCATAGAATAACCTTCTCATAAGAAGCAAAGAAAGAAATACAGTGAAAAAAAAAAACAGACTGCATCATACCAAAGACAGGAGCCAAGGGAGCAGTGGGGACGGAGCGGGGTATCGTTATTAGGGGTGATTCAACATCATTTAATGAATTTTTAAATTTACACTTCATCAAAACACAGCAAAACAATGTATACAAAGGCAAGTATAGATGCAAATTCAATTACAAATACAATCCATGGACACACTGTTAAAGGTGAATTTACATACAGAGCAATCCATGGAAATGCAGCAGCAAATGCAAACACAGAACAATACAGGGGAATGCAAGCCAAATATATACTAATGCAATATAATATTTTTTCTGTTCCTGAAGTATTAGTTACAGGAAACCCAAAACAAAAGCAGCACACAGAAAGCATAGCACTCATCCATCACACACGACTCTTTCAGCTTACACACGAATTCAGCATCGCTCTCATCTCGACCGCTCTGTTACACCACAGCCATCAGTGCTCCTCGGGAACCAACAAAGCCCACAGACAAGTGTTTCTGCTTTAGGGCAGAAATTCAAAAAGTCAAGAATTCTCACAAGTGGCATAATACATGTTCAGTTTAATTTACATTCTGTACCACCCAAGTTTCTTCATGCAGTGTAATTCCAAATTCCTGTATCGCCATGGAGGTGCTCATCATCCTTTGACCCATTAAGAACTGATGCCACTGCAGTTGCCACTTGGTGACTTACATACTCAACACTGGTATTTCCAGCTGTAAAATTTAGTTATTCAATAAGACATCAGTTATTTTGGATTTTAAACACCAAAACATTTTTGTCACAGAATACACTAAATAATTTTGAAATAAGTCATCTAGAGTAAACTGAATTCTGCTTTTGATTCTACAGTGCTAATCTGCAATAATTAAAAGAACTGCTGCAATAATGAAAGAACTACCAAACAGGCAGAAATACTGTGTGATAGTTTAAACGCAGATAACATGTTCTACAAAATTTTTATGAGTTTTTTCCTAGGAAGATTTCTCAAAGCAAAAAGAAAAAAACTAAGTGTGTCACTAATTTTAAGCTGATTTAATGAGCTAGAAGGTTCTTTGTTTTGTTGAAGTGCCAATTCTGAACATACAATCTGTAAAAGAAAAGATACATGTATTTAGGCATATATGTGTATTCCCGGACATTAAATTCTCCTTTGACAAGTAGTTCATGTAATAAAGTGCATGATGGTCTGGAAGGAGTGAGGGAAAACAAACAAACAAACAGAGAACCAAACTACAAACCTCTCCAAAAAGATAAAAAAACAACTTGTCTGGAATTAATCCAGGTAAGATGTGCCCCTTCACAACCAGCACCAGTCCTTCCTACTAAAAACTGCACGTGATATGGTACTTACCTAACAGAAATCAGAGACGGAAGAAAGAAACAGGCAACTTCAAAAAGGAGAAAAAAAAAAATCCAAAAAGATAGAGAAAACTTCAAGAAATCAGGCCTTGTGGTTAAAATAGAGAAAGTGCAGTTACTTAAAAGACACATTCGTGCTATTGATGATGTAATATCAATTTCCTTTTAAAGTGCCACTGTAAGGACTGGAGACAAACTTCAGTTACAACAGCAGTCAAAATTTTTCTGTAAAGCTAGAATTTCAAGTCATCAACAGATTTTTTGAGGACAAAGTAAGTCCTTGTGCACAGGAATCAAAACCTAAGTACTTATTAAAATTTTGTCTACTGAATTTTACCTCCATGTATGCCAGATTATTTGACTGCTGCTGTAACTGAAAAGAGCACTGGGATATTCACATTCTGAACAGACAACAACGGAAAAGAAGGATACCAAAAAAACTCACCAGAATTTCCTCTGTATGCAATACCATGCTGACCTAATAAAACTCTAAGTTTTTTCATTTCTTCAGAAAGTTGCTTGTATTCCTAAGAAAGAAAATACATTAAAAATAGTTCTCCCACGTTTCAAATACATACCTAAATAGGGAGCTTTTAAGAAAAAAATACCTCTGTGCACAGCTGTTAGACCTTTTGGCTTTAAAGATCCTATAATGCTTGTTCCAAGAACACAGAGCAAATTTTAGAGAAAGATATATGTCTGTGTTTCCAAAAGAAGAGGCAGCTTTATTCAAGCCAAGAGTGAAAATTAGGAATGCTTTCTGTAACTATTTCAAATCTGTCCTGTAACTAGCATTCTGGCATAGAAAAAATCTTGAGTTTACTTCAGGAATACTCTTTATCATAATTCTGCAGTCTGGAAATTTGTCACCTCCTCAACTCTTGACCTAGTAACTTCATGTTCTTGCTCTCAGCAGTTTCTGTTAACTGACAGACAGGTATTGCTTAGTTCTTTTGAGACTCAAACCATATGCTTGAACTCTTAGAGAAGCCCATATGTTTATTTGTGTTTTTGTGTTTACATGAATAAAGACAGAGCAAAAGAGTAAGTATTTAAGATTCTGTGGCTACCAAACCAGTCAATTTATGTAAATTAAGCTATGATGAAGACAGAAAAAGAAATAGAAATTATTAAATACTGTGTTGTTAATGAGTGAGGGGAAAAAAAAAAACCAAAAACGCATTGACTGTTCCAGCTCCTGTGAGATCAAAACTGTGATCTTTATATTAAAGCATATTTAGCTTAACCATGGTTTTATTTGGTTATATTCATGAATTACTTCATAGTGGTTTGTCTTTCCTGTATTTTTCAAATAAAAAGACAACAGCAACTGCCTCTTTGCATTATAATGGATGAATTCACTTCCATGCTCTTTTTCTGATGGTCAGGTTGTACTCTTTTAGGCTGAGCAATTCTGTTGCAGAACTGTTCATATACACAAGAGTCATTCAGAAATAAATACAGATATTCTGCCTTTTTCTTGTGCAACAACCAATGCATTCTTACACTCTTACAAGTCTGGGTAATTATCCACAGAGAGAGGTGTCAACATTCTTGAGGTTGTTACACATGTATCTTCACTAGTAATTCCTTCCTGTCTCCAGACTGATATTCCCCAGAAAGAGTACCTGCAAGGCGTTCACAGCCCATGTGCAGACACTAATTCCTTCACAACCCCATCTTCTCACCGGGCATTCATTTTTGCTGGTTTGTTTCTAACTTAGGGGCTATAATAAAGATATGAAATCATAGTATATGCAGGCTGTTACATATTGAAACCAGAAAAGATAACCCCATTAAGAGATTCAGCTGAATACCAAGGGCATTCACATAATGCTCTCCCATTGATACTGTCATACAGTAAAAAGGTGGCAATTCCACATTGTAAATATCAAGCTCTATACCTTACTGCATTTTTCCACTGTTTCAAATTCCAGAGTTATTTTCTTACTCTGTTTTTCAACTTCGTTTTCTTCTGTTGCTTTTAGAAGTCCTGCTTCCTCAAAAATCTCTTTCAAAATTTTTTTGTAACCCTAAAAAAGAAGTTTCCAAAAGGTGATAGATCAATCTATTCAACTCTCATCTCTGCTTGTAATTTGCACTGGCCATTCCAAGTCCCCAAGCTTCATTACCAGTTCATATAGTAGTTACAGAACATGAGAATTACTATTTGCCAACTACTCCAAAAGAAGAACCTACAGAGGCTAGGCTTGGCTATTTGACAGTAATTGTTTTTTACCGAATACGAGTTCGAAAAAATTAATGAACCTGGTCAGTTATGAGTTCATCGTACAGAAGCTGCTCTGCTTCATCCCACTTCCTTTGCAGTGCTTCAGTCAGAGTTGGATAAACTGAAAAATGGAAGTCAAACCATATAAAAACCAAGAGCACTGTCCCGCATTAGTTAATTCCTCCTCCAGTATCATGCAAGAACTCAGTGTTTCTACACAGCACACACACAGTCTCCACTGCTTTCAAGAGCTGGGCTTACGCCTGAATTGCACCTCACACGTTTAAACTTTCCAGAGAATGACCAGAAATTTTTCTTATTTCCAGATACAAGGCCTCATATTCCTTTGCTCAATGTAATTCTAATTGAGCTTTTTTTGTAACGTAAGTAAATAGGGAGATACTAGAGGGCTTATTCCTACAGTCCAAGAAAAGAAAAAAAAAATCATTCACTGTGTCTACACTAGCAATGACAATTTATTTGAGAAAAACCTATGTGTTACAATGACTGTGATTTAATAAACACTTCATATTATATGTAAACACTTAACACTAAATTATATTAAGGTACTAACTCAACCTAAAAATGGGTGCTCTGAGGATAGTGCAATATGCCACTGTTACACAAAATATTTTTTTAAATCTTACCTAAAAGTGAGTGGGGATGGCACACGAGAGGAGTTTCAAATGTCAGAGAGTAAACACAAGTACTTGGCTCAGACACGTAAGCCAATTTATTGCTCTTTCCACAAACAAGATGAACCTAAACATCAGTAAAAACAAAGATGAGAAAAAAAGTCTACATGAAACAATACCATCACTGATGATCAATCTGCTGTGTTCCAGTGCCAGCAGATGCATTTCTGTACATAGTCATGTCAAAGCTTCCAGTGCCTTTTTTGACTTTTTCCGACAGAAAAAGCATCATAGCAAGCACATTGTCTAATTAATTTATCAAACGTGAAAATTGTTTTCTCTAATGGGAAAATATTCTCCCTACCAACCATTATTCCTTGGAGTATTAAGCAGCATGTTTCCAGCAAGAATGAGAGTAAAAAGGACAATGAATAGAAGACCCTTTAGAATCTCATCTAACATAAGCACGATTTTCTTAAAATTTATTTCTGACCAATGTGCTATTTTAACATACATCTGCAGAGAATTATTTTCATCTTTAGATTTGCAGCACAATATTTCCTGTCTTCAAAATGAAATGCCAGTGAAATATTTCAAGCACAATATCAAAGGATATACAAGAATATGAATTTTTCTGCAGCTTCTATGGGAAATAAAGATGTTAAGCAGGCACCTCCGTTAGAGTGTAACATTTTCACCTTGGCCAGGATATGGCAGCCAAGTTGGCAGCTAATCGCAAGAGATTCAACAAGGCCAAGTGCACTCGGGCCATAGCAATCCCATGCACTGCTCTAGGCTTGGGCAGGAGCAGCTGCAAAGCTGCCTGGTGGAAAAAGGCCTGGAGATCCTGGTTGACAGGTGCTACTCATCAGGCTTGTGCTCCAGACCCTTCCACAGCTCCGTGCCCTTCTCTAGACATGCTCCATCACCTTAAAGCCTTTCTTGAAACGCCCCTAGTACTTGTTCTTACACCATGCTTAGCTTCTCAGCATGCTATTGTTAACTGCGTAATTCTCTTCCCTCCTTTTTCCTGGATGTTTTTAATAGGCTGACATCTTGAATTCAACAAAGAGCTCTTATCTTTATTCTGCCTGACACAAATTACAAAGCACTATACTGTATTTCTACAGTAGTAATTATACCACTCTATCTATCAAGAAAAAAAAAAAAAAAAAAGTTGTAAGTAACCAATGAGAAAACATAAGTAAATGTCTTCAAAATTTTATCCTGATTCTAGCTTTCCTCGTCCAGTCATTCACATAGTTCCTGCAGGAATCCATCTTTATCTTTTCTATCACAGCTTAGATGATGACTTCTTCAGGGTAGGAATGTTTCAGTTTGTAATCTCACAAGTGAGAGTCATGCTGTCTGAATTAGCATAGTCTAAGTTATTATACCTTTGTCTGTCTGCTCTTAGTTTCACAGGAGTCTCCTTCTCTCATCCACATTCCAACAAATGTGTTGTTGTCAATTTCCCATTCATGCCAGATTCTGAAAAAAGAGGACACTATTTTGTTTTCATATACTGGACAGAAAAAGATGAACCATCAGGAAGAAAACCAAGTATAACCTTATACCATATTCAATTTTAAGTGTATATACTTCATTTTTGTTGTCTTGGTATTTACATTTCCTACAGCCAACACCTTGGAAGCAGTGTAGTTCGTTATCCAGGTTGCTATATAGAACACATCAACAGCACTTTTTGAGAGCAGAGTTTTGGATCAAATTTCAGTTTTACAAACCATTTGCACTTAGAAATCTCTGTTTAAGTTCAAATTCCATGAGGCTAAGTGCAACTCAGTTTGATTGCAAGATTTTTAGTGCTGGTAAGAGTACCTACAAAAACTACTTCCACTAGTCCTAAAGCAAATGATACCCTCAGCGAGGTGATGTACTAGTTTCCTCACACACTGGCTTACCATTCTGTACACAGCAAAAAAAGAGACATCTATATACAAAATATCGAGAAAAGGAAGGGTCTGGTTTATACTTAGATTTATTTTACATACTGTGATTTGCTGGTATTATGATCCAGGGTCTTCAAATACTTTGGGATACTTTTTTTGGGTCTACATTGAGCATTTCATAACTTTTTCTGTTTAACAACCATTATTTCATTCTGTAATTTCTGTATTTTAACTCAAACTGCAAACAGTTAAGGGACATGAAATCTGTGTTAATATAAGCTGTAGTTAGGCATTACTGAATTTCTCACATGAGCATATCACACTTACAGTTGGCATTGGTTATTAATCAGTCTCCAGCTAAAATATGTGGTTAGTATTTATCAACAAAAAAATAAATCTGAATTTTTCAAGAAAGGGTATTTTTATACCCTTGGGAACTACCATGACCTAAACTGACCAATGGAAGAATCCTAATTTTAAAACTGCCTCCTTTTTGGAATCTATGAAGTGGCCAGCTGACAACACAGGTAAAATGTAAAAGGTCTAAATGCCTCACCCTAAAATCCCACTATAGGCATTCCATCGAAAAGTCTGCTCATGCTGAGTGACATTATGGAAAGGACAAAACTCATACTTGTACCTTAAAAGGAGAGAAAAGAAACAGAAAACAAGAAATGTTTCAGACTGGAATAAAAAACTAGTTAATTCCTAGTAAGTATACAAACAAAGATGCAAATCCATTACTCACGTGGATTCCACAAAACTGAAACACTTGCCAGCAAGCCTAAAGAGATGTGCAGGGCCTAAAAACATCACAACATGACATAAAGGAAAAATAATGTTTTGGTTAAATTTAAACAAGCTATTGCGGTGACAAAAGTGCGAGAAGTACGTGACAAAATTAGTTTTCTACTGTACATAAGGGAATTTTTATCTTCCATATGAATTACTTTGAGGTCTTGTTAGCACTATACTGATTTGCGTCATGATCCTTAACGTTTTTCATTCTCACTACCCAGTGAAATAGATATGCCTCTTTCAACAACAAAAATGAGAAACTTGTGCAAAAATAAACATTTGCAGGCCAGGTCCATAAAAGGAATCATCAGTGCAGATCCTGCCAAAATCTAACACTGAAATCACTGAAACTCTTGCTTGGCAGCTGTCTGTCTCCGAATTCATTCAAACTCGTCAAGTTTGTACCAGTAAAGCCCGTTAGTCCAAAACACTGACAATGCTGCACATTTAAGTTTCACTGAGATTCTCAAAGTGGATATTCCTTTTTTCCATTCCAAGATGGCTAACTTGTCATTAAAAAGAGGGTGAAAAGTTCTGAACTACATGCTAGAGGGGTACTTCAGAATTTCTTGTATAAGGAAATTTTCCTTAGAATTACTATATATTTATGAGGAAAGAAGAAAAGAGATTACAAAGCATATAAAGTAAAACCCCACCCTGGATTCTAACTCCCCACTGTCAGGATTGCATGGGTACTTTTTCCAAACATCTAGAAAAGCAATCCTACAAACAAAGGTCAGACTACCAGAATCATGTCCTCCAGAATGCTTTAACCACTGGCTGGTTCTCTTTCCCAAGTGTTTTTCTGACAGCATAACCTTGTATTTCATTCTAAAGATAGGCTTGGCCCAAGGGTTTGTTCCTCTACTACACGAAATCTGTGCCCCAGTGATTAGGATGCTCTCCCCGCAGATGAAAAAAAGCAAACGTGCATGTCCATGAGGAATGCATTAAACTCATGTCTCCCTTTCCAGAGCACATAGTATAGAAGAGAAATTAACAGTATTATTATTACAACTGTTTTGTAGAAGAAAAGAACCAAGTGCGGTTTCTGTGCTACACAAATAATTCTACAAGGCAGGATTCCATGCCCTAGGTTCATGTTCTATATATACAGTCCCAATTTTTGGCTACATGTAAGATCCCACAACAAACAAAGAAGGATTTCTGGTGTGCTGTCCTATTTTCCTGCTACTTTTGGCATCTTCCCATTCAGCATTATATTACTAATCCCATTTCTAACTAGATAACAATTCGCGTGCAGTACATGCAGAATTATACACTTGATTTGAGTTTATAAAACAAGACAGAAAACATTAAGCATAATCACATTCAATGTCGTTATACCAAAACGCCTTTCTTGAATATGAACAAGTTTTAAGTCTGTGCTTAAGGTTAGCAGAAAGACAAGAGTTACTCTCTTTTGCTGTCTTTGCCTTCAGTGATTATCTGTTCTCCGCTTATAGACAGCCCAGAATTTTTTGCATTCCTGTTTATTTTGCTTGAGTGGTGTATTTATGTTGCAACACCTAGGCTGTGTGTGAAACTGAGCCCCTCTAACTGGTTCCAGGACTACTCCTAGTACATTTTTTAAACTATTTTTGGGTATTAAGCACTACCAGATGACGGGATGGGTTTTTATATGATAATCTCAGTGATGATAATCTCAGTGACATCAAGGATTGTGTCAACAAGAAAAGAGTGTTTACTGTGGTCAAAAGGATCTGTGACAGGCTAGAAAAACACAGAATAAAACATATGGATGGTCCTGTCACAAAAACAGTATTAACAGCACTGGAACCTGGAACTACCAGTGAGGTTAATCTAAGTTTTAATTCTTCAGGAGCATAATAAAATACATTTGCCCGTGCTTGTTTTCCATGACGCTTACAAAATCACACGTGAAGTTCGGTTTTGTGTGCATAAAGTCGAAATAGACTATTTGCACCGCAAAGAGCTGTTGCTAAATGACAAAAGCTGTAAAAAAACCCAAACAAAACAACAAAAAACGGTTACATATACCTGATATTGCAGACGGGGACATCTTTGGCTGCAGCCTATTTGTTTGAGGCAAGAATGGGTTATTCAACCTTTCAAGAGAAGAAAAGTTAAAGGTTTAAGGCTGAATTATGCATCTGGCCGTGCATACACCCTCCCATACCTGTGTGGCTCAACACCGACGGCCACTGCCCGCGGGCCAACAGCAGGCTCTGCGGCAGCGGCCCGGCCCGGCGCCCCATCCCCGGGGGAAGAAACGGGCGGGAGCGAGCACCACGGCAGACAGACCCGGACCTGCCGAGTGCGAGCGGATCGCGGAACGACACGGCGAGCAGACGGCCACGTACCCGAACGTATTCGGCTCCTCCACGATCTTCATCTTCCCCGCCGAGGTGAAGAGACCTGCTAGGAGAGAGCAGTTGGGTGCGGCGGACAGACCAAACCGCCAGCGCGCCCGCTCGCGCCGCGGCCCCCGCACCCACCGAGCGCCGCGCCCAGCGCCGCCAGCAGCAGTCCGGCCGCCATGGCCCTTTCCGCCGGAAGCGGAAGTGCACGGCGCGTGGGGCGGGGTCTCCGCCGAGCGCGGCCATGGAGCGCGGCCGGCGCGGGGGCCGGCGCGGGGGCCGGCGCGGGACTCGCAGCCTCGAGACTTTCGCTGCGGAAGCGGAGGCCGCGCTAAGAGGTGCGTGAGGCGCCCCGGGATGCGGCAGGCGGCTCCTGCCGAGTTGTGCCGCGTCGGCGCTGAGCACTGATGTACATCTGCTGTTTTCAGCTTGCCTGGAGGGCGAGAGGGCCGCGGACGGGGGCGCTCGGGAGGCCAAGTTCCCCTGCCCCCTTGCCATGTGGGAGCTCGGACACTGCGATCCCAAGAAATGCACCGGGAGAAAACTAGCCCGGAAAGGGTTGCTGCGAACCCTGCGCCTCCGCCAGAGATTCCCGGGCGTCGTCCTGAGTCCGCTGGCCACGGAGTACGTCTCTCCCGCCGACAGGTGCGGCCCCGGTGCCTGTGGGCAAAATCCGGACGGGAAGGAAGTGGGGGAGGCGCAGACTGTGAGGGAGAGCGGTTTAAATACCGTCCTGATGCTGTATTAGGGAGAGCATTTTAACCACTGATTCACGGCCGAAACTCATACGAAAACATTGCATTACACTGATGAATGAACATGAGAAACAGAGCCGTTTTATCAAATCAGCTTGGCAGCGTCAGATGAGAGAAGCACCTGTAGATCCCAGTGAAAAATCAAGGTGCACGTCTTATAGGTTAATTTTTTCAGAGCACAGCTCTGTAGTTACTGTGTCTTTTATCATGCCATATTTATTTAAGTTCTTCAGTTAGACAACACAATGTGTTAGCCAGAAAGCTTTTTGCAAAAAATGAGAATTTTCTTCAAATGTGCCTGCAGAGTTTTTATAAAGATACACTTACTCAGAGAAAAGATCTGTCTCTAGAAGCAGAGAGAACCTAGCAGAAAACCTAAATTGGAACTTTGGTGCCGTTTCAGCTGTGAACATTACTATTAACCACACTTCTCTGTCACACTTCTAAGCCTAGAATTATTCACATTTTATTTTGAAACACATGGATAAACCTTTTTTTGTCATTTGCATGTTTGGAGGAAAACCGTGCTACTGTTTTTTCTCATTGCATCTCTGTTATAGGTTATTGGAAAGCATATGGGTTTTGATTGACAAAAGCAGGGTTGTATGCAGGTTTGTTGCCAATATAAAGAGGCAATTGGAATTCTCACTTCATCAGGAAAAGGGTGACAATTTTTTAAATACAGTGACGTTTCTTTTTTTCAGGATTGTCATTGCTCAGAGTGGAATTGCCGTCATAGATTGCTCATGGGCCAAATTAGAAGAAACTCCCTTTAAGAGAATAAAGGGGAGTCATCTGCGGTTGCTGCCTTACTTGGTGGCTGCAAATCCTGTAAACTATGGTCGGCCGTGCAAGCTCTCCTGCGTGGAAGCTTTTGCTGCAGCGTTTTGCATTGTTGGTAGGCTCATACTTTGTGAAGTATATTGCTAGCATCCTTAATAAATCAGAAGTGATGGTCTGCGGCAAAATAAACCGTAATGCTGTCACACAGGTCATCACTTTTGACTTTTGCCCCTGTGGTAGCAGGGGCACCGAGATGTCTTTGGAGTATTCATGTCAGCTACTAAACAGGACACAAACTGATAATCCTCATTTTGTCTGGATGGTACATAACACTAGAAAAACTGTTTAAAAAAAATGAGTGAAGACAGAACACAAATTCTTAGGCACCTTTGCCTTAATGAGAGGTAGCAGCTGGCTGTTAATGGGGCAAGGTCTGGGTAAGAACAAAAAAATTGTCTCCTCTTGTGATGCTTTGCAGACTCATCACAGAACTTTAATAAGAGAAATGTTCTACCGTACTGCAGACAAATCTTATCTTCTGAAAATACTGTATGTACAATTGCTCTTCTACTGAAGGGCTGTGAGACCTAGAGCTTGAATCATTCATTACCCATACAAAATATTTTTATGTAACACTCGCCAAAAGGCTGTGACCTATTCTTGGATTCAGTTCCATGTTTCAAGTTAAACTGAAATTTGAAAATACCTGTAGTCTTTCCAAAAGTTTTAATCCCCAAACACTGAAACACTGGCAAGCATCTTTCTATTGTATTAACATGTATGCACATACTGAACTAGAAACATGTAAGCCAAGTGAAATCTCACACTAAAGAAAACTGATAATTTATTTTCTGTTTTAGGATTCTCAGATCTAGCCACCATTCTTCTAAGGAAATTTAAATGGGGTAAGACATTTATTGATCTGAACAAAAATCTCTTGGAAAAATACGCAGGCTGTCATTGCCAGGACGACGTGCTAAGTATTGAGAAGGACTTTTTAGCCTGTGTTCAAGAAAAAAAGGACGAAGTAGGTAAGAGAAAAACACAGGAACACTACACCTGCCCTTTTTCTAACTAGTTTCTTCAAAGTCTTTTCCTTACATCTCATGAAAATACTAGCAAGGTGGAAGATAAGTGCTTTGCTGATATGTGTTGTTCTGTCTTCATACTGTGCTAAGTATGCCCTTTTTTTTTTTCAACTAAAATAGGTGAAAGTTACTAAAGCAATTTAATGCATAGAGTAGTGTATTCACAGCTGAAGTGTGAAGCAGTTGCACTTATTCAGCTAACCAAATTGAAAAACTTAAGAGAAAAAAGAAAATACGATGCTTCCTTATTTTAAATACAGATGTTAAAAGCAGAGTAGGAGTAAAAAGACTAGTAATTGAGAAGGAACTGTCAGAGAAATATAGGCATACAAGTTAGTTACACAGTAACTGTAGGCATACAGTTTAAGTATAGACAGAAAGTTAGTTATACATATACCTAAGAAGGACCTGTAACAGACATATTTATATAGTCGTCAATCGAGATGTTTAAAATCACACCTATAAAGATAATGAAAATAATTTGTAACAAGTATAAGTAGTTCATTCCCAAACTCTTCCAGTAATTTATTGGAATCCCAGTATTTCAGGCTGTATTCACAGGTGAGTGCTTGGTCTTATTCAAGACAGCACAAAGAAAGGCCAATGATCAAGAGCATATGAAAAGAGATTATCCTAATTAACAATTTCCTTTCACAGTGATTAAGCCCTGTAAAATAGGCCAGGGACTCATGTTGTAAGAAGATGGTTAACAGCCTTTAGTTGCTCTAAACTTTGATCTCTTTGCCATGATACTGAATTAAACCACCCTCTTGGTGGAAGCCTAACTGGTTAGATTAAACTGAAGACACCTCTTAAGGGCAACATAGCTATGCCACTTAAACCACACTTCACCTATAATCCTATGTATTTTCTGGTTGAACTGCAGAACCAAGGCTGTCACACCTTGTTTGACTTTTCTAAGGCAACAGTTTGGCTCAGCTACTTCAGCCAAAGTTAAGCTCAGCCCCACCCTTACTCAGCAAGAGCTAAACCTGGACAGCTGTAATTTACTTCTCAGTGGACATCAGCTAACTAGAGAGTCCTTTTAGAACTTAATCCATGTTTTCTTAGCCTAAGCTTTAGAAACCTACTTTACAATCTGACTACCTCTAAAGAGTTACTGAACCCCTTGCAGGGGGTGAGGGAAAAGAGTGAAAAGCCTAGACTGGGCAGGCAGGACTTGGGTTATTTTTCTCATCTCCCCTGGTTTCTCATCAAACAACTACGATAAGCTTACAAGAGACATAAACTAGACTTTCTGTGCCTTCCCCTCCCTGGCACTCATCTATGAAGGCAGACCATTAAGAAAATGCTTCTTTCATCTTCTGCAGTTTTTCCCTCTTTTCCCAGATCCATTTGATGTTGACTTAGAAAAAGAATTTTCTAATCCCAACAGACCCGTCAATTCCTCAGGGTAAGGAAATTTAATTTAAATACTGGTTTTACTTACTGTAAGTTATTTTGCTTTTATAATCTTGAAAAATGTTTCCAGTCTAGCACAAAGGAAGGAAGACTCTGAGGAGGACAGCATGAGCAGTCCAGATGATGCCACTGAAAGCAGTGAAAGCACTGATGAGAGCAGTCCAGAAGAAATAAAAATCCCCAATAATCCCGAAGAGTCGTAACATCTTGTATAAAGAAATTTTCTTGTGAATACTTGAGCGTGTTTTATTGACCTTGAAACTTGGTGCTTAACAAAACTTAGTCTCTATGCAAGTTTGTAGGTCTTTTTATGCACGAGGGCTCTTGGTATTTAATTTTTAGGTAAGTATGGAATGTTGAATTATTTTGTAAGGAGGTCGAAGTTTAGTTACAAGTTAAAAAATAATCCTGTATGCTAATCAACGTATCTGGAAATTTGTAGACTTACCTTCACAAATCAAAGTTCTTCACATCTCCTCTTGTCCCTCTACTACTAGAGGGATTAAATACTAGCACTACTGGAGCTAGAGCTGCGAGTACCAGCAGCAGTTTGAATGGTACAAATACTCAATTTCCCTTTTAAAAACAAGAAGCACAAGTAAATCAATTCCTCTTGGAGACTTTTCCTTTGATTTGGTTTTTTCAATAACTTCCCCACCCATACGAAATCTTTCTCAAATGTGCTGTTTTAGCAAGGATTTCTTAGATAGTGACAAGAAAGCAATTCAATTTTTAAAGGACTGAGAACGTGAGCTTGTCAGCTACTCTAATTTCAGGGAATGCTTTTATATTATAAAGCTATAGCAATCAAATGCAGAGAAGCAAAACAGATCTGGGAACAGAGCTGTGCAACTCAGATTAATTTAAATGTTGAGCAGTAGCCATTTGCTAATAAAAGCACTGAAGAAGCTCAGCTCAGATGGAACAAAACTTTTTGCTTTGCAGAATGATTTTGACTTTAAAAATACAATTTTAAAAAGCAGTGAAAGTTTAATAGAAGGCATATCAGCTTCACATACATGAAAATAACTTACGTAATTTAACGGATTTCCTTTACAGAAGGAAACTGTAATTGCACACAGCACATCCTTTCCCTAGAAGCTATATGCATTAACATATGGAAAAAGGCACAAAATTATTTCTGATAAACAAGCACCATTAAAAATCCTCAGCATTCCTTGCACAACTTTTATTATTGTTCCTATCAGTCTAAAACTCACATAATTTTATATTAACATGGTGACACCAGAATGCTGATCCCATTATGCACAGTAAGCTATTGGTCTCTGCCTGAGGAACCGATCAGAATTGACTTGCTGCTGTTACCACACATGGCCCAAAGGAAGGACCACAAATGGGCTCCGGGTCAGGGACAGGCAGAACAAATGAAGGCAACATCTAAACAAAAGGCGAACGCAGCATCATGGGCCTTAAAAACAGGACTTGCACTGAATTGTGTTCAGAGCCATTTAAATGGCAGTCTTTTAATAATTTTAATGAAGATAAGTGAAACAAAGCCCTTTATATAAACAGTTTATTTACTCTAAACAGCAACACAGACAGAATGCCATATAAACACAAAGAAAGTGATGCAGATTAAGGATGCTGGCTAACTTTGGATCTCAGAGGCTCTTAAGCAATAACAACCTAGTTTCTGAAAGATAGAAAAAACAAATTCAGGGAGGGAAGGGGGTGGAGGGCATGATTTTTTTTATACAGCCAGCTAGAGGCTAAATATAGTTCTAACATTTTAAAGCATGCCTGCATCAGATAGCAAAGTAACTAGAGATACTAGTGAATTTATAGAAGTATAAAAGTTTATAATTTTACAGCAGTTGAAATACTGACATCAATATTAAAATAAAAGCAAGTTTTACATAACAATCAAAAATACAAAAGACTGAAGGAAGAGACCCTGTATGAAAAAACTGGGGGCAATTCAGCAAATTTAGAACTGTATACAACTGGCGAATATGGAAAATGGCACACATACAACCCCCTCCCCTTATGTGGATATTAATTGTACATAGCAACATTACATTTTGCAAAAGTTTTGTAAACAAGTTCTTGCCAAACCAATCCCTTCCTTTTTAAGATGCTGCATGACAAATGTTTATGATGGTGCAAACTTCTTGGCTTGTGCTCGAACCCTCTTTTCATATTCCACTCTGTTTTGGCTGAAAAGAGAAAAGGTAATTATAGCTGGATAATCACAGGCTCTATTCCAGAGTTAGTTTCATACTGAAGTCACTGCTGAAGGCAAACCCTTTTGATAGCAATTCATGGAACACTACAACAAATTAAAGATTTTTCTGGACAAGTATGGTACTGTTCAACTAGTTACTTCCCAAACACCACCCGTTGTCAAACAATTGCACTGACTTCGTACTGTACCAGTCTCTTGCAGAAGGTTTGCACCTGCTCTTCTCAAGACTGACTGTACCTCACGCGCAAACATTCTGTCATTCATCTGAAGTTTTCTACTCCCCACTCACATGAAAACCTGAGGTCATTAACAACAAATTCCAGTATGCTAACAGTACAAAGTGAGGAGAACAGTTAACTAACAGCTGGTGGACTTCATACAGTTTTAAATTATCATCTTTACTGCTTTGGAGAGAAAATTATTCTGTTCCTAAGAAACTGGAAAATTATAATGGTGTGGTAATTTCAGCCTTTATCTCTACAGACCCTGACTCACAGATTTAGGTTTATCCTAATCTTCAGTTGGCAAAAAAAATGCTAAGCTCCACATAGCTAAGTGTAGCATACTTGCTACAGATTGATTAAACAAGTATTACTTGAGGGAACTATGTCCAGTCACTAAGCCTCAGGCTTAAGATGTAAAAGGGCAAGTTCTTTGTTTTCTGTTCTTGTGCCAACAATGGATAGTAGTAGCATTCTAAAGCATCCATTTACTTTCAGTTGTCCATTTTGTATGTAGCTGTCAGAAGTGTGAATTGAGCTAAACAAAAATTTGTAACCACTACTCTTTTGCCAGGCATAGAGTGACTGTATTTTGCAGACAACTTTGCAGTAAATTTAACTTGGTTTCAGCTATGAAGGCTTGCTGCAGTGAAAGGAAAAAGGCAGAAAATTATATCCTCAGAACCTGACAGATTGAAGAGGAAGAAGAAATTAAACCAATTTCGGTCACATGCAATGAAAAATTGCTAGCAAAGAGACTGAATATACTATTTTCTTGTGAACAGATTTACAAATTTTATTTAACTCTCTAAGTTGTATTGCATTACCACATGAGAACATAGCCTAGCTGTTAAGTCTCGCACACACAGAATCGACACAGAAGAATGCCTTCCACAGGAGACCCTGAATGCCTACAGCAAAGAGGAGGAAGTAGGTTAGCACATTAGGAGTGCTAAAGTTGCTGAACGACAGTGCTGAAGGTATCTTGAGAATAAGTATTGTTATTTTGAATGTTTAGTCTTGAAAGTTTAACAGCTTGACCAAAAGACATCTATGTAAACAGTAGTGCACCTTCTGCAGTATTTATCAATTGTGCCAACATTACAGATGCATGCACAATACCGCTCTGTTTATCTTCTACCAGATATTCACTAAGTAGCAAGAGAGACGCACTCTCAGACTGCAGAATAATAGTAACCCATCTGAAATACTCTGCAGGTCCAAGAGACATGAAAAGGCTAAATGGGAGAGTACACATACTTGAAGTAACAAAAACCATGTAGTATTTTAAGCTCAACAGGTATTTTTTCCCCCTGGAAGCACTTTAAACAGAAACAAGATTAGCCACGACTGGTTTTGTACATACATGCATGTGGGAGGTGATTAAAAAGATTTAACCACATACTATCTATACACAGTATACAAACAGAAGTGTATTACTGAGGCCTTCATCATTCCTGGCTCCTACAACTGTGGCCACTGTCCTCCATATGCACTCAACTCCATCAAGCCTTCAGTAAGTATTTCACGAAATAACACTGAGTGAAGCCATAAATTAAATACAAGACACACTACCCATCCCTATGTTTCCTTTTCACTAGGACCCTATAAAAAGCCATATTTAACACAGCTTGCATGTGCTGTCATGTGCAGTGACATAAAATGTTATTTTTCAAACTTGGCACTCTCCTGGAGGCCTCTTCTCTCTAGAACTGTAATTCCACAATTCCATCTTGGTTCTTATTTCAGTAGCTGCCAGTGCCAAAAGCATTTGTTTAAAATGTTTTGCTTCCCTAAAGATTACAGAACAGAGATCCATTTTTAATAGTGGGAAAACTTTTAAGATTAAGTCTAAAAATAAAAATAAAAACTCCACTAACACAGAAAGTGTAAAAGTCTCTTTAGCTCACAAATTATCCCGTTTTCTAATCAATGCAAACTTCATTCTGCTAAAGCTACAGGCATTCTGTACTTTTCAACCGATTCTTTTGGAAGATGTAGTTTTCCAAAAATGATGTATTTCTTATGGTGACCACAGCTCTCCTTTATCCTTTAGGCACAAGTTCTTACAGGTACACACTACTGGTCGTAAGTAAGTTACTCCTTCTTCTACTGACAAATGTGACTTATTACCTAATTCAGTCTCCTCCTGGTCTCATGACACCCTGACACCTCATTCAGCCTTTAAGGGTAAGGACTCTGTGTTGGGCTAGAACCACAATAAAAATCATGATGTAAGGAGTCTCCACACTTCACTGCTGTTCCTTTGCCATTAAAAGCTCCACTAGCCTAACAGCCATGAAGTTACCATTTTGTTCAAGTTTAGCACAATCTAGGCATCCCCACTGAATACAGTCATGAAGGTAAGAAAACTCCCCTGGTCATTTGTAAAAACATCTGCATGTTATACTACAAGTAACAGACAACTGTAGGCAATATGATAGCTTTCAAGCTCATATGCAAAGACACTTACCAGTAAATTGTGTAAGCCTCTGCTTGAGCTGGGTCTTGGATATTTGGTTCATTTAGAAGTTCTTGTATTCCTAACAAGATCTATGGAAAAAGGAATAGAAGTAACAGGCATGTATTATAGGTATTACTAAGAGATTCAGTGAAAAACCCTTAGAAACCAATTTAGGAACACACAGTGAACATCTTCGCATCAGATAAGCAAGCAAAGCAAAAGCGTTAAGAATCCGTCCGAGTACAAGTAATGACCTGTTTAATTGTGATTGCTGGCCGCCAGTCCTTATCCTCCTCTAAGATGGAGAGACACACGGTGCCTGAAGGATACACATTTGGGTGGAATAACGGTGGCTCAAATTTACCTGATAAAGAAGAGGAAATTACTTGCATACAGTGCTAAGAGGAAGATCAGAGAGTTAGGTCTGATCAGTAGGGGAACACAAAACCCAAAAATCCCCAAACCAACACTGGCAAAAGACCACCAACCCCCAAGTAAAACCCCACAGATTTCTGGAGCTATTAATACCAGTTTTCTTCTTGGCTCAGCCTGCACCTAAAACTCCATCATATCTGTGATCTATGACATCAGTCCAGGCAATCTAACATTGTCTTTTTGACTGGCAATCTTTTGATTTAGGAATGGAAACTGATGAAGTAATTAATAGTAGCTTTGTGATAAAACCTTTTAAAAACAATTCTATCTTTACAGCCTCACATACTACTATGTAAAGGAAAGATACTACCCTTCACTCATCTTTTCTCTCCCCACTTTAAAATAATGAAAGTTTCATACAAGGAAAGCCTAAAGTTCCTAGCATTTTTTCAGTTTCATACCTTCCTATGTATAATTGAGATGCACTGAACAAGAGGAACCAAGTTTAAATTATAAGACTAACTGACCGCTTGAGCAGCTTTCCTTCTGCCACTCAATCTATATTCTGGCATATTACAGAACTTAAAAGCAACAGCTAGCATCTTGAGTACAGTAATGAGCACTCCTTTTGCAATACAGGAAATATTTACATCTCAGTGCAGTTTTCTAATCCATCTGACATCACAAATATTTACAAGACATAACAGTCTTGCTGCCCCTATGAAGTTCAGAGGTACTTCAGAAGTTGCGCTGGTAGGGATTCTTATCACATAGACATCTTATTTTAAGGCATGACAATTCCTTTAATACTGTCAGGATGTGAAAACTTTTTTGAAAATTTTTCAAGAAAATAATGTGAAATGTTGTCAATGAAAAGAGATGTCTCCCCCTGTGTTACAAGTATTTAGGTGGTATCAAACAAAAGGAGCAGCCAGGAGCTGATAGAGCTGAAACATGCTAATGAGCAATTTGTAAAAGATCAGAAAAAGGGCGATTTGTAATCACTGTCATTGATTTGAGATGATAGCCAATGCAAGAACCAAGAAACCGTGCAACGCAACAGATGTTTTCACATTTCTATAATAGGTAAATTTGAGATGGTATAAGGAAAATTCAGTTCAAAAACTTAGTAAGAAAACTAGGTATCAACTAAGATCAAATAAGTTATACATAGCAGCAGAAAAAGAACAGATTAGTACTTTAGAGAGCAAGTTGATTAAATGGTTCAAATTATAGAATCCTTTTTTCCAAGTTCCTGTCTTCTGAATTCTCAGCTTAGATGATCAACTTAACAGTAAGAACACAGGGATTTAGTCTAAGCATGCCTACATGTTAGTCTCCAAGTAGTATTGATAATGTAGTGAGTATTCCAAGTGATGCTTTTGTCAAAAATTGAGGGAACCTACACAACAACCTCACTCCCCTCCCCAAGTCTGATGTATTGAGCACTTAGCTGATTTCATCACAACTTTCTGAATGCGAAGTAGATGGGGAAAATAGAAAAAAGCAATGTGTCTTAAAAAAAAAAAAAATCAAACAAAACTCTTAAGAAAGTAATAACCATTTGAAGGAACCTCATGGATTAATTCAACACTGTTCTAATAAGCCTGTCGTTTTCTGTAATTTTACTTACATTTTGGGGGTGAAGAAGGGTAGTCATCCTTGAAAAGCATCCGTAGTTTAAATAAGCCTCCTTCCCATGGTGTCTATAAAAGGTTAATGCAGAGCAAGGAAAAGTCAACATTGTGGAAAAAAGAATACAATTTCTCAGGCAAAGCACAGCAGAAAATAGCTGTCCTGTACTGTAGCACACTGTCTAGACCACGGTAAGCTATCCTACCTATATAAAAAGCTGAAGTGGAAAGGAGGGGTTTTCTTTCTTCATTACAGCTAGTAAGCAATGCTGAGTCATCAACACAGTCGTGATCATCACCAGTAATTCCATATAAAAGTAAAATTTTCACACTACTTAAGAAGAGAATACTTCTGACGTTTTACATGACACACATACAATAAGGAAATGGCTGGTGTATCCCCACTTAAGTTTGAGAAGATAGGATATGGATACACCTCTTAAGCACGAGAATGTAAATGGCTTTTCTTATGCCTTATGAGAATGTGGCTAATAAAACCACAAATGAACTAAAAATGTGGGTAGGACTGTAGTACTGCTACGGTTAATGAGATTCACTGGTCTAAATTAACCCTGTCTGCATTTGGTAGAATGCAACCTCACAGATTCCATATTTTTGTGTAACAAGAAATTTTAAGAGGCTCTTTATCCCTACCCAAAACTGGAAAGAAGACTCATAGGAGCAGTTCCCATTACATAGAGCAAATCAAGTAAGACAGCACTACTCAAAAGGGTCATATAAACAAGAAAAAAACATCTAGCAATAGAGACTGTCTCAAATACACAAAAAATGTAAACAATGAAAAAAGCCCATCTTCTGATAAACTGAAATCTGCTAAGAAGTGTAGAAATACAGAGAAGATTCTTATAGCTGTAAAATGTACTTCTCTGCCACTTCTCTGTAACCCGCCCTTGCTATGGAAACACTGCAGTGAAAGTAAATGCTGGGTTGATTCTTTAAAAATCTGGAGTAAAGATGGTCTCACATCTCAAGAGCAAAACTGATCAAATCTTATCCTCACAGACAGACAGATACATTTGAAGACTACCTTAGAAGGAAATTCCTCATTATTTCCTGTATGAAGAAGGAAATTCTTAATTATTTCCTATATGAATTATGTGATTTTCTAGCTGAACGAAAACCAAAATAAAGCACCAAAAAACACATGTGAAAAGCGAAAAATCACTCCATTGTCATAGGCATTCATTATGCAAAGTCTCAAGCCAGAAAAGGAAGAAAAACATGCTAATAATTAATATGGTGACACACTTCCAGAAGGGAATAAGTTAGATTATATTTGCTATAGTGTATTTAAAGAACTCATTCTAAATCGCTGTAGTCAGTTGTCAACATCTAGAAAAATCTATTCTCCATATCTTCTTAGAGGAGTTCCCTCTTAGAAAATATGAGCTTTTTGGTAGAATAAGCTACCTATATTTTGTTTGTTTTCAGTCACAGAGGATAACAAATAGCTTTTAGTAATTTACACAGAAGACTAGAACAGTTGGTGAAGTTTTTATCACGTTTCTGATAGAGCAACATACCCTATGGGTGAAAGACAGCAGACACTGAGAAGCCTTACTAAGGCTAACAGTGTGACAGCAGTATCATCAAGACCATACTGCATTATGGGACTAGTGGCAGATGGTTTTATGAGGCAAACTTTAGGTAGTTGGAAAGTGATTTGCTGTCAAATGAGTGAACAGAGCATCCCACCCAGGATTAACACCACTTCAGTATTTCATCTGGCTGACAAGAAAGCATTTTGGTCTTTTCAACTACTCATCTCAGGGAAAGCAGCTGCAGTGTAGGACGCCTCCAAACACAAGGGCAACAGAGAGCAAGTGCCTGGACTAGTAGAAATGAGTAAGTCATGCTGCTTCTTGTTAAACATAATTTTTTTAATTAGCAGGAATCACATCAGCATAACTGATCTTTTCTGGGTGTGCCATATATTCTAGTACACATGAAGCTGGCTTTAAGGCCTTGTTTGCTCCATTCTGTGGTTTACAGAACTTCAAAGCAATACCATGAAGATTTTGTATGGCACAAAAATCTTACCTAAGTATTTAAAGGTGACATCTTGATAAGGTACATGAACTGTTATGGGGGATAATCTTATTTTTGCAGAGCACAAGGGGATGAGTTTTTCCTTACACTGTGTTAGATTATTTGTCAGTGCTTCTTTATGAATGAACTAATGCTGTGTGCAGACAACTACCAAAACTAAGTTGTAACTGTAAGTGCAATGCTGGTCAGAATGCTATGTTCAGCATTCAACTAAAGCTGCATCACAGACCTTGCAGGTTTTGCCTACACACAGAGTCTTCTCAGAATCTAAGAAACGAGATCCTAAAGGTATTTAAGCAAGTTGGCAAAAGGCAGTAGAAAAGGTAAGGCAAAAATGTCCCACACTGAAGACCTGAAAGAAAGAATTAAAACCCTCAAGTAATTAATAGTAGTATTTCAGAAGAAGCAAGACGAAGCAGAAGACAACCTCCAGTTTGTTCAGTACAAGACTCTTAATTAGGGTGCTGAGTGCCAACAGCTGAACAGGCTTACGGTGTATTTTGCCCAATATTCCTAGTCCACTGCACTTTTAATTCTAAAGTAGCAGCAGGACACAAACTATTTTATTAAACTACACGCAAGTTAAATTCTCATTTGTCAGCGTAATGCATAAGCAACTTATGTCACTTTTCACCATAAATGACAAGCCAGGAGACTAGTAAGTCTTACCCCTTTCTTTCCTGGAATAGCACACTCCCAGTTCATTAGATTCATTGTGCCATCTGGATTTTTTGTAGGTACTGCTACAAATCCCTGAATTAAGGCAAAAAGACATAGAGTGAGGATTTTACACAATGTACCTAAAATACTTCATGATATGTTTTATCTTTACACAAAATTACTTCTTTTTGCACTACATAGTTTTAAACAGCTTTTTTTTTTTAATTAAAAAAAATTAATTCTAGTTTTTTTTAAAAGCCTATCGAGGTAATGAAAAAAATCATCACCAGAATACTGAAACAACTGCAGAGCCGAGTATTTGGTGGTTTGCATACTTACAAATGGATGATCTTTTCTCCAGGCTTTTCTCTCCTGTGCAAGTCTGCTAAGAGCTATGCCAGACATATTCAGAGTCCCTCTAAAACAAATGTAATTACTGTTAGTACATACTTATAGTTATAGCATAAACAATGCATTATGTGTTTATAAGCCCTGCTCACTGAAGAATTATTTTGACCTCTCATTTTCATTTCATTAACCTAGATGCACGTTTCTGCACAGCCTGCAGAATTTATCATCAGGAATAACATCAAGTTTCCCCATGCCATCCTGGACTTGCCCTACAAAATTCCGTTTTTACCTTATTGCTTCACATTTGAACCCCATCTTAGAAGCAACTTTGACAGCAGCTTGACAACAGAAACACCAGTGAAAAAGTGCTCAGACTTTCTATTCGTGCAACTGACACACACTCTATCTCCTTCCTACACCACATCAGCTATGGCAAATTTCTTCTGCAGGCAAACACCTGCATTACTCCCATTTCTGGCAAGTGGGAATAAGAAATATTACTTTTTGGGTAAATCCCCATTGAAAGACTGTACTCCACATGAAAGCAATAGGGACATGGAATTTAAAAGAGTTATCTCAGTTTTGAAGTGATGCCACTATAAAACTTGTAGACAACAGCAGGAACAGGCAGCAACACAGATCTCAGCTAAGGAAGAGCCAGCAGCTCATTCCAAAAGACAGATTTTCAATTCCAGTATAAACTGATGAATATTTCTACACCTTCACTGCCTTAGCAACAGCATGGTGACCACAACTACACAAAAAATATGCAGAGCACAGGTCATTCCCTACTGCATGACACAGAACAACAGTTATAGACAGGATGATTGCACGAGTGGTGCTCTCAAATTCAGGGGAGGATTCTCCATTTACCCAGAACAGTACGCAAAGCGAGAGTTTATTTTTCATTGTCAAACTGTATCTAAACTCAGGGTTTCACTAGCCCCACTGTCAAACTCCAATGAAGGTTTTTAATCCTCATCACACCTGCACTTCTACACATTTTAAATAAGAGCTGATAATTGGCAGTGGGAGAAGTCAGGCCAATTTCTTCTGAACTCCCCATGTACCTAACAAGCCTTTTTGACAGCAGAATGCTTCCACTTAACAAGCTCACAGAATGAATGAAAGCAGTGTTACCACACTATTAAAACAAACACTTATACACTGGTTAAGAATTATGCAAAATTTCACAACCTCTCAATATGTTGATGACTTACAAGAAGTACTGCAGTCTACTACAATTATAAGCATATGAATTGTAGATCTTTAAAAACACCAGATTAAGCAATTTATGCAGTTCATAGGACAACATGTATTTTAAATCCGTTCTTCAACCTTTTAAGCCAATTTTGCCTGGATGGCCATATTCCCTAATTCACCTTCAAAGAAGCAACTAAATTAATGTCAGATAAAGCTTTTTAAAAGGGATAATTCATACTCAGTGAACATGCACACAAACAAAAATATTCCCATATTCAGTCCAATTTTCCTCTAGTATTCCCAACACACAGACCTGTAACTTAATTATGGAGGAAGACTTGCAGGACTTAGTGAATGTATATACGGGACTTCAGATTTTAGCCTGTTCACAATCAGGAGAGGCAGAGCCATTGAAAAAACACCAGTGGAACCAAAAAAGGGGAAAAAAACCAACAACAAACAAAAAACCTCTCCCTTAGCCAAATTATACAGCAAGTTTTGATATGCTGTCAGCCCATGCCCTTGCAAGAGATGTAAACGAACTGAGTATACAGCAGAATTTCAGTTGTACTTTTGGTACCTGGTAGTCCACTGTACTAATATTAATCTTCCCATCCTAGGCTGAGAAAACTGTATGTGCTTATGAACCATCCAAATATTGTTACATAGTTCACTAAACTCAGTTAACTTTTCTGCCAAAAGACACGTTACAGGGTACTCTCAAATACATTTATTCCATTTCCTGTGGCTAAACAGCCAATTAGTTACAACATGCACCTCAAGGGAAATGCCAGTTTCTCACTGGGTAGCTAGTGTATCTTCTGCAGAACATTACTAATCCAGTAACTTTTAAAGTAATTGAAAAAATCCTGAGTTTTCAGGCCACGCATCCTATTTGCTTTTGTTACACAGTATACTGTGCCCTAGTACAATAAAGATTTTTCTAATTCTCTGCAAATAGCTTTTCAAATCTTGAGGCATTTGACTTAGTTAAGCACTGAAAAGTTTCAGTGCATATGAGAGACGACAGGCTTCACATATATGGTTTCCACAAACTTCAGTTATTGATGGGAACAGACAAGCATCTAAAACCTCATCAGTCTACTAGAAGATAAAGATTAGACAAAGAGTGAAAACCCACTTCAAAAACTAAGATCCCATTAGTTAAGCATCCCCTCAAAAACAATCTGCTAACAAACTCTCAATATATACTCTCTATATCCCAATCTATTCATACACTACATTACCAGAAAAAATTTTGCACCGGAGGAAGTTTATTCAACCCTATTTTGCACATGCCACAAAAGTCGAAAAGACCAGTCTTCACGTTTTGAGTTTAATCCCCCAAACTTACCCCTACCATTAGAGGTAGTAATGTCCCTTTTACTGCCATCAACTCAGAAAGTTAACAGAAACTTCCAAATTTACTCAGTAGCTTGCCTCTGCTGCTTTTACTGCCTACTTTGGAAAAAGGACAAAATAAAACCATCACGCTCATCAGAGATGAAAATTCTTGTGTCCCATTACAGAATATCTTACCCATTTACACCCTCCAACGGGGTAGAGCAACCTACGTTCACATAGAAAATGCACGTCTTGCAAAGAATCGCTCCCGCGCCACCCTCTAAATACATCAACAATATGCGCTTTGAGGTTCAAGAACTTTCAGTACGACTTATTGATCCTAAGCAGCAAGGAAAAAAAAACCCAAAACGTTAAGATTGCTAGCCTCACATTTTTACTTTACAGGTTAAATACTGGCATAGGAAGAAATTATTAACGAAGTAGTTTGCCCCGAACTATATAAAATTTACTTTTCAGAAAGGTGGAGAAAGCCACGGTCTGCGCTTTAATCAAAGCACGCTAACTCTGGACCAGGATAGAAAGTCTCCCCTGCTTGCGATAAGAAAAAGGTAGAAGAAGCCGAGCGGCGACCGGAGTCGCACGTCGAACAGAAGATGCCGCGTCGCGATGGGCTCGGTGCTCGACGGCCAAGTAACCGGACAAGGGCCGAGCACCGCCCGCCACCGCGGAGAGCTGCTGGTCCCGCCGGCCCCGCGAGGGGCCGGGGCAGCGCCCAAGGCCTGCACGCGGCACCCCGGGTCCGCCCGCCGTTCCCGGGCAGACACCCGGCGGGGCGGGACCGACTCGCGCAGGCCCAGCGGTTCCACGACCTGCTCGGAGACCTCCGCCCGCCACCACCGAGGCCTGCGGGGCACTCAGAGCCTCTGGCGGGCAGCGCTGCGCCGGCTGGCTCAGCCAGAAAGCAGGAGCCGCCGGGCTCGCACGCACATGGCCGCCGAGCCCGTCCCGTCGCAGGCGAGGGGCGCCAGCCCGGCCCGGCCCCGCTCCCCGACCCCGGGGCCACCCCGGCCCCACTCCCGGCCGGGCCTCACCGAGAGCCGCCGCCGCCGCGCGTGTCCCGGATCGAGGCCGCGCGAGTGACCCGGATGTTCCCGCTCCCGCTGCTTTGTTTCCACTCCGGAGTTTCCCTCCCTCTCGCCTCGGTGCGGAGCGCGAAAGCGCTATTCTGTCCCTCGGCCCGATCCGTCTGTGATCCTATCGTCACGCTTTACGCATCCTCGTGACACAGGACCCAGAGGTGCCCTCAACAATGCCTGAGTATGAAGGACCGGGAAAAAAATCCACGCGGCGTTATCCCAAAGCCAATCACTTCCTCGTGCCTCTCGCTCCCACCAGCTCCGGCAGAAAGCTGAATCAGTTTTTACCTCTGGCGCTGTGGGAGCCGCCGCGACTTAAGAAAGCCTGGTCCGTCGGCGGGCGCGCACAGGTCTGGCGGGCCGCGCTCGAGCCGGGCCGAACCCCGCCCCTCGTGCCCGGCCAAGCCTGATTGGAGGAGGGGCCGCTGCTCGGGAGGCGCTCCCGCGGCGGCAGGCGGGCGGAGGGGCCTATCACAGATCTGCCCGGCCGCACGGAAGGCGGGTTGAAGGGTGCCTCCCGCCCGCGCTCGTTTCAGCGACCTTTAGGGACTCGTGGCCTGGTTTTTGTTTCGCATTGCATTGTTAGTTTAGTTTGGTTTGGTTTCCTTTCCTTTCCCTGGGAGGGAGGATGGGTGTTGTTAGGGTTTCTAAGAACTCATTTTTAGTGGCAAGTATGAATCACATTCTATTCTCATCTTGAACTTTTTAATGAAACAGAAGAATTTTTCGTCCCGAAACCCGTGCCTAGCTGTGCATTGCGCTAGTCCGTGTCAGTGTTACTTGAACGGTGTTCTGTGAAGTATTAAAGTTCAAAATGGCTTCTTCGGAACTCTAGAATTGACTATTTGAATCAATAATTACCTAGATTCCAATCAGTCCTAATCAAAATATATGCTGAAGATCACTCTACCTAAGAAATCTTCCACCAATAGCAGATGCCCACCGTAGACCAGGATAAACACATACTCTCCCCTGTGTAATTTTCCACACAATTCCATTTGCATTAGGAAAACCAGTGGGAACTGTTAATACCTGACTTACAGGATCTCTGATGAAATTGTAGACATTAGAGTCTCGGGGAATGTCACGCATACAGACCACGTGTATATGACTACCAGGCAAGACTTCAGCACACTAAAAGATGAACAGCACTCTGAAAGGTGAATTTGCAGGATCCTTTTTATCTTTCTGAAGTGAAACTTCCCACTGAAAACTAGTGCCAAATGAACCCTAAATGTTGTAAAGGAAACATAGGTAGCTAACTACTTAGTTGTTTATGTCCCCTTTATTAACCTGGTTTCTAGTTCGAGGTAGACACTTGTCCCTTTTATGGTCTCACTTTTCCTAACTGGTGAAAACACTTGAAGCAACAGATACGTAGAGTAGGAATTTGGGTTGAAACTTATGCTGGCCGATTCTAAAGTACCAATACTTTTAGTAGGACAGTCTTATGAAAATATAGATGCACATTTAATTACTGTAATTGCTGTACTTGATTACTACAGCAATGTTTGTTCTTAGCACTTATTTTAGTAAAATTCAAATGCAATTAAATGCAGCAAATTAGTTTAAGAAAATAACACAATTTTACTGACATTGAATGTGCTTTGCACTTTAAACTGATTAAACTGTTAAGACAAAACTCACCTCATATCTAACTGTAGACCCTTTAAGAATTTAAAAACCATGGGTCTTAGCTCCTCAAATTCTTACTAGCAGTTTGAAAAATAAGAGCTGTCCAATGGTCTTCTCAATACTAATACTCACTTATGAACTTCTCGGTAGATGTAGAGGAAGGACACAGCTGTCAAGCTTCCTGGATAATTTCAACTACCTGTACTTTGTACCTAAATAATTTACTTCCTTCAGCCATTTCTATCCTGATTATACTAAACTTATTATATGTCTGCCTTATTAAAAAGCATCAATTTCCATTGGCTTAGTTTTTCAAGCAAAGGAAGCACATATATTAAAAAGTAAAGCAGTGGATTCTAGAATCTTTGATGTTAGGCAGGGTGGTTTTTGAGTTGTGCAAAAGAAAAGGTATGTAAAGTGATTAGTTGAAACTTTTTCATGTGATTATATATCCATAAAAGCGACAACTATTTCTCCTGTAATGATCAGCAAGTCATAGCAGTTGCAAAGGAAAATAATTTCCCAACTGATTCATATTTGAATAGACCTAATTTTTTTTAGTGACAGTCTTTGGGGCAAAGGATAAAGTAAAGGATACATCTCTTTTACAACGGAGAAAGTGTTAATGTTTTGAATCACTGCACAGATCTGCAACTACATTTTACATCTGAAGCACTAAACTGGGAATTATCACAGGATATGACACCATTACTATCAATTAGTGCATCTAGAAAAGACAGATGTAAGACACCACACTTTAAAAGGGAAAAAACAGGTTTATTCCATGCAGTTTACAATACACTAGTGTTGTGAAAAGGAAGTTAAAAAAGTACCCACACACTTTTTTTTTTTTTTTTTTTTGTTTTGAAAGGGATAGTTAACTGTAGCCATCTTCAAATTATTTGGGAAGCCCTAGCAGATTTTTTTTTTCAGGAAAATTTCCCTGAATTCAGTTTCTTGTCTGTGCTATGAGTTTTGGTTAATGCAAATGCATTAAAACCAAATCAAAACTCAAATTTTGCTGCAGTAAGAACACTTCAGAGAGAATGAGTTGGCACAAAATAAAGTGTTATTGCTAATCCACTATCCAGAAACTAATATACCGCAAGTATGGCCACTTGGGTGTAAGCACAAACAGCTGATGCACAACTCATTTTGAGACCAGTGATTTGGAAGAAAATGTAAAAAAAGAGAACATTTGTTGAATTGAGTAGGTGGTCCTAAAGAGTGCATAGAAAGTAGATTTTTCATAGCTAGGTTGAGGTAAGGACAAGGACAGAAGCAGGTGGAAAAAGCTGCCATTTGATACTTCTTCAGTTTGGTGATCTTGTTTCAGTTCCAGGTAGAGAGGCTGGCAACATTCCTTTTAAGAGTGCCTTGGCACTTGCTTCATTCTAGCAAGTACACATGAACCAAGTTAATGTGAGTAAAGTTGTGCATAAGCTTTTGGAAAATCTTCAAAAGTAGCAAGAATCATGTACATAATAATAAATACATTTACTCTTTACTCATTTCAGATAACGACGTCTCAAAATCACAACAGGCTGTAGGTCAAAATTTAGGCTCAGCTTTCTAAGGCAAGGAGAGCACTGTCACAGAACCTCTTCCCCTTCCACTCACCCCCAAAGTAGCAAAATAACTTTAAAAAAGTTTCTCTCATTATATAGTACTTATTAAGACACAACGTCCTGAATGGCCTCTGACACATCCATAAAGCTGTATTCGCAGCAGTATCTATTCACGGAACTTCTGAGACGTTTATGCCTTAGTAGACTTGCTGAAGTAAAGGTCAACTAAGTTGCAAAGAAATATTCTGTGACAAAGAAATACTCCGTGACAATTTCCTGGGGCAGAATCTTCCTCAAAGCTTCTCTATTGCCAGTACTGTTCTTGAAAGTTGATAGATTTCAGCACAGGTAATAATAAAGTGGAGGGTACGTGTACGAGGGCCCTGGAAAGCATTCTAGTCCTTAGCATTTCTGCTCTGAAAATGGAAAGAGTTCCTTCTGACAGCCATTTAGGCAAACTGGACAATAAGATCTATTTAGCCCTTTAAAGCCTCTGTTCATTAAGAAGCCTTTAAAGATAGCTGATTTTTGTGAAACAAAAGAAAACTTATATGATACTGAGTTCAGAGAGACTTCCACATTGTTTTTAAACTGGATATTCATACTATGTAAAGAATCAATAATTCTACACAAAACCCCATGTAAGATCTCAAGATTGTCCTTACAACTGGAGATAACTGTAGTCTAAACTACAACAAGTAACAGGCAGCATCCTCAGGCTTAAGGATTTCAAAACTGTTGTGTCAGAAAATACAATTCTCTAATGACCACTCCAGTTTTAACCCTGCTGTCTTAGGATAACAGACACTGTTAAAGGCATAACAAAATCTCCCCTCTTTTTAAGAGCCCCACAGTTCAAGGGCTGATTGAAAAAGTCAATTTGAAAACTTGAAACTTTTGATGTGGTGAGAGAGAATAGAAATAGGAGAATGGCACGTTTTGATTTTATCACATCTCAAGTGAACAAAATTCCAGACTTCAGGCTTTCATTTGACTTCAGTCGTCCTCAAAAAGCCCAGGACAACTTCACTCTTCTCCCAGTACTTCCCACGGAATACATTCCAGTATATCTGGGTAATTATAATCCAGATTCTATTTAATTCCACTGAATCAGATACTATTATATTTTTGCACTCCAAGTTCATTTTTGCAATATTAATAACAAAATTTAACTAATGTGTGTTATTTTGCTAGTGGCAGATCTCTACAGCTTAAACAGCGACTGACAACTCTCAACAACCTCAACAGACAATCACAGAATAGTGTTCTGTTATGAGAAGCGTTTTTCTGATAACACTATCACCCTACTCAGCAGACTTGTTCCCTCGGTTGCATGCCTGCAACCAAGTTATCTTTTGTTCCATCAGCCAGTTTTCATTTTTCTCCTGAAAAATAACCCAAAACCCACCTCTCTCAGAAAAAGAGATTGATTCAATTTTTGAATCTGCAGGAAATAGTCCTGCTTCTAATAAATCATAACTGTGCACTCACATTGCTAGAAATGGAGCTACACAACTATTGTCTAAAGACAATCTGAAAACAAAAAAGACAGATGGATTCACCAAGATACATTTTTTAAGAAATACCTTCTCCTAATGCTAAAATGCAAGGTGAAAGGAACTTTTATCATCAGAAGAAATCTGAGTTTGAAAAAAACACAGTACATTTTCCAGCTTTGATGAGTAAATGATTCTGATGATGGAAACTTTAGTAAGGAGTCAAAAAAAAACCTTCTGAATTCAATAAAGTGTTTGACATACAATTAAATTACTGTGGGATAAGAAACCCTGCAATTAACCATAATCCATGGAAATCCCACAGTAAATAGGTTAAAATCTCAGGTAACCTTTGGGCTGGGAGCTGCTGAGTCAGAGTACACATTTGGACAGTTATTATGGACCAGGTGACAGTCATGTCTTGGAGGCCTCAGAATTACTTGTTCATTGCAAAATTCTGATTCACTTGCTGCTTGAAGAAGTCAAAAGCATGTAATATAAAAATGTCATCTCCAATAAAGGAAAATAGCCTCTGAGCAAACTTATGGCCAACAATATGCTGTTTCCTAACTCAAAGCAAGAAATTGCTACAGCAAATTTGAACTTCTGTTTTTAAACAAGTTTTGCATGAAGTTTGTCATGTAAATGTCTTTAAGGAATTTCATCTCTCTCTTTTCCTGCTTTATTCCTTCTATGATCTCTTCAAGCTCAGGATCTAAAGTTCTAACCTGGAATACTGTTCTGATTTAAGAACAGAGTGTGTGATTTAAGTGGTAATAGTGATTCTGATTTAAGAATAGAGTTTAAGAATTGTGTATGTCCAAAGTCCAAGGGGTTTGCACTACAGCTTTGCGGTTCCAGCAAAATAGTGACAGTGAACTGATAGTTCCTTCCAGTGAACCCGTCATCTCTGCACAGTCACAGGCAATTCTCAGCTATGTACTCTCCAAAGGGCTGAGAAAGAACAAAGGACTCCAGTTTAAATTGTACAGATACATTACTTCATCCTGCAAGATCTTAACATATAAAGCAATGTTTGCAAAGCCTGGTGATGCAGATTAGACCCTAATGCAATTACCTTGTTAAAGTCACTAACTTTATTTGAAAATGCAACTGTCAAACAAAAAGAAGCTATTTAGGGATAAATTCTTAATGCCTTGAAAAAAGCTGAAGAGAGCGTTTTCATCTATCGGAAAGCCTCACATGATCACAAAAATTAAAGCAATAATGACAATAGCAAGAACAGGAAAGGAGGTACTTCAGGTGGTCTCAAACAACAGTGTATTTAAAATAATTTACAAGGTACTTGTCTACTCAAGTTCTCACTATTCTCTCTATTCTCTCCTTCTTCAAATCTTTGTGAGGTATTGGAAAGAAAGTGCAAAAAAGTATTAAACACTCATTTCCCTCAAATTAGCAATGACAGGGATACAATGTAAAGTAAACTGCAGGTAATCTCATCATAAAAGCAGGCTTTAGAACCGAAAATATTCCAGTGGGAAAAAAACCCTGTACTTAGACAAAAAAACACTATTTTACATACTCTAAATTTGTTCAGTTTGCTCAGTTTGTTACACATGCTTTGCTGATGCCATTCAGGAAAATTTCACTTTATTTCATAGTCTGTCCTTTTCGGGCTTAATAAGAGACGCAACAGAAATGCTGATTCTGAAGGATCACTGTAAAACTGGTGTTTTAGGCATTAAAATTCACTTAGATCAATGCTGTGTAGAGCACGTCAAGAAAACAACTAGTAACATGGTTGGCTGCAATTTCATGAGGTGGGAAGCTCAGAAAATTTGGTGGAGTCAATACTGCTTAAAAACACGGTGACTACTGCAGCAGAGGAAATGTTTTAATATTCAGTTAACACAGACAATTGTTATGCTTATTTTCAGATACACAAGATAACCTGTCACTATTTAGGGGACATCTGTGTGCTCAATTTAAGCTGATAAAATATGGGTACCTAAAAAAGTATAAAAGTATAAACATTTCCCCCTACACAATTACAGTTTTAGTAAATTAATTCCGCTTTAATTTCTTAAAAAAAGACAAAAATTGTATGTGTTGTGGAGGGGCCAGCAGCTTCCTGTGCAGACCACATCCAATTAGCAAAATGCATTACAAATCCTTTCAAGCATTAGGCACACAGTCAAAACATTTAGCCCATTGCTTAACCTGTTTAGTAGAAATGTTTCTTACAAATTGTTTTGCCAAACTTATATCAATGTTGAAGTCCTTAAAAAAAATTTTAAAAAAGTAGACCCTGGGTGTTTGAAAATCAGGCTTTTGTGTAAAGGATAACCTACAGTATATGCATAAATTCTGAAATAACTAAGAATGAAAACTGTAATGTCTTTAGAATTTAAAACCATCTTGTAGCTTTTTGAAACTCCCTTCCACTGGTTCCATGAGTCAATGAAGCCAAGTTTCACATTGTCCATTTCATTAAGTGTTTTGAAGACGTGCTAAAGATCTTGCTCAAAACATAATGTCTTGTGTCCTAGCCTTTATCAAGGACAAACTAACAAAGCTGCTCCACATTCTGTTCAAACACTGTTCTTAACTGCATAGTTGAAACTGTATAGAAAGAGAAAGATTGATTATATGTATCCTGAATATCCAAAGTAATCAGGTTTTTCAACTGGATGAGTTTATGTTCACAATAAAGTTGGTTTTAATTCGAGTCATAGAGACAGGGACCTAGGACTAGCCAGCTGTATTTCTGTAAAACCTTCAGCTCTCAAAAAACCTCTACCCTAATCCACACAGTTCAATGCTTAAAAGCATTTTTTAAAAGCACTAACACACATATGAGTACAAACACCTCCAAAGAAACGGGATGTTCAGTTGGTCATTTTCAGTGAATTTTGATTCCACTTTCAAGCATGTGACCAGGACTGGAGCATAACTTTTACAGGAGACTGTTTTAACAGAAGGAACATCAAGAATAACTCAGAGGAAAGCCATTTTCTCTGAGTTTAGTCTTCCCTTAGGATATTAAAATAAGCTATACATCCAGTCTATATATACACCCTTCAGAGAAACCTATTCTCTGTTGTGTAACTTTTACATGTGCTAGTTTCAGTTGATCTCCTAGGTTGTTATTACATAATAGATTATGTCACAGAGCCATAAGAAATGTGCAGTATAATATAGTCAACTGGGGCTGACACTGATTCTGAAACAACACACGCCCAAATACTTGTGTTTCTGGGCTGTAACATTTATATTTGTGTGTATGTGTGTGTGTTTGTGTGTGTGTGTAGCACCAATTACATTGTCCTTTTAAGGTTTACAATGATTAGTAGGAAAATGTCTCCAAACTGATCAACATTAGGTCATCCAGCACCAGACATTAAGTGCTACATGTCTCCAAGGAACATATGAGTGCACGGTCATTTCTTTTCAAATGACCAGTGCCAATCAGCCAGCAAGAGAGTACAACCATGCACTACAACCAAAACTTAACACACACTCCCACACCATCTATTCCCATTATGCAATCTTGCAATGCTTCCAGAAGTTGACACCAGCTTATAGGCAAATATGGTTGAACTCAGATCAACAGAAAATTGTCTAAATCAGATTTTTTCTTTTGCAGCCAAGCCTCTTCAGTGTGACAATTCACTGCATCTTCGAATAAAAGAAAAAAACTGTCACCGTTCAATACTGTCTTCACATCCTGGAACCACGTTCTTGCAAAATCTGAAATAGACCAATAAAAATTCTATAAATGAAAATTAGCTCACTGTCATTCCTAAAGCATGGAGATCAAAGAGCAACATAGTGACTATTTTACATAACTGGTAATGTGTCAGGGACCTGGTTCGAGGACATTCCTGAGGTCTGTGCTTTAAAGCTGAAAAAAGACAGATTGATATGTCTACTCTCAAATACCATTAAAACAGATGTAAAACACTGCTAGGAATTGAGTATTACTAATATAAATAATTAATACATTAATAAGACTTAAGAGTTGGCAATTGTAAAAATTAAGCCATTGCACCTCAACCTAGTTCAGAAGATTCTGAGGTCCTATGTGGTAAATTAACCTGGGAACTTTACTAGAAATGGAATTTAATCTTCATTTTTCCTGTTCCAGTAAAATGTCCTAAACTTTCTACAGTTTCAGATGCAAATTGTGTTCCATAAATTAGTACTGAAAACATGAACTAGCAAATCAAAATGTGCAGAAATGGCACACTGGGTGCGATGATGCAAGAAGTTTTTAAAGACCAAGTTCAACTTGACAAGATTTAAATGAACAACACCCACTCTACTTCCAGTTTGACTATTTTTTTCTCCTTTTCCATTCCAGTTTATTTTGGGTCCTCCAGAGAGGAAAGGATCCAAGTCTTAGGAGTGTCTGTTCAAGCAACAATATTTTAATATTGCTGCTCTAAACTGAATCACAACCAGCGATAATGAGGTAAACTGTCGAGCTTCATAGTACTCTAGAACTATGTCAGCAGGCTGCAGAACCAATCATTACAAAAAGCAAACAAAGCATTAAGCAAAGCTTCAAACACTGAGCTCAAGTACTTAAGAATGTCAATATGTATGTAAAAGTCTTACGATACTTCATTTTCTTTTGCTTCTTGATAGCTTTCTTAGTATTGGGAAAGGCTCTTTATTCCAAAAGCTGAAAGAAAGCAAAGGCACAATCCCTGGACAATGGCAGACCTGCCCTCAAGATGGAATTTCCATCTGTTACGATCTTCGTGTAGCATGATGTTACAATAAACACCCAGTAGCACATTCCAGCCCACAGAACCTGCCAGCACACACAAACACTTCCACCTCCGTGCTTGCAGAGTAAAGGCTGGCAATTGCTTCACGCAACAGTTTCAAGTATGGTTTTAAATTTTAAAAGTTGAGGTATTTGGTTTCCTTTTAATATTGTTAAAATGGCTATTATGTCTTTCATAGTGACTGAAGTCAAGCAAGGTCTCATTTGCTTTGCCCAACTCCATGGGATTTTTTAAGGGCTGGAGTTCATAAAACACCCATTACCATTTGTGTAGTTCAGGGACAGTTCAGCAGCAGTGTGGTGTTAGCTCTAAAAATTAAGAATCTACTTTATCACTTGCTGACTGTACTCCCTCCTACACCTAGATCTAGCTTTGTGCATCTACAAAGTTCTTTTTAACTTCAAATTCAGCATTATTGCTTTGAAGTTGTGAAGCCAGATGTCAGCGCAAATACTTTGAAAAATTTCAAAAATTTTGAAGGATGTCTTCCACCAGCCATGTCATACTTTAAGGGACATTTTTAGAAGAAAACACCTCCTATTTCATGAAGATAATTCATGAATGCTAAACATGACAATGTGTACTAAGCAAAAAGCACTTAATATGAAACTAAAGGAAAGATATAAGTGAATTCTGTGGGGAAAAAACAGGCTGCATAAATTACTCAGCAACTGCTAGTGTAATACATGCCAAAGGGACTAGATAAAATTACAGAAGATAGTGCCACTGATACCAACTCATGGTATTACAGTGTCATTCCAGATCCAAAGTGTCATACCAGATCCAAAGCTGGCTTAAAAATTCTAAAAAATACTGAATGAACTCTCACATTCAAGGTGCCTGAGTGTGAACATGAACACTTCTTCTTCCCACTCACAATAAAGCTGCTGCTGATAGAAAAGTGTTTTAAGGACTGTTTGCTTCTCAGGCAGCTTAAGAATATTACATTCAATTCCAGCAAAGTGACAGTTTACTTTGTTTCAATAAAGCTTCAGATTTGATCCATTCCTTTCAGCTATTCCTGAAGACCCGGCAAAAGGCTTTACACTACTCTAGCACTAGCTTCTGTTAGCATCATTTCAGAGAATAACGTAGGGTTTTTTTCAGCCATGTCCAGTGACTTCACAGAATCACATCATATCCTGAGTTGAAATGGACCCACAAGAATCATTAAGTGATGATCCTGGCCTTGCACAGGACAACCTCAAGAATCACACCATGTACCTGAGAGCATTGTCCAAACTCCACAGATAAGTGTAAGGCTGCTTTACAGCTAAAAAGTTTAGGTGTATAGGTGAGAAGCTGAAGTTTAGTCTCATGCAATGGTGTATCTTCAATTTATACAGGTTCAAGTGACAACCCACACCATACCACTGAACACTCCATGGTATGTTATCTTCTACAGAATGGAATAAATATGAGAAGTACTTAACAACACATTAGGAAGAGTGCCTAAGTTGTTTTTTCAGATGCAGCTTTTTTTGTGCTCTTCCGCTTGTGACTTTTAATGTAACTTGATCTTCAATCTGATGTCAAACTACAGTGGAAAGGATCCCTCTCCAGAGTTGTTTCCTGTGATAAATACAACTGCAGCACCAAGATCACACTATTTACTTATATTTGCCACATCTTTACTAAAAAAATCCTTAGTTTCAAAATTATCAGTTAAGACCACCTTTGGACTATGCTGCACTTTAATCAAGTTTGCTAAATTATTGCCATATCAGACATTTACTGAAAATGCATATGCTAAGTTTGTATCAGATCCTCTACATGTAATAAACCTATCTGACAGAAGAGCTGTTGCACACAAAATAAGAAAGAAATGAAAGAATGAAAAGCATTTCTGGCCCTAGAATCTACATGAAGAACTTCCCTTCTCAGCAAAGCTTTAAAGGTATTACTCACAATACCGTTTATAAAAGCAACAGTAATTATTCTGTCACAGAAGCAATATCCAGAACAGGAATTCTATCTTTGCCAACCATGCCACAACTACAATCACAAACACACACACACCACCAGGACTAGCCGAAGGACAGCACTAGTGGGGGTGGGAACTGGATGGGGCAGAGAAGCATCTGGTTAAAATCCTAGGGCAGCTAGTGCTCACCATGACATTTACACTTAATCTGAGTCATTCATATCGTAATCCGTTTCTTCATCCTCACTCTGAGTGTCATGCAGCATGCAGCACGTATAGAAGAAGGAAGGGAAAAGAAGAGATTGCAAGTGAGTCAGAGCTGCAACAAAGTACAATCCACTTACACCTGAAGCATGTGGCAATGGCATTTATTTACTTTTACCTGGGACCTCCACTCTTTGTATAAAAAAGTATGACAGCTGACCATTTCAAGAAGGAATGTAACAGATTTCATGACAATTTCCTCTTCCAAATATCCTGAAGTCAGCAGAGAGAAGCCAATAGTCAAGTCAAAAAAGTGGTATGAAAGAGAAGACTGCTTGTGGGAATACAGGTTATCTTTTCGCTGTGCCACAGCTACCAGTAAAAGCCAGTGGAACCATTTAAGATTAATCTCCTTTGCTTAGGTGTATTAGAAGGTTACACAGAAGTCATCTACTAATTTATTGTGCTGTTAACTAAAAAAAAAAAAAAAAACCCACAAGAAAACAGTCCCTAAGAAGGAACGAAGGTGAAGCTTGATTAGATGGCTATCAGAAGATACTTTCTCCTATTCTGAAAATCTGGGACTATTAACTAAAACTGAAGTGCTTGTCAATAAAAATTAAATACTGGCAGGTTGGTTTTTTTTCTCTAACTTAATCTGCGGAAAAAGTAGTAGGAGGACTTTCTTGTAAGTCAGCCCCAATACATGAACATGTTATTCTGTATATAAAAGTGGATAGCAGAATTTCAATCATATGAACTTCATGAAGACCAGCTCAGACACTACTGAGACCAGAGGACAATGCTTGTTAAAAGGGACCTATGGAGACAACATCTTCCAAAGTCAAGATTCCTGAACACAGCTGCTAGAAACCTCGCAAGAAAAAAATTAATTCTTTTTCCCTTTTTTTCCCAGTCACAACATATACTTATATACAAAAATATGATCTTTTAGAAACATAATATATAAAAGAATTATTCTTCAAGTATTGCCTATTAATTGCTAGCAACAGCTTAACTCTTCCAGGACAAAAGGAGAGAATGTTTGTATCTCCAACCAAAATCAAGGGTCATTCCTACTCATCACAGTGGTCAAATGATGCTCCGCTCTCTTCTCTGAAACAATGACCAAGCAGCACATTAAAGGAGACGTCCAACACAGCCTCTCTCAATGCTGCTCCATTTACACACTCATAATGCACTCTCAACTAGCTTTTGGTTTTCGTCTTTAACACTTGCATTTGATCCATATTTTCTTTTACATTAAGGATGCAACATAACCCTGGCAACTTCTGAAATTACCTGAAGATGCACTACCATTCCTTATGAAGATGTTTATTAGGCTCTAGAATTCCACATTTTATTTCAGGTAGGTATCTCAGCCCTACATTATTACCACACATCTCTAACACGTCAACTTTCAAAGTTCTCCACAAGCATCCCGGCAAAAGCACACCTTAAATAGGGTTTTGAAAGAGCAAGACTCACCCAGTTTCACTGTTTACCCCTGAGTACGTTAATCCTTTACAACTCTTTGGAAGTTTTATCTCAACAGGGATGAACAGAAATTACCTCATTTCACTAGGAATCCAACACATAATTTAGAGTATTTTTATACTGCAATTTATAAAAATTATTCCATATGTGTAGCTGCATAAGCATGTTACAAAGCACAGAGAGTAATGAAGTTTTATCTGTTTGAGGCCTCAGTGCCAAGACTCAATTCTATTCTTAGCATTATTTCAAAATCAATTTCTTTGAAGGTGGTTCTTGAAAAAGCAAGCTTCATCAATTGCTTTCCATCTACATAAGGGAAATCAAAAGCTTTGAAGCCAACTACACGTCTATCCAGTTTGTCTGCAGTCATCTCATACAAAGCAGCAATACAACAATGAAAGCTGTTCACTATTGACGACACATTACAGAACTGCTCTGCCTTACGGCTAGTCAGCTGTGGTTTTACGTTTTCCTTTGTATAAATTCTGAAATGCTACTGAGTACAATGCTAAGATACCGTGCCCGTAACAATATTTTTGCAAAGTTGGTTACAGAAAGCAGACTTGGTAGAACCCTGAAAACATTAACAAGTATCCTCATTTTGTAACACATTGCACATGACTGCTTTACGGAGATAGCATTTTTCAAGTTCCACTCTTGACAGTAAGATTTCTTCAGCTAAAGTCAAGCAAGAAAAACAGTTTTTAACTGAAACAATGTCATTCAAATGTATAAGAAACAAAACCTAGTTTCTCAGCCGTAAAGAGCAAATATCTGCCAATACCTGAAAAAAATAGGTACTGAAAAAGTACAGAGTATTGTATTTAAATAATTCAGGCATGCATACCAAATGCATGCTGACTGTACCATTTACAGTCCCTCATACAGTAGACAGGGAATTATTATTAGTCCTGAACAACAGAAAAAAAGGACAATTAAATAATGGTCCAGAACAGAGGTAGATCTATCATGACTTGTGAAGCCCACCCAATCCAACACCATTTCTTTAGTCCAATGTGTAGCAACTCACCTTTGCTTTTTCACTAGGTTCACTGGTTGTGCCATAAGGAGTGTTATGCAATTCCTTCGAGACAACACACAGAAATTCAGCCTGATCTTCATTGCCATAGTTATAGGAAGAACCAATATTGACCAGCTGAAAGATGAAAAAAAAGTCAATTGTATTTCCACATAAAACAAATTCCATAAAGTCTCATGATTACTACAAACACTCCTCACTCAGACTGTAGCTTGTGCCTGAAGCATGATTCTCCACATCAACGCAAATACGTTTTGATGCTGACGAATACACTGACAATACAATGTATAGATACACACAAGTGATAAGATACGCACAGGGGCTTCTTTAAACAGTAACAGAATTAATGATTTACAGTTATAATTCTCCTGTGAAAGAAAAGACTGTGGAGGCAGGCCACTGGAGAAGTAGCCTGTTCCCTGTTTCTGTTATTTACTGGAAACCTTCCTATCCTCCAAAGTTAATTTTTAAAGTTCATATGTGGTATCTTAACGTGGCGTGATTTAACATTTAAATGGCTGCATGCAGGAACCTATTTAACCTGAAGGGATACTCAACACTGCTTACAGAATAAGGGTATTTCTATTACAACGTATTTTGAATGAACAAACACAATATTTGCATCTGATTGGAATACAACAAGACAGTATGGTGGGACAAGATTAACATCTGAAATTCATACATACTGTTACAAGGAAGCTAATTAAGGTAGTGCTACAAGCAGAAGCCATGTATAATGAAATGTGACATATTTACAAGTTTCTACAGTCTCTATATTGAATGGTAAATGACAACTTACTGAGAAAGAAGAATATTTTCAACATCAATACTACTTCTTATGCAGCATGTTTATCAAGTGGCAGAAATTGTCTTACCTTACACACAATACACTTACCTAATGCTAGAAGCTTTACATAGCCTGCCTTTCCAAGTCAGATTCAATTCAGATGTAGCTGATTCATTTATTTTAAAGTTTTATTTCAAAAGCACAACAAGATAATGTGCGATCTACAAGATAAGGTCAGATCTACTGACACAGATCAAAGTCCTAAAAATAACACTGTTGCACAGATACACTGTGTCAATTTGTCATTACTCAAACTATATTTAATCTACCAAATCACCACGGATATACAATAAGACTGGGCTATTCCCCAATATCTACCATTTAAGTACTCTAGAAATGGCCACATGGAAAAGGCCTAACTTATTTTTTTTAGGGTAACAGCACTTATCTCTGTAAAGACAAATCATGTACTACCATAAGTCTAGCAGAACACCAAAAAGAGTAAAAAAATTGTTAAAGCATGAAAGATGAAGTGAAGATGAAATCCTGATCCACAGTTTGTACTTAAGAGATAAAATTACTCCCCCAACAAAAACTGAAATTAGATCAAGGTTAAAAGCAGCTTCTATATAGCACTGTCAGAAAAAACCAAAGGCTCATTGTACTTTCTAAGGAGAGGAGAGAGATGCTCAGATGTTCCTGCACAGCAGTAAGACAGCCAGGGAAGCACTTCCACAGATGCACAAAGCCAATGTCCAAAAAGAGCAGCAGGCAATGTGAATACATCACGAATCAACTTGATGCCAGACCTAGGCACTGTCAAAATTTTTTTGAGCCTGATGATATTACAGCATACAAGGCTCAGCCTTCCATGAGCAGTACTGGCCATCAAAATTCACCCCTCTCAAATTCTGTACTTCAACTACACTGAATGTGATCACCAGAAACCTTCCCTGCCTCCTCCTCTTCTACCATCACTCTAGCTCTGCAAAATAATCTCTAATGAACACAGTCTGATCAAAAATTAATGTGCTAAAGATGTTTTTTTCAACCAAAACTGTGTAATAAAGTTACAAACACACAAGCATTGGGTTTTAGAGGCACCAATGCATATAAAGACATCATTCACCTTGAGATGCTAAATCAGCTCATCTTTTACAATGAATACTCTGCAGTCTGCACTAAAATGTATTTGTGTAATACTGAATCACAAAACCCACAGAGTAACTAGCTTCTTACTTGCACAAGATGGACTAAGGAAGTCTACTGAAAAGCTGGAAAAGCAACCCAAATTTACTTCATATATTGAGACGACTGGCCGATTGTCTTCCCTATGAACAAAAACATGCACAAATTTTCAGAAAAAAAATAGCCGTTAACTTGCCTTGAACCCAACAAAGTGGTATAGAGTTTACACTATACATTATATAGCAATTACAAACCATTTAGTACAAATACAGTAACTGCTTCAATTATTAAGGTAAAAGATAGGACATTAAACAACATTCTTAACCCACTTAAAGGCTAGAAAACATTCAGAAAGTCTGCATACATATTTAAATAAAGCCACTCAAAATTCACCTTCTCTGAAGAGAAGTTTCAAGAATAAAATTCAAGTATATAACTTAATTAGTATACAGTTGGCTCTTCTTGGAAAATGGCAACAACTCCTTTTCAAATAAGCTGATACCAGAACTACCAGAAAGAAAAATACTTCTTTACTTCTTGACACTCTAAAAAAAGAAATTACCTCTCTGAAAGTGGATAGCATAAAAGACCCAAACATCAGCCAAATCATCAATCCTGTTTCAACCAGGTTGACAGGTCTTCAGCTGATAGCAACTAACAAATGCTTCATAATCCAACCATGTAAATTAACCTTTTGCACATAAGTCTTTTTAGGAGATGTGGAAGATCTTTTAGCCAGTTGGTCAGGACTATCAATTTAGCTGACTGCAAAACATCTAATGACTTTTTGCCACTACTGATCAGTTGATAAAGTCACTTTTGCAGAATCAGACCTGAGTTCCACAAAACTCCAACTCACAATACTCTCTTAAGCAGTTTCATACCTGTGCAGCTAAAAATTTATACTTCGCATAGTAGCAACTGCATGCTAGAACTGTCACTGTAGCTTTCTGAAATGATCAACAACAACAAGGCTGATGGTAGAAAAAGAAACAATGAAAAATGATTGCAGATTAGAACTGAACTGTTCTGTCAGAAACTGAAATCAGAAATATGTTTTAGCAAATTCCAAAAGTATTCCAAAAGTAATTTCATTGTTCCCAGTATAGGTGAAAACACTTTAAGAAGGATGCTGATAAACTGGAAGAACATCCCTGCCATGTCCATCTGCCCCTAAACTACCACCCCCATTCCACCCCCGAAAAGAAGCCACAACACATCAGAGTAATCTGAGGTATGAAAAACAGGTCAAAGAATTTCAGATTATCCAGACTACTGTTTCTCAGACTTTCTGAAAGAACAAACTGTTTTTGTTTTGAAGCCACATTTGCTTCACGTGGCTTAAATTACCAAGAATAAAAAATAACCCGCTGAAATTCTAAATTCCATAGACTTATATGCTTTTATATATATACATATGTACGTATAACATGCATATATCTATTTTTCTGCATTGGTGTATTCCTTCATGACTTGTTTCATTACATTCCTTACTAAAGCAGTGTGCTCCTGTTTTAAGCATCTCCTGTGAGCCCCAACAGTGCTCAGAACTGAGCACAGGAAAATGCCAATGCTACCTATCACAGAAAAATTTATTAGATAAGGATCCATTACTGCTTGCATAGAATAAGGGCTGTTGGTCCCAGTAGGCTGTCAGCTACAGTTAAAAAAAGGCACGAATGGAAAGCAGCATTACTTTTATTTTTATTAAATCAAAAGAAATATATTGCTTGATGTGCCAATAGAGGTCATGATTTTCAGGAAAAGACAAAGAAATCACAAGAAGAAATTTCCTGTCTCATAATAAGGAACCTTATTTTTGGAGTGAACTAATCTTATGCCTAGCTGAACTGAGACTCAAAAACTGAGATCTCAGAACCAGACACATTTCAGTAACATGCCTATACAGATTTGCTATATTGGTTTAATAACACTGATTCAAATCAATGTAGTATATTTACCAGACCAATCAGCAATAGTATTGCTATTTCAGATAACCACTCCAGCTTGCACGAACTGCAGCCCAGTCATCTTCTTTTCTTCTTCTTCTTATTTTCCTCTGCTTACTGCTGTAGTTACTCATATTAACTAACTTTTCTACTTCACCACTACTAATTTCCTTCTCTATTTTACGATGATCTGATTCTCAAAACCAAATGAATTCTGTAACAACTATTCTCAAATTTTATTTTAAATATTCTTGTATTGCTTCTATTTCAGATGTAGTGAACTCCTTGTATATTAAAAAGCTTGAAAAAACTGTCCTTTTTAGAAAAAATTAATTATATTATCAGCTAATAGAATTAAAGAAAATCCTCCATTTTTTTTTTTTTACAGAATCAAGCTATATGAATCTAAGAATGGACTCTATGCCTTTTAAACACATGATGCATTTGTTCTGCTTTCCCAAATGATTTGCAAAAGGTTATGAAGATACACACACATCAGCTCTTAAAACTCAGCACTGATGACTGACACCAGGCCTGAAAGAATATTTATTTCAGGTATCTTAATGCAATAGTCAGACTTCCAATCTTCATTTTTTAAATTATAATTTTTATTTTATTTTATACCTGCAATAATTTCTTCACTGCCCTCCCCACCTTCCATTTTACAATGCTGACAGTTACTCTGAGCTCTCCAGGACAGGAAGGCATGAATCATTCTGCCTGTACTCTACACATCCCTAACAAACCACAATTCTTTCTCTGCTGCCACAAGTCTGAAAACCCCACATTTCATATTGCACATATTACCTATACAACTGCAAGAAACAGACAGTGCTTGGTACATTGAAAGCAGGTTCTGGAATTAAGCTGGGTAATAGCTCACGTTTCAAACCTTGAACTGCAGGATTAAGTGCCCATATAAAGTCATAGGCAAAGCTTTGTTTTTATTGAGCCATTTCACTATCATGTTATCTTCATAACATTATACTCGTCTTTCAGACTAAATAACCACGTACGTTGCAAGAAAAAGAACAAGTACTCCTGGCATTTTGTTCCTGAAAAGAATTATAGAGCACCAGGTTCCCAAATAAATTCACACACAACACTTCAAAATGCAGCACAGGTATTTAAAGAACCAGAAACTGCCTCCAATGTTACCGAGAGCAAAAAAACTTTCCCAAACTCACAAATATTTGGAATTAACACAGCAATCAAAGAAGCAGAACATGGGGAAAAGGAAGGATGAAGAGGAAAATAAAAGAGAAGAATGAAGCTAGGAGTGTCCATTTGGATTTCAAGAAAATTTCCCAAGACAGGAAAAAACCTCTCAACAACAAAACAATAGAGCCAAGGAAACAACCAGGATGTTTTTTTCAATTTGAGACAAAACTTAAAACTGTCCATTTTGTTGTCTCTTCACACCTCCGTATTTTACTTAGAAAAAGCTCCTGCTATTCATTATTCCAGTTTGAACATATCCCATCCACCCAAAAAAGTGTTAAATTCTGAGTTACCAGAAAGAAAGGGTTCAAACTCAGAACTTAACTTTGGTGGATGAAACAATCATTTTCCAAGTCTATCAGAAACGTCCCCTTCTGGAGCCATTGGACTCAAAGCTGTATTTTTAGGGCTCCATAGGCTTGAATTGTACCTCTTAGTTAACAAGTATGGACAAAAGGCTGTTAATTTTAGAGGAAAATTTAAGGAAAATAGGTTATCTATTGAGGAGGTAACAACTCTTCCTAAGAAAAACCTTGAACTAAATAACCAAGGGAATTTTGATTGGTTGTTCTTCTATTATTTTTACAATGTGGACATTCATAATGTGTAATGAAATATAGTGAATATAAATAAAAGCCAGTCACAAATACATACAAACTACTATGTGCTGTACATCCAGAAAAAAAGTGGAATGATCCGAAAGCAGCAGAAACGCAAGGAGGCCAAGCACATCAGTGTGAGGTCAAAAGGAATGGTGTGACACACCTCACTGCAGCATTTCTGGAAGCATCTCTCTTCCCCTTTCACTTCCCGTGACACTATCAGCAGAAACTCTGACTGCTGATCCCGGCCACAGCTGTACTGGGAACCTATACTGACAAGCTGAAATAACCAATCAAAGTAAAACACAAAAAGAAACCTTTGTAAAGCTGGAGCACATACGATTATCCAAATTGTACAAGTAACAGATGAGCTCAAATGTTCAGGTAACACTTACTTGCCACTATAACAGGTTGCTATCAAGCTACAACTTTCATTTCAACGTAAAATTTACTGAGGCAGTTGCAAAGGCCTTTTTAATTTAAATGGAAGTTAAGAGTTACTGATAAGACAGAAAACTTCCCATATAACTGTGTTGTAGCCAACTACTCTGAAAAACAAAGACAGTTTGGAGTATTATAAAAGTAAGCATTATTTTCCTGTCATACATTGATAAGTGGAGAAGGTAACATGGATATAAGACTGGAAGGTGTTATGTAAAGCAATATATAAAGCCTGGGTATTGAAGAGCTTCATCTTGTTCCAAATACTGATAAAATACAGCTAGGGAAACATAATAAAACAACAAGAGGAAAAAACATTGAGTGGTCTAGATTAGTTTTAGAAGGAGTAATTTACAGAAGATCCAAGAAAATAACTACAGTGTAAAAACCTGCCTTGTTCTCACAAAAATCACTACCAAGAACACTGGCTAATAATTTAAAGTTCAACATCATTTGAATTTCCCAACTTCTCCCTACAAAACATGTTTTACCTTAAAAACACATGGCAATTCCTAGCTCATTTAAATTAAAGCGTAGCCTGTCAGTGCACTTTAGAGAGATTAGAACTTTAAATTAAATGTGAAGAGTTAGACAACAATTGCCTGTTCTGAGTAAACTGGAGATTATGACAGATGAGAAGGCCCATGAATAGCAACTTTATATATATCCTGCTATTGTATGTGAACAATTTTCAAGACAGCAGTTAAATACCATCCTCCTCATTCAGCAAACATACTTACGACTGCATTATGGTGTCAGACTCAGGTTACATTAATCATTAAAATTTACATGACCAACACTGCTGCTGTCTAAAGCCTTTCTATTTAGCCACTTTGTATAGCCCACAATTTTTTATTCTGTCGCACTGACAAAATACTGGTTTTTTCCAACTGCCTGAAGAGGCAACAATTGAAGCTAAAAATCCTCTACAAAACAACCACAAAAGTGGGACAGCATAATTTTTGGTAATAGATTTTGGACTGGGACTAATACATACTCTGTTCTAGCAGAGCTTTCCAATGTGTTCTTTGGAAAAGGGCATCAATACATTTGCATAAGTGCACCAACAGTTCAGCACTTTCCACTCCCATTTAATAACCATATACAATCATATTAAACGAGATACAAATCAAGATAAAATCTTGAAATGCAAAGCATAAAAAACCCCATTTTTTTCAAAATCAACCACTTGAACATTTTACATGTGGCTCAGAGCACAAGGATTCTCAGTCTATAAGAAAATCACTCCCCTGAAAAAGCTGATGATTCCATCTTTTTTCACATACAGAGCACGGTGGGTACTACCCCAAAGACTGCTTCTGAAAGCATGCATGCGGCTAAGCAACATGGGCTTAGAAAAGATTACAGAAATGCTACAGTGTTTGAAGGTATTAACAATAAAACTGTTTATGCACAATATTCTAATCCCGTTTCAAGTGAATGACCTCTGCTCCAAGCAGGTCTGCGTTACAAAGGAGGGAAAGGCCTAGTGTGAGGTAATAAGATATTAAGTATTATGAGATGATACAGCTGTTGTGTTTATCTCCTTCAAACTATGTGTCTAAAAATGTGCAACATGGGAGCGGGAGGATGTAAGGAGACAGCTGGATGAAACAAGAAAACCACTGGACTCTTCCAGTTCTAAAAGAGATTATAATAGGTCTTTCAGTATTCGCACTGTTAAAGCAGTATTACTCCCAAATACAATATCCCTGAAGGGTTTAGGATCGGTGTCATTTAATCTGCTAAAAAGTAAAGGAGGTCTATTTATAGTGAAAGTTAGTTTCTCCTGACAAAGAAGAATGTTGAAAAACCTTTTTCCATGCACTGGCCAAAAAACAGTCATGTATTAAGTTAGAGTTTTCTTCAGGTACTTAAACAATATTTAGCTTGCGGCATGGCAAATAGACCTGGTAATACTTGAAGCAGAGTACTGAAGCATAAAAAGTTTGCTCTCTGCCCAGTTAGTCTATTTGCTCATGGCTGTCTCCATGTCACTAGCATCTTACACATTTTATCAAATATAAACAAAATGCTCTCTTTTAACTTGGTGTCATAAACTTTTTTTAAATGTTGCTTTGCTGTGGTGTTAGAGCGAGACTGCACAGGATAACGGGCTTGTGCTTATTTCAACACTGAAAATGGTGCTAGGAGATGAACACTTGTGTTTCAGAGTTAATAGATTCATTGCTCCAATGCAGCTTGAAGAGTCTGCCGGATTAATAATGTGAGCGATGATGGAGTTGTACAGTTAATTTCTTATTTACAGAGATTATCAAAGATAACAGACAGATCTTGGGATTTTACAGTGTGTTCTTGAATGTACACACAAAGCTACTTTTATGCACTGCAAAGAACAAAAATATTCACGTAGCTCACAGCTATCAAGCTTCACATCCATACAGGTAAAGTTCACTCTCCTCTGTGTATCAGTCTTTATTTTCTGAAGAACCCCTCTCTGGGCCTAGCAAACATTTATCTCCCAGATATGAGCTCTTTTACCCAGAGCTCTTCATATCTAACCTAACACTCATATAAACTTGTCTTAGTTAATTCTGGTTGATTCACCCTTTAACTGCTCATGTGTAGACACTGAAGAATTACATTTCAGACATGTAGCATGTTTTCATAGAAGCCAGCAAAATTTATTTCCTGGAAAGCTACACTTTTTTTTGCTTTATGATAAATGCAAACACAAATACCACATTTTAACTTAGCTGTGTATGTTTATCCAAATTCTGAAAATGACTGAATAAAAAAAGATGCATGGAATTTAATTTAATTTATATTCCTCTTTCACAAAAGGCACTTAACATTAATTTTTTAGAAAACTGTGTTAACTATATCCCATATGGATTTTTTACCTGTTCAAATTTCCAGCCATCGGACATTGTGGAAACCATTTGAGTGAGTTCCTCTTCCTGACATTGCAGCACTCTGTATACATGTTTGACTGGCACCTTCAAGAAGAAATAGAAGATGCTCAATAGGGCATGAAATTCACCATGTTTGTGACTTGTCTGAAATTGCCCTTACTCGCTAGAAATGGTAAGCAATACCACTTTGAACTTATCCAGAGCAATGAATAATTCAGACCATTTTAGCTGAGACCTATGGTAAATGCTATCAGAGCAACTCTGCAATCCAACAACCCAGCTTAAGAAGAAATTTGTCAATAACAATGTAAGTTTGTAATATCTCCAGGAAGACTCAGTTACCAGGGAAGCCTGAGTAGCACAGTTAAAGAACAAACTATCTATTCACTTTCATGGAGAAATATGAGCTGCTATGAGAACAGACAACTTTCTCACAGAGCTACAAAAATATATGACAGGAGCTAAACAGCATCTGTACGTATGCTGCATAAAACATACTGTATAAACAGCAGCTATACCAAAGTTAGGCAATCTCATCATATTCAGAGCACTGAAAAGTCATTGAGAAAGCTATGTTCTACAAAAGCTGTTCTCTAACATAACTATTTCCAGAAATGATATTATAACAAATCCTACTATTACCAAACATTTTGGAACAATTACCTAGAATGTTTTCAGTTTTTGAATGAGATCTGTGAACTTTGTAAGCAGACTGGCAGGAGCCAGCAATTAAGAGTATTAATCTTTGTGTGCTAGTGGTTCCAGATCATCCAGTGATGGGGGCAGGCATTCAGTATCTTACTGGGGAAATTAGAAGTTACATAAAAAAACAAAGGGAATCCTCTCACTACTTGTCATAGAACAAATAATCAAAAGCACATGAGAAAACAGCCTCACCTGTGAGATTTTGCTGTCTCTTTCTCTTATTTTGTCCTTTACCAGTTTTATTAGAGATGTGATATTGTAGAATTCAGCCTCTTCCAGTACACCTAGTATGAAAACATTATTTGGAAAGACAGCGTAACTAAATATTCCAGGTCAAAATCACCAACCAGTTCATAAGATTATCCTCTCAACAGCTACAGAAAATTATTTATTTTTCCCTATGATAGGACAGTTCATCTACCTAACAATTCTGGCTTCTTTCAGACACATGTAATTCAATGTTTGGCTCATTCTAAAAAATTGTCCTAAAAATATCCCAAAAAATACTGATGCCATTTCACATACAAAATGAGGCAAGAAACAAAAAAATGTGCACAGAAACCATTCCATAGCAGACTGATAAGATCACCATATCTCAGGTCCTGCCTCAGGCTGGAATGCAAAAGAGAAATTTAAATAGTCCTACAGAAAATCTTTGCAGCTGCTAGCAAGCAGAAGATTTTTCTTCCTGTCATTTGAGACCTTAGAGTCTGAAACAAAAGCTTAAAGATACATACTGCTTCTACTCACATGTTCAAGGTCTACCTGTTCTCCACATACAGTATGCTTAACAATGCACAGGGAAATTTTATTTCATACTATTTCCTCCTAGTACTGCTAAATTGTATTTCCCTTTGATAAATTTCTTCAACATGCTATCAATACAGTTTTATTACTGTATGTTTTAAAACCCTAACCCTAACAAGGAACAAGGAGGCAGAAGCTGGGGGCAGAATTCAGTCTTTAAAAGCATATTCCAGACATCCGAACATGTCAGAACTTCACTTTTACTTTGCTTTACATCCCTCTAAAGCTTGTTTCCTAGGCAGCATTCTTTTGCTTAAAGAGGACTAAACCCAAATATTTCACAGTCACACAGGAAAGAGACAAGATTACACAATAAAAGGCATCTCCCCTCTTGTTTGAACACCTATGGTCCAACTGAGAATGGGGGTTGTGAAATCAGGAACCATACTCAAAATGTTCAAATAACCTCATATACTGTAACTGCATGATACCTATCAGTTTTGCTTGAAACAGACAGAAATGCTACACTGGTTAAGGCTTGCCATCCTGTTCCAAGTCAGTTTTGGTGACTCAAAAGAAGTGAAAATAATAAGCAAGTGGCAAGCAAACAAGACATTTAGAAATGTCTTACCTTCCTCAGCTAGGTCCTTGTTAATAACCAGTTTTCCGTGTCGGAGATAGTTCAGCACTGGCCCAAAGTAGGTTGGGTCTCTGTCTATTAAATAGGCACCTGTTTCATCCTAAATTAGAAAAACAAACACAAACCAAACAAACAACACAAAACAAAGCAAGAGAACACCAAAGCCCAAACCGAACAAACCAAAAACCCCACAACGATTTAAACATCCAAGTGGCAACCGCCAGCTAATATTCATCTTGCAGCGAGCAGGAATTCAGATGTAGCCACATCCCTGAAAGCCAGATTTATTAAAGACAATAAAAGGAATTAAACAATATAACTGTCATGGCATTAGACTGATCAATCAAATCATCCAATACACGGCTTCTCTTATCTGATTAATCCCCCTAACCCCTTATCAATAATTAACAATACTGTTAGCATGAAAGATCTCAGAGGTGAGAACCCTGAAAGTTAAGGTTAAAAACAGCACTTAAAACCAGGAAACTTTGTCTGGGAGCCTGCAGAGTCAGAACAAAGGCAACATTCTAGCAAGCTTCAAATACCAGTTTTTATTTATTTTTTTCTTGTTTTTCTTTTGGTTTGGTTTTTTTTTTTTTTTTTTTTTTTTATTAAAGGCAAACAAACCTAATTCTTTTTAACCTCAACACTTTGCTGTAAAAACATTTACTTTTGTCTTAGCTCAGATGTACAAATGTTCACAGGGTACTGAGAACTGCTGTGTATGAAGCAAGGGCTGTACATGCATCTTCTAAGAAAAAACCCGTACACTGAAGATGCAATTCCTACCTATCTCATGCAGACAAGTGAAGTAATAGATGAATAGTTCAAACTAATGCTCATTTTACTGAACAGACTACAGCATTTTGTGAATTGCAAAACAAGAAATTCACCTGCAGAGCTGATATTCTTAACAAAGAGTTATAAAGAAGCAAAATTGGTAATTCCTATGTTATTTAGAATCTACATGCGAATCCCTCCAATCAAGACAGTACTGACATACTTTGTGCTGGCTGGAGGTCTAAGGAAAAGAAAGATTTCTAAGTAATCCACTGCTCCTTTCTACTATCAAGGGGTTACTAACTGTATTAATTTATTAGTACCTAAGTTTTTGGTGCAATGGATATCCTATAGATATATACTGGAGAGATGTGGCAGCACTCCAAATACTTTTTTACTTATTCTTATTTTTAATATTCTAGTAGTTTATGGGAGATGCTCAAAAAATCATCATTACCAATAATCCTAGCTAAATATGGATCATACTCCCTCAAAACCATAGGTACTAGCAATGATTGTTCTTCCATATGAAAGAAATTCTACTGACTCAATCCTCTGCACTTGAACATTAATGCTTACATGGAAAGTTTTGGTTACTGAACTGTGATGCCTCTCTCTACTGAACAGTATGTAGAGTTCCTGAAATTTTTCATTGGAAACAAACATGGTGGATGTATTTTCAGGTACATAGATTTAGTTTCTGAATGACTACACTTGCCTAACCAGGATTGGTAGAATGTACAAAGACCACAGCCTGAACTACAAAACCGTAAATCCTTTCTATAATTACAAGTAAATGCTTTACACACCTAGACACAGTGTCATTTCAGAAGAAGTGAAGGAGTGTATAATTTTGTATAAAATTAACTGTTCAAGACAATGCTAACATATTAACATGTGCTGTCAGTTAACCTACACTCAGATGCTTGATGAAGTCTAATCACAATTTCTACTGATCTAAGATCATGGTCTCACAAAAGCGAGACTGTGCATGCAAAAAAACAGATGAAGTAGTATAGTTTTAATATTTCATCTCCAAGTATATTTACATAGAACGTAAAATCTACAAGAATGCACAATCTACAAAGAAATTAAAATAGCTGACAATTGTATGAATCATAAGATGAAATGTATTATTTAGTAAAGGAAAAGAAACCAATGGGGTTGGAAAGGAAGATCCAAAACAGATAAAAAGAAATGCTGTTTAAAAGGAAAAAAACCCTGTACTTGGTCATCATCTGAACTGCATTAAGGAACACAGAGCTTACAAAACTGGAAGTTTTCCCAACTAAGAAAAACAAATCTATAGAAATAATCATCTTCATTAAGATGACTGTAGTTTTTACACTGCAGTGGTTTTTTACATTAATTTCTGAAACAATGCTGGTCAGCAGCTCTACAGAGATACAGAGATAGAGAGGTGGGTCACAGAGGCGAACTGATTATAAGCTCTAAATGAAATCTTAAGTAACAATGGCTACTTCATCCCTTGCACAAAAGGCATGAACTTTTTTTTTAAAGGCCGACATTATCTGAAATTGTTTTTTTCTGGGTTGATTTCTACATATGAAATAAGCTTCCAACAAAACCACAAAGGGCCGAAGCTATGTCAGGCCTTCTCTTTCAATTTCCACCTTATGAGAGGTCATACATGAAAAAAATACCATCTCAGTAGTGTCATCGCATACTCTATGAAGCCTTTCAGAAAACAAGGTGTCTTGAAAAACAATAAAAAAGAAGGCACATGAAAGTCCTATAATTTTTGTTGTAATAGATGTTTGTTTTTTTACATTAGTAAATATAACAGTTAAAGAACTCTGGCTAAATTCTAACAGCATGTAACCCAAATTCTGTCAATAGATTTCACATGAGCATCTAAATTCCACACAAAAGTTACTTACCCAGACTACAGACACAGAAAATATGCATTAACATTGAGAGGAGGATGTGTGTCTTGAACATTGACCTGACAGCTCAGAGATGCTACACACCAGTGAGTCAAGAGCCAAAAGATGAACCAATCCGTAAAGAATATTGTAACCATAAGCAAATAATGCACAGGTGACTGAGGTAAAAATTTTACTTCCTCAGCATCCTCCTACAGAAAATGCCTTATCACTCCTCCTTTGGAGTGAGCTGCCTGAATATCCTTCAATGTATGCTAAGCACTTCATCATGAAACCACAAAGAAAAGCCGATTACACTGGATCTTTAAGAATATTTATGTAAACATAAATCCAATACAAGCTGACACAGAAGTGTAGTCATCTGCTCTATCCAGAACTCTAAAAATACAGGTTGTAAGTCTTTCAGAATATTATTAGGACTGTTCTCATCCACGTGTAAATGAAAACACACTATATTATCACATGTAATTAGCATTTTGACACTTTTAATATAAACAGTTTTATTGTAAGATAAAATAATAAATTGCAAACATGATCCAATGTGATCTGGACAATTTAAAGATGTAGTTAGTTTGCATGTGCATAACTAGCTTTAGGCTTGTTAGCTTAAGTATTAATAAACTTTGATGTCCCAGTTATACAATTTCCTCTGCTAACTAGTAAATTTTTTTTCTACAAGCTTTGAGCAAGTTTGAACCTCCACTGACACAACTAGTGTAGGTATTTTGAAGCCATTTCCCAAACTTCAGGTGAATACCACAAATGTCAGACAAACCTATATTCTAATAAGGTTTCAAAGTTCTCTTTCTTTTAAATGTATTTTATACAAACAGGTATTAATGTTTACCAGAATAGGAGCAAATCCAAATTTCCTCTCTATTCAGTATAATCACATCACCTCACACTTAGAGGTGTTTCCTGCAAATGTTGACATTCTTCATAAGAAGACTCAAAACAAATGCACGCTGTCTTTGTGCATTCAACCCTAAACTGCTACTTATTCACGACTGTATCTTTACCCAGCTTGACTTTTGCATTACATTCTTCTCTCAAGAGCTTTTTCTTCAATGTCTGTAAGTTCTAGGCCTTTTTCATGCATGTTTACGAGGACATCATTTAGAAGACAGCATTGCCCAGGTACAGTGAAGACTGCATTTGTTTATTACCACTCTCCCACACTAATGTTTAGTTCAAGTTACAAATACCATAGAATTTTAGAGGAAACCTAGTAACTTGCTCTTAAATTTTCAATCATCTGGTTCAGCGTGATTGTAGCTCACAATTACAATCCTTTGAAAAACACTGACCAAAGCAATGAAATGATCATGTATTTCAGGTGCAAATGTTTTCACTTTTTATGGAGACTGAGGCTTACAGGAATCATAATGAACACTTACCCTGATCTAGTTTAAAACACACAAAGAACTCCATTTACTTACAGTGAAATCTATCCCTTAGAAACTAGCGGTGTAAGGTAACCATTTCAATAAATAATTACTGTCACTGCTAGTATTATGTACTTTGTAGCAAGGATATCTATAGTTTGACACTTTGCTAGCTGGATTTTTGCTAGACTGAACAGGCTTCACCATTAGAATTCTTGTCCTCCTTCTGGACTGAGATGTTATTCCTTAAACATCTTGCCAAAAAAAAGTTGTTTGTTAAAACTTTTCACCAAATCATATTTCACCTTGTGACTAGTCACTGCCCTGTCGTGACCTTGAACTGTGGATGCTATAATCCAGTACAGGATTCTAGTAGGACTCAAAAGATGGACCCTAATCCCATTTAACGATTTCCCCAAGAATGGCATTCAAACACTAGCTGAAATGTCATAAATTTATTTCCATTTAATTATCTTCATTGCGACCAATACTGGATCTGGATACGCTCAAGTGATACGACCAAGCTCTTTGCTCAAGGCTGTATGCTCTAACATGAATATTTTTAAAAATGACATCATTTACATATTCTACTAAATCCGGATTTATGAATAATTGTCTCCCCTATCACTTGTACTTGTTAAATATTGAACTAGTGAATTTTTCACAAACTGTGTGGCCTAAAAACTGAGTGTCTGCAGACTAGCAGTTCTTATCAGAAGTACATCAGTAAGACAACCCACCTGACAAGTCAGAAATCTCATGGACAAATGAAGTGCATCTGTTACTTCTTAGAATAATGAGTACAATTTAGATATTTCTTAATGCTGACAGTCAAGGCTATGCGACCAGAAAGACACTGATTTTTCTAAAACAATCAGTGCTTGCATGCTTCCTTCTTTGACTGAGTTAGAGAAGTATTAAAAATCAAGCATGAATAGTACTTCCAAAACCTCATTAACTAAGTTTGACAATCTCCTTCTTAGGGGAAAATTAAAAGAATGCTAGAACAGTTTGCAAAAGAAAAACTAGTATATAGCAAAAAAAGGAAGATGCTGCAACAGGGAAACATATGTAAATTATTAACAGTTAAGCAGTAAAAACATTAAATTAAATAATGATGAAAAGGTGAGCAAGGCTCTGCTTGTCTATTTTTATGTATTCACCTCTAAAGATTAAAATACTATGGAAAACAAGTCCTATTCTGAACAGTAACTCTGACCACTACTGCTGATTTATCTGCTGAAATTATTCTCAAACAGTTTTAAACACAAAGCTGTGAGTGATATTGTGGAACACATTAAATTCAGAGAGTCAATGTCACTATCTTACTCTATTCAACACCAGTTTTGCCACAGGTTGTGGTGTACCAAAGGTTAATCCTTCTTCCATTACAAGTGGAAATATACCTGACAGCAAGAGACAGGCTGCCCTGTCCTATTCAAGGTTAGTATCTGAAGGCAGTTTAAAGGCCAATATGCTACCTTTCGTTCTTTACAGTAGGCAAGCATTAAGGACAGAATCACAGAACATCCTGAGGTGGAAGGGACTCACAGAAATCAAGTCCAGCTCCTGGTCCTGCACAGCACAGCCCCAACAATCCCACCACGTGCCTGAGCTCCCTCAAGCTCATGGCTTGGGGCCATGACCGTTTCCTGGGAAGCCTGTTCCAGTGTTCAAGCAAACTCTGTGGAAAGAACCTGTTCCTGATACCCAACACAAACCTCCCACAACACAGCTCCATGCTATTCCCTTGGATCCTGCCACTGGTCACACAGAGCAGAGATCAATTCTGCCCCTCAGAAGGAAGGTGCAGACAGCGATGAGCCTTCACTTGGCCTTCTCTTCTCCAGCTGAAGAAACCAAGTGACCTCAGCTACTTCGCATATGGCTTCCCCTTCAGAAACTTTGTGTTCCTCCTTCAGATACTCTCCAAGAGCCTTCGATCCTTCTGATATTGTGGTGCCAAAAACTGGCTACAGAACTCAAAGTGAGGCCAGAGCCCAAAACAGAGCAGAAGGGGACAATCCCCTCCCTTGCCCAGCTGGGAATGCTGGGCCTGATGCACCACAGGACACAGCTGGTCCTCCCATCTGCCAGCAATTCTTTATCTTTTAATTAAGAAATCTTAGAGGAGTGCTTTCCTACTCTCTCCCAAACACAGTTGACCTATCAGTAAGCCCCCTATATTTTAAAATTTACTTTTATAGGTTAGTTTTAGCTCTCCATTAAAAACCTCAACCAAAACCAAGGACAACAACAAAACAATTTCCACACCACCACATTTCAACCGTTTTTTCTTCTAACTTCTACCTTCTGTCCCCTATCTTTAGTGTTCAAATATACTTTCTGGAAGCTATGCCTGAAAAAATGATGAAATCTACTAACCTCACTGAAAAAAATTTCCAAAATTTATACATAATAAGCAACTCCTTATTTTCAACCTGTTGGTTATAGGGTTATAAGCTGTTCCTTTCTTTTCCCTAACTGTACTGGAAAACTTTTTTTGTCTGTGATGCTCCAAAATCTCTTTCAGAGCCAGCACTGTATACTTTATATCCGCTACTACATACAACAGCACAAACAAAATCCTAACTTTTACTAAAAATGAGTCAGAGCGAATACAAAAATATTCACCCGCTACTTGCAATGAACGCAATATTTTTCTCCAAGAACTGTTGAAAAGACAGAATGCTACGTCTAAGTGAGAGATTATTATCAAAAGTACTTTGCTCTGGTTCTTGTAATTGAACAAGAGAATAATGACAGTGCAGAAATAACACAATGTCAGTGCACGCAGATATTCCATTAAAATGCTAAAACTAGACCCCGTCAGACAAGATTAAAAAATTACACAAACGTACAAACGATACCGTGCTCTCTTGCTGTACTTATGAGCACTTTTGTTATTCACGAACCCAATTGCTTCGCACGACATCACCCATTCAGCAGCACTCTTCAGAAAGACTCCCTCCGCGGCAGCAGAGCGGTTCCTGCCGCCCCTCTCCGCGGCGCCGGGCCCTGCGCTGCCTGGCCGCAATTTGGCGGCCGCCTGGGCAGGCACGGCGGGAGCGGCAGCGGCCACAGCGCAGCAGCCTCAGCGCGCCCGGCGGGAAGCGGGGCCGGAGCAGGGAGCGGCCGCGGCGGGGGGAGCGGGCCCGAAGCGGGGAGCGGGCGCGGCAGGGCCCGCGCTCACCTTGTCCGAGTCCAGGTCGGGGTCGGCCTGGCAGAGGCGGAAGAGGAAGGACTTAGGGTCCCTGCAGAGCGTCTGTCGAGTGGTCAGGAAGCAGGTGCCCCCCACGTTCAGCCGGACCCACTTGCCGGGCCCCGCGCCTGGCAGCGGGGCCGAGCTACACCGACGACAAGGCCCGCACGCGCCGAGGCCGCCAGCCTGGGGCACCGGGAACTCACAGTGGTTCTCCGCCGCCATCCTCACCACCGCCGGAAGGGGCCGCCCCAGCTGCCGGCCCCCGGCGCTCCGCCCACCGGAAGCGCGGGCAGGAACGAGACCCTGCCCCTTCTCGCCGGCGCCCGAGCGGCCCCGGGCTGGGCCCCGGCAGCAGTGCTCGCGGCTGCGGCAGGGCCGCCCTCGGCCCGGTCCCTGTGCCCCGTGCCCCTCGCCCCACGGCGGAAGGAAGAGGCGGAGGCCGCGCAAACCCTACATGCCTTTATTACAGACTACCAAGCATAAGTGAAATCCGTCATCCAGTCACTAACTACACATCTACAGCACAGAAATCTGTCGAGAACAAACATTAAATTATGAGATATGATTAAATCATCGACCAATAGAAAATTTATATAATAAAGCCAGAAAAAAGGTGTAAAATATAGTTTACAATAATTATTCACATTCAAGGCTGTACATCAATACATACAACACCATGGCCCCGAACATGAATTTAATCCAAATAATTCATATATTAGAATTTAAATAACACAGACTGAAATAGAGGCCAACAAGAGCCAGCAAATAACCTTAGAAGAATAAAAATACAAAAGTGTGTATCTTATATCATTGCATTATTTGCTTCTGTTTTCATGAGTTCTTGGAGGAGGAGAGATTGTTTTGTGGTTTGTTGAGGGGGGTCAGGGGTTTTGTTTGTTTGGGGTGGGTTTTTTCTTTTTTCTGTACATCACAGTTACAGCTACAAACCAGGTAGAGCATAGTACACATGTAACTGACTGCCACCAACCTGAAAACAGCATACAACTATCAAAACTGAATATGGTTCCTGCTCCCTATTTTTTGTCTTTTGTCAGATATAGTAATTTTCAGTTCTGCTACCATTTTGAACATTCACCACATCAAGTCAGTTAGTACATGGCCAGAGGAAGTTTTGTTAAATGGCAATCATCTACATACATAGCCCAGCTGACAGACAGATTTCTTTTGACCAGGGACAGGACTTGAGAAAATGGCATGAAGCTGTGTCACGGGTGGTTTAGGTTAGGTGTCAGGAAAAGGTCTTTCACCCAGAGGGTGGCTCAACACTGGAACAGGCTCCCCACGAAGCAGTCACAGCACCAAGCCTGCCTGAGTTCAAGAAGGTGTCTGGCACATTGCTAGGAGTCCTGTGCAGGCCAGGAGTTGGACTTGATGGGTCCTTTCCAACTCAGTATATTCTCTTTATTCTAAAACCAGGCTATTGGGTGCTTAAGAATCTCTCCCACTGTTTGTTGCATAACAGTAATTTATTCTATAAAAGAGGAAACATTCTGAAATAATCAGTCATAAATGAAAACATGCCGTTTTGAGCCACCTGTCTATAAGCTCACTCGATCAACTGATGGACAATCTGCATCATGAGGCTTTGCAGGAGCATTTCTATTTGATTCATAAAATATTTCCATGAAATATTACAGGCATTCAGCAAAATTTCAGATATAAATATCACACCTATTTGTGCAATTTACTAGTAGAAAGAATGATCAGAATCCATCCAGAGGCCACATCTTTAGGCAAATATAAATACACAAGTTCTCTCCTCAGCAAGGTGTTGAAATCAAATGTTTTGTACACAGGCCAAATGAAGTAACTATCTTGACTTTACTAAATAATTCAAAAGAAAATGTGGGAAATTCTCATAATTTTTCAAAGTTCCCAGCACAAAATGTAATTGTATCAAGCACATTCAATTAGAGCATCTTGAACAATGAAAGCTGATTAGAATCATCACATCTTTGTTTCTATCCACAATTCTTTTCAGACATATATATAGCAGATAATTCACAATTAAATCCATGTCAGAAGAAGTAGAGCACAGTACTGATAGTTTGCTCTTTTCAGCACCTAAGTGCCTAGCAAATGGAATCGTAACAGGCAGTATCAGTTTGCTAACAATGCCTCAACATCACATCTGAAGTAACTCTTTCTTAATACAAGACCTTTACAAAACTGGACTTCAAGGAAAATGGTAAAAAACTAATTTCTCAGTTAGTCTTAAACTTTTTGTGGCTGAGCAGTAGTATTTCATCCTTTTTTAAGCTCCACACCACAGAAAATGATGGGATAAACACCCTTCTGAAGTTCAAATACCAAGCAAAGCAAAATTACAACATTATTGACCACATTCTTCATAAATGATTGGCAGTTGTTCAAATTGCAAGAGATGGAAACAATCAACAGATTTTCAGTAGGTCTGCAGTAAGGAGGAATCTTAAGAAGTGTCTTCAAGTACCTAAATTTCTTTTTTCTGCTTTGAAAACCTTGGATTAAAAGCAGAAAAATCACCTGGCCTACACGCAGCTTGAGAACCTCCCTTGCACATTTCATTCCCATGACGCACAGGAGCATTTAAAATGGGTACCAGCCCTTCACAGTATGCAGCACCTATCACCACACAATTAAGTGAACGAACTGGTAAAACATACTTGAATCCATGACTGCTTTGTGATGCCTCACTCCATACTCTTGCCACCTTTCAGATTCTACATATAGTCCAAGAAATAGAAATACCTCTCCCAGTAAAGTTCTAGTTCCTTTCCAAAAAAGCAGTAGCTAAGTAAGATTGGATTAGGAATACTGAAGTTCTAAGTGGAGTGATGCCTATAAAAGATGCTCACAGCTTTCCAATCAAAGCATTGTCAATTAAAAAAAAAAAAAAAAAAAGGCACTTTTTGAATGCAGACATCAGTCTTCCAGATACCTTCTTGACAGCTTACTGCTACAAAGATCTGGCTGGCTGAAATCTTTAGGTGGGCAGGATGAAAGCCTACTGAGAGAAGATTTTCAAGGTGTGAAAAAACATAATTAATTTGCTATGGTAAAATTACTAAACATGTTTAAGCACACCTAGATTTCTACCTAGTTAACAAGCCAATGGAGGTCAGTTTGCCAGACTGTTTTGTCACACTAAACAGCAGTGGCACTGTGAATCTCCATCGGTGCCAAACTCTCCTATATAAAGCTGGGAATACATCTGTCTAGATCTCTATACCAGAGACTAAATCCAAAAGTGGTAGGGTTGCCTCCAGCGGACACAATACATGGCTGGAATTTGACAGCTGGAGAACAAATAGATAGCACTGTAACAGACTTAAAATACACGTCGTCTTGGTTTGAATGGCACATACAGCTTACTGCAGACATAGATCAAAGGTGCACTGTGCTATTCAAATTTGAGTGACAAGGAGTGTACTTTGTACGTGATGAAATTTCTCATGATGCAAAGGGAACACTTTTCTGTCTTCCTTAGCCATTTGCAGAAACCCTTCTCTCCTTTAACACCAGACACAGTAAGCCAGGGATTTCTTTCTCTCAGGTTTCTGTATGTGGTGTGATACAGAAGACTACAGGAATGCAATTGCTCCAAAAGAAAAGGCAACTGCACTGTCTCTTTTAAAGACTGGAAAGCTGAACTGCCATCAACTTCAACCACTTAACACAGTTTTTAAGAGACCAATAATAAATCTCCTTCACCCTGTCCAAGAAAATACTCAACATTCATGTGTTTTTTGAGAAATCTGGTAAGCTATTGTTTTTAAAATACTGCTTTTAGAAATCAATGGCCTATGAGTTCTTCCAACATTGTAGAGAAACCTTTCTTTTCTGGAAGGAAAAGCACATCATAGTATGACAACTCAAAATGCAAAGTAATGGTATGTGTAGTGAGTGAATAAATAGGTGTGATGTTTATACCGCTTTTAAAACAAGGAAGGAATGCCTTTGTCCAGACCTAGGTCATTCCTGTCTGTAAGGTTTAGGAACACAGGCATGTTGAAAATACCACTGGGAAGGTTTTTTTACCCCACAGGAAGTCGTGTCTTTGTAGCACAACAAGAAATGTTTGACCACAAAAAATAGCCATAATTTGAAGAGCATAAAGGAGACCGATATGAAAAATATTGTGATTATATAGATATGCTTTAAGTACCATACATTTTCCCCTTTGTATCAATATTTGCCTTTGATTTTTCTCACCAGATTACTTTATTATCTATATTTCAATTTCTTACAATTTTTCCAGAGTTCCTGAATGTTTGGCCGAGGACCAAAAATAGAACTGACATCTCATTACACAATGAGACAAAAAAAAAAGTCAAGTAATCAATTATACAAAGTTTTCACACTTTCTTCTCTACCCAAGTAAATAGGTTGGCCCCACTAAAATGCACAACACGTGCACACCCTGGAAAGAAAGCTTCTAGCCCTCATCTGCTGTAAAGGTGAAAAATTATTTACTATTTCAGTAGTAGCCTTTTCTCCCCCATACTAACTAGCTTCTCTTTTAGTTAGCATTAGTTAAAAGCATGCTGGTAAGTTTATTGTCCCTCGATTAAACACACATATGACTTATATTAAAATTTAAACTTAATGTAAAAATTGCTTCAGAAGCAAACATTTCCATTTTAGAAATTTCAGTGCTATGTTCAGCATTTTACTCTCTCAAAAAGCTTTATCATTGGAGCCTGTCTGCCAGACAAATACATCTGATTCATTCACAATTACTAAAGTACCACACAAATCCTGCAACCAGAACTATGTTAGGAATTACACAAGGGTGCAACTGACCTGGCTACAAATGCCATATACCAATAAGCGGGGAGACTGTGAGCAAAGGAAGAGAAAACAAAGAGGTGGTACTTAAGAGAGGCATATAAAAGCTCCCTGATGAAACAGTTTAATGATAATCTGAGAGTCACAGAAAACCCCAGCCCCATAAAATGCAAGGCTGGTACATGATTTGCGTGTGTGCGTGTGGATTGGTTTTAACTCATTTTAAGTGAAGCTGGTAATGCAAGGTCTATCCACTAGTCGGCAGCAGAAACTGAACTGAAGTGCACAAAAGCAAGATCTTCACTGCAATGATATGCATGTGGAAGCCTCAACAGAAGCACAAAGAGCGAGCAAAGCAACCCTGAATTCCATTAGGTTTTTGCTTGTCATCCTTTTTTTTCCTTCTTAAAAAAAAAAAACCAACAAAAACACCCAAAAAACCAAAAACAAAAACCCCAAAAAACCACACAAACAACCCCCACAAAAAAACAAAAAATCCCAAACAAATAAAAGAAGAAAACCAAAAACAATAAACAAAAGCAAAACCCAAAAAAAAAAAACAAAAAAAAAACCACCCCAAAAACATTTCAGACATATGCTTCCCCTTGAGATGGCAATAGGGTGGGTTGAAACTGGGATCTTCTGATCGGCTGCACACGGAGTTCTAGCAGCAAGAAGGGAAACTGGGAAATTTTGGATGAGCTTTACTATTTTGCAGCATTCTGGTGGTATCTGTGCCGCCAAACTTCATGTATCTTTTTGCACCATTTATGAGCATTCCCACTTGGGTCCATCAGGTAATATGTCCTGTTTGGCTATAAGTGAACAACATTTTAATGATTACTCCAAACATAGTTTAACCAAAAAGCAATAGTCATTCTGCACCTACCAATAAAATAATTATTCAGAATTAGTTCATTACTTTCTCAAAGTTAAATTCAATTACAGCTATATAACACTATACATTACTGATTAACCATACATCCGGCACCTGAATATTTTTAAGCAGTCAACTGACAATTTATTATACACCTCTCATGATTCACTACAAAGAGGGCAAAATTTTAGAAGTCTCTTAAGAAAGTCCTTCAAAGCCCAAAACCCATTTATGGTTTATTTAAACACTAATAATAAAAATAAAGTTGCAATTTTGTGATAAATGAAATGTGCATGTCAGAGTGAGTTTTTGTGTAATTTTTGTTTTATCATTTGATTTTGTTTGGGGTTGTGGACTTGGTGCTTTTTTTTGGTTGATTTTGTTCATGCTTTTGTTTAGTTTTGTTTTAAATTAGGACTACAAAATTTTGTATCTAAGCAATTATACTTTCTCCAGAAAAATCCTTTTGATAACTTACAGAAATTGTCCAAGGACCTTAGAGTAATTGACAAAGAAAATTCAGAAAATGAACTCACCGTGTGAACAAAAAATGTCTTAAAATTCTTGGCTTCTGGACGCAACTCTAAAGACCATGGAATTTCTCCTTTTAGAACTTTGTTGACAGGATCCACATAATACAGGTGGGGCCCTTCTGTAAGCAGCAATTGGCGCCGACGTGCAAACAATCCCTAACAAGAAAAGGAGAAGCAGCCATGCAAAAAAAAAAAGAAAAAAAAATCCATAAGAGAATTAAAAATGAAAATTTACACATCTCTGAAGTGAACAACAGAGGCAGGATAAAACCAGCTTAGTGCTAGGATGGTATATTTGCGTTTGGGGAAGTCTTTAATTTTACCTTACCTATTTGACCTCACTCCTTTTTTAGGGTGTTGCAGTGCATGTCTACTACATGGCAAAACACAAGTACTATTTCAGGAAAGTATCTTCAAATTCTAGAAAAACATAAACCACCTAGAAGTAGAATCTATTTCTCAAAGAAATCAATAGTCATGATTTTGTAGAAAAAGAAGACTACAAAGAAGCTGGTAGTAACTTAGATGAAAGAGAACCTTCTTTCCTCTAAAGCTGATGCAGACTATCCTTGCTTATCTGTAAACAGCTGAAGTTAACACTTAGAGCTATTCTAATGCCACCTCTGCCTCTTTCAGGATAAAGGCACAAAGTTTGATCCAGGAAAAAGAACACAGTTGAGAACAACATGGGCTTGTATTTAATTTTTTAGTACTTTTGGTTCAAACCACATTCAGACATGCATCAAGAAAGAGTGTTTATTGGATTATATCAGACTGGGAGAGGAAAGACAAGCAAACACTCATTTGCTACAATCTCAAAACGAAAGCATCAACAGCAGATTTACTTAAGCTTTTCCAAGAAATCAAGAGCACATCAGTAAAAAAAGAAAATCTACTCACAAGAAAACACCGAATCCTTAAAAATAACTTGTTTATAGGTGACAAATTGTTTAAACAAGGAAGCTTTAAAACAGGCTGCTTATCTATCTGCAACTTATCTAATTATCTGCAACTCAGGACCACAAGGGCACACTCGGGCAACCTCACACACTCGGGCACACATGACGGCACTCAGGCACTCTAGGGCACACGAGGGAAAAGTTGGGCACACTCACACACGCTTGGGCACACTTGGACACATGCTTGGGCACACTCGACAACAATCAGGCACACTTGGGCACACCCAAAAATTTGTTGAAAAATCTGACAGCTCAGTCTTGTTACAGGAAATTAAGAAAAGCCCTTACCTTTCTTTTGTCCACTGGACCCATTTTTAGGATTAAGTTATTCTCTACAAACTGATGCCTTAGAAAAAGAAAAATAACTATTACTCCAGAAGTAATTCTTTCACAGAAACAGCTACAATGATCAAGCAGTTTTTCATGTCACTCCCTAGCATGTCCTTTTCCATAAGAGTCCTGAACAACTTTAGTTCATGAGTTTTGGACTCTTCCTTAGCCCAGACCAGAGAGTTTTTTCTAAAATATGACGGGTGTAAAAAAAAAAACAACCAAACAAAACCAAAACCAACCAAAAAACCAGAAAAACCCAAAAAAACAAACAACCAAAACAAAAAATTAACAAAACCAAACAAAACAGCAACAAAAAAATAAACAAGAAAACCCCAAACAAACCACCCAAAAATCCCCAAACAACCCCCCCCCATCCCACCCCAAGGAACAACAACAACAACAAAAATTCCCACATGAGAGACTTCTCTAAGAGTGAAAAGAAGTGCTGTTACATAGTCTGGAGGTATTTTGGTTAGATATCCATAAAGTATTATCATGCAAAAAATTCCAACAACTTATGGCATCTGTAAAAAAGAAGAACCTTTTCTAGTTCTAGGACTGTAGAGCGAAGACTCCGCAGCACAGGAGAGCGTCATTCTGCCTATCTTATAAACACACTCCACATCATCTTCTAGACCTTGTAAATTTTAGAAATATAATATTAGGGTTTTGCTGCTATTGCTTTAAAAATAGAATCCAAGAAAAATCTAGTTGCTAATTGTACTTGAAAGTACTGAGACTGACAAATATTAATTTGAATCAAAATCACTTGTTTTTCAGGATTCTTTATTGCTGTGCAAGTTATTTAGCTACATTCAAAGATCCTACCAAGGATTTCCACCAGCTTGTTTTGCCAGAAGTAACCTCTTTTCATCTTCAGAAAACTGTAAATCCAGCTCAAAGGAATTGTTGTCAAGATCATGAATATACTGTTCAATATTTCCTCCTGATGTCTGTGGTGTACTTGTCTCTGCAGCAGACAGTGAATGGGAAGAGGCAGAACTAGAAACTTGCATGCAACCGAATTGACTCAGGAGATTGTCATACTAAAGGAGGAAACAAAAGTGAAGTAATTAAATGTCTTTTATTAAAAAGCTTATTTTGCACTAAACTGTGGCTTTTAATTTTAAGCATGTTTTTGTTTATTTTGCTTTTGGGCAAAACCCCAGCCTATTCCCTAAAGATCAGCAGGCATTTATGCAAAGAAATATGACTGATCAAAAGCAAGCCATCCTTGTGTTTTCAAAATACTCACTTTATCAGAAAACAAATACTGACTTAAGTAAAAATTGAACCAGCAATTTTTTTTAGATTCTTAATAATTAAAATCATCATTAAAATCTAACTAAGCAGTTTCAGTAAAAATGTTTATATTACTATTATTTATTCACATTAATATTCAATTGTTATGCTATAATGGAAGTCTCAGGCAGCATCAGAGCTGAATATAGTAGTAGACAAACATACATTTCCATAACAGTCTTCATCATCCTCTGACATAGCAGGTAAATACGCTGTAAGTTTAGGCGGTGTCTGAAGATGTAGGTTCTCCCACACAATGGATTCGAAGAAGGGGTGAGCCTTAAGAGGCCCATATCCTCCCATTTCTTCACAACCTAATCGGTTGGCAGCATCTAGAACCTAAGCAAATTAAAATTAAGTTAAGATGCATAAAATAATGACAAAAGGCAAGCATTATCTGCCTTTGCAAAGCACCATGTGAAAATGTAAAACCAGTTTGTCCCCCTGCCCTAAGCATACATATCAATAATATAAAGAGGTTGTTTATAATAAAAGATGTTATTTGTCAGTATGTCTTGTCAACATTTTCTACTAGATCAGTTCTGAGATCTAAGGATAAGAGCACTTCTTTAGGTCCACACAATTTTTTGTCTTTGCTTCTTTGTAAAGACTGAAACAAACATACAGAGAAGGCCTGATGAAGCACACCTCATTTAAGTTTAGTCCACCATCACATTCTAGTGATGCAAGAAGCTGTGGAAACTATAGTTGGTGTCAAACATCCATTTCTCAAGCACCTCAAAATGACCCAGTTCTCAAGATACAACCAGGTTAATGCAACCTGGACTTCACCATTCAGGAGACACTGGCTTGGCCATAGAATTGGTCTTGGACACTGGAGTGCACTGCCAGGCCTTTTAGGCTGTATTCATCATTATCCACAAGGGTGCCTCCTCCTCATCCTCAGATAATATAAGACTATTGAACTTAAAAAAGCTTATAACACCTGAAATGTTCTTTGCATATTCGCTTGAGTGTCGTGACTATAATCTCACTGATGGAACAGAACAACTTTTTCTTCCTACTAGTCAAACCTTCACAGAAATTCTTAGGCTGATACTACTGAGACATGTTAAGTGCAAGGTAACTGCATGCTAAAATTCAAGGCAACTGGATTTATACTGTAATGAATATATCTGCCTGTGATGTACAGAATGCTGTTTTCAACTAAATGAGCCCTTATACAACTCAAAAACAAATAATCTGAGAACTATGTAAGCCTAAGTATTTGAATCTTAATTTCTGCTTGTAATGCACAGTATCTAGAATTGTTTGCTTCCATTTTACAGAAAGACATTCCTTGTCCATATTTTAGAATTCTGATTTTTAAAAAATATATATATATATCAAAGTGCTGTTTAATAACAGATGTTGATTTTCAAGACAGTCCCCTACACAGTCAATAATGGTCACAGATGTTCATATTATAAGATTTGCAAGAGTGCATAGAAACTTCCAGAAAAGAGAACAGCATAAGCTGAATGTTTCCAATGACATCAAACCATTTAAAGACAACTCAATTTCAGTGATACCTTCTGGTTCAAGATAGGCATTGAGGTACTTGGTCAGTTATAAAATTGACCAAGACAAGCATACTACATTCAAGAAGAAAAGCACAAATATTTACCAATAGCTTCTCCACAAGGTCTTTTGCTTTGGGAAAAAATTTTTCTGGGAAGTCATATTCCAATTTTATTATCTTCTGGAATATAAGATATTCATTTCTGCAGAAGAGAAAAATATTAACTCTTGTTATTAGTTCTTATGGTTTTTTCACCTTAACCTGAATAACCCAGATAAATTTTAAACAAGAAATCTACAAGCTAATTTACATTCCCATAAACCTTCCTAGGGTGAAAGGGTATTATGATCCTGTAATCACCAGATACTTGAGCAATAACAAGAAAAGCTCAAATGACTCAACAGAGAGTGTTGAGGATATGCCTTAAAAACTTCTGCACATATAGTTACATAGTTACCATCACGGCACAAATGCAGTGTGAAATTCTGGGATAGCTTAAGGAATCTCTCTCAGCAGCTCTAGTTACAGCTGTCGAAGCAACTTCATGGCATCAAAAAGGACAAATAACAGCAGGCATGACATTAACACCAGCTCTGCATCATGAAAATGCTTCAGAACTGGTGGCAAGGTAAAAATCCAATCAGAGACAATATATTTATGATCCACATGTAAACAGCTCAAATCTCTTACCCAGCTCTAAATGGAGGCAAGCCAGCTACAAGTTGGTATATTATGCATCCCAGAGCCCAGAGGTCAGAGCTTCAAAACAAGAGGAAAAAACAGCATCTTTTGTAAAAGAAATCTTTAAAATGCAATTTAAAAAGAAAAATTCTTAACCTTCTGCTACTTAGAACATAGCATGAACCCAGTGGACAAATCTGTTTTGTATAATTTTCACACTACTTTCACTTCAGCCCTTGACGGAAGAGTAGGTGAGCAACATAACTTTCAAGAAAAAACTGTAGAGTAACAGTCCCACAAAGACTGGAAGACAGCTGAATTCTCAGTCAAAATAATGGGTATGTAATGACTGTGAAATAGTACTGATTATCCACATTATGACATTTCAAGGATTCATCCAACTTAATTCAATATATGCCCCTTCAGAGTTAAAATACTTTTCTCGAAATATTTGATTTTAAAAAACAGAACATATTACAATATTACAACATTACAATATTACAGTTTTTTACCTTTTTCACTTAATGCTTTTCTTAAGACACAAACAAAAAGACAGGCTATAATGGTATGGGTGGGAAAGCTATGTTTTAGCACAGTGGGTAAAGGAAAGTTAAGTTTTAGTCTGTAAGCCTGAAAGAACACTTTTACCTTATTCTGTCTCAAGGTAAGCTATCCATAGATTTGACTAAAGCTTCAAAATCCTCATGGAAGACTAAAATACTAACAAAGACTTAAAACTACTCAAATTAAGAGTTTTCTGTACAGGTGAAGCATAACGCAACTTCTAAAAGGAGATGATATTCTGATTAAGTCTTTCCATTATGCAATACAGTCAAAAGCTCTTCACTAAAAGATGTGAAAAGTCTGATGCTCTATCACTTTAAGAAATGCTAGCACAAATTACTATAGCTATTCATATAAATGATCCTTTTTACCTGTGATTTGTCATCAACTAGCTTACTCTTCCATCATTGCAATAAAAATAGATATACACATTCAGTAGGTTACCATCAACAAGCGATTTTAATGAGTTAAGCAATTTCTTAAGGGCATCACTCATACCAGGCAGAGAAATGAGCTTTAATCTGAAGTACAGTTTATGAAAGATAACTGCAAGTTGATCTAAATACAAGTGAAAGAAAGCTGCAGCCTTCTCAACTGAACAGCATGTGACATTCTGTTGTTACTACAGCAGGAAATAGCATATTTGAGAAATCTTATATAAAACAGAATAATTATATTATTTAGATAACAGAAAAAGTTTTCCTGATTTATGGGTAAGAAATCCAACTTCACCTTGCACACCTCCTTTTCCAACAACATCTAATCCTGTTAGCAGAACTCAAAAAAGTAGATGAACTGAGGAAACCCACCCTCAGACACAAAGCAGTATTTGATAAGAAAAGATTTCAAACTCTCTTAAAATACTTAAGCATCTTGTTTGTTTAAAATACTACGTTTGCTTTCTTCATTTATCCCATCCTTTCCATTTGACAGTTTCCTGACAGAGTCAGTGAAGTTCTCGAATACAGAGTCCTCACCTTTTACAGGCAGATTTCTCTGTTAGCAGTTCTGGAGAAACATACTGTGCTGTCCCTACAAAAGAATTTGCCCGCGCTGTGAAGGAAATAGAAAGAAATAAGCAAACACATACTTATGCATAAGCCAATACACCCCTTCCCCATCCAATTAAAAAAAAAAAAAAAAAAAAGCAATCCACTCCAAGTTACATAATGCCGCAAAGAACTCATAAGAATTTAACTCTACCTATCCACAAAACCTGCTTGGAAGAAACAAATCCATCTCAGTGATACCTATTTGGTTCAAGAAGCTAAGCACTTAGCTACTTACTTAGTTATAAAGTCTACCAACACAAGTTTGCTACAGTCAAGGAAAAAAAAGTCGATTGAATTCAGTTCAGCCTAGTGCATTTTTTCAGGCATTGTTTGCAGCACCTATTTACAGGCTATTAGTAACATGTGCAGACACATTAATTCTACAAGCTTCACATTTGTGCCATTCTGTCAGCCACTGGAGTTAAACTTGTAAGCAGAGTTAAAACTTACTATCAGGCATCAGGTGACCCATGGTACCTATTTGTGTGTATTCTTGTCTTGCAAATGAAAACTAAGCAACGTGAAGTAGTTCAACTTCCCAGTATATTTGGTAATCTAGCTGGTATTCCACTATGCCAAACATTACCTCCTCTGACATAATCTAAGTAGTGATAGTCAAAACTGTTTTGAGATCTTTTAGGAATTTAGGTGAGGTAAGGATATTTGAAGGTTACAATCTGGTAAATACAGCATATGTACATTTTCAAAGGATCACTTGCTGTAATTATTGGTGTCACATAATGAATAATGGCAAACCTTGTCTGCTATCTGCAGATAATACTTTTGCTGTTCCAAAGTCTGTTATTTGAATGTGCATATCTTCATTTAATAAGATGTTCTCTGGCTTAAGGTCCCTGGAAAAGACAGATTTTTATATTCAAATAGCATACAAATTAAAGTTGAAAAACTGTCTATTGACTGAAGTACATCATGCTATAACAAATGATGCAGTCATTCTATAAACATTGTTACAACAACTTCTCTAACTTGTAGCTGTCAACCTGCAGACTAACAGATTTTGGTACATCCATTATTAACTTTTTTTTAAAAAACATCAAGTAAATAATCATCTCAAAACTATGCTACCATGCATGGCACATGTTCAAAAATTTAAAAAAAACCAAACCAGACAAAAACTCCAAACAAATCTCAACAAAAACCCCACCTCACAGAAGCACACACAAAACCCCAAGCCCCTTCGCTCCAAAGCCTTAATTTAAATAACATCTGACAGACTGATACGGCATTAATATTTTCTATGTCTGTTTCCTCAGTGCAAAACTCCAGTTCATAAAACACTGGCAAACCCAGCCCCAGCTAAATGTCCTGACTAGCTAAGAACCTAGATCAGCTCCATGCATAATCTGCATTTCAAATGCATGCCTACCATTTGCATAGACATCGCCTGATTCTGAATAAAATCAGACTTCACAGTATCACAAACACAATAGATAGCAGTACAGAGTTAGATGTCAAGAGAAACATTAGTGCATTAGAAACAACTTAAGAGCATTTATTTACACTTATATGATATGCCTTTGCATCAAGTTTCTTTAGTCAATCCAAAAAAACCTACATCCTTCCCTCCTAAGCAGAATCTTTGAATGCTCATAAAGAAAATTAGCAGCACGGAGGTTGTTTTGTTTGACTGGTAAGAAAAAAACAGTAAAAACTGAAAGCTGTTTCTGTCAATCACTGTGCAGCATTATTTTCTCCAGATTAAAGCCCCCTACTATGGAAAAGTATGAGCTGTACAGTTTAAAGTCTAGTACAGGAAACTAGTACAGGGAGCAATAAGCCATAAAAATCCTGTTGATTTTTGTGTGCCTGTCCTAAGAGAGAAGTAGAAAGTACATTAATGGAATGGACTCTTTTAACACTTCTGTGTAGGGCTTTTTAAAATACATATGTATGTAGATACATTGTTCTCTATACACACTTTATATATACTGTTTATATAATATATTGTATACCTACATTAATACTGGATTATGGATCTATAGCTATATACCTAGATACACACAGAGATATCTGTAATAAATTTTCCAGGGTAGCCTGACATCTTAAAGTGGTTTTATCTCATGTCTTATTTCTTCAGTCAGCAAAAAATCCTAAGAGTTTTCAGGCATTGCTAGAGCTGTGCCCTCATAAACTTCATACTAAGTTCTCTAATTGCACAATTTCAGTTTTCTTTTCAGCTCCTTGTAGGGTCCTTTATATAAAAACAAGTATAAAGCAGCTCTTCTCTAATATAAGGTTTCCGACATAGGTTTAGTAACACTGACAACCATGCTACATCCATTTTATAAGGATTCCCTCAGCCTAAACACAGGAACTGTAAAATCCAAGTGAAACTGGGAGATCTTGAGCTCCCACCCTGCCCCTGTAGAAAATCTTACGCTTTCAGTACTTTTCACATCCATCCCCCTCAGATTCTAATTCAAATTATTCCACAAAAACTTCTATTTAAAAGGAAAACTGTTCTTGCAATAACTGAAAGAAATAATGCTACCAGAATTATAATTGGTCAGCTTTTTGCCAACTAGTATTCAGTGTCCCCTGATAACTGCTTGGTAACCTAAACCCAACAGATTTCTTACCCAAAAAGAAGTTCTGCAGCTCAGATGTCTTGCACTTAAAGCTTTATTTAATAAGCATGAATGACAAAACATGATTATCCAAACAATATATTACATCAAGAACTTCAAAAGTACTACTCAAATTTCATTAATTTCACCACTTGCCTAATTATTGTGCAGCTTTATGGACATTGTTCATCCAGTGTCAATTGATATAGATTAATTTTACTTGATTATATAGTACACATTAAGCCACACACAAAATGAATTCTAGTTATTTTTGCTACACAACAGCACAAGAAAAAAGTAGCTAAGCAAAAAGTCAGTTTCTGGTTTTCAGGCCAACCAACGAAGCTTGAAAGACAAGCTTTTGGTAATGTCAGTTCAAGGCCAGAAGATTTTCTTACGTTTTCCTGCTCCAACAATTGGTATAACAGCAATGGGCTCTTTTCCTCAAGTTTGCTATGTTTAACTACTGATGTTAACCATGGTAGAGCTGATCAAATGCAATTTGTGCTCTTCAGCTTTCCACTAAATACACCTTTGCTTTTAACTTTACAAAGCACATTTCTAGGAAAAAACCCCACCTCTTATATGATCAACTACACGTCTGTCTCAATTTTGTATTACCTGTGAATTATTCCTTTGCCATGCAAATACTCCAGGGCTGATACAATTTCAGCAGTATAAAACCTTGTACAGGTCTCATCAAATGAGCCAATTTTGCGTATATATTTTAGCAGCTCTCCATTTTTGGCATAGCTAAGTCCGAAATCTGAATGTAACTTAGTTAAGGTTTATCTCTAAGCCATTCTAAAACAAAAATCCCCACATCTTATTCCAAACAGAAGAATACTAGTAAAAATACATGAACAACAGGGAAGAAGTTGGTTAATTTGAAACTTTACAAGTAGTGACCCCAAATAATTTCTTAAATATGTTAACAGCCTAGGACATGGGTCCAAATTTCTTAGCATAGCAAAAACTACATAAAGGATTAACTTTGTAATTTTTCCAGAGAGTGACCTGAATAATTAATTTAAATTACATCCATAATTGCCCTCAAAGAGAGTTATTTACAGTAATAACTGATAGAAGTTAAAAATTGTCCCATCACCTGGAAATTACCAGAGCAAGCATTCACACTAAAAAGAGGCCTTGTGAGCTCATACTGTATGATACATAAGACTTGCCAGCACTACTAGCAGCTTCTGGGAAAACCAGAAAACTACTTATTGACCCCAGAAATAGACTGATCTATACCTTCACACTTGGCACAGCCAATTCCAGGTAGGAGGTTCAAGAGTAAGTTCACATAATTAACATTTTATTTGCAAAGTTAAAAAAAAAAGAAAAGCAAAAAGCTAACAGCCAAGCATTGAGCTTCCAGGATGAAACTGCACTTTGCAATTACTGCTAGAGAGATTTAGGGAAACAGTAGCCTGAGCAGAGGATTCAGATTATTCTAGAAGCACCTTTATCTTTACATTAAAAACACTTTTAATAATAGCTCTAATTGTAGAAATGAAACTAGTAAGAAATATAGCTGGCTACCCCTATTTTAAATGCAGGAATTACTGTGTTTTACTACAGATAGGTAGGTAGATAAATAGACATATATACACCAGCAATAAAACACTTCTAAAACACTTCCATACCCACCAATTTTGAATTTTTAAATTATTTTAAACTTGGATTGTTACAAGTCACCCTTCAACATTTACCACACGGACAATTTGTTTAATTGCTCCTTCCTGTCCCACAAGACACCTACTCTTCTCTTTGAGAGGACCCACTCATTTGATCTGCTTAATTCCTGCTAAAAGCATGACTACAAAAATTGCATCATTTACATTAGGATATTTTAAATACCTCAAGTTATTTCCATCATTTGTTAGACCATTTTTCAAGGAACCAAAACTGGGCATTGTTACTCCTAAGAAAGTGTTACAGCAAGTTTTAATATGCAAAGGATACATAGCTTTTCATCATCCTGAAAGGTGAAGTAGAGTTTCACAAAAAAAGGGTGATCCAGACGGGACATTACATCTCTCTCTCGTGTCACATATGGTACCTTGTTTTCTTTTATGATATGACGTTTTTCTAAAATTTTAACTTAATGAAAAAAAAGCGAGTAAAAATGCAAGAAGTACAAGTAAATGAAGCCCATATTATTCTGGAGTTTTTTGGTTACATATAATTAACACAAAACCACTAATTCTGTTCCTTCAATAGGTGTTTTGTAACTGGACTTCATTATACTATATTTTCAAAAAGTTCATGTTAAAGGAGTCAATACTTACTGGCATATTCTCTAGAACTTGCCAATTCTCGAGCCAAGACAACCTGTTGTCAGAGGAAAGAAAGCATACTGTAACTGGCCACTAAACACATACACTAATATAGATCTTCCAGGAAGTGTTTGGAACACAGCAAAATATTTAAGCATGTGCTCATATTATGCTGGCTTCAGCAAGACTTCCGCAGAAACCCAGTCCAGCAGACCAATGTTTGTTTTGCCAAAAGACTTACCCATGTAAGAGTGTAAACACAGAACTATTTTTTTCCAGAAGAATTCTGAATGTTGTAAGGTAAGTCAAAGCCAAATTTTCTTAAAGGAGGGAATAAAAAGCAACAAGTACGCTGAGGAAGTCATAAAAATAATTGTCACAATACTTTCTTTAATGCAGATGACAAAGATTGAAAGAAAATATATCTGAGAGAGCAAAAGTAAGAAGTGAGAAAGAACTTTCAACTATTTATAATTTGTTAAGAAAAATATTTAAATAAAAGGAACAGAAGATTTCCAATTAGTAGAAGCAAGGAATGAAATTTCAGGCAAGCAGGTTTACATTTTTAAAGAGAAAAGCTTTTGGATGAACACAAGGCTCATTTTCAAGAAAGAATTTACAAAAGACAATTTTAGGGACAATCTGAAATGTCCTCTTGTATGAATGCAAGGAATAACCTTGTAACAATAGAGGAGTACAGTTCTCTGTTTTTCTCATTGTAAGTTTATCTCCATTTCAACACCTTGCTAAAATCTCAACTTTATACTATTTTTTTAAATCACTGCAACAGACTTGCTTCTAATCCCTTGCAAAATCAATTATAACAGAGTACTCCAAAATATTACTACAAACCTGATGCTAAATGTTAGGTATTTAGGAAATCTAAATAAAGCATGTTTCAGATGAAAGAAGTTCATGCAGTTGCACTCTCTAGTACTAAAAAATTGACCTCAGTTCAGTAGCAATAGGCACCCCTAATTTTCTTTAAAATTTCATCTCCTAAAAACCCACTGAAGTTTACAGTACTTGATCAACGAACATTTCTATTAGAAACATTAGAAACAACCAGTCTGTTAACATCTGCATCTCTGCATAAGGAATTTTTAAGATCCTTCTGGGTACACACGTAACACTAGATAAGATGTCCAGTTGAATGAGAATGTTATTAACTTTTCTAACTTTTATACCTAGGTTTCATCAACCATATCTACAATGAAAGCTTCTGAAAGCAGGTCAATTTAAAAGGCAGTTATTAAATAAAACCCCACATACACAGAGATCATACTCAGATGGCAGAAGGGATCAGCTGACACAGACAAAAATATATCTTGGCAAATTAAGCTAAAGACTGACTCTTTCTCAGTTCTACAGTGTATCAATTTTTTTCCATTGCATTTCACAGGTGTTACCCACATAGATTGATACTGAACAGCTGTGCTCTAAGTACACTGAGCACTTACTGATAGTCAGAGTACTTTGGTACCCTCAAGTTCCTTCCTCACTAAACAAATCTGAGCATATCATATATCTTAATTTCCTCCTAACTAATAATCCAGAAAACCACAGTAGATATGCATTAAAAAAAAAAAAAAAAAAAAAAAAAAAAACCACCAAAAAAAACCCCTCAGAGGTACATATTAATACAATGTCTCTTATCAGGGGCCTGAATCTAATCCACCCTATGGGAAGAAGTAACACAATTAATAATAGATGTAAATTCTACAGAAAGAAATTAGACATTAGCTGGATAGCTTAAAAAAAAAGCCAAAAAACTAACAGAAAAACAAAAGCATTCAAATAACATGTAAATGTGTAAGTTGTAAATTCAGACAACAGCAAGACAAGAAATGTAGTTAAACATTCCAAATCAAAGGAAGGGGAGATAGGTAGAGCAGAGAACCCTCAGAGGCTACAAAGCAGAAATAACTAGCATCATGACCAAGCCTCAATCTAAACTTGAACAAGTACTTCAGGGTGCCAGAGGTTAAATCTACTTTTAAGAACTGGTCTGGGCCAGATAATCATACTTCCTTAGAGCTCCTGTTTTTAATAAATGCCTCATTTATAGGTGGAAACAAAACCAAGATGCAATATATATGCACCCACCATATAGAAGGAGGTGAGCTACACAACATGCCTCGTCAATCATGAGAACTATAATTTTTCCACCACATAACAGTTATTATCCTGAAACAAGCTTGAAGCTGTCTACAAAGCAAGTAAATTATCCGTTTAAAAGAGCAGACAAGTAGAATGCTCTGCCTTTGTGTGTTTTTTAATATCAGGCATGGGTCCAAGAAGTTGCTGCTGCAGAAGAAGATCCCACAGAATTGGAGAGTGCTCTGAAGAAAAACCCTGAAGCCACATCATCTGTATTTCTGTTGAATTTAAAATGCAGCCCTGGCACTAGGTAAGAGTTTGTGGTAGCTTAACAGAAGGCAAAGAAAATGGAATATATTCATTATGACCTTGAAGAAAATGTTTTTAATGTCATTGGATATACAGTAATATGAAGGCCCCTGCTTTTTGAGATCAACACTTTTCAGTTAGAATATTGGTGAGGATCTTGGGGAGTACAGTCAGATACCTGAGTCTACAACCATGTTTAATATGAACAAATCATATGGTTTTTAACAAGATATTTTGATAACAACATAAAGATACATGCCCCACAGATCAAACGCTCTGAGATTGATACATCAGAGGGTTGTGCTGTCATCCAGGGAGACAGGTAGCAGAACACTGGAGAAAAGTTTATTCAGAGTCTGGGCTAAGCCCTATGAATTTCTTTACCTACATGGAACATAGCATTAACCGTCAGAGACCAAAACCAGAAAAGTGCATTGCTGAAGTAAAGTGTCGTGGTATACCCAAACCACAACAATTCTCTTGGATTCTTTAGGGAAACCTGCAAGTTATGCAAACTATGTGTTTGAGCACAACTCACTAGAGGCCTGCATCCTAAACACTGCAGTAGGCTGTACTGGAACAACCAGAAAACCCCAATATTTAGAGACCTACAACCAAAAATTGCATACAACACATATCATATGAAAAAGACACAAAAATATTACTGTCTTACAACTGGGAAACTACCAAACCATCAAATGAAAGTATTAATTGTTCCATGGTTTCATTAAGTTTCCACTTAAGTCATTCATTTTTGTGCAATGCTGTGGATGTGAGAAACAAATCATTTAAGGCTACTGAACACAAACATACTGACTAGGACTAAGCCCTCAAGGACCAGAGGCTGAGAAAGAATATTGGAGAAGTGTCAGTGACCTTTCTTTCAAAAGCACCTGGCAGTACCCCCTACCATAGAAAGGACATTACATAGTTTTTACCACAAGCTCCTAGACCAGCTCCAGTCCTTCATATCAAACTTTTTACATAACCTATTATGGCTATCACGCTTACATTAAAAAGCAATGTTGACTGAACATCCAAGCATCAAGTCATTAGGAAACAACAGGACTTTTGATCAATTTAAAAGGAACTTAAAAAAAAAAATTGCCACCCATATTTAGGGCAACACTCAATTTTAACAATTAACCTTAAATCCACTATGTCCTTCATTTACTCTTCAAACTGTTCTCTCCACATTTCAATCTCATCAATCTTACACAACAAATTTTCAAGTTTATCTAAGATAAACTATCACTTTTTATAGAAAATAAAGTTACCGTTGAAAAAGATCCTTCACCCAGAATTTTCCCAAATTTGAAGTCATCAGGTCGTTTCTTTCGAGGCTGTGGAGGCTGCTGTCCCATATGTTGCTGCAAGGAGTCTGAATTAGATCTTGATTCAGGTGCTGTGCCCTCCATGTTAGATCCCTGTCTGCTGCCACAAGTGGAAATGACAGATGGAGTGCTGGAATCTGCTTGGTTCCTCACCATTGAAGGGGATGAACAGGAGCATAACACCACGCTTGACTGGATTGGAACAGCATCATACTGAGAAGAGACATGAAACTATTATTATTCCCATACAAGGATCATAAAAATTCTTCTTTGAAAGAGTTGTGATTAACAATCTCTTTAGCAGAGAATGTAAGTATTTATTTTGGAAATGGCAGCATCAATTTGATAAATAAGTCTATTTAGGTCATACTGCCATATACCCATAGGTCAAACCTCTGAACACTTTAGTTCAAGAATGCTTGTTTTAAGCATTAAAAAAAAATGCTTCTAACACCAAGTTATCAAATTTCATGGTATCTTCTCCAAGAATAACATGACCTTAAATTACTAGTCATGCAACAAACACCTGTATTTACCAGTAACATTCGTTCAGAGAACCAAGTTACAATGAACTCTAAACAAACACATGAAAACTTTAATGGAGACAAAGGACACATTCTTAACTTTTTACATGGAATTTTACTTCCTCTGGTAGTATTTATCTTTAGTACACACTGGGGAAGGACAAAAAGAAACGAGATAACATAAAAAAAGGCAGATCAGTTGGAGAGTTCAATAATTAGCAACACCTAAAGCTTTTTTTGAAGAACACTCTGATTCATGACCTTTTAAAATAAGGGAGATTGCACTACTTAAATGGTACATACGGCCACATAAAAACAACCCAACTGCAAAACAAAAAAAACAGATATAGCCCAGAAAACAGCAAATACAAGAAGACACACTCCTAAAACTGATTAATGTAATATACAAAGCAAATTGTCATTTGGTACCCTTTTATCAATTTTCCTCAAGTAAGATCAAGAAACCTTGTCAAGTTGCTTTCCATCTCTTTTGGTAATATACCTCAATTAGTCTGTCAGGGACTGCTTCTGATTTTTTACTTGAAGCTGGCCAGAAAATACAAGCTCTGCTGAACTACTGCCAACGAAGAAAAAAAAAAAAAAAATTGCATGTAAACAGAGGAAATATTTAAGAAAGTTAACACTATGGCTGAACATTTTTTTAAAGTCTCAGTATTCTAACATACATCTAGCAGAATGAAACTATGACTTAATGAAAATCACCTAATCTCAAAACAGATGTATTGTACGACCATGTCAGAGAGTCTGCAATATACGTCATGTTACCAAACTAAAAATTACTTCTCACAAAAGAATTTTTTTCCCTCATGAATTTTAGTTTGAAACAATTTTCTGCTTCTTTGTCAGAAACCACCTTAGAAGGGAATTGGACTGGCACTCACTCATGCACATGGTTCTTAACGAGCCTAACTCCCAAACAAGGGATTCCTCACCTGGCTGTGCTCTGTGCAGTAAAGAAAAGCTGCCTTTATTTACTGCTAAAATTGATACTATTATTATGCACAAACACATTAAAGTGTATGTGCTACAGGTCACACCTCCTTTTATGCCTTACACACATATATATTTTAGCTGATACCTTCTGCAGACTAACTATTGTCCCCAGCATTTTCATATCCTAGATGAATCACCTCTCCTTCCGACAGCCACTCAAACAGCAGCGTGTCTAAAGACACACACTAGCTAGAATTAAAATCAGATTGTACCCTTTCCTAGCAAGACTGCAGCAAGACTGACACAAGCATGAGTTCTCAACAACTGAAGTGATGCCAGTATAAAACCATCCCATTAAATGAAATACAGTAAATAAAACACAGACACATACTAAATATCAGGATCTAAACTATGAACTGGCTCCAGTCACAAATAAGCAAATGAGGTTTTACAGGTAAATAAAGCAGTAGCATTGCAGGGGGGGTCTGATTAGATTCCTAAGCTAGCAAGATCACCTTGAAAAAGCAAACAAACAAGAAAACAATCCACTACAAAAGCATCAGAGAGCACTGTGAGAAAGGGGGGAAAGGGTGCTGGATACAGCATATTTCATTATACAGCAGCTGAAACTAAGTCACAATGAATATAAAGTATAGAAAAATCCTGAGGGAAGAGACAGGAGTAAAGGACTTCGTAGGAAGAGAAGGTTATTTTCAGCCAGGGTATAACCTCAATTAGTCCCCTGACTTTCTCAAAGGAAAGTGAAGATTAGGAACAAGGAGAACAGATATACATGCAATAGATTTAAAAGGATCAGTTACCTCAGAAATTACAGAACTATGCAACTAGGTCTTTTATGCTGCACCTCAACATTTACAGAAAAAGGTAATTCCCACATTCGCCCTTCTATACTCCATATATTCTTCTTCAGTATTTTGTCCTGTATTATTTACCTTCTCAGTTTTATTTTGAAAGGCTTCCATATATGTCTCTACATATAGGTTTTCACACGTGCCAGAGATAGAATACAGGCCAGCTTATCTGACCTGTATCATCACTCTTTTGCAAAAATCAGACTTAAGATCCTTCTTCTGCCAGATGTAGACATTTTTTAGTGAAATACGAAGTCAGTAACAGAAACTTAAAATGTTCTAAACTGCATCTGCAATCCTCAGAAGCTTGAGGATGCTCTCCTTCTACCAACTATCAACATTTCTCAGCTGGCAGCCAGTGAAAGCCCAGATCCTCACATAGTAATGACAGACTTTCCTATTCCCTGTCATGTATCACCATGGACCATACTGAAAACCACTGATCTAGTAATTCAATCTCTTTAAAAACTAGTCTCTTATACTACTTTCCCAAACCCTTAAGAGTTCTCCTTTTCATTTACCTTCATATAGAAGTTGTTTCATTCTTAATGCAAAATACTTGACTTTGAAAACCTTTCAAGAAGAATAACAAATCTGCTGAATGTAGTGACATTATAGATCAAGTCATTTCAAAATCTCCATCAAGTAGTTTTCACTAAATAACTAGAAACAGGATTCCTTTTATTTATACATGAAACAAGTACTAATACTGTTCTTTTCCCCACTTGTCTGCAAACAGTAGAAATAAACTTTAAGTAAACTGGAATCAATGCAAAAAGCCCACTAGATAACACATTTTTCCTTTCCTCCCTGCCACCTAAAAGGACACATACCTTTTCCCTCTGCAACTCAGCATTTTGATAACTGCACTATCACTACAATTGTTAATGTATTTATATGCATCAAACACATGCCACACTTCTCTAAAGCAACTACAACCACAACAACTGCACCTCCACTAGCTTTTGCCCACTACAAAATTGCAACACTGCAACATTGGCAACACTACTTTGCTGAGACTGTTCTATCAGAACTGACAGCAGCAAAAAATACTTTTACAGATTGAGCTTCTAAAACTTCCAGTATCCTTTACTTCTGTACTAACTGACAGAATGTTGAACACTGAAGATGACTGAGAATATCTTTGCTATTGCTGAAATTCTACTAGTAAGATCTCTTACAAAGAAAAGCAGTAGGAACAGGGTCCTGAACTCTCAGCTGTCTGATAACACTGAGACTGACTGCTGACTATTACGGAATCTCAAGCTGCATCAAGACACAGGGCAGACATGATCACAAAACCGCTTCCATCTAACTACTTATAAGGCTTACTTCTTTGGAAGCAGACCTTGGTAACAGAAGTATTTTTTACACAAAGCAATATGACCTTTAAACCTCAACTGCTACATTTGTTTTGATTATAAATAATGCTAATGAGATGATAAGCTAGAAGATTGGCACAACCCAAGATTCTGCTAAAGGCAGTTTAAGTTAGACAGGTTCGGCCTGAGCTGTTGTGTAAACTGTTTTGACCTTGTCATGTAAGCCAAAAGTTCTGAAACTGAAATTTATTTTGTATTGCTTACAATTTAAACATTGACAACCTATTAAAAGCTAAGTAGCTACATTTAATATATTCTCTTCATGGCACACTGGTGTTTCAGAGGGTTTACAAAGATGCACCAACTGCATGTGACACACATCTCATATCTGAAGAAGAGAATCAGAAGGGATAAAGGGATAATTAACAGATATTACAGACAGCTTTTCCACTGGCCTCCTCCCACCTCATATCTCACAATTAAAATGTTAACCTTCTCTATGTTCCCCAATACCTAGTTGTGACAGTCTCCAGTTCAAAGGTTACTGTGTAACACACCCTGGGAGTTTCAGCCTATTCCAAAAGAAAAAAGCAACTGATCACGTCAGATACTTAGACAGGCCTGAATATATGTCCTAAACTATGCCCCATAGTACCTAAAATGAGAATGCAGGCAAAAGCAGTGTAGTTCACGTACAAGAAACTGAAGCTACAAAGCCACTGATTCAGAGCAACAAAACACAACTAAAAGCCTCACGTTTCAGTGCAGAGAGCACAGTACAGTTTGCACCAATAAATATCAATCCCATAGAGAAGCTGTTTGCAGGAAGTATAATGATTATTGCATGATCCCTATCAATATTTAACACCAGTTTTCCTTTCATAAATTCTGTCTGTTGCTGCACCAGACTGAAGTGCCCTGAATGAAGACAACCCAGAGCAATAATAGATAGTGTGTTTTCATAAACTGCAGTAAACATCAGTTCTCAGACCTTATATGCTCATTTCTATTTATGCTCTGGATGTCTGTCTAAAAATGGATTGTCAGACTTTCTGCTAAGTGACCAACAGCATACTCTATTAACCAACTGTACATGTATCTGTACAGGGAGAAACAATATACTGATTACTCAAACTCCATTGCATGCCAGTTTCTCTTTATACACACTTCGAATATGCTTAGAAGTTTGCCAGATAATCTCAAGAATTTAACAATACATCTATCTGCCAACATTATTATTGCCTTAAAGTAATCACAATACTTGCCCAAAGAGAAAAAAATGTTCATTAGAAAAGGTCACTATCAGACTGTCTTTTTACTATAATATAAAATCAAGCATGTAACGAACAGGACAAAAACTCACAGTAAGCCAAGCCTCAGAAGTATTTGGAATGCATCACACAGCTAGTTAACTGTTCACCCACTTCACAGGTTAACTTTGACACCAAAATACATACAGTCATCTATATTAAAACACCACAGTAACTGGGAGGTATTTAAAGACATATATTCTGCTCAAACTTTCAGCTTGACAGAAGTTCAACGTGATTTCTAACAACAAACACTTCTCTCAAAAAAAAAAAAAAAAAAAAAAAAAAAAAAAAAAGCGTGTATTAAAAAATATATACTAGGTTGCAAAAATATTTTCCCAAAACAACAGGACACCTTTTTCTATACAGTTTTTTGAAGACAATAGTTAAGCCATTTTCTTCAAACTGCAGCAAACAAAGCCCATTCCATGTATTAGTTATTTGTAGATATTTAAAAAGCATTCACATCAAACATTTATCTTGCGATCCTTGTGTAGCAGTGGTTTGCATTTATGTTGCATAGAGCTGCAGCAGCACTCTTTCAAACCTCATCAACAAATGGTATGCAAAAGATTACTGTACAGAATTTAAAATTCAGCTCATAAGCCAACAAACTATCCTTTTAACACCATATATCTTGAAGAAATGGACTTTCATAGTCCACTCAGCAAAACAGTCTGAAGCTGAACAATTTGTCAAGTTTTACTTTGATCAAGGTTCATAAATGGTTACCAACTATTACATTTCAATTAATATATTAAAATCTCTTAGTTCAATTATAAAAACTATTTTAACACAAATTAGTTTTGCAAGAGAATCTGAAGTCATACATCTACCTATGGTGAAGGTTTTTTATCTCAGATATTGCCACATGAAAAAAACGGTTGTTTAAAGACCATTTTTATGAATTAACCATGTAAATTTCAAAAGCACTTAGCTCCATAAAAAGAGTGGGTTTTTGTTGCTGTTGTCCAGAAAGACTGCTATGCTAACCGATTAAAGAAGTCCAGGCTCTAACCCACCAAAAGAACCATGCTCACCTTCATGTTCAGCGTCATTTGAAGCCTCTCTAATGCTGGAAAGTAAGTGCTCATCGAAACACTGCATAAAACCATTTCCTTTGAAAAATCTCTTAACAAAATATCTTGATAGAAATAATTGTAATTTAAAAGGCAGCAAAAGAGCTTTAAAAATCATACATGGTAATACATTTTAAGATTAAAGACTGTACAAATTAATGGAAGGAGAAAGCTTGAAAGCTTCAAGCTTTCCCCAGTCAAACATACTATTTTATCTAAAATGGCTGGTAGCTCTGCAGTACTGGGTAACAGAAGTACTATATGTCTATTGACATTTCTTCCTTTGTGCAGTAAATCCATAACACAGTTCATCCATAAGTGAGTAATGAAGATATCAGCTTCATATTGTATCAGCAAAAATATAGCCAAAAGGTTCAATGCTTTGGAAGCACAGAGAATACCTCTACATTCTTAGATTGTTTTGACCTTTAGGGAATAAAGGTATTTTATCCGCAAGTTTTCATTTCTAGAGAAAATAATTTTTCACATACCAAGCAATACTGATCCAAAATTTTAGTTTATGCAAATTCCTTTCTCTAAATTTGATGACCTTACATACAGTGGTATTTTTTACCACTGATTTCCAGGATTCTAACTCCAAAATCAGGCAGGGATGAAAGTTAATTAAAGGATTTATAAGAACTTGCACATCAGCTAGTTACCCTCTAAACTCCTCTACTGCTAAGCAAAGCATTTAAGTTCCAATCATCTTCAGAGGCAAACTATTTAAGGCCTCCTTCCACAGCCTAGTGATTCAAAACAAATCAGAAACAGGAAATCACTCGAATCTCCAAGAACCTAAAGTCAGCCTATGGCCCAAATAACTATAATGTAAACAAGCCATTGAGAATTCATTTAACATAAACAGATCTAGGCTAGCTCACAACGAAACAAAAGCCATCTGTGATCGAAACAGCCTGGATCCCAGGCTACAGCACCAGCTACCTCACAAGGCACACTGATAATCAGGTGCTACACAGCATAGATGGAGGCTCAGGCTGGTAAACACAAAGACTCGCTATGCCAGGCACCTTGCTAGCAGCTACAGGCAGCAAAGAGAACAGCTTGGGGTGAAGAACAGAGAAACAGATACACCAAGGTGCCAGTATACAGATGGAGTGTATGTACAAAGGATTCATGGCACAGTCAAGAACTGTAAATTCCTGCAGGATTACTGAAGAACCAAACACTGAACTTAGTATTTTTTCCAAAGAATGTGCTAAGCAAGTTAATCCTTACAATTTTTCACCATGAAGAATTATAAAATATTTGCAAGGTAAGTATTTACAGCTTGTCTTTTAAAGCAGAAATCAATTCTCAAGTTCAATATTTACTCACACAGGAAACCACTTATTTCCTACAGCAATTTTGAACAGAATTCATATGGCATGAAAAATAAGGTTCTACACCAAATAGCTAGTTTTGTGCATTTTGTCTCCAGTCCTTTCAGACCCTTTAGACTGCAGTAAGTTTCTGCAAGCTTACCTGCAAATAAGATGTCAGAAAGGGAAGTAGGAAGGGAGGAAAATCTGCTTCTCCCCCTTTTTCCCTTCTTTATTATATATACATAATCTAACTTGGCAGCTTGCAAAGAAAGTCTTTTCCATCTGAAATACTAGAAACAATAATTGCTTGGCATCATACATATTCTTTCGAAAGCTCCAATATGAGGCACTTGGAAAAGGATTTTATCTTTCAAACCTATTATTTTCCAAATTAAGGTCACTCACATATTTTCTGAATGCCATAAACATGCTAGTTCTACAACAATCCGTATAGGTTTTCTAGACAAATATATATAAAAATACAAGTTTACTGTTAAAAAAGATATATTACTAAAATGTTTCATATATTCATAGACCAAATTTATTTTTATTACTTTGCCAATTTACTACATTTTTCAGTCTATCAAAGTGATTGTGCCCCTTGTTTCATGCCTTCTGTACAAAAATTCCTGCAAGTACTTCAGCGGTCAGCATCCCTTTCCAAGTTCTTCTGGCAATGCTGCCTTCCAACTGATCTGCTTTAGGAAAGTGCAATGAGCCTGAGCCTGCAGGGTACCTTATAACATACAGCTACAGTAATCCACTTGTAGAGTTTCAAGAGCTAAATGAAACAGACTTTACTTCTGGCACTGTAATAGATCAATAACCCAAAGAAAAATCTGTTTAAAAAAAAAGCCTACCCACATGATAGAATCATTGTTTAGTAGAACATCACTATTATACTCAGATTATTCTGTGGATCATGTCCTTTCCAGTAGCTCTTCTAATGTTAGAAATACAAATGCATATAAAACTGCTCCTCTTAAAAACTTTTGATTTTTCCACCTTTGAGCACCTTTTCAACATCTACATCTTCTACTAATTTCTATTCCTGCACCTTGCTTTGTAAGGGATTTACTGAAAATTTATCTCAGTTAAAAGCCAACCCACAAGTGACAAAGACTAGTCATGGTTTTATGATGAAAACCAAGGAGAAGAGAACATTAAATACATAGGCTTGAAGGGTTTTCCCTTCACACATATCTGGAAGTTTTACACCTACAAATAACTACAAACGGAACCCTTAACATAATCTTTTTAATCTAATAACCTCATTTTAGCATAATCTAATTCTTAACATAGATGCAAAACTTACTCTATGTAAGCACTGACAGCCCAGTTCTTTGAAAAGTGTAGTTTATATTAGTTCCACTGGGGAAATAAAAAGAAGCTAGTAATTTTGTCAGCCAGATCCATTCTCCAATATAGGCTTTATCAGGGCAGAAACACTGGTAGAATCTAGTAATTGCCAGTGCAGCTAAATATTCCAGCAAAGATATTGCTGCAAATGAAGACGTTAATTACCATACTTCCAGACTCCTCATTTTGAGAAAAAGGGCACTTCTTGGTTTGAGACCCAATATACTCATAATAGCATTAACAGCAAATAACTAAGACCACACTGGCATGCGCAACTTAAGCTGCACTAAAATAGTTTCCTTCTTAGAAGTACAACTCTATACTTATGTCACATCTTCAGAAAATAATGGAACATTTTAGGAATTGTCCCGGCATACAAAAATACAGAAATTAACTGTTTTGACAGAGCGTTCCTATTGCTACAACGCTCCTTTCAAAGCTATGCTCTATTCATACCTCCCCTCCCTAATCCCATTTTATGCATTTACAATACAATAATCACAGAACTCATGTCATTAACTCCATCACATAAACAGTAAACTTCTTCAGTCTCAAAAATACTAGATTTTCCATATTTGATATCATCTGAACTACAAAAAGATTAGTTGAATTGGGCCACTTTTATCTGGTACTGCCTGTCAGTATACTCACCTGACCAGGAATATATTAAATAGAATGGAAGAGAAGGAATTAAAACAAATTATCCTGACAAAATATCCTAACTTTTACCAAAATGGTCGTCAGTTGCATTCTTAATTTCTCCCCTCTCTGCATGTTTTTCTTATGGACAAGGACCTAAATTGTATATAGAAAAGGGAAAGAAATGCAAGCATTTTTGAGAGAAAAACCCAAAAAAGATGGCCAATAAGAGCAGAAATATAAAGGAAAGCATACTCGCTGTTTAAGAGTCCAAGTAAACAGAAGTCATCTCTGATGCTAAAAAGCAGCTTTATAGAGCTGTATCAACTAGCAAGAGAGCAAAACTAATTCCTTTAACAATCAAAAATTGGTTTATCTCATAGTCCTCAATGTAGCATTTTATGTGCTCTGTAGGACCATTCACACAGTATTTCTCATCTTCAGTCAATAAATGTGATTCTGTGTAACATCCTAATGAAAAAAATCACTGAGCACGAAGAGGACAACACACTCAAACAGCATGTCAAGAATCAACACGGCTGTGCCATTCTCCACAGAAAATCCTCCTTAGCCAATTCCAACTGATGAAAAGGTTTTAAGTGCTGCAGAGTGAAGTTTGGCAACTCAAAACTGACAGAACACAAGACCCAAAGCACAGCAGCATGCACACGAGGATAAGGAACATACCACTGCTAGGTAGTTTTGCCAACATGAGTGAAAGCTGGTGATTATTTTTCTTTTCATGAGGGAATGTCTACACTAACTGAATTGCATAACTTACAACACAAAAGATTTACCATTATCACGACTGTATACCAGCTACAACTCCATCTTCTAGATACGTCAGTGTACACAAAACGAGTTTACGCCGTCAGACAAACGTAAACAACTGCGTTTGAAACGGCGTCCTACTGTGACCCTCACGATCTTCCTCACGCGTTCGTTCCTACTACAAAAGAAATCGATTACGGAGTGACAGGTAGCTCCCACAGAGCAACAACGCCTGCTCTCCCGGCGGGAGACGGCCCGGTATAGCCATGCCAACGCCCCGTACCCGGAACCGAAAACGGAGATCCGCGAGAGGCCGCGGTGCGGCCCCTTCCCCATCGGCCTCAGCTCCTCCCGCGAACGGGCCACGCTCGGGGGACAACAGGGCCCTCCGGCGAGACCCGCGGCGACCCAGGAGCGGGGGGCGGAAGAAGCAGCGCGAGCAGCAGAGACAAGACTAGACCCACGGACGGCAGCGCCCGCTCACCCGCCCTGTTCGAGAGGGCGCAGGAGGCGAGACCCGCGACCTGCCGCCGCCAGAGCGCTGGGCTCGGCCAGCCCTCTCACAGGCCGGCCCTGGCGCCCGGGCCTACTTATTCCCCCATCAGCCCGAGGGCCGCGGCTCGGGGCGGACTCACCAGGGGGCTGCCGGTGCCGGCCACGGCCCGCCAGGCCCGCGGACCCGCGGGCCCCCCCCCGCCCCCGGACTCACCAGGGGGCTCCCGGTGCTGGCCATGGCCCGCCCGGACCGGGGCCGCTCCCCACCCGTTCCGCGCCAGGCGCTCGGCCCAGCCTGAGCCAATGAAGCGCCCGCGTCCCCCGCCCCTGACGTCACCACAACAATCCCCCCGCTGGAGGTGGGGCTTCCGCGCGCTGCGTTAGCTCATTGGTGGCGGTAACTGCTACTCACACTCAGGCCAGGCCAGAGCGGCCCCCGTCAGCCTCAGCGCCCGAGCCGAGAAGAGCATGCGCAGTTGGGGGATGACGCCCCCAGGAAGCTGCGTACAGTGAGGGCGGAAAAGGGCGGGGCCGGCCGGCAGCACTTCCCCGGGCGCTCGCAGCCGGGCCTGTGCCACGGCGGCGGCGGCAGCGTGGTGGGCGGGGCTGCCGGAGTGCCGCGCCCTCCGCTCAGCTCGGAACTCAAGTGCGTCATAAATACGATTGCAGTGCGGGTGTTCACTACTGGGAACGCGCCTTGTCTGCGTAGCACCCGCGCTGCCCCGGCAGCTCCGCTCAGGCTGTTCTCCCCGCGGGCCGTACGAGCCCGCCGTGCCTGTTAACGGCGTTCTGTCAGTCCGGGTCAGAGTCAGGAGTTTGAGTTTGCCAAGGAATGCCTAGAATTGTGAGGGATTACTCGAAGGGGTAAGGCAGGAAAAGACCATCTAGTTTACTGAATATCAGAATCTACAAGATACAGATACTTAGCTTCAAATGGGGGTGGCGTGGAGGGGCAGGACAGCTACAGTATCCCAGGGTTGATCCACTTTTTTCAGAAAGGTTTTTTAATTAGCCACCCTAAATCAACTTTCCTGTATGTTAATTTTCTCAGCCTTCTGCAGACGAGTAGAACAATTGATCATAATCTTGCAGTGGGTGGGATGCATGGGTCAGAGGGCACGAGTGTGCGGTTTTTTGTTGTCAGCCATGTGCGCTGTTCAGACTGTATCCGTATTTTAGACGCTTTTGTGAAATTTAGGGCAGTAGTGCTGTAACTGTGTTTGCAGCTACTGAATGACGCTGTGGTGGTTTTCACATATGTCAGTTCAAAGAGATTATCCTGCCAAAAAGGCAAATTCTTTTCCATGTGATCTGGAAATAATTTTTTCTCCCCTGTTTACAGTTTTGAGTTTAACTAGACAGGATCATAATAGTCCACAGAGCTGCTTGAACAGTTGGATTTATGTGTATGTCCTTGGATCTTTCATAAGGCTCAAAAGGTATCAGGCTCATCACAAAACTAATAAAATTTGTGGATCATACACAGCAAGTTTACAGCTATTTCAAACATTTTATAACAAGAGTTGTGAACACAAAGAAAAGGAAGGAACCAAAAATGTCAGACTTGTGATAATATTTCATGACTACTCGATTAAGCTGTGTATGTCAAGACCGTTCTGTGCAGACTTATGGACACCACTGAAGGCCCAGGCAGAAATTGCAAGGCCTTTCTCAGGCTCTGAGCTTCTTTTCTCTTTCTCGTGCTGGGAAACCCTTTGCCAGCCTGAGACGGTTTCTCAGCTCTGGCCTGAGCCTTTCCCAGGGTGATAGCATTTGGGAAAACCAGAAAGGAATTATAACAAAGATAAACACCTCCTTGATCCGTGGGAAAACCAGGGACAAGAGGTGTCTCTCTCTCTGACCAATGATTTGTCTGTATTGTGTTCTTTACAAACTATCTTACTTAAAGCCATGGCTTCCTTCAATAAACTGCTCTTTCTTGTACCAAGTAAGAGAGTGCCTTGTTGCTGTGTTCCTTCGTCGCTCCGTAACCCTTCGTACAGCAACACAGACTCGCATCCTATTCCAGCAGGGCTTACGTGGGCACATGTGATGCTCTGATTCAGCTTCCCTGGGCTGTGGATCATCTGTAGACACTATACGTGTATTCCAGCATGTATGAGCCAAGGCAAACACAGATCAGGCAACAGCATCACTGTAGACAATTTGCTAGGTTCTACTGCTTAATATCAGCAAACGGTAACATTTTCGTTTCTAGAAAAGCAAATGGTGCCTTTAGAATAGTGATAATAAAGCACACAGTAGCATTTAGTCATGAAATGTCAGTATATTATATGCAATCCTTTGAGATGACAATGGTGTAGAGCCTAACGGCTTCATTTGGCAGAGTTTAGGATACAAAGCCTGCTGAAAAACTTGGACAGTAGAAATTTTTATCTCCTGTTCAGTTGAAAACAAACTGACAAATTAATTAGAAAAGGGGACAACCACAACATCTACAAGTTTGTCATCAGTCTTAGGAAAAAGGGATAGTAAAAGCCTGTTACTGTTCAGGAAAGGGAGTGAATAGTAGATAATGTGTAATGGATTGAAGAATAGAGCACACCATTTCTCTTCCACTGAGCAACCTAGTTTTAACAATAAAGATATTATTCATAAGGTATTATTCATTTTAACAAGGTAATAGCACACAAAAATTAAAGTCCTTAACAAGTGTGTTAAATTCTGCAGGAACAGATGAAATTTATCCTTAAGTGTTTTTGGGGGGAAAATGAAACAAAACGAAAACACCCAAGCAAAACAATTAACCTCAAATAAGGAAAAAAAAAAAAACAACCAAAAAAAACAAACAAAAAAAACAACAAGCAAAACATAGATAACTGAAGCACTCTCTGCAATTACTTCTGAGAAGCCATTCAAGAAACCTAGAGGACTTCAGAATGATAGAGATCTCATCCTCAAATGTAGGAAAAGTAAGGCCTAAAATAATGCTACACCAAGTGCATAAACAGAGAAACAATATAACTTACATCTTTGACAACCAAGTTTACTTGCTGCTAACCGGGTAGATAGTGTATAATTTGACTTTGCTAAGGTTTTTGACGAAGTTTGGTTTTAAAGGAATACTAAGGGAGCTAGTTGGCCTAGATGCTAGCTTCTAGTGTTGTTAATGAATTATTAAAGTTTTTGATAATGCGTTTGAGTCTAATCATTAGCAGGTCCTTGATAAAGTGGAATGGCATTTCAAGGAGCATTCCAGACTCAAACTTGGTCTGATTCAATATTTTCATCAGTTTTGGTAATGAAATAGAAAGTATATATACAAGATTTGTGATATTATTCCGGGAAAGATTTTGGGAGTCACTTGGGGAGACAAAAATGAGGAGAAAAAATATTCTGACATGTTTGAAATACACTCTAAATAATAGGAAATTACATAAAGTGTGAAGTATTGCACTTCAAATAAGAAAGGAAATGTATTGATATAAATTCTGAAAAAATAGGTTACTAGCAATATATTGAAATAGAATGTGAGAGCTACAGGGTACCAGAATTTACATAATGAATCAATAGTGAGATGTTACTGCAAATAAATACTATTTTAGCACATAATGACATACTGAATTGGAGAACGGCAGCTGTACTTATTCTTCATGTAACAAATTAGGATGCAGTTGAATAATATATCGAAGGCATCTTCCTTGCCTTCAGGAAGATGTGAAGCAGCTGGAGAGAATCGGGGGACGTAAAGGCTGCCTGTGATGGGGGACGTGGGAGAAACCGCCCGCGGCGTCCGGCATCGGTCAGCAGGAGGCGGCCACGAGCCGAGGGGCATCCTGCTGGGCCGGGGAACGGGGACACTGACACTGAGAGCGGGGACACTGCCCGGGGAGCGGGGATACTGCCCGGGGAGCGGGGATACTGACACTGAGAGCGGGGACACTGACACTGAGAGCGGGGACACTGCCCGGGGAGCGGGGATACTGCCCGGGGAGCGGGGATACTGACACTGAGAGCGGGGACACTGACACTGAGAGCGGGGACACTGTCCGGGGAGCGGGGACACTGCCCGGGGAGCGGGGATACTGACACTGAGAGCGGGGACACTGACACTGAGAGCGGGGACACTGTCCGGGGAGCGGGACACTGCCCGGGGAGCGGGGACACTGCCCGGGGAGCGGGGATACTGACACTGAGAGCGGGGACACTGACACTGAGAGCGGGGACACTGTCCGGGGAGCGGGACACTGCCCGGGGAGCGGGGACACTGCCCGGGGAGCGGGGATACTGACACTGAGAGCGGGGACACTGACACTGAGAGCGGGGACACTGTCCGGGGAGCGGGGACACTGCCCGGGGAGCGGGGATACTGACACTGAGAGCGGGGACACTGCCACTGAGAGCGGGGACACTGCCACTGAGAGCGGGGACACTGTCCGGGGAGCGGGGACACTGCCCGGGGAGGAAGGACACCATCACACCCCCCCAAGGGGGCTCTCCAAATATAACCTACCTGAAGGCCGGGTCCGAAAACCATACAGGAAACAACACAAAAACAAAACCGAAGACAAGCTATGTCACTCACACCTAGGTGGAGACTAAACAGAGATCCCATATCTTGGACAGTTTATGGAGTAGAAGTCCCAGGTGGGACAAGCAAACCAAGCCAAACCAAACCAAACCAAACCAAACCAAACCAAACCAACAACCCCCAAACACACCGCCAAAAATCTTACTTAAAATTAAACTGAAATCTTTGTCACAGAACATTTTCAGCTCCTTAGTGGCTTACAAGCACTACTTAAATATTTTCCAGAATAGTTTCTTTTGGCAAAACTCAAAAGAAAAAAAAAATAGAAAAAATGCTGTCTACTTTGTTCTGGTTGCAGATAATATATAACATGCACTCAGTAGTCCCAGGATATGAGGTTTGACCAGAACCAATATGAAGTCTCCTTATTAGACTCTAGTTCTCTATCTTCCTTTATTGAGACGCCTCACTCTTATAGGCAAAAGTCAGCCTTAGAATAGTTCAGGGATTCTGGAAGCAGCCGTGGAAAACCATAGCTTGAACCTCCTAATACCAGTCTCATACGTGACACCAAAAAAACCAAACCAAAAAAAAAAAAAAAACAAAACCACCACCACCAAAAAAAAACAAAAAAAACCAAAAAAAACCAAAAAAAACCAAAAAAAACCCAAAAACAAACAAAAAAAACAAACCAAAAAACAAAACCAAAAACAAAACCCTAAGAAGAAAAAAACATGAAGCAAAAGAACGGGGAAAAAAAAGGGTGGGGAGAGGGCCTAGAGTCCGCTTTTTTTAGAAAATGTGTACTATTTCAGTGGCTGAATAAAAATGAGGCTTTAATTTTACAAAGACCTAATTGTAAAGAAGAGGCATTTTGATTTTATCTACAACAACTAATATATTCAAGTAATTCCATAAAAGCAGCTGAAAGTTTTTAAGAGTTTCACCTGGAGAACTGCTGATGCTGGAATGTAATTTCAGCCTCTTAACTTGTCATCGTCTGCAGACTCAGTTCTTCTAGTCTTCCTGTCTTGCCTAAATGGACACAAGCAGAAATGTCTTTGACTTTTCATTCTCACTCACTTCTCTATTAAATGATGTTTTTCACTCTCCCATCCACAGAAGCCTGACCTGCCTTACTCATATCTGAATATAGCCGTTCCCACTCTCATTTTGCTAATGCGACTGGTACAGAATACCTTATTAACAAAACAAGATTTAATGAAAATGGCTACATTTCTGTGCAGACATGTTCATAAGAAAGGGCTGTCAATATCTGATGGGTTTCAGATACAATTGATCTGACAATTTCAGAAAGCATCCCTCAGATTCTAAAGATTTGAAATCTGGGACACTACATCGAACTACACTATGGGGTCTAAAAGTTTGGGATCACCAAAATCCTCCAGGTATGTGGCATTATTTTACTGATTTTCTCATCCTGGGGAAATTACAGCAACTCTTAATGACAGCATCATCACTTTCTTCTCACCATTAGATTGTGGCAGAGTAATAGAAGCACCCTTGAATACAGTTTGTATTAAAGTTAAAAAGCACCAAGGACCAGAAATGGGATATTTTTTCAGATGTCAGAGAAGCCCTTTGCTTACAATGCTGAAAATGAATCACTGCTATCACCTCCTTTGGCTGTCACACAAATCGGATGTTAACTCCTCTTTCTGTTCCTGTTTTTCTCACAGATAAAAAGTGCTCACAACAGTTCTCTGGCTTAGCACACTTTTTGGGAAGGATGTCTCAATTTACTTTGTTTCTTCTAAATGAAATCTTTCTTTGCCTTGTTAAAACTAGTCTGTGCTGTAACCAGAGAGACAAGGGAAGTACTCCAAAGAGGAGGGAATGAATGTATGTGACTGTGTATATCGATATGTCAGCTAGTTCAGATGTATGTGTACATGTCTCAGTATGCTTGCTAAAACTGTTGAGCTCATTAAAACTAAGAGATGCAATGAAGACTCCAGAAATCTGCTGGATAGATTATTAATCACATATAGGATTTTCTGTGTCTAGGGCAGAAAGTAAACTTCCAGAGATTCAGCTCAGAAAGGCTGTACCTGTTGTGCAGATAGGCAGAGGACTCATCAGTTGTGGAGAAATAACAGAAGGCCTGGAGAGGCAGTGGGCCTGGCCTGTTCTGTAATTAAGCAAAGGTCATTTGTGTTGTTCTTATTTTTCACATTTTTCCATTAAATCAGCCCAGCCACTTGACCTTGAAATAAATTTTTATTAAAGAAGTACATGAGGCTTAGTTATTGCAAAATAAAAAGTTACAGCCATTCAAGATAATAAAGAACAAGGCCTACTGTCTGATTATCTTTAAACAGAGCAATTACAAATTCTGATCAAATCAGGAATTGATCAATATGTTAAGAAGCAGAATTACTTTCATAAGCAAAAATAGTTTCTCATGATTTTATGAAAAGTCATGCATAATTTTTACAAAATGATGGATTTTAAACATGGTTCATCACATCGCAAATGTTGCTGCTTCCAAGAGTTCTGATAGTTCTTCCTGAGGAAAGCAGCAGGTCTGCTGCTGCCTCCATACACAAGAGGGTTACTGGATCTTGCAGCCAGGTTAATTTAGGGAAGGGCATAGTCTTGTGTCTCTGGGTGCACAGATGTTGCCAGGGTCAGGGTTTGCCATGCCTGTAGGGGTAGCATTTGCTAGACAGGGACTTAGTCACAATCTTCTTCTGAAGTACAGAAGTTGAGGATGTATTTTTAAATGATACATGTTTGAAACTGTCTGCACAGTCACCACTTACCTCGCTTGGGAGGACAGTGTTGGGAGGTGATAGGAGAACACAAGGAACTTTGTAGGCAGTGTTCCTCAGGAAAAGTCACTGATCCTTCTGATGTTTAACATGACTATTGCCATTAGAAAGCTTCAGTAGTTCAGCAGAAATCAAACTGCCTGTGGTGTCATTGTCACACAAAGTACAATAGTCACTACCGCTGAAGGACACATCTGCTATTCCCAAAGATTGTTGAAGCCTAAGAAAGTCACCCTTTCCATGCTGTGAGTGAGAGTGATAATTCCTTCCAACACTAGGGCTCTCAAGGTTGTCTTTAATTGCTTCAGAGATTTTCAGGCCGATGGTATCACCATCATGGTTTGGTGCAAACAATAGTCCTGGCCACAACTCTGTCACTTCTGCTCTTATGTACCTGCTGGGGACATAATGCTGACTTGGACCTGAGGTAAATGCAAAGTTTTCTTCTGCAGTAACCATATCTGTGCTTCCTGTAGGTTTCAATGAGGTTTGGGAAATCAATTCTTCGGTGTTTAGATCAGAAATTCTATCTGCATTCACTTTGCTTGAGTTGCTGGCTTCTTCTCTTTCAAGTTGGCTACAAGCCTCATTCTGTCCAACCCAGTCCTAATGAAAGCATCAATAAGTTAGGGTCATTTTGCATAGTTGTTCCAAAATAACTTTTCTTTCTTTATGGCTTTGGCACAACAACCCAGATGTTTAGTGCAAATCCAACAGGCAAAGTTAGAATAATAGGGTAAAGAAACCTACCAGCTAATTTCACAAAATCTTACAAGAAGTTTTACAAGATTACACCACCAGAATATAACACAAGCTGTTGGTATTGCTTTGGTTTTGTAAAGGTGCACCTTTTGAATTCAGTCTGGGAGCCATTGGAGGAATTTCGCTTTTAAGGAGCAAGAGACTGCACAGAAGCTCTGGTGGTTAGCTAGTGTGTGGAAGCAGGAAAATGAGAAATTACAAATTTTCAGGAAGATCAGAACCACGTGTTAGTAACTCTGCTCAGGAGCTAGAATTATTAATCCTAGAAAAAAAATATCCTCTGGTTATGAACAGAGGGTCATAAGAAAGAAATGAAATTTATTTCTTACCTTAAAATTCCCATTGTGCAAACTATAGAGTGGCTGAAAGAAAGCAGCTGGTGTGGGAATGTTAAAGCAGGCGAGGTTTTTTGCCCTAAAGTGAGAAAAGAACACTTAATAAAAATGGAGAGTTTTTCTGTGTTCTGTCTCCATTCTATGTTGGGGGAACCCCCCCCACACACACTTATGTTAGTAAGATTGTACAAGAAGCCCACTCATCATAATTTCTGACTTTTCATGCAATTATTTTTCTGCCACCTGTGCATGTACTTAATGTTTCTATCCTGAAGCACAGTCTCATAAGTTTCTTAGGAATATGTCACAAACTTAATATACTGCTCCATTACTCATTATATGCACCAAGCTATTTGAACATCTATCAGCTTACTTGATCTAAACCACCTCTTCTGAAAGTTAAAGAGTTTTAGTTTCATTACATTTAAACAGAGAAATTTTGCCAGACATCCTTGCCCCTTTATTGGAGTCTATACTATACAAATATTTTAATGTGTGGACATCTTGTGTTCTGTTTCTCTAAGAATGATGTGTATATGGAACATAGCAATGTATGTCAAGGCAAAAAAGAAAGAGGTAGGAGATTTATCTATGCTCTGCCAGCATAAAATATTGCAGAGGATGGTTGAACCAAGGTTCTGAAACACTTTTTTCTCTGTACAACATGTTCTCAAATGAATGAGTCAGTTTAGTTTGCCTTTATTGATATTTTACCATGTGACTCCTGCCAGGAATATAACACATGGCTTAGCACTAACATCAGTTTAACCACCTTTATGTGTTACTGTGTACTTGCACTTTTAATTTATCTACATGAAACTTCAAATATTTCCATTGGCTTAGATTTTTTTTCACTTCAAGATACCATAATCCTTGGGCTTTAGCCGAATTTGGGAGATCCAAAGGTACTTTGGACTCCTTAAGGACTGTATAGTGGGTCATTAACTGTCATCGGCCGAGGAACAGGTCACATTCCAAGATTGTCAAAAGATGCTTTGGAAATTACTCTGTGCAGCAGAAACAGGAAGGAAAAGCGATTTAACAATTCTTGATTTCCTCCTTCCAACTCTTGATTTCCCCCTTCCAGGCCATAAAGATCAAGGGGAACTTAATGAAAATCACATACCTTGAGGAAAGCTTGCAGTTCCAGAATAAATAGAGTAGAGCGGCAAAACTCAGAGGAATGAATAAGTATTGCATAGTTTTGGTATTCAGAATCTTTTCAGAGACTTTTGGGACATCTAGGAAAAGAATGAGCACAAAAATTTTTCATAAAATCTGGAAGTCAAGATAGAACCCCAAATAACCAAGCACTGCAAATAAAACAGGCAGCTAAAGGCCTTAAGGAAAGTAATTTGCCTATGAATACTTGAAGAAAGCTAGTTCGGATTGGAAAAGCTTCATTTTACCATGTATCTTTTTTTTTTTTTTTTAACATGGGCATGAAAAGAAATTAAATAAGATGAAAACAACATTCTTTGTACCTGCTCTTTGAAACACTGTTGTCTCGCTCCACTCACTCCACTGACTGTGGTATGAATTCTCATTTTCAGAAACTTTGCAGCGAACCCTTGCAGCATAAACAATGCCACTGCGGAGCCCTGTGGCTTCAATTTCTACCTGTGGCAGTGAACTGGGTAGTGTCTTGTTCCATGCAACCTGCAAAGTATTACAAAGCATTGCTGTTAATGAGACTGGGCAAAAGGATGATCTTTCAAATACTCTTTTTTTGTTATTTTTTCCCTTTTCTTTTTCAGATCTTCTTGTCTTAGATGCAAGAAGAGGGTCTGAATGATGACGGATGCAGGGTTCATGAGAAGAAAAGTTATTGAACTTCAGTATTGATGTTTTATGTAAAATCTCTCATCCTTAATATGGGAAACCAGAAAGGCCAGCTTAAGTCAGCTAGTGCAGAGCCCTGAGCTGAGTGGCAAGGCCATTGTACCCAAAGAGCAAGGCAGGGTCACTGTGTGCCTCATCCAGTTACCTCCCAAGACATGCTGTACTCCTTATACTGCAACTCATACTGGAGAATTTCAGCTAGGTACCAAGGCACACTCCACCATATCTGGCACTTGCTGGCAGTGGTATTGCTCTGGATGTTCAAAGGTGGATCAAGTTTTACTGCAAAGAGAGGAGGTGGGTTTTTTTTTCACAGTCTTTGGGACACCACAAAAGAAAATGCATGATATTAGGCTGACTGAACTAATGGAAGATAAAGCTGGGTCTAAAGAGGGATACTAACACTAGCCGTAACAGCAAGTTAGCTTACAGCATCAGAACAGCTACAGATCTGACATAAATTAATGATAAGTCCAGTAGTCCCTAAGGTTAATCTTGCAAGCAAAGAACCACTCTGGATATCACATCCTGCCCTTACAACACACCACTAATATGGATAGGTTTTGAGCATTTCCATCTAGTACCAGGCCACAGGACATTCCAGTTAAATCCATGATTCCTCATTACATAATTTCTTAGAGAAGAATAAAACAACAAAACAAACAAATAATTGAAGCAATCCAATTGCAAATTACCCAGGACACAAGAAAACACGATGCAGATGAGAAGTATTGTTGAATGGTGCTCCAGAGCCAGCCCCTCTGAAGTCCAGGAAAAGTCAGGATGGAGAGACTCAGCAACTGCCTCCTTACCGGTGCAGCTCACACAGTGCACTCCCTGGGGATGGGCAGTCTTGACTGTTTTCATTGTTTTCCCTTGCCACCTCTGAAACATCCTTTGTTAGGCAGCATTCCAGACCTATCCTGCGGCTGCTGGGCAGAGCCTCAGCTCACAGCTGTGCTGGTTCATACTTACTGTGCTTGCGGGGACTGTACTCTGGAAAGGCCATGTATGTGCGATTACGTCCGAAGAAGTTTCCTTGGAGAGAGACTCTATAACCGTCTGATTCCAAGATCTGGCTGGCTAAATGGATTGTGCAGTGGTACTGATTCTGCATGCTCTCTGTGGCTGTCAGTTTGCAGCTGGCATTGTGGCCTTTTGGCCAGAGGCTAGAAGAATAAAAAGGCTGAAAATTTCTATTAAGTCATACAGTTAAGTGCTTTTCAGTTTATGGCAGCTTAGCACAGCACCACACTCTGGAAAACCATGAACCTCTTTGGTGGAGACAGTAAGCAAACCAGCAATCTAAAAAGCCAGATGGATGGCAGGGCTGGATAGGGAGGAAGAAGACACATTTATAACCTTACTGCTGAGAGCACGAGATCTCACAGAAGCTGCACATAGCATCCAGTAGCTGTTCACTGCTCCCTCTGAAAGTGAGAGAGCTGTTGTCACTGCAGGTAGGTAGGGGGAAGGAGTGGATGGACAGCTGGTTACAAGTGCATAGCACAGAGGTAGCAATAAGCTGTACATTAAGTCCTCTTTCACTACAAACAAGCCACTACTGACAGCAAACCGTGTTGGAAGTTGGTTTGTCTTTTTGTGGTTTAGCCATTTATTAGCAATTTTTTCACATTGCATGTGATCCCACAGGAAACTGGGATATCACAGTTTATCAGCTTGCCCATCTCTCCAAAGACTTAAAATCCAGTATTAATAAGAATTAGGCTATTTTTCACTTAACTGTAGCAGAACATGAGGCATCTAATGTCAGAGTGGCTTGCCCTCATGTAATTGTTCCTGGTGGTCAAGACAATGTTTCTACATAACCTAACACATTAATCTCAGGTTATCCTATCAGTTAGCAAACTATTCATCTGATTTCTTCTATTAGAGGGAAAACTACCCAGATAATATTTTAAACATCTTATTAAAGCTTATAACTGGACTTGTATTTTTACATTTACTAATATGCATTACATCAATAGGTGTTTAATTTCTAGGCAAAAAGGAAAGAAATTATTAGAAGCTGATTAGGCAGCTTTATGTAGGATGCGCTCTGGAAGTTCCCAGGTCATGGGGACCAGAGGCTGGGAAGGGAAGGTTCCCTACTCTGAGATGCCTGCCAGAAGGGTTCACTGAACACATGGAGAGCCCACAGCTAACAGGAGAGCACGCAGCCATGCGCACTTGACCTTTGCTGCTGACCCTGGGGCTGTGGGAGGACAATAGAGAGCAGCTTCTGAGGTCTGGGGTGATGAGGGGGCAGAGCTAGCTGTGCCACAGGTTTCCTGCTGTGGAGGGAGCAAAGCCCACAGCTGGGCTCCATCTCTGCTTCTCAGGGCTGTCCTGTCCTGCCCATGCCAGGGCTGCCACAGACAGCTCTTGGTGTGCAGCTCTTACTTGGTGAAATGCAGGTGGAAAGGTCCATCACCCACGGGCTCCTCTGTCACCCACATGCAGCTCACGTTAGTCACGTAGTTATTCAGGCAGCTCAGGCTGCCAGGCAGCTCTGCAGAGGAAGGAGACCAGAACTGGATTGATTCATGCATCACTGGATGATGCCTTGCTCAATACATCAAATAAATGCAATACTTGCTAATACTTCTATTGCTGACACTGCATCTGATCTTCCTCATCATGTTCTTGCTCTGTTGTAACACACTTCACTGCATGAGATGGGTATAAGATCACAGAGCAGGGATCTTGGGCAGTGGCTACACTTTTTCTGGTGCCCAGCTTGTCCAGTATGTGCTCAGTCCCCTAGGCCTGGCATTGTCAGCCAGCTGTACTGGTTCCTGGGACCTGGGAAAGGGCACTCACAAGATCTTGGGCTGCATGCTGAAGGGTCTGCGAATGAAGAATGAGCACAGGCATGTGCCTGTCTTTGTACAGTGGTTCTGTTCCAGAATCTCCTCTTACCTCTCCCTCTTCCTCCACCAAAGAGCAGTGCAGCAGCAATGCACAGCTGGAGGCCCAGCTGCCACACGACTCCTCCCATTCCAGATAGTATCTAGAACAGAATCATTGTTAAGAGCAGTTTTGTCGTTATTTCTACCAGCAGGTTGAAGCGTTAGTTGCATGCTTCTGCCAGCCTGACTAAAGCTGATCCTGAATCTGTCAGAGAGGGCACCAACTCAGCTATATAATTTCTTCTATAGGAACTGTTCTTCCCATGGCAGTAAACAGTACATTGTGCTAAAGCACCAGCTGCCTGAAAGGAAATCTACAGTTCCGGCAATTTTATCAAGAGTAGGAGAAGATGATGTGGGTGTTCTTTCTTTCTTCCTGCATTTTTGTCATCTGGTTTATGACAATTTAAGAACAGCAGAGAGCCACAGTGGGTTGGAATCAATGTTCTTGTTTCCCCAAATCCTGTTTCTGACTATAGTCAAAACCACATGTTTAGAGAGGATTGTAGCAATAGAGCATAGATGTTAATCTCTGAGCATTCTCAGCCTCCAGACATCTGCAGATCAGGGGCCTCTTGGAGCAACATGATTTCTGCATATTCAGAAAACAGATGCAGAGAATAACTGGTATGATCCTGGTCAAAGCACTCATTGGGAGATACAGAATACTTAGAGCCTCGTCATTATCACAATTCACTGAAGAGTAGGATGTTTGAAGTGTGTCTTTCATGATCTAGGACACTACATCTCTACAAGGTTATACTGGACTCGCTCTCTTTAACCAAAAATTCCATTCTCTGAATTGTCTCCTGATGAAGTTTTAATTTAAAAATATACTTTCTCACTAAAAGTTTCTGACTTGATGATTTTATGGCAACATTTAATATGAAGAATATAATCTATTCAGCAGTATGTGGTGTTTTAAAAAGATGTTTCTGGTCTGCATTTTTTGCTGTTGCCTGAACACAGCAAAAGAGCCCAGCCTCCCTGCAAGGAGAGTGCTGCTCCAAAGAACCTGAAACCCAGAAAACTTGGAGTGAGTTTGTAGTCAGAGACCACTAATCAGAATAAACAAAAACAGCTTCTTGAAATTAAAAAAAAAAAAATTGAAGGAACAATGTTTGTACTACTTAACTAGCATAGACACTGAACTGAGCTTTACAGCTGGGGTGAAAAGAGGGTGGAATGTTCCATCTCAAAAGAGCTTGGGTTAGTTATTATTAGAAAAAAAAAAGAAAAAAGAAAAAAAAATACCAAACAAAACTTGCCAGAGATTATGATCTCTCTTTCAGAAGAAGCTGGGGAAAAGGGAAGGAGTGTCAAGATAGGGAAAAAAAAAAGTACAGCATTAGTACAGGCCCAAGTGTATATAGCCTGACTATAGAATAAGATTATGATTTCTAACCAACAAAGGGTCTGAAGCAATCTTGAATAGAAGTGAGCGGGTAAAAAGCCTATGCTTAACAAGGACTGTGATATAATAATCATTAGGATTGTTTTACTGAAGAGATTAAGCGATCTGATCCGTGACCAAGAATATCCTTCCAGTCTTGAATTTCACAAAGCTAGACAACAGCATCCATGTGTAACTTCTTGCATGTGATTATGCCTGCCTATAGTATCCCTTGTCTGAATTAAATTGCAAAATAATTACAATGTTTCAGAAACTGATCAAGAGAAAAGGAGTATTTCTGGCTTTCACTTCACCACCTCTTCAGTTATTGGCTTTTCATAAATATCCTGTTTTGAGGCAGACTTTCTTCAGGGTGGGGGTTGTGGAGAGGAAGCGTCACCATTAGCTGACTTTAGCTGAGGGAGGCTGGCAGGCATGAAGTCTCTCCTGCTTATCATTCTAATCAGGTTTGCTCTTGGTCCCTGAGATAAATACAGTAATACTGACTAAATACGAAATAGAGAGAGCTGCATTAAGTAGAATTATACATCTGCTTACAAGAACTTGTTCAGGCACACAAACAAATAAACTTAGGTAAAGATGAGTAAACCAGGACAGAATGTTTCCAGGTAATTGCTACTGATTTGATAAACTCCCTTCATTCCCATGCAAGGAGTTCTTTGTTCAGTTCTGCAATGTTTGAAATGTGTTAGACATTTCTGGCTTTCTAGCTCACCTGGAAACAAATACAGTATGTTTAAATGCAAATTTTTGTGTTAGAAGCCATAAATGTTAGCCATAAGTACGTGATGGAACACTGAATTCTGAAAGACTTATCAGAAAATAATTTCAGGAAGTAGCACATAACCAGCTGAATGAGATTCTGCAGTACATTGATGCAATTAGAGGAGCTAACATACAGACTGTGGATACATATCAATTAAAAGAAAAGTTATTGCAGCTACATGTAGCATTTGTAACATCATTAATTAATTTCTTCTGTCGGAATCAACACTTCAAACAAAAAATTGCTGTCAATATGAAAATGCTTCTGAAAATGGCTATGTGAATGGTTTAGTCCTGGATAACTTTACTCAGAAATCAACAATTACAGACCAAGTGAATAACTTACTCAAAGGAAAGGCTAAGTAGTCATTTCACAACAGCCATAAGTATCTTACATGAGAAGATGATTTCAGGTAGGAGAAAAGTATTTTCTTTTCTTTTTTTCTTTTTTAAATCTACAAGAGAAAGATGGAAAGAGTGCAGTAGTTGGACACTAAAGGTAGATATTATTAGACAGAAACAAAGTGAAGAATTTTTATAAAGGGGAACTATATTGCTGAAACCTCTCGCCTAAACACATGCAAGACTTGTATTCTTCCTATTAGCTCAGATGGAAGCCCAGTACTAGCAGTGCAGGTACAATTGCAGCAGCTGCAAGCAGTGGAAGACAAATCAACTTCTTAGCTGGATGTCTGGGAGAGCAGACTGCTTGCTGCTTTCCTGTGTTCTAATGTCCAGTTTCTGCAGCACTGCAAAGTTGTGGGTGAAGGCAGAAAAGCCATATGAGAACTAGTATCAAGAAGGGAGAAGTGCCTTCACTCTGCAGGAAAAGAGAGAGAAAATGTCTGAGATGATGCCCTGAAATGATGCACTAGCTATGCTGCCAGCAGTCTGTCAGGACTATCAGGAGGTGGTATTCCAAAGTGGTCTCAGGCTGTTTACAGTGGTATTTCCATCCTTTCTGTGTGTTTCCAGGGCAGAATTCAGCCTGTTATCTGCTCAAGGAAACGAGGCCTTGTAGCTGTGCTTTCCCTTCCCCTCCTGTCATTCCTGCCTCCACTTCCCAAAAGTAATTTCAAGTAATTTTGACCAGAATTTGTACAACACAGATTTTCCAAATGCTCTCAACTGCCTATCAATAGAAAGACAGATATTATTGCTTAATCTATCACCAGAAATTCATATTATGGGATTCACCCCCAGATTTGGGGTCCAGTTGAACGCACAATAAAAAGATAACATTTTGTCATAAGAATTCATAAGGTAAAATAAATTATTTGATAGACACCATGGTGAGAGGAAGTAGCAGAAGCAGTTGACAACAGTCTCAGCATGTGGGTAGCCTAGATATCATCTAGGTTTTAGAAATTCTGTAAAGCAGAGCTTTACAGGGAGACTTGAAGAATGAGGTTGATGTAGCCCAAGAGAATTGTAAGCAGCACCTTCAATGTGTAACAGTAGCATGGAGAATGATTAGGAGAAGTAGGTTTAATGATCTAGTGGGAGGTAGAAGCTGACATCACAGAGTTAACTTCTAGATGTGGAAGCGAGAGATGGCAAGAGGACAAGAAGAGGCTGTTAGTGACTTAAAAGTGGGGGTGAGAAGCTTCTGCTTGATGAGATAGAGAAAGAGAGAAGAATTGTATAGATAAATGTGATGGGCTCAAAGGGATGAATACAAAATAAAATTTTTATATCTATGACTTTTGGATGACTACAAGTAAGATCAATTTTACAAAAGCCTAATAAAACAGGAAGTCTCATATAAGAGTGTGACCAAGGATTTCACATGGAGATATGTGCATAAGATTCTTCAATATGCTTGGGTATCCATTGATACATATGATATTATATGCCAGCCCACAGCAGATAGCCAGGCATTGCAGGTTTTATTCTACTTCTGACATCAACTTTTTTATAAGTTGATGTTGCTTAATCAACATAATTTTTTTCTTGTTGCAGCTCATTCACATGGTCTTGTATGCTCACCTAAATCTTAGAGGAAGCCAGAAGCTTCAGGCTCTGATTTTGCAGTGGCTCTGGACTCTTTCAAAACTTGTTTTGCTCATTGTGTCTCCCAGAGCAAGGTTTTGATGTTGACAAGACACTCAACAAGGTCTAGCAATGCATATTTTCAGCCCAGAAAGCCTGTTGTATCCTGGGCTGCATCAAAAGCAGCATGACCAGCAGGTTAAGGGAGGAGATTCTACCTCTCTGCTCTTGTGAGGCCCCCACTTGCAGTACAGTGTCCAGTTCTGGGGTCCTCAACATAAGAAGAACTTGGAGCTGCCAGTGCAAGTCTGGAGGAGGCCACAAAGACCTCTGAGAACTGGAGTCCCTCTGCTATGGAGACAGGATGAGAGAGCTGGGCTTGTTCAGCTTGGAGAAGAGAAAGCTCCAGGGAGAGCTTAGAGGCCCTTGCAGTAGATAAAAGAGCAATAAGAAAGCTGGAGATGGGCATGCAGAGATGGGGCAAGGGGGAATGACTTCCAGCAAACAGAGGCCAGGGTTACATGGGGTGTTGGGCAGAAATTTTTCCCCGTGAAGGCAATGAGATACTGGCACAGGCTGTTCAGAGAAGACATCCCTACCCCACTCCTGGAGGTGTTTCCAGGTCAGGTGGGGTGGGGCTTGGAGCAACCTGGTCTAGTGGAAGGTGTTGCTGCCCATAGCAGAGGGTTTGAAGATCCCTTCCAAGTAAAGCTGCCCCAGGATTCTGTGATACAATGAATGGTGCACAGTGGGAGCAGGCACAGCAGATCTAGACCCTTGAATGCTCAGTTTCTATTCCTTACACCTTAGCCACTAGTCATAAATGACCTGCTCTCCCTTAGCCATAATCCCTTCCTTTGCTTGCTTCTCTTCCAGAGGCAGCACAAAGAGGCACCAAAGAAAGGTAGGACACTGACTACACCTGCAAAGTAAATCAGTGACAGACAATAGCACGACTGTACCAACAGGCACACCCCTTCATCCACTAAGATTACCTCAGTGCAGAGTCTCCAGAGCAATCTGTTATGCTGCTATGTGTAATTGGAGGGGTACTCATTGTAAACAATCATCCTCGTCTATAAGAAAAGATTTTTGTAGGTCCTTTAAGAAAAATTAGTGATACCTTATCTACCTTCTGAATACCTAGGCCTCTAAGCACATGTCTGACAGAAGCACATCAAACATGCACAACAGGCTCACATAAGACACATCCTGGGGAATAAGGAAAATGTAGTTAGATTTTTTTATCTGCATGGATTATCTGAGAGAACTCCATATAACCAGTCTTTTCCTCTCTTCAGCTTTGGAGAGCCATTGCCCCAACAATGTGATGCCTACAAACAGCCATGTACTTTTAGATGTGATATACTTGGATCCCAAAACCAGAGGATGCTACAAAGGATGACTGCAATAAAGCAATATTCATACACACACACATATATATACACACACGCATTAAAAAAGCACGTTTATGTCTGCAAAATCCCAAACACTGAGGACTACTTTGGCTGGATTCCTTTACATTCATCTCTTGCAGTCAGAGAGGAGTACCTTGTTCAAGATGGTCCTTCTTTCAAGCACAATCCATAAGAATTAATGCAATAATGGTGTTTTGTGCCCAGCAAACTACCAGAACAAAAGTACAAAGACACTTCTGGTTTTCAGGTTCCTAGTTTGAGAAAAAAATATAGAATTCCACATTTAGATAAAGAAAATATTTTTCAATATTTTAACTCAGTAGATGTCCCCTAACATTACATACTGGAATGCATATAACAGAAATATGTTAAACTGTCTTACCAGCTCAAAAGAAATGCTACTTTTCACACTGCTTCTGTCCCTTGATAGTTTAAGCTCTGTGGTTTGATGATCAGGCAGTAGCAGCAGTGGCATAATAAAGCAGATTTTAAAGATAATCTGAGGAACCAATGAAAAACTGCTCTGATTATCAGATTGAGTTAAAGTAGCTATATATGTAATTTGTCATTAGTCATGGAGAAACAGGAATTTCTGCTAAAGGGTTAACATTTCAAAGGCCAAGTAATTTGCTGAATAGAAAATATCTGCTCGCAACTTTTATATAAACAGGTCAACAAAAGAGTTTCTAAGTGACCTAAAGCTATTTCCTAGCCCTGAGTGGATGTGGGGCTAAACTGCTTCCACCCAAGATCTATGCTTGTTGTGCTGAGAGCCCTGCAGCACCCCCAGCTACCCTGGCTGCTGCACTGGGCTCAAAGGCAGCTCTGGAAGCAAAGGCAAACGAGCACTCAGTGCCTCCTTTTCCTGATCCTAGAGTGCATAAGGAACAGATCTTCCCATGGCCAGCAGCAATGGTGCAACGGCAGTGTTACAGCCTGGATCCATCAAGTCACTCCTGTACGTGGGTCTAGTGCCAGAGAACAGAAAGAGAGAAGAACAGACTGAGTAAAAGTCTGTCACTACCAGCTTTGGAGGCCAAGAGACAGGGAAACAGGGGCCATTCAGAAATGGAGATGAGCATTTCCAAATTGAAACACCAAAACGGATTGTGGTGCTTCTCCCAGTACCTGCTTTTTGACCCTATCATTCCTGGGGAAAAGACAATTTCCAAATTATAACTGCTAGATCAGGGACATTTGCAGTTTGCTCCCAAGAGGCACTGAAAACCCCCAACCTCAAACTCCTCCACATCCACAGTGACAACTCACTGACCAAAAGCTCAATTGTTATACCTTGCTTCAAAGGGAATAACTTCACTTCTTTAAATACCCTCGTGTCACACACTTGTTCATGAAGTCTGCCTCCTAGGGTGAGCAGAGATAACTTCCAGCCCAACACAACACCAAAGCATCTCCTTCTATCAGATGTACAGCCAGATAGGGTTCCAATAACAGAAACAGTTCCTTCAGCAGTTCTGGGGCCATCAATATGAACGGAAACAGAGAGCGCACAGAACTGAGATGTAAAGAGCCCCAGAAAAACAAGCAAGTTTCTCCCTTAAGCAGCCTGGGCTCAGTTACTGCAGTTTAGTTTTCTAAAGTGAAAAGAGCTGCAAGATGAAGCTGCAGAAGACTGTGCTGAGACCATCAGAAATGCTTCTGTCCAGTACACATTTGCATCCACATGATCACAACCGTAGGGGAGTGTGGGGCAGGCAGCTCCTAGGGCAGTGAGGCTGGGCCAGTCCTCTGCTGCCTTGGGGAGGGCATGGCAGGGACTGGGAGCAGCAGAAAGGAGGCACCAGCACATGGAGACAACACCTGCCATGACTCACCACAGCAGATGACAAGAAAAATTGAAAATAAGGGGGGAAGGAACCAAAGAAGCCAATGTATCTTAGAGCAGTTCCCAGGAAGCCATTGAGCTTGGGATATATTGAGGGAGTAATAACAACATGGGCAAAATGAAGTCATGTAGGTCCAAAATGAACATAATAAGTACCATGGCTGATTGGAACAGTCAAACTGGAGGATGTGGATGCAATGCAGTACAGCCCCAGCACCCACCTATGAAAAAAACCAGCTTCTCTCTACTATAGTGCTCTCTGTCCTGTTTGGGGAGCTGTGGGATTGCCTATAGTCTCAGGTAAGAGAAGAAGGTGAGGGAAGGGAGTTTATTGGTATCACAGCAACAACAGATTATTACTACACTGGAAACATGCATCATTTACCACAAAGATCCTCTCAAGGTATGACCTTCTGGAGCCAAGCAGCCTATGGGTTAGTAGCACTATGCCTAAGTAAGACAAAGGTCTTCACATTTAATTTCAGTATTACAGTGACTTTTAAATACAATTATTCTGAACAAATCATAGAAACAGAGATGTCAGAGAGAAAAACAGATTCAAAGTTACTGTGCAGTTTCATATTTGGCTTTATTAGCTAGCAGAAATTGCTCAAAATTTGTGCTACTGACCTGTTAACTGCAGCAGAGCAAGTCTAAGGCAGAAGTGACAGGCGTATGCAGGTAGGACAACATTTTGATAACTATGGCGAAATTCTAAAAGCTGCCCAATTAATATGCTTGAAAAGTGCAGGGAGAGAGTCTGACTCAATAGAAAAGCCCAGTAGTGACAGTTTGTTTAGAATGATATGTATTTTGAAGACATTTCATTTGTGAACTCCACCTGGAAAGTCTGTCTGAAACCTGAGTTATGCTTAGTCTCTGGTACACACATTTTTGTGATGATTCTGTAAGAACTAGTTTTGATCCCCATGGACAGGTCTGAAGCCCTCTGTAACTAGCAAACTAGTACAGGTGAGTTTAAAGAGCCAAAGCCAGCAGAAGGAAAAGTAACATCGCATGTTGCTTGGAAAGAGTAGGGGAACTTTTATGCAACAAACATGCTTTTATGTAGCAAACAATCAATCACAACAAATTTGAGACATTAATAGGATAAGTGGGAATAGAAACAGGCATATTTCTGTGGACCTAACAGGTGTCAGTTTATGCAATAGAGCTCACACAAAGAAAACTTTGTTTCTCTTCTGAATTTGCTAACACTTTGCTCCTGGCACACTGTGGAAAAGGCCCCACACTCATCCAGGCAACATCAAAGTCCTTGGTTTGTCTGTGTCCCACTGACAGGGCTCTCAGAGCGACAGGAGACCCACTGCTTGACGTAGCTCCGGGGAAAGTCCTGCCCCTCCTGCTCAAGAGGGATGGCTCCACAAATGGTCTGACTGTTTTGCCCAAATTCAGAGTCAACTGGACTTCCACAGTCTGAGTCCACAAAGCCACTGTCAATAGTGTCCAAATCTACACAGATCAGAGGACAACTGTCACCAGGCCTTATATTGTGAGGGAAGAAGTCATAGGAGCCTTCACTGTAAGAAACACTTTCACCATCAGGAGAAGGTAGAGAACCTGGATTTTCCAAATCCCACTGATAAGGCTGCAAGCAAAGGGCTTCTAGGATGCTCCCCACCCCTCCTTCCACTCTCCTTTCTCCTTGCTGGTTGACTGGGACACTTGTGCTCCTCAGGAGGTCTGTGGACACAGAACCTGAAGCCAGTATTTTGTCCTGTGCACTCAGATCAGCCAAATGCAAGTCACTGCACACCTTCCTGTCCTCCTCATCGATGTTAACCTTGGGGTAACCAGATTCTCCAGGGCTGTCATCCTCCCTGCTGGTATGCTCGTGTTCCCTGTCCACATGGGTACAGCTGCACTGGCAGTTACAAGATGTGAATTCATCAGCCACAGTCACTGTATCAATTGACAAGTGCCCATAGGACTGGTCCTCAGTGCCACCACTGCTGCTCACACTGCACCACAGGGACTGGCTGCCCTGACCTGGGCCACTCAGGCAAGATGCACAGGGCTTGCAAGGCACATTCTGTCTCAGCTCATGCAGCTCGTCCTGTGGGCTGCTGTTGGTAGGATGCATGGTGTAAACTTCTAGGACTTCTGGAAGGACTATTCCCCATTCAAAGAAATCAAAGGTCATTTTCATATGGGATGCACCAACCCACTTCTGCAGAAAAGAAAACACAGGGAGAGAGGTTAGCATCACAAGGTTTGAGGTTCCACAAAAATAACCAAATTTCTCATACTTCTAGAGGCAAAAATCAAACTCTAAAATCACTGACTCCTCCACTATATGTTGTTATGACACAGGCAACTGCAGGAGAACTAACTGAAGCAATTGAAAATAATTAGCTCTGAGAGGTTTGCATGGTTTTGCAGTTTTGTCTGACAGTCCTGTCAGGATCCCAGGCTTCAGAATTCACATGAACTCAGTTCACACATTGAGACAGCACTTACAGAGAATATATTACAGAGAATATAATTACAGGTATAGATGTAACATAAAGGCCTTCATGGCACCCAACAGATACTGGAAAGCTCTGGTTCTTATATCTGGAGACATTTGGCATTCCTTTGAGATAGATTTCCCCTTCTACTGCCCTAATGAGAATCCTTTGCTCAGGATAGAATGATGGCCTTTTAGTCTGTCATGTGCTCCACTCACTTGTGTAGCCCATTTATACCTTAAAATCTCCATTATGAGCCATGTAAAGAGGTTTGAAAAAGGGAGCAGGGTCTGGGATGCAAGCCATCTTCTTCCACAAGCTGGAAGAGAAAACAGAAAGGCTTTGGGGTTAAGCACACATTACAGATGCAAAGCAAGGTACCTCCACATCCATCTCAACCAACTGGAACCACCTGCCCAGCCTGCTGAGTTAGCAAGTGACTGAGGTTCCAAGAATGTCTTGTGCTGTCAGAGCCATCTAATGCCTTTCTTGTGAACTTCACTGGAGGTGAGGCTCAGCACTTGCACACACACATTCACACTAAGGTAAGAACTTCCAGTTTTTTCCTTCCCAGAAAAGCACCAAGTGCTAGAAATGCATTTTCACTGATGCTGGGCTGGTTTGTGGTCTGCAGGCAAGAACTTTTCCCTGTGCAGTTTTGCTGTGGACCTGGGCTGTGCCAGCCCTATTGCTGCACCAGCCCAGCCCTCCTCATGTCAGCACCCCATATGTCTCCAAGGGCATGAGAAGTGTCCAAGAAGGACAGAGACCTCCAGCCAGCACTGAGGGACCTATGTCAGTTTTGGAAAGCCAGCTAGCTCTGGCTGCAGCAGAGCACAGACAAGACCAGAAGAATGGCTCAGGAGTCTGTGTAGCCCTTGCTTCATCCCCATGTGCCACCACCTTGTCCCAGCCAGATGAATGGCAGCAGAGTCCCAGAGAAAAGGTCATTTGGGACAGTACATCAGCCAGTGACCATTCTTGGCTGTCCCTCAGGCCCATAGCTGCCCACTCATAGATATGAAGGACTCAAGGAAGGCTGCATATGAACACCCCATCTTTAACCAGATAGAATAAAAACATTAACTCCTGCCTCCTGAAGCATTCTTACCTCTGCTGTTTGGCCAGAAATGTTGTGATTGAGGCCACGATTGTCATGACAATACCAAACAGTAACAGCCATTCCATGCCTGCTGTCTGTGTCACTGCTGGAGAAAGAGACCTGGTCATTCAGGCTTACCTTGCATTTATACCCAGATCAATAAACAGGAGATAGTGAGGAGAAAATGGGGTTTTGGAATGGAAAGTGTTGCCAAGCACTGGAATGGGCTGCCCAAGGAGGTGGTGGAGTCACTATCCTTGGAGGTGTTCAAGAGACTGAACACGGCACATAGTTGATAAAGTGTCCATCGGTCAAACATTGGACCTGATGATCTTGGAGGTCTTTTCCTAATTATTCTAATAATTTCCTAAATTATTAGAATAATTTCCTAGATTATTCTATGAGACACCCTTAATTTCTATCCCAGATTGTCTCATTGGGATACTGAGGCTGTAACACAGGTACAGTACTCCAGACAGGTCTGATTGAGGGTGGTCAGAGATGACTGCATCAATGAAAGGAGCAGTACATCAGTTGCCCTATGACCTGGCTGCACCACAGACAGACAGACAGCATAGTTAGGGCAGGACAGCTCCTTGCCACAAAGACCCCTGGTGTTTCTGCCTCCTGGTTTAGAGAGACCTCCACAGATGATCTGTGAAGTGAAAGAGTGCAGCAGATTAGAGATACAGGTGTTGACAAGATGACTGCTTGGTGGCTGCTCTCCACCTGTGATGAAAAGGAGCACCTTGGAGATCCAGAACTCAGATGTCCTTTAGCAAATGGAGCCTGGCCCTTCTGCCACTGCACCAGGTAAAGCCTGTAACACTTCAGCTGGAGCTGCAGATCAGTGAGAGCAGGGAAGCTCAGCACATGCTGCTGCCATTGACCACAGTCATTTTGCACTTGCTCTCTTGGAGCAAAGGCTCCTTATTTTCTCAGCCTCTGTTCCACCATGATGAGCATCAGTGTACTTCCATGTATAAAGTGCTGTGAACTCCGTGCAGAGTGGTGGCTACCAAATAAAACACCCATGCCCAGCATGACCAAACATCAGAGTCCAGACATAGAACTCAGGTTTGAGAGCAGGATCCCTCTCCCCTCAGCTGAAGACTACACTAAGACCCAGCAGAGGAGATCTCCCCCATTTCTGAAAGCTGTAAGAGGACTCTGGATGTTTGGCACTGGAAAGGAAGCTACAGGCTGCACTCTTGCAAGTGACATCCAAATGTACAGCCAACCCCACCAAGCACTCTTCTTAAGCCACACAGTCAGAACATCATACTGACAGCCCAGGCTTGGGGTTCACATAACTAGTAAGGAAGCTAACCATACCTGCCTTTACTGGACTGTTTAAAATTTGTTCTAATTAATTAGATTTTATTACAATTCTGAAAGCATTCTCTGATACTGAGCTAATTGAGAGGGCAGGGAGATGTGGCAGCAGGTACCTGCAGGGCTGGTTTTCAATGACAGAGGAGAGCTCCATTCACTCCAAAAGCCACCATATTCACTGTCCTGCTGGGGCCTGGCTCTCACTTGGAACTCGTACTCGGTGTCCGCCTGGAGCTCCCAGGGCAGGATCAGCAGTGTCCGTTTGTCCTCATGAACAGCTTTAGTCTTCTGAGCCTGCGAACGATTAAACACCAAGCACTAGAGGGCTGCTCTTACCTTGCTCACACTGCTGCACGGTGAGGATGCCTGCAAATTAACCTCTCAAATTAACCTCTTCTGCTTCCTTGTTGTTTCTGCAAGGCCATGCTCTGACTGGTCAGCAGCTGTGTGCAGTCCTGGGAGAGCCTTCCAGGCAGGACAGCATGAAAATCAAATGAATTTTCAGCCTTCCTCACAGGATCTAATACTTCTCACAGAGCTTCTGCTTCTCAATTAATTTTTGAGTTTGCCTATTTTCAGTCCAGTCAAGCAGAAAGACATTTTTTCTAAACCATAAAAACCCTTCTTTCCCACCAGTGCTACTGTCCTGGTTGTGCTGGCCTCCTCTTTTCTGGTACACCCTACTTGATGGTAAACTGACATCTCACCTACCTCCCAGGTGTCAGTTCTTCTTCTGTAACGCAGCTGATATTCCAGCTCCTCATTCAAAATGTCGAAGGAAGAGTTCTGGTAGATGGTTTCCCAAGAAATGTTGTAACCCTCTGAGAACAAAGCGGTCAGGTTGAATGGAGGCTGTGGTTTTACTGGAAGACAGGATGGTGTTACCTTTCATAAGATTACTACAGTTGAGAGATGGCCCAACATGGTATCAACAATGCAGAGTGAGCAGGGAACAAAGCTGGCCTGGAAATGGTGGGGCTTCCTACACTAGAGAACACCCACAGCATTCCTGCCCTCAGCCATGCACAGAACCTCACATGTGACCAGCATAATGAAGCCAGGACCACGTTTCTCCAAATGTATCTCCTGCTTGTCTGAACCTCCTCATTGCCTATGGAGGAGGAAAGACAGTACACAGGACTAATAAACTTCTAGGAGAATATGTGAAATGTAGAGCACCTTGTTCTTATCATGACACAAAAGAACTCTGTGTAGTCATGATCACTCACAAAATTGCAGGAATACCCCCTCAATGTAACAGAGTAAAGAGGAAAAGCTCATGTTCCAGCTGCCCAAAAAGCATGCTTTTGTATCCCTGCAGGAAGTGTTCATATATTGAAAAGCAGTAATGCAAAATTCCAGCAGTCTGCAGGGCCCACACTGAGCTAGGACGCCTTTGGATGAGGACCTCTAGGAGATGTGCAAAGCACCACTACCCAATCTCTAGTCTGTCAGTGGGAGCAAGGAGGCTTCCTGAAATAAGGCATTTGTCAAAAAGGTTACACTTGTCAAGTAAAGTTTAATTTCAAAAGAAGCCAGACAGAAAAATCCTTTTCCTATGTCTGTGTGGTACCCATCTGCCTGGCTAACCACTCCTTTTCTTCACACAACCCAGAACATACCAACATCCCACCAAGTCAGCTACACGACTGCATTCAGTCTTTGTGTCATGCAGGAGAAACGATTAGGAATTGCCCCAGAAAGGGGATCTGCCACAGCTAGTATATCTGGAATAACTTGTGCTGCCCAAAATAATGTCATGTTTTGACGAAGGCATGTAATGATAGGACAAGGGGGAATGGCTTCACATTGACAGAGGACAGGGTTAGATGGGATATCAGAGAGAAATTCTTGTCTGTGAGGGTGGTGAGGAACTAGCACAGGTTGCTCAGAGAAACTGTGGTGGCCCCATCCCTGGAAGTGTCCAAGACCAGGCTGGACAGGGCTTGGAGCAACATGGTCCAGTGGAAGGTGCCCCTGGCCATGGCAGGGGGTTGGAGCTGAATGATCTTTAAGGTCCCTTCCAACCTAAATAATCTTAAGGATTTTGTGATTTGTGACATTTTTGATAAAGCAGTTCCCCTTCCCTTTAGAATCCAGCCAAGAACAAGCTCTGTATGAGACTGGTCTAAGCTGGATATTTATCACCTGCTGCCTCATGAGGAAAAGGAATTTCTCCACAAAAAGCATGGACCAAGCCAGCTCTAAGCTGAGCCTCAAGCATGAAAGTAATAATAAGAGCAAAGTGCTTTATGTAGATGAGTATACAGCAAATATAGCCCCATACAGCTTGCCCAGACTATCCTAGCACATAAAGTCAAACAGTATTTATCAAATTCACCATTTTTGTACTTACTGTTGTCTGACAAATAAAAGTCTTTGGAAAGCACGTGCTGCCTATCAGCTGTCTCTGTAACATTCACCTGGACTTTGGTATCTGCCAGGAATTCAGTCATGTCCACAGTGCACGTGTATTGTGTGTGACTGGTATTCCTTGACAATTGCAGGAGGCTGCAGGCAGCCAAAGTATTTTCTGGATCTTCCACAGAGAACCTAAAAATGTCAAAACAAACAAGTCTGCATGTATCACATGCTGTAGTTGCATTAATTTGTCCACAAACCACCAGGCACAGAAAATGAATAACCAACATGTTCAAATAAAAAATAATCTTTGAACTTCAACAGATTTCTTTTTTCCCTTCTACTTGCTCAGCTTAGCATCTTTGAGAGAAACAGGAAAGTGTTTCTGGAAAGGAAAGGTTCTCAGCCCAAGGGTGCACCCACTTCATTGCTGGGGCAGAGCAGCAGCAGGCTGGACAACGCACACAGGAGAAAGTTCACTTTTCACAGCAGCAGAGGGCAAGGCATGCCCGTGGCAGCAAAGGCAGTGCTAAGGAAGCTGGAATAGCAGAGCAGTCACAGCAAGAAGCACAGTCAGCAGAGACAGGAACCAGGGGTCTTTTGCTAGGGAGGAAGTCAGTTTGTAACTGGAGTGCCAAATACCAAGTGAAAACCCAGCATGGCAGCAAAACCAGGATTTCTGTGTAACAGAGAAGGCAGAAGGTGCCACTGCTGTGACTGTGTGGAGGCTCCTGCCAGCTGGGCTTGGCTCGGCCCAGCAGCACGTACCAGGTTGCAGTGAGAGTGCAGGAACCAGCGCCCAGCTCATCCCGCAGGACACAGGACAGGGTCTGCACATAGTCCACAAAACAAGTGAGGTCTTCGCAACACATCGCTGTAGCTTTGGGAAGAGAGAACATAATATCAGCTTCTGTGATAAAGCAAGAACTTTGTCTCAGTGTGTGCACTCCCCAGGGTTCCCACAGGATCTGGAGGGAGCAGAGCAGCATCTGGCAGCTGTCCTCCCTCCCGCTGAAAGTCTCCAGTTTTGGGGCACAAGATGTGTTCCAGCTCTACAGGGTGACAAGCCATTGACGGCAAGATAAGCGTCAAATAAAAATCTATTAAAAACGCTGCAGCAGCCAAAATCAGGAAATGCCCAAATTGTGACTGAATTTTCAGACTTATCCCTGTCCCCTCTCATACAATCACTACAGCAGAGTCACATATTTCTGTAAGAGACTTTGATTACATGGCACATAGAAGAGGCATGAAACCCAATAAGAAACAGTAGCATATTCAAACATTTTCATAATACTTTCTAAACTGAATACTGTTCTTTGCTAGTCTAGTTTTCATTGTACATCTACATAGCACTCTACAATTTTTTTTTTAAGTGCAATTTAAGTAATTTTTTCTTTGCCATTCTATTTTCTGTTTTCTAAAACCTGATATCTGCAGCATCAATACTTTTTTATGTCCAGCTCGAGAGGCTTGAAGTATGTTTTTCATGAAATTTGGGAACAAAAAATATTGCAAGTTTGTAGTTATTATAATTTCAATAAAACATTCTGATAAGCACAATTTATTAACTACAGACTTCTCAAGAGAACGTGAGAAGCAATTGTAGAATTTACACTGGTCATAAGGAAAATCAAGTAATTTTTTGAAAGGGGTCACAAAGCAGCATTTATACTCTTGTACTTGCTCTGCAGGAGCTCTGCTCACCGAGCAGAATCCAGTAGATGTTCCATAAAAGTACAATTGTACTGTACATAACACACTTCTCTCCCTGGATTTCAAGGCAGGTAAGATAGCAGCACAGTGAGAAATGTCTGTCACTGGGCTGACAAGAACCACCATCACCCTGGGAATGGCTGAACGAGGAAAGGCCTGGAGGAGATGCAGTGTGCTATGCTGGTTCAAACCACACCTGCTGCAGTGACCATTCGTTTCTGATTGGAAAGTATCACTCCTTCTCCAGGGGAGTAAAATTGTCATCATCTAGGAAAAGACTCAAGATTGGTACATCCATGCTTAAATCAAGCATGGGTCCTCCCCTGCCACAGAGGCTGCCCCCAGCCTCCTGGGAACACACTGTTTCATCAGGCAAACAAACCCTTTGATGCTAACCATGCTACCAGCTCACTTCCCTTTGTTGTTCTGCTGCTTTCTGGGTTAGAGAAGCTGCACTCCCTGCTTCCTCCTTCCCTGTTGCAACATGCTTTATATCCAGAGTGTTGTTCGCTAGGGTGATGAGCTCAACAGCCCCAATGCCCAGTCCTGCAGCTGAAGCTGTTCGCAGAGAGCCAGTGTGCAATGCAGACAGTGTGTGCAATGATGGACCAGAATCATCTGTTCCCCCTCCACATCAGAGGGCTGCCCACACAAACGAGCTGCCTGCAGGTACAGCCACAGTGCACAGCAGGCGTGCCCAGCCCAGGGTGCAGCCTCCTTTTGGGGTGGGGTAGGTTCAGAGGAAAACAAAGTCCAACCTTTCCCTGCTGAAGTCACCCATCACAACATTTGCTTCCTAGTCATCACATATCAGAGCACACACTATATGACCTCTGGGCAACACTCAGATTTGCATACAGAATCCCCCTTAATCCAAAGATTTAGGTAGTGGTAAAAGAAATTTGGGGATGTTTGCAACTGACTGGTCCCAAGCATGCACATAGGATTTTTTTAAACCCTCATTTTGACTTTTTGATTTCACACCAACTTCAGAATTCTGTTCTAGAATCTTCATTAAGTTTTCACATTTTATTTTGAACCCTCAATAGACTCTTCTGAGGGTTCTGGACCAAGCACTATTTAGTTCAGAATCCTGAGCAACATACTTTTTTCTCTTTTAGCCTAACTTTATTCTCCTAGAAAAAATGGGGTTAGAAATCTCTTGCATTCCTTTAGAAAGGGCAGCAAGTATTAATAGGCTATTAAGCAGCAGTAATTACTGTTCTTCCATGCTATTATGTTAATTAGTCAAAGATACTACTATTCCTAGGTAGCTGGTAAGTTGCAAGGGGATCTTTGGGCAAGAATCTGTTAACAAAATCAAGAAGACAGCTTTTTAGTGGGAAAGGAATAATTAAGTGTCCTAAAATCAGTTAGTTAGATCTAGGATGAAATGTCTGTCCTTGGCAGCTTCAGAAACAAAACTCAAATACTTCTAACAGTAAGATCTAGATTGATCCAAAATGAAATTAGTACATGGTAATTCCCTGACTTGCATCACACAAAATTCAGACCAGACATCACAGTGGTCCCTTATGACAGGAAAATATAATTCTGAATGCATCTTTTCTCCTTATTTAGGTCTGAGGCAGGGCCAGTGCTCTGCCTATAAGCAGCAGGTAAGGTACTAAACTTGCATGGTTCCCTGCAGACACGCTTGTCACTGCCTTTTTCTGTCCAGCTGATCTGTTTAGAAAGTCAGCTCTGAGTCAGCTGGAGTTTGCAGAGTGGGTAGGAACCAGCAAAAGAGGAGGGGGGACTGTGTGCACAGTCCAGTCCTAAGCAAAGGGACTCAGCCTAGGAGCAGTTCACTCCACTGCCCCTGGCTGACCAGCCAGCAGCAACCCTGGGGATATCCTGCTCTTGGCCACCAGATCCTTTCCTACAGCAAAGGGTATTTTTGGTGGGGGAAATCCTACTCTAATGTCACCAGGAGACATTTCAGTGCAAGGCAGGCACTTCCTCTGCAGGCTGCCCACTGGAGCTGCTCCCAGAGCAGTGCACAGCCCTGCTGAGCTCTGCCCAGTGCCTGTCTCCCACACAGGCAACTCTCTCCCTGGGACCTCATCTTGTGCTTGCTGCTCCTTGTGCCATGCACATCTCAGCAGAGCTGGCACACACGGTCACTAAGATAAATACAACCTGCGTGTACAACCTGAAAGAAAGATCTGAAGACTTACTGTACTGGAATAAAAGGCAGAAGAAAATATTCTGGAGCCATTGTTTGTTCCTCATAGTGGTTCTCACTCAATGTCCTGGGGAAGAAAAAAACAAAACAAAACAACTACTGCAAATGACTCCCACAACCAATTTAAAACACTGCTCAGACATCCACTTGATTAAGGTGGAGGTAGAATTAATCTTGCTTTCATTTAAACATCTAAAAGTAGAATGCTTTATTTAGATGACTAATTTCAGCTCTCCTGCATGTTTCTATTCCATATGCTAAGGGGGAGATGACCAACAGCATGGCAACTTGCCATAAGTGAGGTCAGTGAAATCTTTGCTCCTTGCTGGCACATGCACAAAGAAAGCAGTGAAGTGACTGCAGCTTGGCTATCCAGGCAACAAGAAAGACTCTTTGGTTAATTGTTTACTCATTTTTTTCTCCATTAGTATCTTGCAGCTAGGAGTGGCTTGCCACTAGAAGTGACATTACTACAGATTAAACAGCTATGCAGTGAATTAGCCCAATGGAGTCTGAATGTCATTGTGGGTCTGTGTGAGAAAAGATTGTGAGAACTCATTGATTTGGCCTACCCATAGTTAAATAGGCATGAAATATCTAGTTAAGGGACTTCAGAAAGGCAGACTAGAGGAAAAAAAAAGAAAAAACCCCAGCCTCCCACATAGCATACAGGAGAACAATGTATAGTACTGACTGCAGGGAGAGGCTGCCCTGATGGTTTAGTGAAAAGAACATACAAGAAAGTCTTCAGAGAAGATGACAGCAGGATGTTTAAAACAGAGGAAATGGCATCACATACCAATGACTGTTCAACCCACAGTCCCTCCTACGAGAAAAAGCCCTCAAGTCATATAATGCATTTAAGGCTGTGTTTTCACAGCATTTAAACATTTATAGAAACACATGGATGTGCACAGAAAGACTTAGAATGTACTCCCTGCAGAGTATTGGCTGTTGATACCTGGTACAGACTTCAGCACCGTTTTCTTAAGCTATTCTTATATGGGACAAAACTTTGGAGAAGCAAAGTGTATTGTTTTGGAGACCTAGTTTCATTGAAAGCAAGTTGCAAGGATGCACAGACAACAGGAAGGGCCCGTATGCCATGCAGTAAGGTTGCAGCAAGGTCTCCTCGAAGCCTGCTCTTGTCCAGGCTGAACAAACCCAATTCTCTCAGCCTGCCATACATAGCAGAGGTGCTCCAGCCCTCAAAGCCTCTGTGGCCTCCTCTGGACTCACTACAGCAGCTCCATACTTGTCACATTGGGGGTCCCAGACCTGGAGGCAGAACACCAAGTGGGGTCTCACGAGAGCAGAGTAGAGGGGGAGAATCCCCTCGCTCTATCAGCTGCCCACACTGCTGGGGAAGAGCCCCAGCATGCAGGAGTTTCTGGGCTACCACCATACATGTGCCCTGCTTATGGCCAGCTTTTTATCCACCACTGCCCCCATGTCCTTGCCAGCAGAGCTAGTCTCAATCTGTTTGTCCCTCAGCCTGTGCTCATATGGGGGGGGTTGCAGGTATCCAGGTCCTGAGGTGTCTGTGCTGCTTCCACCACAAGCAACAAATACCCAAGCAATCACTCAGCAGAGAGAAACCCATGAAGCCTTTAGGACTTGGGGAACATCTGTGGTGTTTAAAAATTTCCCAGGTTTACTCAAATAATGAAAGCAAAACAAATTTAGCAGCCACCAGAAATCCCCTGCAGCCCCAAGTGAGCTCCCAGCTCTCAGGATGCCGGTGCCCAGGTGAGAGCAGCCAGACTCACACCGGGGGTGCCACAGGTGCTGTGTCACACCATTGCTGTGGAAGCAATGATGCAGCTGCTGCCCCTTCTTTCCTGCCAAACAAACCCTGCCCATGGAGCTCCTTCCAGCTCAGCAAGGAGCCCCAGCACCCTGCTGTCCTCCCTCATCTCTTGCCAGTTGCAGGACAAGCTTTCTACCTTCAGAGGCCAGCCCTTCCTTCTGCATCACACGCTGCCTTGAGTAAACACCTTTTCTTGACCCCTCTGGTCCAAGCTCTCCAAGTTTTCTCTGTATAATAACTCTTGTCATTATCACTACATCTGATGTGCAGTCCCTAGTCACTGAGATACAGTCCACTGTCTAACTCCACCTTGTGATCTCACCCTTCTTCCACTGCTCTTCTCCAAATCCTCATTCCTTTGAGGAAGGCTTGCTGTTATCCTGCCATGTGAAACCTGCTCACTCGACTTCATGGTAAGACTGGCTGCACCCTTAGCCCTTCTCAGCATCACTTTGTATTGTGACTGTCCCACTTCACACTCTTGGCCAACATGAAAAACAAAGGCAATTTGCAGGAAGGAAGGAAGGAAGGAAGGAAGAAGCTGGATCCTCAGAGAGGTCTACAGACCCACCACTTATTTCAGATTCCAACTGGTAGGACCTCTGATGCTTCGTATTCATGATATTGCAGTAGCTCCCTGCTTTTATGCTCACTCCTGCCTAAATGAACAGAGCTGTGCAAGGAACGTCTTTGCTGCTTTTTCCTATTAGACAGTGGTTTCTTTCAAAGGCCTCCCCTACTTTTCTTCGTCTGCTCAGAAAATGGTACCATCAACCTGGAGGGACAGGCAGGACTGAACAGGATCAAGCCAAAGCAAGAAGCCCAAGCAGCTCATTGGGCAGATGTCCTACAGAGTTACCAGAGGCTGCCATTACACAATGGGGAAAGGTTAGCATACAGCCTTGTAATCTAGAAGAAGAGCACAGCAGCAAAAATAAGAGATCCAGTAGGATCTGCTGAAATATCTGAAAGGGAGAAACAATACTTCCTCAGTTGGTATGCCATTGTCCCATCTCTTACCCTTGCTAGTGCCCACAGGTTAGTCCAACATTTATCTCCTTCTCTTTCCCTGCCTCGGTGTGGTAGGAAAGGACTGTGACCTCTAAGAGCATCAGAGACAGTTTCAGGACTGCTGAAACTGTCTGACCTCCTGACTGTGCTCCAGATTGTTGTGACAAGACATGCACAGACAAGACACTTGCAGAAGAGCTGGGGAAACTGCTGCTCTGCAGCAGGATCTTTGTGATCTTTCGTGATTTCAATGGAGATGTATAGCAGCCTTAATTCAGGAGCATGCTCCACTCAGACCCCCTGCAAGCTTCAGTCCCAGTCTGTTGTTGGGACTCACACTTTTCCTACACCCCTCCATTTGTTACACCCTTCCCATTTGCTTCCATCTGTCAGTATGTGATTGTTCACCTGGAGGAAAGAATGAGCAGAGGCAGGAACTTATTCTCAGTCTGGCATTAGAAATGTTCTTCCTACCGCCTCATTTCATTTTCTTGGTCTGTGAAATGGGGACTCTGAATCAGCTCCATGCATCCTTGAAACACAGACACTTCTTATTAAATGCCAAGCATTGTACAGCTGTCAAGTACCACTTCTGCAAACTCTGTAGTATCCTTATGAGACCACAGCAATAAAGCTGAGTAGCCATTCATAATACACACATATAAATGATGCTACAAGTTTTTAATATTCCAGAGAACAGGAAATAGGGCCAATACACACAGACATTTATGAAGGTTATTTTTTTTTAAGGATCAGGAAATATGATGCTATAAGCTGCCAAACATGGATGCAGTCTAAGCTCACAGTTTGAAGTGTGTCCAGGAAATGCATGTACTTAAAAAACAAAACAACCCCCACAATGACAACAAAAGACAAAAACAAACAAACAAACAAACCCCCAGAAATGAAAACCCAAACAAATCAAAAAACCCCAAAAAACAAAAAAAGACCAAACTCCAAAAAAGAAAGGGAAAAAATGATGGTATTTCCAAGCATGAGAAAATCAATTTTTGCACCCAAGCAAAAAAAGAGTGGAAGACACAGTCCACCAGTTATATGCCCCCCCCAAAATATCATTATGGATGCACACTGTTGTCTAATCACAAAGCTGAAGCAACAGGGGGACAAAGGGAGGCTCTGAGTGTCCAGAGGCTGGGAGCAATGACAGCTGGGGCACAAAGGCCACATCAGCCATAAGAAAGATTTACAGTGAAGTTGCATTATCAAGCAGGAACAAACTGGCAGCAGGGAAAATTGGTGGAAACATGGACATTACCTGCCCTGTTCTGTGCATTTCAGCCCTCCAACACTTCCATGACCAGCCTTGCTAAATCATTAACTGCAGACCTGCCTGTGGAGCTGGGCAGCAACTGGGTCTCCTCAGCACTGAGTAAGAGCAAAGCCTACTGGTGCTTTAGGGCTCCGAGGGCCGTGGTGTGTTGGAATACACAGCAATAAATGGAGATTGACGTCACCCCTGTATCAGTATTACTGTGCCAACAGGAGGATGTGGTGAGGGGAGGTGATGAATTCGGGTCCAAACACCCACACAAAATTTATTACTGTACTGCTCTGCTTTCTTACATGAGAAAAGGGTGGGAGAGCTTATAAAAACTCACAAGCCTCATATCTAAAAGGTCATAGTGGGGCTGGTGGACTTGGACTTGTGTAGTGAGGAGGCATCAGTGTCAAGGTATTGAAGGGCCAAGCCAAACTGCATAGTACAGCATGTGCCACATTGGAGACAGTCAAGCACCTCTGTGCTCAGCTTCCATCCATCCCCCAAGTGGTCCCAGGATCAGGGCAACAGCACTAATCCTCAGGCCACAGGCAGGGAGGTCTTCTGGGTTATCTGGAGGGCATCTGGCTCCTGCTAAGGTGAGGGACTCACCCTGCCATATCTCATGCCTCTGACCTGTGTCTGGGTCTCCTTAGATTGCAAGGGTGACACTGAGGGAGGCTCCATCAACTCACCTAATCATACCTTTAAAGGGGCTTCAAGGAGCCATGCACACTCACTGTATCCTTGGACAAGGGGGAAATGAGCAGCACTATGGAGGGATTTGGCACACACAGCACAGTGTGAAGGCAGGAGGAGCTAGGAGCAAGAACAAGGAGCTGTAATAACCCAAGAAGACAGCAGTGAAGCTGGCACAAAGTAGCAGTGTCTCACAAGAGACACTATTAAACCATGCAATAACATGCATTTGCTATTACAGAACTAATTTTAAGAACAGGAACACTGGTAGCACTGTAAGAACAATGGTTTTATAAATTTAAACATATTTCACCAAAAGGCCTGTTTTCCTCAAATTTAACTCATAAAAAGGTAATTTCAGGCCAGCCTGCAGCAGTAATATTCACCAAGAAGCAAGTGTGAAGGGCACACAAGGGTAGGCTTGGTAGATTCTGTTATTCATGACCCAAAACCATCTTGCTGTCACTGGAAGAGGGGCAACATCTGTATGCATTTATCAGCAAGAATACATGTAAAAAAACCCAAAAAACATTCAGAGTTGACAATTCCTTTCTCTAAGATATAAAACTAGTCACACTTGGAATCATCGTGTCCATGATTTGAAGAAAACAAGAAACAACTCTACAGAAACAGTACTACCTCTGTACTTTCTTCCTGTCATAACAGAATTAAACCAATATGCCCAGCAGCATCAAAGCTACAGACCTGGCATAACTTTAGGGTCAAAGGCAGCATTACTGGCTTGTGACATTTAGGGGGAAGATAATCGTACATGACGATAAGTAGAAAAGGGCAGGAGAACAGCTGAGACATGAGTAACAGTGTTCTGCTGGAAAGGAAAGCAATAGATGACACCACCTCAAAGCTCAGGAAACAGGCTGAAAGATGAATGAGCTAGGGAGAAAGCGGAGGTGTTAGTCAGCAAAGCAGCAGGTTGAAAAACACCGAAGCCCCACAGGTGGTGGCTGTGGCTGGCACAGGGTGCTGCAGGGGAGAGAGCAGTGCATTGCTTTCAGTCTGGGGAATACTGAATGTCACCTGCAGAGACCCCAGCATCCTGCCCTCCTGCCTTTGCCAGGTATCTGTAGCCATCAGCACTGGGGTCAGCCTCTTGTTTTCCCCAAGATCCATCAAGTCTGACCCCATACTGCATGAACGCTGTAGTGAGAGGACATGGCTTTGGCTCTAGCCAGAGGAAAAGGGCTTACCTTCACAGAGCTGTGGCTGGGTACGTCCTGCTCACATGGAGAAGATTGCACTGAGGCTTGTCTCTTCTCTTAGGAAACCACCAGACATATGCTGGTAAAGAGAAGCAGGAATGACTGTGCTTGTGAACTCACCCTGACCATCTGGAACAGAAACCCACAGCTCTGCTCAGGCTCAAACCCAACATCTGCAGCTGCACCATGCAAGGCGTGCCCAGAGCATCTCTGCATGAGGTCAGCAAAGCTGTCCTGCATTCCCACAGTGCTCACCTGAGCTGGCAGTGCTGGCACAACTCCCTGCTCCTTTCATGGCAGAAACTCACCCCCTTAGAGGCAATGCCTATCAGCTTGTCCCAGATCTCTGCAAGTGGGGATGCACCAAGAGCAGAACTCTGCTGCTGGCACACAGCTATTTATGCAAGATCCTCACCTCCATCTCATGGAGCTCTGTCTTATAACAGCTGTCAAAAATCAGCATGTCCCACCTATGCTGCCTGGCTGCACTCTTTCACACTGGGGGCTGGTGCAGCAATGCAGCAGCCCTAGGCAGCTCCAGGCACCTGGCACAGGGTGAAAAACACCCCAGCTGTCTCCAACCCCTGGTTGTGGCAGCATGTGCAGAGCAAAGCAAAGGGCTCACACAGCAAGGTGCAGAGGAACAGCCAGCTGCATCTGCAAACCACAGAACATGCAGTTCCAACACATTCAGTGACTTCTCATGTCACTGACAGCAAAGTGCTGTGTCTTTAGGAGAAAAGGCAGGAAGAGAGTGGCTTCTCAGAAAAGCCACCCTTGTAGCCCTCCTCCACTATAAAATCTTGCTACACAAACCAAATATAGGAGCAGAGCCAGAGGTTTTTAAGTTTTAGGAGCAGCAAAGGCAGCTTCACCAGAAGTGGGAAGAATTCCAAACACTTCTGATCAAGAGTATCTGCTGCAGGGGCCCAGCACAGCTCAGAATGAGGCCATGAAATAGTCAGCACATGGCAAACTGGGTATCCTAATGCCTGCTGTAGTGGAGGAAACATGGCTTCATTGCTCCCCTCATGTTGTGGAGGGCCATGCTGTGTGTTTCTAAAGATGACCTAGCAGTGAACTGCCCTGCACAGCCCTCAAACCCAGAGCCTGCCAGACATGCCCTGGTCAAGCACCTGCAGCACAGTACAAGCCAGCCCCTCCAGACCCAGCTGGCTGCCTGACACAGGCACAGACTGGCTCCATGGCTAGCCATGGCCAGTGCACACCTGGTTCTCACAGAAACTCTCCAGGGCATCAAAAAAAGAACTGGGGACTGCTTACAAGGCTGACCCAGGCATGGAAATTCTACCCCCATAACGCAGTCCAGCGCTCTCTCACCTCATTATCATTCTTGTTGCTGTGTGGGTGGCTCATTGCAAGTGAAACCAGCAGTAGCTGAGTTGGGGAGAAGCAGTCAACCTCAAACACTTCAGCTTATAGCAAATTTCCCCATTTCTAAGAGCTGGGGAAACAGCACCAAGTAGGAAAATCCCAGTGCTACATATTAGTCACCAACTTGGTAGCCTTGTAGAGGACAAACACCACACTGTTATAAATGCGCTGCTCTTTGCAGTTGGGTAGAGACAGGATGAAGGAAATGGCTGATCCATCAGTAAAGGGTCTCTCACTGCTGCTCAGTGGGACAGGAGCTCCTCAGGACGCCTGCCACCCTCCATGGGCTGGGGCAGGGTGCCACAGTGATCCCTCTACCAAAGACAGACTGTGACTCACTGTACTGGCACAACTCGTGCTATGGCAATTGCCTCTCTGCATTCAGAATGTAGAATCTTAGGTCAGTTTTATAGAGAGCATCCTGGCTAAGAGCAAAAAAAGAACAAAACAGCTGCTCCTCCCCTCGTGCAGCTAAAAGTGCCACAGCAGCCAGTTCCCCATTCTGTTCAACTAGGGCTGCTGCCAGTTTTTCTTTCATCTTGCACTCTTCCTGAAGGGACAGTATGGACATTCCAATGTTACAGAAAGCCAGAGGAGAGGCAGATTGGAAGCAGGACAGCAAAATGGACAAACAGAGCAAAGTACCTTTACCTAGAGTTCAGCAGAGATGTAAAGTCCCTCTCCACAAGCTTGTCACAAGGAATGAAAAGAGTTAGGATTTAGCAATCCAGCAGGGCTGCTGATAGATCCTATGAGGCACTCTGTGAAAACGCCAAGGTATGGCAATTCATTAAGCTTTAACTTTGGTTGCATTAGTGAGGTATCTTGGAAAGTGCCCGCTTCCTCACTTGATGGTGTTTTTCTTTGCTTTGGAGCAATCTGCTTAAAAAGACAAGTCCTGCAGTTGAAAACCAAACCAGTTCACTGGCCTCCCTGCTTTTTTTACCAGAAAATTCCTGCTGAGCTGCTGCTTGGCTTCTGACCTTGTGAGTTTGGTGCAGTAGGAGAGGCAAGGAGGGCTGTGGCCATGACTGCAAGGTCTCAGTCACAGAGCATGGTGAGAAATACTAAAATTCTGGGTAAAGTGACATCAAGATACATCACGTGGGAGCCTGGAGCAGATCTTATATTCAGCAATCTGTAGAGGTGAGAAATGATCTGTGTGTTTGTGTGCATGCATAAGCACACATGCCTGGTCATTGCACAGTCCTCCCAGCAATTAATAAAAATTATCTATTTTTTGTAAAAACAACTGCATACAAAATAACACACTTTGGAAGCACCTCTGTCAGGGCTAGAACACAAACTGCATGAATCATGCTTCCTATGAGGCTACAGAAAAGACATGGTTAGGAGAAAACTGTTTTCTCAGCCTCTCTTCATTAAGGAGTTTTGTCACATAATTCCATGGTCAGAGGTAAACCTTAGGGAGCAGGGTTTTGGGAGTTACAGTCCTCTCATTTAGTTCTCTAACCCTTTGCTTCTTTTGTCCTATCACTGTAACACTTAAAAGAACTGGTTTTCTAATACAGAGTTTGTAGCTTGTGGTGGGTGAACACTTGGACATCCTTGCACCCTGCCTCCACAATGTGGGGTCACAAAGCAAGATGCAGAGGCAAGCTATTTAAAAAGCTGACCCCTTTTTCACCCTGAATTAACTTGTCCCTACTCCTAAGAACCAGACTCCACATCCTCAATGTCCTGCTCTATACTAGTATCATATCACCCTTGTCATGTGGCAATTGTTAGTTTTCTATGGGCAATGATAAACCTCATGACTGATGGGAATTTGCCACCAGCTGATCCTTACAGGTATGTATTTCCAAGGAGCCAACTCTGTTCAGAAGAGAAATGAAAATAAGCCAAACCTGTGGCATTTCTGCAATGGAAAAGAAGTGAATATGAACTAGCTTCTCCTGAACTGTGAATGCACAAGCTTTTTTTTCTCAGGAAACTACTTCATTCATGGTGAGTCAGATTGCTAATATCTGGTAGACACTCAGGTGAGAAAGATGTGGAGGTGGAGCGATTGTGAGCAAGTAATAAATGGCATTATAACTAGGCTAAAACTTGGCACAAGCCTTCACTTGCATGGCAGTCTTTCAAAACAAACTGAAAACCACTGAATATACCATGATCAGTAATTCTGCCCTGGCAGGAGGCCTCCAGTAGCAAAAAGGACATGCCTGGAGGGTACCACAGCCCCTCTCCTGGGAGGGCGAGCTGCCTCTCTGTATAAGCATGCTGGTCCCAGGGTGGTGACCTCAGTGCAGACCCCTCAGTGCCAGCTCAAACTCTCAACTCCCACTCACCAGCCAAGGGGCAGATCACCAGCTCCAGCTAGAATCTGTCACTGGAAACCCACCTGGGTTTCACAGCCTGGCAATAGCTACAGCTGGCCAAAGTGGCAGGATGGAACTCAGCTGGCACTGGAGCCAGGCACCACGCCTGGCACAGGGCAGGGTGAGCCACAGCTGCCCCTCTGCTGCCTCCAGCTCTGGCTTATACAAACACACAGAACAGGATCCCCCTGCTCTGAGAGTTAGGTTCCACTTAACCAGAGAAACTGCGAAGGGAGGGAAAGGGAAGAATCACCCTGCACAGAAAGGCATGGTACAGAAATGTGCAGACAGGAGGGTGAGGCTGTAGAGCTGTGGCTGCCACTGCGGGGTGCCAACCCCAACTGTCCCAGGGGTCTGCATCCTGTCCCAGCTGCCAGTCCCAGGCAGGCTGGAGTGCTACAACCCAATGAACCACGGCTGACCTGCAGCAGCCCTCACCTCAGTCATGACTGAAGAAACAAGCAACAATTCAACTTGCCATACAGTTTATTTCCAAAGACTGGTTCAGTCTAGTGGCTGAACTATGTGGCTAGGCTACCTCCATACAGCAGTTGTCCTCTTGGGCAAGGGTTTGCACAAGTTTCATTTTTTATCATTCTTCCTGCTGTTTTCTATTAACACTCCTACCGGTCTTTTTTTTTAACTGCAAGTGCCAGTCTGGAGTCCCCACACACTGTGAATGGTGTGAGAATCAGGATAGGAGTTACTCACAAGATGAAAAGGTAACACCTTGTCTGAGCCATGGAGCTCCAGGGGCTCTGCAGTTTTTCTAAGTTTAGCCCAATACTGTCCAGCCATGCTGGTAAGCTGACTGCTGAGCCACACCTCCCACCCCCAGCTGCATGCTTCAGCACCTCTTCACTTCCCCCTGCATCTCCAAGTTCCCACAAGTGGTTGTGTAAGTGGCAGTGGAAGTCAGTATTTTAGTCTCTTATCACCACCCTCTTGCATTACTTTACCAGAAGGGTTAAAGCTTTTCCACTTTGCTCCCTTTGTAGCTCTTGGATCTCTGCTGGTGTTTCCATCATTGCTATCACCAGACAGCTCATTAGCACTGTTGATCACCAGTCTGTGTGCCATTCTCACTAGATGCTAAACCTGGGACAGTGGTGCAGTCAGAACCCTGGACAGTCAAACACACACTGTCCTTTATCCTTGGGTCAGGCTCATAGATTGCAGTATCTGGAGGTGCTTCACTGAGGTTGTTGCACAGATTAATGAAGGACTCCTCTAGTGATGTAGAGAGAACCTCATTGTCACTGTCCCAGTACAGACTGTTCCATTTACCTGCACTACCAAAAGGCTGATAACCAGATGGCTGAGGTGCAACGGGGCAAGAAATTATATTTGCTTTCCTTTGAACATCTTGATATACTACTTGCTTATGTGTTTCTTCCTCTGAAAGAAAAGCTGAAGCACGTTCATTTGCATGTGTGAAGAAAGACAGAAGATCAGCATGTTGTGCCCAGGTGCTGGGGGATGTGCAGCTGCTGGAACTCGTGGAGCTGCTGGCAGGCTGGGCACTGTGATCTCTGCAGCTGCTGGAACTCGTGGAGCTGCTGGCAGGCTGGGCACTGTGATCTCTGCAGCTGCTGGAACTCGTGGAGCTGCTGGCAGGCTGGGCACTGTGATCTCTGCAGCTGCTGGAACTCGTGGAGCTGCTGGCAGGCTGGGCACTGTGATCTCTGCAGCTGCCCTCGGGCGAGTCTGGGGCACCTGCCAGGGGCAGGGAGGAGGGCTCGCCTGCCAAGCCCATGGCCAGGCCCCTGCCAGCCACGGACTGGGACACCAGGACACTGAAGCTCTTGTATGCAGAGCTGCTGGGCTCCTGGCATGCAGACACCAGCACATTAAAGCTCCTGTAGGCAGAGCCACAGGGTTCTGGGGATGGAGACAAAAGGGTGTCACAGCTCTTGTAGCCAGAACCACACAAGCCCATGGATGCAGACACAAAGCTATCAAAACTCTTGTCTGCAGGGCTGTTCACTCTGTCTGTTTTGGATCTGGACAATGATTTATCTGCAGACTCCTGGATCAGGACACAAGAGTCAAGCTCACTTTCAGAACCACACAGAAAAAGGCTTTGATGAACCATTTGTTGAAGATCTCTTGCATCCAGAGAAGCAGAATTTATACTGGAGCTCTGATAGCCAGATTCAAAGGATTCTTCTGATAGTTCTGACTCTTTGCTGGCTGTACTACAATTGTAGTCATCTTTAGAGGCTCTGGTGAAAAGGGGAGCTGTATAAGAAATACCACATGGCTGCAGACTCTGGGCTGCACTTTCTTTTGGACTGTGCTGTGATGGATTTTCTGACCCAATGTTCTCTAAGGTTTTCTTCTCAGCTGTGAGGATGTTTGGGTCTTTATTGTCTTGCACGTTATTTTCATCTGCCAGGAGTGCATCAAACATGTTAGCCAGTAACTCATTGTGCTCTCTGAAAGCACCCATGCTGCTCTCACAAGGCTCAAACACGGTGATCTGGTTGCCAGTTTCTTCTTGGCTCTCAGTTTCACTGTCTGTTAAACACACACAGATTTCTATACACTCTTCAACTGGTATTGTATCAGGGGTTAAAACTGCACTGCTGCCTTTTGGCAACCACTCTCCAGACTTGCTGTGGCAACTGCATGATTTCTCAACATTTTCGATGTTATCTTTTCCCTTGATGTTTTGGCTTGACAAACTTTGAGCCAGACAGTTCTTGCAACTTCTGTTTTTGGAAGTCAAAAAGAAACAACAGTTAATGTTTGTGATACAGGAAACAATTTTATGCTGTGAAGTAGAAGGATTTTTTTAATCTTACTTACATTTGTTGTTCCATATGACTCTGCTTTAAGTCATGGAATGGGAACTTAATTTCATCAAAGTGGCACGAAACTGGAAACTAATAAAGATACAAATGAGATTTAGGATGCATATGAGCTGTATTTAGTATTCTTTACACTAGACAGACAGACAATAGAATTTATTACATGTTCTACTTCTGATGATCAGGAAAAGGTATGTTTTGCAAAGCCTTTATATTACCTTGACATTTTTTGCAATCAAATGGCTCTTTGCTGGATTTGGGATTTGATCCCACCATTCTTTCTTCACCCTGCAAGGGAAGAATGAAAATTACTTGTTTTGACTGCACTTGAGCTTAATCAGTGTACACTTCTCTCTTCTGTTCTTCTTTCCCTTTTAGGCATCAGCATTGCAGCAACAGAAAGTGTTTGCTTTGGGCATCTCCTGCTTTTCACTAAAGCAGTGGAAAGGTGTCTGTGTGTTTGGTATGTCACTGCTTTGCACCATGACAGTCACCTGTTCTTCTAATCGTGTTTAAAATCATGTGTGAAATAGATAGGACCTCGCTTTCACATTACCATTCAAAAATTTTAAAAGAAATAAAGGTATTTAGCCATCATTACTTGAACTTCAGCAAAGATTAGGGTCCAAAACTGACAACCCCGTACTATAATAAGCCTTTTTCAGTAAGATTAATAAAGACTATTCAGAAAATGACACAGCACAACTGACTTGTGTTTATAAAATCTCTGCTCACAGACAGCTAGATAAAAGCACTGAGAAAACCCAAAAAATTAGATTTCTGTGCTACCAGACATTCAGCTAATCAACAGCTATACTGATATCCTTATAAACCATTACTCTATAAACTCTGCAACAAGCAGGATACCTACTTGCTGAAACAGAAGTAACAAATCACAGATCCTGCCATGATCAGTACACAGGATGTGGGCACAGCCATCTGCAGAATGTCTTCAGCCTTCACCTGGTAATCTGTAAAACAAGCAAATATTTACATGTGAATGTGCATCTAAATGCAAGCACTGGCACAGCCAAATCATTTGCTGCTCTTCTGCAACTTAAAAAATGCTCTTTTAAAGGATATAAACTAAAGCTCCCAGCACATAAACAGCAGAGCCCCAGAGCTGCCTGCAGCAGTGGTGGGTGGTGTGTCAGAGCCCCTGGGGCAGGAGCTGTGCTCAGAGCCCCTGGACGGGGCAGGAGCTGTGCTCAGAGCCCCTGGACGGGGCAGGAGCTGGGACAGCCCATGGGTACTGCAAGGTCACTGCCACCCCTCGGGGTCAAGGCTGTCACACAGTGCTAAAATGGCATTATCATTGCCACTGTAGTGCAGCTATGTTTCTTGTTCTCTCTGCTGCTCTTCAGGGATTTTTATAAACTCTCACACCTCTATTAAACTACTGCAGCCTATATATATATAGCTATATATCTATATATATCTATTTATATAGCGATATATCTTGTTCATTTATACCCACTTGCTCTCACATCAATGTTACAGTTTAGTTCAAATATCTCTTCTACTTCCTTGTTGTCTACTCATGAAATATTTAAGAAGAATAAACACATTCCTTTCAGCCTTTTTTTCACAAGGCTAAGCAATCCAACCTCCCTTGGTCTTCTCTTCCTTAGTGTCCCAAGGAGCTGCCTATCTATGTTTAGAGTCTTTGGAAGCCTTTACAGATGCATTCACATTACATTCAAAATGATGATGATGATGAGTCCACAACTCTCCTCCAAGAGAGCAGCACAGTATGTAAGGGTATATACCATCCTTTTACCAAGCTGCTATTTCTGACACTATTACCATAGTGAAATTCAACTTCTTCACTCCATTCACTCCAGTAGGCTGGGAAGTCCATGTAGTTACACCTGAGACTTGCAACGTAATCATAGCCTCTCTTCAAGGAGCTGGCAGTAATCTCAAAGCTTTTTGCCTGGTAGTTAATTGCTTTTACAGAAACCTGAAAGGAAAGTGAGGAAATTCACTCTGATTTCTTCATAGGGTGACGGGTTAGTGACAGCAGCTAAATGCCAGCAGTGTTTGTGATCTGCAGTTCATGCCATCAGCAGGTGGCCCTTGTTTCCTGCCCCCACACACCTTCTTCAGCTACCAGAACAGCCTAGCCCAGAAACGCTGGATTATGCAGATTATTCAATTGTTATTACTCACCTGCCCCACAGAGCCACCAACCTCCAGCTCCCTGATGTCTAAGGAGCAAATGAAGCTCAGGGAACAAAAGCATTGCATTTTCAATCTCTGCCCTGTCTACTGCAAGCAGCAGACCATTTTGGGGCAGCAGGCAGAAGTTTCAATCCTCTGACATCCAGCTGAACCATCCTGGGGGCAAAGTGACCTGTGGCAGGTGTGTAATCAGGAACACTTGCTCTTGCTGGCCCTTACACTATTGCTCAGGAAGTGATTTTCTAGAGGACTTCTTAAACTTTAAAGCTCCAGAGACAGAAAAGGAAGAGACTGGGTGTCTCTTACCTCTGTCGGGTGCTGCTTCCTCCAGTACTTCACTTCATAGATGACTGGCTGTCCAGAGAGCAAGGATGAACGAGAGTGGCTCTCCTCCCAACTCAGATTGAAGTTACCATTTTCAGCCTTCTCAATGGCAAGAATTTTGGGGGCCCTCGGCTTAACTATATGTTAAAAAACACAGAACAGGGTAATGGGAGAGCACTGATAGAGAGATGCAGAGAGAGAAGCATTTGCCAAAGACCAGACTATCATCAGCCAGTGCACTTAGCCCTTTTCACTATGCTGTAGCACAAGAATAGAAAGGCCAAATCTGAGCAACTTCAGGGTATTCATTAACAAGCACTGACTCCTCAAGCTGGCTGAACTGCATGGCCTTTTGGTGCACTGGATGCAGCTTTCAGCCTGGAGAAAAGGGAACAACCTGTGCCCTGACAGCAGCAGCTGTGAGCCTGGTGGGCACAGAGCTGCAGCCAAGCTGTCCTGGATCCCTGTCTCCTGGAAATCGATGGGGGCTTCTGCTTATTTGACAGATAAGCAGCAGCATCAATCAACTATTCTGAAAAGAACCAGCTCTTCAGCCTGCCTAAGGTATGAAAATAGTTTTTCTGAGTGTTTAAGGTGACAGGTGTTGCCAACAAGCAAACTGTTCTGACCAAACTGGGGGCCTAGGCAGAAACATGAACTGTGTCTGCACTCTCTCCTGTTTAGGAGCAGTCTCTTTAACTTTTTATCACTGGCTGTCAAAATCCAACAGCAATTACTGTAAAAAATCCTCTGCTCACGTAGCATGATTCAACTAGCATGAAAAATCAGAGTATGATAGAGACAGGAATGGGAGGAATTTCAGCAGGAATAACCAAGTTTCTTTCTAGAAACTGAAAGTGGCATGGTTCCTCTTCATCCTGTAAGCCACAAGTAAAATGCACTAAAGATGACCTACTTACATTAATTCCTTAAGGATCTAATCCAGAATCAAGTTTCTAAAACAAATGCATTTTGCATTTAAACTACCACAACTCTTTGCACCTCTGACAAGCAAAAGCTGTTCTGGTGGCAGGAATGAGAAGTTAGCTAGGATTGCAAAGCCTGGAACCACATGTACCAGTGACAAAGTAAATAAGTTCTTACCAACAAGGGCTGGTGTAACATTGAAATTCCACATATCAGTGCCATTGAATTGTAGGGTTAGAATATATGTGAGGCCTGATACAAAAAATTCTGGATATATTGTACAAGTGCACCTTAAACTGTCTTTTTCATTCTCAGGAACACATATGTTTCTGAAAAACAGGTACAAAATTACATGATGTTTAAGAGATTGTGACACACTATATCCTTGAAAAGGTGAAATCAAATTTCCCAACACATGTAACCAATCAAAACTGAGACAAGTCAGTGCTCAGAAATGTTTCCAAAACAAAACTGAGATCCCCAAACAACCCACCCTCCCTAGCCACCCCTGGGTATCTGTATCACACAAATTAAAAAACTGACAGAAAGCCTAAGGCTTGATCCCAAATACCACCCTTTGCCACACTTCAGCCTCTGAAGGGACAGGTACAGGAACAGGTTTATTGCAGTGTATGAGCAAGGTTATTTGAATGCTGGTGTGGGGAAATCATGCAGTGAGAACAGGAGAACCCAAATTATTTTGTAAGAGATGATGACTGGCCCTGCTCAGAACAGGGCCAAGTCTGTGCCTGAACATGGAATTAGACTGCATGCAGACAATCACCTGGGCTCCAGCTGAAAGTGTCTTTCACACAGGCTAAAGCCAGTGAATCAAGAAAGATTTCTCATGAAGAAGGTAAAATTCTGCACGAAGTTAAGGTTTTGTAAACTTCTAAGAGCCCTACCACTCCTACCAGTAGCACTTGATCCCTCCTCTGTACTAAGAGAGCAGAAAGCTCTACAGAAGAGTAGACCACTGAACAAAGTGTGCTCTTAACTGCAGAAACCCATTTTACTTCAAAGGAAATAATCCATTTTACTTTAAGAGGAATAACCTGAAGTGTATGTTGTCCTGGACACCCACAGTAGAGGGAGGGAATTGAAGCCAATAGTGGCTGTAAGATACATGAAGCTCTAACAATGGCAGTGTAACATTTTACTAAATACTTACGACACAGAAGAAGTTTCCTTGCTGTAGTAGAGCAGGAAATCTTTGGAGCAATTGGTTTGTGCAGGCACCTTCCAGCGACAAACCAGCTCTTCCTCATAGTCAGTGAAGCATGCAAATTTTTGTACGTGTCCTGCAGTCATAACTAGGGGAAAGCAGCATATAATGAGAAGCAGGAGAATCAGAAGACTGTATTGAACTAAGCCAAAATATTAACTTTTCCATCTAAACAGAGCTGCCACACCCCTATAAATTAAGTGAAAATATTGTTATTTTTTGCTCTGGATAAATGGAAAGAGGGGCACTCACTGTCTCTACCTTTCTGGAGACAATGTCTGTGGTCTTAGGAGAAGAGTCTGCAGTGTAATATTGAGATAGAAAAGCAAATCTCAGCCAACAGAGACTTGCAAGAACAGAAAACCTGATTCCAATAGCTCTAAAACACATCAACATTAAATTACAAAACAACATCATCCCACCTATTAAATACAAAAAGTTCAAAAGCCAAAATAATAATAATAATTAACGGAGTCAGACCAGGATCACTGCTCACAGGCACGAACTCGTGCTTTTCCTACAGTGGTTCTAAGCTCCCAAATGCACAGCCTGTGCCTCCCCAGAGCAGCTCTCCAGTGCCAGATCTTCCTGCCACAGTCTTTCTTCCAGTACACGCCTTCCCTTGATTCCACCCAACTTCCTGTTGTGTCTCCTACTTGCCACAGTGCAAGGCTGAGGAGAGACTGAGTCACTGAGGAGCTGCAGGAAAGCCCAGTCCCTGCACCCCAGTGCTCCAGGTTATAAATATTTTCACTGGCAGTATCTAAGCAAAAAATAGAATGTACTGGTCAAAACATCTTTGTAAGAACTGGAAGCAGAAACAGAATCCACAGCCCCCAGTGTCCCTTCCAGCCTTTCCTTTATTTCAATGTGCTCCACAAGAGTGATGCACAGAAAAGCAGAGAAGGAGCTGGGAGACAGTCAGGTCATGTTGGTATTTGGACTAACACTGTGCCAACCCTGCTACTGGACCCTGGAATGTGATCATTAGAAAATAGCCAGAAATAGCTAATACTTTTATCATCCAAGACAATTACTTGGCTTTTCTGATGCTTAACTTCTCTTTCACAGCTAAATAATAACAGAATCTCCCTTTGCTTGCACAAGCTGTACAAATGTAAATCCTTTTCTGCTTTACATGTCAATCTCCTGTAAAAATTAAAAATAGCTTTGATTGTTTTTTTGAATCCAATTAATTAGGATTTGCTGAGAATTTCCAATGGGATTCTGCTAGAAGGTTTTCTTCTAGAGACCAAATCTTGGGTACATGGCCCAGTACATTACCAAGTCTCTATGCTGGTCATTTACATTGCAAATTCAAGACTCAGTTGCCAACTATTCACATCCTGCAAGGTCATTGTCCTTCAGCCACTCCTGCTGCACAAGCTTATTCCTTCTAACAGGTACCTAAATTTCAGATTATTCCTGCCAAGCCTTTTTTGCTGAAAGTACCTAATTTCATTTTATCTTCTCTCACAGAGACCCGGCTCACAGAGATCTGCCCAGGGCACACCAGGCACTGGGGAAGGAGGACATGGCTTTCCAAACCTGTTTTTCCTTCCTGCTGATTTCTAGTTTTTCTTGCCCACACAGAAAAGGTCAACAGAAAATTAAAAAAAACCCAAACCAAACCAAAAAAACCAAAAAAACAACAACAACAAAAAAAAAACCCAAACAAAAAAACACCACCATTTTTTTTCTGGTACAGAGATATTTCTGACATTTGAAGTTACAAATTTTATAGTAGTTAATTAGTGGTAACAGCGTTACCTAGTGGTCGTGGACAAATGCTGTCAAGAAAAACTTCAGTATAATAACTTAAAATATTGATGAACATACCTTTATTTGTTGTATATGAAAAAAGAAGGATCCACAGGGTATGTGGTGCAGCACTTAGGAGTCTTGCCATTATTGACAATGGTCAGGTTCAGTAGGAAAAACCGTGCTGCAGTTCTGCCAACAGGAAACATGATAAGGTTACATTCCTGTCTCAGTTAAGGTAAAGGTGTTGTTTTTCCTACTACTCTGCTAGATGTAAGAATTCCGATCTCCTGCTGTACCTGCCTCCCACCTCTGGCACCTAAAATTATCTCATGGAAGAGACATGTAGAATAAGGAGAATACAAATGAGCTAGAAGATTTTCCTGAAAAATTGACATTGGCAGTGGACCTACTCCTTTTAGCTACTAGAAAAGAAAAGTTGCTAGCATGTAAAAGGTAAAAAAGGGCAAGTACTAGACCAAAATCAGTGACGCTGTCAGCAAAGCCCTATGATTCCACTCAGATAAGTAAAAGAATTTAAGAATGAAGTGTCCAATCTATTGACTAAAATGTTTTCCCCAAGTTGCATCACCAGTACTTTGATAATCTGAATAACATCCTCTTAAAAAAAATTTAGCAAAGAACTCTGAGCATTGCTCCAAAAGAATGCAGATTCATTAAAACAATAAATAATTAGAAGTTGTAGAACACATACCTAATCATGATACAACCAGAACAACTTTGGAGAAGGAAAATAATGCAGCTTTTATATCCCTAAGCATAGCAAAACTGTCTAGATAAATTGAAAACAGATGAAATAATTAATTTCAGACTTAAAAACAGCAAGTGTCCCTAAGATTTTTTTACTGATGTAGCTACTTAATGCCTAAGATAAGGCTACCAGCTTTAATATCACTACAATTAGATGTTATGCATTTCAAATTCTGGTAAATTTGTAGGTGAAGTCATGCTAACTAATAAGCTTTTGACTTTGCTTTCAATATAAAAAGGGGATAAAATTCAGCACATTGATGTTCAGCAGCACATTGTTAAGAGACAACCCTTTGGACCCTTCCTTTCATGCTTTTGGAATTTTCTAACTTCCATATCTGGACAGAGTTCCTGCTGCCTGCAAGTTTCAGCTGTTCTGTTTATACCTGTAGGGCTCCCAGGTAGTACACCAGCTTTTATTTCAAAGCCTCACAATTCTCTCAGTGAGAGAAGAGGACGAGAAGAGAACTCCTCCAGCAGGTGAATGGTGTTGGGTGTCCTGCAGAAGCTTGATCAGATTCTGAAGTAGAAAAGACCACTGAAAAGTATTTGTGGACGGCAGTTCAATGCTCTCTGCCCCAAGCCAACCATGCAGCAGAACCACATTTGTGTCTGACAGAGGTGAGTCTGTCTGTCTGTCTGAAAATATCCATCTTAGAAGTCCAGGGATAAGAATATTATTAGTGAGAATAGAGTATCAGACTGGAGACTCTTCTGTGACCTTCTCTGGGGCAGTTACTGCTCACCTAGTAATAAAGGACAAACATGAAAGACCAATTTCTCATAAGAGCTTGAGAGCTGAGTTTTTTTCACATTCTGAGAACAGATGAAATGTGACTAAGCACACTGATACTTTTTTTCAAAGAACACAAGCACCTTTGCTGCTGCTCTGAAAAAAAAGAGCCAACTGCTCTGGCATAAAAAAATTCCTTCGTTTCCCTTTTTCTTGGAATTCTCAAGAAAGGAAGTATTTGCTTTCCACTGTTAGGTAATACTGCCACATGACTGGAGTTCCAAGAAATTCCCAGAACTCTTAGAACTCTGGCAGAGAATCCTGAACCACATAAGCATGTCCACATAAGCAGATGGCAGATCAAAACCATCTTCTCATGGAAGGACGGATCTGCACACGAGCGTGGAAATGGAGTTAAGCCAGAGCTTTAATGAAACTGCAAAAGGAGGAAATTTTAAAACATCCACAGCTCTTCTGCCTGTTACCTCCCAAGTTTTTCATTATTCCAGACGATGAAACATCAATCTTTAAAAAGTATGTAACACATATAGACAACGCTACAATTGCAGCAAACCTAGTAACTGATATATTTGAGAAAAGTAAATTGTAAACACATAAGTCACTTCCGCAAAACTAGGAAAGAAATCTCTGTCGGGGTTAGAAGCAGATGTACACGATTACTGGCACAAGGCACATGCTTTGATCGCTTAACCTTTCTGTTTTATGAAAAAAAACATTCCGTGATTAAAATGATTTCATTTACTATCACGAAAAACGGCACTAACTTTTGGTCTGGTTTTCTAAGGAAAATAGGGTCACATTTCATTAACAGGTACAATCTGCAAAACTGTAACGTGCGAAGAGTAACTCCTGCCCAAACCTAGAGGTCAGATATTAAACAAGACTGCTGAAAGCACCATTGCTGCAATTGTACAGCTGAAACAATTTACATTAATTCCTTAAGAATCTAATCCAGAATCAAGTTTCTAAAACAAGCTCCTTCTTTAAAACTGCCTCTTTTTAAAACTGAGGTACATCTTGCCTTACTCTCTAGTTTAAAGCACCGGCTATAAACGCTGAATGAAATGAGACAAGCGGTACATGGCAAAGCAAAAGGCTCACCAACAGATTCCGTATCAAACCTTGGAAAGGAGCCCCGTGCAGAGCGCTGCCTCCCGACGAGAGCCGCCTCCCGACGAGAGCCGCCCCTTTCCCGGCGCCCGGCACCAGCCGGTCCGAGGCTCGGGGCCCCGGGCGGGCACGGCTCCGGTCGGGAACGCGGGAACTGCACCTCGGAGAATTACACCTCTTTTGTCTAAAATATGGTAAAAGGAGCGCTCGAGTTTAACAGCCTCAAGGAAAGAGAACCGATTCCGCCCGCGGGCTCCAGCCGGAGCCGCCGCATGGGACGGGCTCCGGGATCTCCGCTCGGCCAAGCCCCGGAGGGAGCGCGGGCAGGTGCGGCGGGTGGCCCAGGGGGCGGTACCGTGGCGGGAACCCCGGGCGGCGCCGGTGAGTCCCGGTGAGTCCCGCAAGGGCTGAGGGCTCGCGGGCCGGGCGGTTCTGCGGGCCATCCCCTCCGCAGGCTGCGCCCGGCCTGGGGACGCGCGGGCGGTGGGGCCGGAGCTCGGCCGGAAGCGCGCGGTCCGTTGGTGCAGTGCTCGGGGAATTTCCTGAGCTGCCTTTAATCACTCAGGCGTCCTTCGAAACCCACAGAGGATTATTTTCTGTCCGAAGCCACCCGGTCTGATGACCGTGCTCCAGGCAGGGAGCAGGAGCTGCGTGTAACAATGCCAGGCGGTGTTGTGTTTGTCACCCAGCTGTTATTTTCAGTTCGGGGCTGGCGGTGCTGCAGGTTCCGGGGGTGCCGGTTAGTGGAAGCTTTGGTAGCGGTTGGGGGCGTTGGGCGCTCTCTGATCCCGCTCGTGCCCAGTCGGACCGGCCCGGCCTGGTTTGCTCAGCAGCACGCTGTGCAGCTCTGATGAAAGCCGCACCGCCAGGGAACACCATTGTCACAGTTCAGAGGCTCAGTGACCGCCAGGAGTGCCTACAGACCCGGGAGCCCCGTCCGGGACTGCCTGCACACTGCTGCGTGCATCGCTGCGCCACAGTCATGCCCTGTCTGTCCAGAGCTGCAATAAAGTACTGCTGGCTTCTTAATACTGCATTGGTGCCGAGAAGGAGTTTTATTCTCGATTTTGGGTGACAACACCACAATGCCTACGTTGTTCTTTTCTATAGTTAAAACTAGTTGGACTTTATCTCTTGCACCCTTCCAGAACCTCAGAGCTGGTCACTCTCTGCATTCTGAGGACTACCTTGAGATCTGCTTTTTTTTGCCCTCGTTCAGTGTAATAGACTTTAATAGAAATCTTGTGTACACTTGGACTGTTGTATTCTTAATTTTCATAAACATATGCATTAATTCCAGCTTAAACCTCTTGAAGCCTGGTGAAACACTGTGATGGCAGCTCGGATGACTGATGCTCATCGACGGTTCTTGCAGGTTCTGATGTCTAATGGGATAACAGAAGGATCAGAGGCCAGGAAATTACATCAGCACTGCTGTGAAACTGATAAAGGTGTGTCTGTCTTGGTGATGAAAAAACTAGGTGTTTTTCTGGGTGCAGCTTACAAATAATTTGATTTCTGGAGCGCATGCACCAGCTAAAAAGGTTAAAAAACTGTAAACATATGAATGTTCCCTCTCTTTCCTGAAAGATAAAATAATACAGCAATGAGTAAACTAACTTCTAATCAGGCCAGATTTGTATATAGTACTTTTTATTTTATCAGGGTTGTTTATAGGTTATACATATAAATGATTTCTTAAAATTTTTTTTTTTTTGACACTGGAAGTACTTCACTATAGTGAATACTCCTAAGTAAATGCACTTCAGTTATTTCTCCCAGGTCCTGTGGGAGAAGTGACTGCTGCAAAAACATTTTGGTGAGGATGAGGTTTCCTGGTTAATGGGTGTGCTTTCTTCCCACCTCACCTGCCCTGTATTGTTCATTCCAAGTCCTGGAACCTGTGCTCCTGCCAGGCTTAGGAGTGTCCCTGTGCCATGCCACCACGCTACTCACTCTGCAGGGACTCTTCTGGTGTTCTATGAATTTGTACCTACCTATGCATAGATGTAAGGTCAGAATGAAGTGGTCTTTTTGTGTGTCTCTTGAGTCAGGAACTGTAACCTGACCTACTTCATAGATGCTAAAATTGTGAAGTGCAACTTTTGGTGTTCTCTAGCCCCTGTTCATTTTTTATGGAGAATTTTTATCCCTTTTTTTTCCCCACATAAGGTCTACTGGAACAGCCACTTATCTCACATTAAAATGCTATAGCTGTTGTTCAAAAGAGTATTCTGTTATCTTTAATCTTTTACTCCCTCTGAGATCTGTCACTAAAGCTCCCTGACTACTGTGTGCAGTGTTTCCTGCTGACAGGGGCCAAGGAGGTGGCAAAATTATACTTAAATATTGTACTTACTTTGCTGTTTGTTGGCTTTGTTCAGTGGAGGAATCTTGTATATCAGAATCAGGAGCTCCTGGGCAGGAGCATCCTACGAGTGCAGTTTGGACTGTGCTGGATGGTGCCGTGGGGTTTGTGAGCAGGACCTTGGCCCAGCACTGTTACACGAGTGAGGGACTCCTGTGACTGAGAACAGGATTAATCTCGTGATAACTGCTTGCATTTTTGAGACATGAATAATTTATCTAAAATGATGAGCTGTTACTTAGCTCTGGTTCTTAACCATAGCCTGATGAGGGCAACAGGAGCATTGCCACTGACAAAATCTTGTTTTGGATGGATGTGAGGGTTGTGCTGGTGCCCTGTAGGCGAGAACCATTGTATACTCTTCCACAGAATGACTGCAAAGTCCATCTTAATTATGTCTATGATAAAACTGCTGCTAGTATTTGCTTGATTTCTACAACACTAGAATTTTAGGTTTCCTTATATATAACTTGATCACTTATATACCATTAATTTGTGAAACAGAGCATACAGAAACAAGAAATCCCTTGTGTATAAAGGAATTCAAGTCAGTGTATTTTTCTATTGTGCGTAATATTTTTCCCAGTCATATTTTATTTTCAGTTTGGCTTAGTTCAAGTCACTCTAATTACTGGATTAGTACCGTGGGTTCCCTGCCACAAGGCAGAATGTCTGGAGTCTGTCAGCTGATTTTAAAGGAGCTGAGCAGCTCGGAAGGCCATGAGACAGCAGCACAAAGAAATTATATGTCTGCTGAATAGAACAGTTTGAATTCATGTTTAAATTCTGCCATACAGTTTTAGCACTTCTACCTGGGGAAGAATGTTTCACATAAAAAGATCTGCCTGATGTGTAGCTGTTTGTGGTTTTTCTCGTTCATTTTCAGTTTACTACGCACATGATAAACTGGATGATTTCATCAGCACTATTAACAGCCACCTGCAGCCTTTGTTTATGCAGATCCGGAAGGGAATATCGGAAGATGATGGCAAAGCACATTATGCTGTGGTAGGTATCTGCTGTGCTGTGTTTGTGTGGGGCTGGCAGTGGCTGCAGGAGCTGCTGGAGGATAAACTGTCACAGCCCAGGTGTGTGGGAATAAGACATGGTAGCAAGGATGACAGCAGTGTTGGAGTTCCTTAGCATAAACACTGCTTAAGTGCTGAAGTGAGATTCCTTTGCCACAGGAGACTTTCTTTCCTGAGACAGATTTTTTAAACTAGAAAACACAGAGAGCTGTCCAACATCAGTTTTCTTTTTCTCCCACTCAAAAATCAGCCGAGCACAAAAGGGTTGCTGAGGAGTGGCCTGTAAGTTCTTTCCCCAGACGATCTGCAATGTGCATGTCAGAGAAGGTTAGTAATTTCAGAAGACCATACAGGAAGTATTCTAACATTAGCTGCTGCTTTTAGCCTTTCCTTTTGCCAGCTAAGCTGAGCTAATAATTATAAGTAGTAGCATGTGCAGTAAGAGTAGAAAACATGGACAGCTGGTTTTGGCAGTGAAAAAAAGGTGACTGAGAACATAGTTCCTGCTGCTGTCCAGCACCAGACCTGTGGAGCACCTGTGATGTGTCAGCTCTGCTGCAGCACTCTGTCTCAGTTCTGGGAGCTTGGGTTGTGCCATGGCTTTGTCTGGGCAAAGGCAGCTGTGGAGAATTTGTGGCTGGAAGATGAGGGGTTGTAAAGAACTTAAGTACATCAAGTGCCCCTCAAAGAACTAACATTTATGTTAATTGTAAGATGATGTATTCTTAACCCCGGGTATTTTTACAGTTTCTGGTATGAAACTAGATCAGCACTTTATATCAGTTTGGTTTTTTTGTAGGTGAATTTGGTGGAAACTGAAGTAACTAAAATGGCATCTGACTATACAGAACTTGAATTAGAATTGTTCAGGAAAACAGTAAGTATGTCAGTTATCACTTATAAATCTTATAATTTGTGAAGGTATCATCTTAAAATGAATGAAAATGGAGATGTGGTTGAGGAAGTAGTTGCCATTTTACCTAAGTTTATCTGAGATCAAATGGGCAGGGCTCTTAGGGGTGAGGGACTCAACATGCCTACTTTTAGTTACACAAACAACTTTCTTCAGGATTTTCAGTCATGATTGCTGAGTTTTTCACTGCCTTCAGTAGTTTTGTAATATACAGTAGTTTTTAATGCTAGTAACATACAAAATGAATTTGCTGATTTGCATCTAAACATTAGTCTGTGGTTATTGCGGTTTTTCCTCAAAAGATCTTTGACAAAGCACAGATAAAAAGCAATGGATCTGTCACCACTGAGTGTGTCCAGGGGTCCCTGAACACAGCTTCATTTAGGCAGCACATATACTTGTCTTTGTTTTCTTGGCAAAGATCGAAACTGTGAAGGGGACAATGATTGTTTCAGCTTTTGGCCTTTGTTTTACAGTTCTGGTTCAAGCCATATACTGTAGTATCTCTCACATACATGGATCCTAAAAAAAAAGCACATTAGCACATTACTGGAAGGTGTGTCTGCTAATTGCAGTGTTTCTGATACTTGGTAATGTTTCTTCCTGTAGATGGACCTAATAATTTTATCAGAAAATGGCTTTGCCTCATCTACAGATATTTTAAATTTGGCTGACCAACTTAAGACAAAGAAAATGAAGAAAAAGGAAGCAGAACAAGTGCTGAAAGTTTTTGTGGAGGATAAGTGGCTCTCTGAGGTAATGGCATTCAAGTGTTCATAGTTCAGTGGGTCCAGCTACCACGTTCTTGCAGATGTGGTAGCTGAGACTGGAGCTCTGCTTGCATGAATGACAGCAAAAATGGTCTTATGGGGCTCGTGCTTCTTGCTGCTCCAGTGATTTTTGCAGAAAAGGAAGAAGACTTACAGGGAAAAAGTCCGTGAATAGGTCTGTACAGGTTTCAGCTCCTTGTACCTGAGCCAGGTGGGTTTGCGTGTCCAGTCCTGCCCAGTGCCACAAAGACACCCTTTGTACACAAAAGCACAGTATCCTTCAACCTGGAACAAGAGCTGGGGAAAGCTCTTCAGAGTGATCAGTGCTGTTTGTTGCATTTAGAATTTCCTGAAAAGGAGCAAGATATGTTGAAAACTGCTGTACCAGAAATGTATGGGCCATAGTGCACAGGGTTACACTTGTTTTATTTTATGAGGGAGCAGTGGAGATGAGCTCACCATGTGGACCATGGTGCATTGACCATGTGGACACTGCAATTGCTTGCCAAGTGAGACCTTAATCCCTTTTCTGCTGGAGTCATTGCATCACAGATCTCCAACCTACTGCCACACAGTTACTTACACGTTAAGCTGATTTGGCAAATATTTCCAAAGATTCATCAAGCAGGAAATGCCTAGATTGTGTTGAAAGCTGGGAGAATTTCCTCTGACATATAAATGGAGGATCCCAAAACAGCATGCCTCTGTTAAGGAGCGCATGCTTGCTCATCTGTGATTTCCAAGGACTAGATCTCTGTTGAAGGTGTGGGGTTTTTATTCTGCTCCTCTAAACAAAGGAGTTCTGCTATTTCAAAAGCGTTCTGGCATTGCATTGTACCAGCATGTTGGTTTCATGATTGTAGAAAAAAGTGGTTTGTTAACAGGTGGTTGGCAAAGTCAAAAAAGATAAAAGGAATGAAAAGAAATTCCTCATCTCAACACTTGTTTTCTTAGAAAAATGGAGAATATACTCTGCATACCCGTTGCATAATTGAGATGGAACAGTACATTCTCAGCAACTACCAGGATGTGGCAAGGAAATGTCACATCTGTCACAGCCTCACCATCCAGGTAACATGTTTTATCAACTCAGCTGATGGACTTGCATGGTCATAGCTGAGGTTTGTGATGCTTTCCCTTGGGTATAATCTTGGTCTTGTAATCTGGTTATGGTGCTCATGCATTTTGTAAAAAAACCTTCTTTTTGTTATTTTAGGTGTTTTATCTTCTGTCTTTAGCAATAAAATTGTCTTGGAGCAGTGTCTCCAAGTACAAAACAGTAAAAGTGCACTCCTGTCTGGCTTTCCAAACCAGCACGTTAGAGATGAACTCCTGATGCTGGAGGAGGTTTAGCAGTGTCCTCTTTGGGCCTGGCCAATAGATATCATCGTGTGACACATTCATTCTTGGCCCTGGGACTTTAATTCAGGAATTGCTTGTGTTTGGCCCTCAGAAGGAACGTGTGCTATGTAGAGCATGCTAAAGCACTGTGTTTGATAGCTGGGACCTCACCTGTTCCATCTTGCTTAAGTAGTTACAGCCTGGATTCCTATTCCAAAACTGCTAAATTTTCTTGCTCTGTGAGCCTGCATCTTCTGATCTGCCCAACTAACATGCTTCCATGTTACTTTTTCCATCCCAATTAGTCTCCTTTATTGCAGTGAAACTGTTGTTTTTCAAGCTAAATTTTGTCTGTATAAGGAAACAGTATTTCCTAATTTACAGAAAAATACCTCCTTTTACCATTTACTAGATTTGACTATTGACTCAATCACACTTATTGTGGGAACCATTCTTTGGAACAAAGTGTTGCATATCTGCTGCTCTTTGTTACAACTTTCTATTAAATTGAAGGACAGTTCAGAAAGATTTTATTAATCAACATTCCTTGATTTCAGAGCCAAGTATGTGAATCCTGTGGAATTGCAATGCACTTACCTTGTGTCAGAAAGTACTTCAGAGGCCAGACTGAACCCCGCTGTCCCAAGTGTAATGAATTCTGGTCTTGTGACACCCCAGGTACCAAGCAACGTATTTTTAAAAAAGTTGAATGTAATCATACTAGGAAATGGGCTGTGATATTCAATGGCATTGTCTGTATTATTTATAACTGTGAACATCAGCTATTTCTGACTTCAGTAGTGTGTTCCAGACACTAAACCACACACAGGCATTGAGCCCCCACAGCACCCAAACAGTGCCACAGGGGCATAGTCAACCCTGTGCATATTTTTTGTAACTATCTTTAGAGGGTGGGGCGGGAGGGGGAAGGAACAGAGGCACACACAACCCATGACACTAAAACTTCTGGAAATACCAAGCTTGTAAGAATCTCTCTGGAATTCCTCCATTTGTCCAGGGAAATTGGACATTGTGAACAGCAAGGGGAATATACAAAGCATTTTAGAAAAGAAGGTGATATAATATTATCAGCTTTTTGTGTGTTGCCCAGTAACCTTCCTTTAGTTTTCTTTACAGGTGTGAGTCGGATGGGCTCCCAGACTCAGCACAGAGCTCCACTCTTGGCCCTAGATGATGCCAGTAAAACTTGTCAGTGACATCTGTTTGCCCCCACTCTGGCAGAACAGCCAGACTGTATTGTATTCGTTATTGTATTATTTTAACAGTGCTAAGTGCACTCATTTTCTAAAGTTCTAAGAACCTTACAATAAAACTATCATTTATGTTCCTGTTCCCAGTAATACCTGCCCAGCTTTCTTGGAGGCTGTTTTGTGTTTGTAATTCTCCATATTCTTGGGTTGGGACTCTCAGTGCATGTTTGGGGATGAAAGATGCAAATGTTTTAGTTGGTCCTGCAAGCTGATATATGCAGCTGAACTCTTGAAAGAAGCCGTTCTCAGCAAGCACTCCCTGTTTGTACAGGGACAGTACAAATTCAGTTGCACAATGGAAATGACAGCTGCTCTAGCACATCAAGCAGGGGAAAAATCAGTGCAGTATGTGCAAGACAGCTGGCTGAGTCTCTGACCTATGGCTGGAGTTGGAACACTTCTAGTTGGCACTGTGGTTGTGTTTTGTCCCTTCTTTAGATGTAGAAGAATTTGTCTTGCTGTAAGGCCACGTCACGAGCAGGTGTGCTCTGTAATCCTTCTGTATTGCCACAGAAGGACTGGGAAGCAGTAGGACTGGACTTGGGGCAGTGTTAGCTGATGTCTGCAGAGTGCTGAAGAAATTACCATATCTTTAGGTTTTTAGTCCTGGCACTTCTGTCTCCAGTTTTAAGTAAGGATGCTTTTTCCTTTAAGAGTGGCTTGGAAAGGAGCCAAGGACTGGCTATTGGACAATTCTTGTCCTTGTGTGACACTGCAGAAGGGCTGTGGCAGCAGTTCAGGTGATAATTAATAAAAGTATAATTAAACTTCAAGTTATCTAACTGCAATTAAACTATGGATTAACTTGACTTATGTTCTAGGCTTTAACATGATGTGATTTAGGAATGGTACTCCCCAAATTAGTGTTCCCACCATAATGCTTCAAACCACAAGATGCTTGCTCACTTCCTCCTCCCCTTACCTCTCCCTTCATGGACAGGAGAACTGGGAGGCCCAAAAGATAAAGATCTGAGTTGCAATAAGAACAATTTACTGGAAACAGCAAGGAACAAGAAAATGAGCAGTAATAGCAACAATAACAAAGTATACAAGAGAGACAAAAGATTCAATGACTAAGAGACCAAGGAGCCCCTGCCTGCCCCCCTTCCAACCCCAGCAGGGGTAGGCTGAGCTGGTACAGAATAACCTCTGGGTCTGGGCCATGCCCCTCCTGGCTACTGCAAAAATTAACCCTACCCTGGCCAGAATGAGGACATGAGTAACCTTTTCCATGCAGGAGACTAGTGCCTTGCTATTTTTTAATGGCTTGAACCTTTAATCATCTCTCTAGCTAACTCCAGGGTTTTTAGTGCTATTAAATCCAAGTAGAAAATAACACTGACCTGGTTTTTCAGGCAGAGCCCTGGCAGTGCCCATAAACAGGCTGTTCCTGAGGGATGCACACTGTGTCACAGACTGGGCTCTTTAAGGGTTATTAGAAACATTCACGAAGTGGCTACAGCATCATCTTTCCACTTACCCATTGTGACTACTTCTCCACGCTTTACCAAAAGTTTGTTGGTTTTTGGTTTTGCTCCTTTAACCTCTCCTGAGAGATGCTACTTCCCTGATTTTTAATTCAATTTCAGTGCTGCTGACTACATTTCTGAGCTATGACCACCAGAAACTAACAGAGAAGCTGAGCTCAAGTGATCGCACATAGTGCCAGTATTTAACTGGAATAAACAGAATCTGTCCAGGCATCAGAATGCAGGACTGAAATGCAGCCTTTGTGAAATCTGGAAACTTGACCAAGTCTGGATCTTCCACATCAACCTAAAAACCAAAAAATCGTCAGAAGAATGTCTTTACTCAAATATGATTTGATAACATAACATGACTGATATTAAAATTTCAAGCAACTATTTACCTGACTAGTGTTGTGAAGAATTTGGCTTTCATGAGGGTACAGGTTTTCTGAATCTTGTGGTGAACACAGACGGATATACTTTCTTCCAAATACCTGTATATAATAAAATAAATGTTTTCCACTGGTTAATTGGTTTCCAGTGTTAACTGGCACATTACTGGAAGCTGTGGGCCATAGCTGGCATTTAACAGTAAAATATACCTGATTACAAGGAACATAATTATATCTGTTAGTAATACTGCTATAATAAAAAGTTAAATCAAGCTACTGGAATTCAAGTACCCATTCCCTTGGAGCAGGTAAGAATTTGAAATACCTTTGGGGAGAAAATGCCTTTAACCAGATTGCTTTCAATTCAAAGTTGAAGGCACCCGATTTATACATCATTATTTGGGCTCTACTTAGCTAGAAATAAGAACTGAGAAAAAGGAGGCTGAACCTTCATTACAATTCCCATCAACAGGCACAGGTACTTGCACAGTGAGTGCTAAGCTTCCATATAGCCCTCAAACTCTTACTTCTGTGTCATCATTAAACCAGTTCTTTCACTGGAGTGCTGAAATGAGAATTTGTAAGGCGAGTGGCTGGGCTTCCCTGAACGCTGCATGAACTGCAAGTTTTCGGTTCCAAGATGTGGCAGGATGAACAAGTCAAAGCTGACTCCTCCACTGACACCAATGGAACTGGTTTAGGGTGAAGATTCATGCTGCTTGTGCCAGCATTCCAGACCACTGTGAGTGCTATGTATGACTGTACTTGCTGGGAACTGTCCTGTTATGGGTACCAAACCATTCCTAACCAATCTGCTTTTCCTCTATCTTAACACCCCTTCCACATAACAGAACAGGATTTCCTGAAATCTTAACAACACCAAAGCTGTCATACTGGCCATTTAAAGTTTGTTGCTTCAAGGACAGCACATAAATATATTCTACAGAGTGGACAAGTACCAAGTATTCCTGCCCTGTGCTACTTTTTTCTATCACTGATTAAACTACTAGAGCATTGATCTATATAACACTGGCTGTCCATGTGTTTTTAGGATGCCTTCCATACCCCAAAGAGATTAAGGATATTAATCAGCTCACTAAAGAACTAAGTATTACATGGTAATTCTGGTAATGTATGGAGATGACAAAAATGCTGGTTATTGGTTCAGTGCATACCACAAAAGGCCCTAATATTTTTTGAGTTATTCTGCACTAAAAGTCATCATCAAAAAGCCTACCAAAAGGAACTCGGCAAAAATTACGTCATAGTACAAGTTTTAATTCCTATCTCACTGCATGCATTAATATTTTACTGGGTAACCTGAAATGGACTAAAGTATGCACCTAGGTACACCTCAAAACCTTGCTTTCCAGATGTGCTGGCTTTGGCTGGGGTAGAATTAATCTTCCTCCCAGTGGCTGGTATAGGACTATGTTCAGGGTTGATAATATAGAGATGTTTTTATTATTGCTGAGCAAAGTTCACACTGATCTGACACCTTTTCTGCTTATCATACTGCCACATTGGCAAGGAATTTGGGTGCCTGCAAGACTGGGAGGAGACACAACCAGGACAACTGACCCAAACTGACTGACCAAAGGATATTCCAGACTAAATGACACTGTGCTCAGAATATTGGGGAAGAAGAAAGGAGAGATGTTTGGAGTGATGGTGTTTGTTATCCCCAGTAGTTAAGCATGATGGGCTCTGCTCTCTTGGGAATGACTGAACACCTGCCTGCCCATGGAAACAGTCAAGTAATTATTTGTTTTGCTTTGATTACATGCATAGTTTTTGCTTATTAAACCTAAATCCAGAAGTTTTCTAGCTTTTCTCCTCATTCTGTCTCTCAACCTGCTGGCTGGCAGATGAGAAAGCAGCTGCATGAGGCTTGGGGATTGGCTGGGCTCAAACCACACCACCAGAAAAAGAAACTCCTTAGTTCAACATGACAGGTTCTAGATTCTTCCCAACTCTGTTAACAATTCCATGTGACCTTGGAAAAGCTGCTTCTTGTGATTTCTATCATCTGTAAAACAAGGGTAAGTAATGGTCTGTCTCAATGAGCAACACTTGTGGTCTACAAGATTACATTCAGTATTAAGTTGCAGTAGTGCATCTTAAATGAAATAGAAGAGCAAAATAGTATCTGCATGTTCTCTAGCCTTTGATTGTTCCTCAAGTTGTCTGCTCCCCTTGTCTCTAACACATACCATTTTCTCTAAGTATTCCATTGATGGCATGTGTAGAGTAACTAGAGTACATACCTGGGCTAAAAAATTTTGCTGGGGATCCTGATGAAGAGGTGAGATTGTGCCTCCTGGACCAAACCAAGCATTAATGGTGATGTCATCTTCTTCCCCTTCCCCCAGGCAGCAGTAGTCAGGGATACTGATATCTTCTTTCAGTTCTGGGATCTATTTCCATAAAGAATCATTAAAAAGGGTATGTGCTGACTTGCCAAAATACATAATTCAGAGAACAGATGAGCAAGGCTGGACACAAAGAAAACAAATGACTGGCTGGTCCAACAAGGGTAGGAGAAAAGTAGCTGACCTGCTAAGAATCTGCAGGAAATTTTCTCAAACTTTCTGTTCTAATGAGCAGACTCTGTTGGAAGGAGAAGTGGGGAAAAAAAAGCGGTTTCCTCATTCTTCAGAGACTCTTCGCTCTTGCAGAAACCAGAGACACCCACAAGAATTAGTATGTTTGCTCTTCATGGAAAAGGAGCAGCTGATCTCTTCTATACTATGCTTACTTCTCTGTGACATTCCTTTCTACGTCTCCCACCAACCTAAGCTCTGGTAAACTGGAATGACATTTCAGATCATGCTAAACATATAAATGTTGAAGACTTTCCTGTCCAAATCTCTTCCCTGACTTATGAAATGGGCTTTCCAGGTGCTATCCCCCTAAATATATGCTACATTGTACTGAAACAGCACTAGGATTGAATGTCTTCATCTCAAAAAGGTTTTGGTTCCATGTCTTGCAGCCAAATGGAATAAACCTCTCCTTCTGTTCCTTCAAATCATGCAAACAGAAACTTAAGAACTACTGTGAATTCTCCATATGCCCATTGGTCTAGTACAGTTAACATCCTCAGAGACAACTCAGGCTACAAAAGGAACACATGACTGTAGGAAAATAAAAACATTCACCCAGTTTTACCTGATCAAAAAGCTGGTGCTGGGCAAGGTATCCTACATTGTTCTGAAATGATAGCAGAGAAGGAAAAAACACAGTAACATACAGGTAAGACAGTGAGTTAATTTACTTACGGGTGAATAGAATTTACTTAGAGGTAACATGCATTTCCAATGTCCTATTCAGAGTACTATAACTATTTCAACAGTATAAGGGGTCTTCAGAAATAGCAACTTACAGCTCCATTGAAATTACGAGACTGTAGGTGAGTCTCCACAATCAAGAAATCATCCAGCTCGAGTTACTGAAGGAAGCTGGGACTCCCTAGGGAGTCTTGACAGCTGATAACTGCATGTGTCTAGCCAGACCCTGCTGGCACACAGACCAGCTCTCCTTCATGCCCTGGAACTACTTCCATACTCTATTCCAGGGTGCACCACGGATCAGTTTGCTATGGCACATGGTTCTTCATGCCAGAAGGCCAGGAGACAGAAATGGGGCCTTGGGATCCTCATCTGGGAAAGCAAAAGGACATTCCAGATGCTAATCAAATCTGCATTTTCCTGCCTCATGGTATGTAAATTTGGATCTGATCCTAAATCTCACTAAGCAGTTTAACGAGAAAGAAGAACAACACTGCTAGCTGAGGATCCCTTATTAGATTCCACCAGTCAGGTTTTTGCTGTGCATGTATGTGTGTGTGCATGTATTCATCAAATTGCAATTACTGTACATTTGGTTACAGACCTTCTAATTCAGAGCTGTGCTTACAGCATACCCCCTCCCTTGATCCCACCTCTGAGTAGGTTTGCTGTAAGCAGAACTGTTGTGTGAAGCAGTCCCACGCTGCTGCGTTTGGAGATGAAGCAAAGGAGTGTAACAGACCTCGGCCATGATATACTGGCTGACAAAGTCACTGACAGTCATGAGCTGCTGAGACCATTCCTCGTCTGTGTACCGAGCTCCCAACTCCACGGGGACCGTGCGGCACCCTGCCACTTCACACAGATAGTGCACACTGAAATAAAGAAAGCTCCATTACCTTCTGTACTGCTCTTACTAATTTTAAATGTAAAGCAATCCAAATTGCCTTAAATGTAAATCAATCCAAATCGGTCTTACTGGGTAATAAAATTACATTACCCCGAGTTTCTCCTGTCTAAACCCAACCAACCAGAAGAAAAAGGCAGAAGAAAAGAATGCAAGAACCTGCCGTGTGATGCCCTGAATGCTACGAGGAGCTTCCCTCATCTGTGAAGCAACTTCCACAGAGCAGCAGGACAGTGCTGCTAGCAAAATGCACTGCCCACGGCAACCATCCTCTGTAAAGGCTTCTGCTGCTACCTTTACTTGGACTGGAAAGAACCGACTTCTCACCTCCACTTCTTCATACACGGCCAGTGGTCCATGACGCCCTCCAGGACCACGGGCCGCTGCGGAATGAGGTAGTTGTCTCTGAAGTGCTCCAGCGAAGGGCAGCGGAGGTGCGGGATCGCCTCCTCCGGCGGCACGGCGGGCGGCGGCGGCGGCGGGCGGCCCCTCTGGGATGGAGGATCCGGCTGGGAGCCGGCCCGGCCCGAGGGGGCGGCGCGGGCGGGCCCGGGGTGGTGCGGGGCCAGCGGCAGCGGCAGGTGCGGCCGCAGGGCCCGCACCAGCCGCGCCAGGGCGTTGTCCAGCACGGCCGCGCCCATCAGCAGCCCCAGGTCGCAGAGGCGCACGGCGCGGGCGAGCGGGCGGCCCGCGGCCACCTCGGCCAGCGCCCCGAACAGGCAGCCGTACGCGTACACCTGGCGCCAGCCCTTGCCGATCTCCTCCACGGCCCCGCGTTCAGCTTCTCCCACGAGTAGTCGCGCAGGATATCGCTGAGGCGCTCCAGCGCCGCCGCCGCCACCGCCCCGGGCCGGCCCGCAGAGCCGTAGAGCAGCGCGCGGGCCCGCCGCAGCAGCGGCAGCACGCAGTCCTCCACCTCGCCGCTCAGCGCCAAGGTCAGCCCCTCCTCGGAGCGGGGCAGCAGCGCCCGCACCTCGGCCCACAGCGCGGAGCCATCACCCGCGCCCTCCGCGCTGCTGGGCGCCGCCATGGCCGCTCCTGCGCCGTCGGCCGCGAGGCGGCGCTGTCGGCACGGGCCGGACGGGGAGGCGGGGCCGGAGGAGGCGGGGCCGGGGGGGAGGCGGGGCCGGGGGGGAGGCGGGGCCGGGGACGTTGTCAGGACTTAATACTGGATTGCAAAGGCAAAACAATATTTTACTTAAAATTCAGCTACTGAGGAATGTTTTAGCATGGTGAACCAAGCTCTAAACCACCACAACAAAAAATGAAGAATTTTTAGTTCCTGGTTACGGTTGAAATCTTCAGATTTGAGACAAATCCTAATTTACAGAAAAAGTTAAAATCGTCATTTTGTATACTGAGACACTCACAGTTCTTCGTTGCATGCTCAGTCACTAGCGCTTTCCAAAAAGGATAAAAATGTTGATGTGATTCCTTGTGCTGCTGCTGGTGGTGGCTCTCCCCCTGCTCCCCAGCTGTCTTACCGAAATGATCTCTTCTGCTCTCAAACTTCTCACACCTCAGACTTGTGCATTGCTTGTCATGCTGCCCTGTCTGTTGCCTGTCTTCTGACTGCCTTTCTCTTGGCACCTTAAATTCCTTCTGTGACAGTGTGATTTTAGCACCTTCATTCAGTATTTTCTCCCTAACTGCTAAATGTTAATATATGCTGTTGTAGAAGTGTTTAAGTGTCAAGGAGATTTTCTTGTTAGACCCAGTGTTCATTCTTTGCAATTTAGGATGCTAGCAAGTGTTGTTAGTCTTGTGTCTGTGGACTGTCCACTTTTTATAAGCATTTACATTAGCTTTTATTTGCACTTAGGTTGGTTAACACAATTCTCATTAAATAATAGTTTTCGTAGTGTAAATATGAGTAATATTTTCATGAGTTTCACTGTGAAGATTAGGATTTTCTTTCTGTAATTTCAACTAACACTAAGGTCTGAATAAGTAATCTTCAGCACAGCAGTGAGGCATTGAGGCTATGGTGAGCTTTATCAGTTTCACTTCAGGGAGGCTTAATGTTCCTCTGTGAGCACAGACTGGAAGACAGCTATTTCTAGTCAGTTTTGGTGCAATAGGTTGAGTTCTGATACAGCATCTGTAGTCTTGAATCACAGAATCAACTAGGTTGGAAAAGACCTTTGATATCATCAACTATGACCTAACACTGCCTTGTCACCTGGCACTGAGTGCCACTGCCAGGCTTCTCTTAAACACCTCCAGGGACAGTGACCCCACCACCTCCCTGGGCATCCCTTTCCAGTCACTCCTTCTGTGAAGAACTTCTCCCTAATGTCCAGCCTAAAACTCTAGCTGGCTCTTATTTTCCTTTACAGGCAATTATTGTCTCTTCTGCAAGAACAAGAGTGTGAGCACATAAGATTTTAAAGATTTTGGATGCCTTTCTAGGTTGCTTTTTCTCTTCCTCTGAACTGGAGATGAATGATTCTGATTAAAATATGTACAGAATTAATTATTAAAAATAATTTTCATCAGATGAGCAAGGTCTTCCTGACTGAGAGTAACACAGCCATGTATTTTGATGGTATCTCAGAGCTGAGTGTAATCATGCACTGACAGTGTAATGATGGATATATCTCTATCAACCTGTTCCCTGAACTGTGTTTTTATCACTGCCATCTGCTCGGCCCAGAGTGGCAGCTGCCAGGTCTCACAAATAGTGCTGTCATGTACTTTCATGTAGAACAACATATTGTTGTAATTTCCCTGATATTACTAGATGAAATAACTTTAAGTGAGATAAGGTGACATTTTGCATGCCACTTTGGAATGCCTTTCATTGCTTTGGATATAGGACACACAGTGTTCTTTCTGGAGCAAGCTGTAGCAGCCACACTCATTCTACTTTCAGAAATCACTGGAAAATACTTACTTTACAAAAACATTATTTAACATTCATCTGTGATATGTGTGTCAGTGCTGAGATGCAACTGAGACAGCCAGTATTGCTTACACATGTAGCCTTAGTTACCTTTGCTGAATGGAAATTATGTAAGTTAAACTATTTTAAGATTCCTTTTCCTTATATCAGCCTGAATCCCCTTCATATTTGCAAATATGTTCAGACAGCTCCTTCAACATTAAAGAAAACACAAAATCTTTACAACTGTCATTAATGAGTGTTTTAAGGTTGCTTAAAGAATCACCAGCAAAGGTACCAGCAAAAGCATGTTTAGTATAAAAGTAGAAGCATGAAAAAGTTTGTTGGCAGAGTTAATTCTATTACTTGATTTAAGAACTAGAAAAAGCAAATTAAACTCTAAAATCAATCAGTCTAAAACCTGGAGAATCAACTCCAAAATTATCTGTGTGAAGGCTGGGGGGTGGAGGGGAAAAAGGGTAGGGGTAGAAAATGATAAGGATAAAAAGGAATAAAGAGGACCCTCCTGCTGAGTCACAAAGTTCAGAGTGGACCTCTCTGCTAAACTGAGCTGGGGCTTGACCAACAGTTTAGGCCCAAAGCTTTAACAGTTCTTAAATTTAACAATACTTAGTTGATAGCTCAAGTTTAACACTTTAACAAAAGATTCAAATGGATTTACTACAGCACAACAGTAACTACCAGGCCTAATTTACTTACAAATCGAAACTTCTTAAGAATTTAAGAGAGCAACATTTATAGTACATTTCATATAGCGTATTCACATTTGCACGCACAGAGACCTCAACACTATGTACGTGGAATAGTGAAAAATTCCCCTCGAGTCAGTGAAGGATTCACAATGGATGCCTTTGCATCTTCTCAGCAGGCAAAGGGTTGAGCCTCAAGGAGTGGGGCATCAGCACAGATCCATCTTGTGGCCAAGCAGTGCTTGTCTGGGTACAGCAAAGGAGAATTCTCTGGCTCTGAGTGAACGCTCTCAAAGGAGGTCGCTGGTCACAGCCTGCTGTGGTCTGGAGAGTTCAAAGGGTCTCACTCAGGACCCCTGTTTGTAGGGTCACAAGAGAGTGGGCTTCAGTCATAGTAATTTTTCATCCTGGCTGCAATTCATGTTGGTGACTTTCTTTGAAATTTTGATAACAAAAATGTTGTTCCACTCGGGTTGTTATTCAGGCAAGAAAAATAAGTTTCCAAGGCTGTTTGTTAAAAACAGGAGCTCATTAAACAGCACCACTTCCTGGGAACAGACAGACACTGTTTCTGGTAAGCTCAAGGGCAGCTTGGCACAGGTGCTGTTTGTCAGGGCCAAAGCCTAGCCAGTGTTTCTTGGATCACACTGTGGCCCAAGAAGGAATGGAGCAGATGCACTACCACAAGAACAAACCTTTAAAACAATCTTTATAGCTGCAGGTGCAAAGAGAACTGCAATTGGAATACTTCTTATTGCTAATGCGCATTAATGAGAAACAGCCTTTCTCATAAGGTAAAAAACTCCATTGTGGTGAAGAAGGTAGAATATGTATGCCTGGTTCTTCTATAATTTTCTTATTCGAGTGCTGTAGGATATTTGGCAGCCTGGAGGTCTGAGGCACAGGGACAGCTGGCTTGTAGTCAGTTTGGAGCAGTGCTGCAGGTGGAGAGCCTTCCTGACAGGACTGTGGGAGGAAGCGATGGCTTGGCTCCTTTCTGTATTTCTGTTTTATCCAAATGGATGTGTAGCTTTGGCACGTCATTGCTAGCGAGGCAGAGGCCACTGGAACTGTGAGCAGTGTTCTCCCAGCAGCAGACAGAAGGCCAGGCCAGAGTCTCCTGGCATTCAGCTGGTGCTGTGCACTGGGAATGTCAGGCTTACCCATCACTCCAGTAGTGCATTTCAAGAGCTAATGCAGGCTCCGAGCGTTGTACTGATCTTGAGCACACATGAGATTCCCTTTTTATGCTGAGGGCTGGGACATGTCATTTGCATTAGCCACACTTCATATACATTTATGTACCTTAAGAGGAAGGATATATATACATACATATAAATGCTTTTGCCTTCCTCCCAACATTTGAAAATCTCATTTGAAACTTGTGTTTGATTCATCCCGTGGACTAGAGCTCTAAATGCTGCATGAATTTGTTTTTTGTTCTAAGTATACACATTTATCTGTGTTCCTGCATCACATCCTTATTAATGAGCACACCACCATTGTTGGTTGTATTGTCTTTTGTTTCTGTGGATGTTTTTGAAAGATATTTTAAAGTCTTTGTTGGAGTTTGCATGTGCTTCAAAAATTAAATTTAGTCTGTGATTTTATTACCGTTTTTATTTAATTTATCTTAACTGTTTCTTTCAAGCTGTGAACCAGCTGTTGACTTTGAAAAAACATTGTTCAATTTGAAAGGAGCATTTTAAAGCTTAATGTAATGGCTGTAAGTAATCACTACAGCAATTATATTCTCTGGTGTTGTGCGTCACTATAGCAATATTGGAGGCTGTAAGAAAATGCAGAAAAGAAACCCATCAGATTCATATGTCTCAGTTTTGTCTGCAATGCCCAGCATCTCTCTGTTCTTGTAGCTTGGTGTCCCTGCTGGAATTGTGTCAGAAAATCAGAGCTCTGTTGTGGCTCCGTGTTTGCCGAGCAGGAATCGGGGGCTCCTGGCTGTGCCCTCCTTGGACTGGAGATGGGTTTGCTTTTTCCCTTGGTAGATATGCTGCTCTGCTGCCTCCTCCTGACTCGTTCCAAGACACTGTGTGGAATTTGGGGGTTGATTCAGCAATATACTCAACCTTCCCTAAATATAATTTCTAGCAAGATACTTCAGGATAGGGATCTGATGGCAGCGGGATCTGAGCTGATGCAGTGGAGTGACAATAACAGGAAGGGCAAGAGTGCAGGGAGAAGGGGGCATTGTGAGCTTGGGATGAATGGGAGACCAGGCTTACTACTGAGGCATAATCAAAGATGTTTGGCTGCCATGGATTTTAAGAAAGAATAGAATATGCATCTGGAAGTGGGTTTTGTGGCAGCACTTGTAGTAGATGGTGTTTGTAGTGATGCAGCAGGGGGATCCTCTGCTAACAGGCAGCCTTGGCATGGCAACACCCACCTGCAACGTACGCTGCTGTAAAATAAAAAAATGAGATTCTCAAAAGAACGAAGGCACAACTGTCTGTGTGTGCAGTGTGCATTTGTGGGACATCCCCAGCAAAAGGAGTTTCAGTATAGTTTCCCATTTCTCCATCTGTGTGTAGAGCAGAGCAAAGCAGAAGCTGCAGATCCAAGTGTGCTTCAGAGACCAGGCACGTCCCTTCTGGACACGTGGCAGCAGCTGGGCTGGTGATCACAGCGGTCACAAAGGGACAGAGATGGATCCTCACTGTGACACAGCCAATATGACACGTGAATTACACTGTATCTTGCATGCGCATGTGTGTATAAATTAGACACTTCAAGGAAGTAACTGCTGGGATGGAGACAGACATGGAACAGTGTGTTCTGGAAAGTTAAAAGCTTAGCCAGCATACCAAGGTGTTTCTTAATGTAGCAGAATGAAATTCCTTTGGGTGCAGCAAATGAGACACATAAAGTGTAATGCTCTGTGAAATCACAAAGAGCCACTTTCAACAGATGGAAAAAGCAAATTTAATACAAACCCAAAAATTGATAGACTCTGATAATCCAAGTACCAGCTTACACTTTACAGTATCCATTACTGGCTGTGAAATGTATTTTGGTTGTTAAATGCACTTGCTAGTTTGTCACTGTATAGAATTTAAAATTATGAATCCTGAATTCTGCTGTTTTCTTCACTATGAGAAGCTAAATAAACTCTGTGACAAGTGGCTCCCAAGTCACATACACTGTTTCACTCTCCTGTCTGCTGCCCCTGTGTGGCTTTCCTCAGTGTGGAGCTGAACCCCTGGCCTTGGAGCTGTTTTTTTTGTGGTAGAGATGTCAGGAGGCACAAGGGGACACCTGACTTCACTATGAAGAGCTTTAGGCTGGAACCAAGGAGCTTTCCTGTGCCCTCAGAAGAGCAACATCATCATGTCAGTGGGATGTGAGTGCTCACCTTTCCTCACCACCTCTGACATCTTGCTGTGTCCACAGAGGAGTGGGGCACCTCTCCCAGCTGTCCTGTGCCATGAGTGACTGACCTGACATAATCCAGTGTAGAGAACTAGGAAGTGATGATCAGAAGGAAGAATAATCCTAATTTTGTGTAGGCAGTCAAAAGTACAGAGGTGATTGCTAAGTGATGAATGAGACCTGGCATAGTAATAAACACATGGAAAAGCTGGCATAGCGCTGAGTCATAAGGGTAAATAACACGTTAGGAGTTCTTAGGGAAGCAACAAAACGCGTAACAGGATTATGTTCTTACCTAAATTCCCAGTGTTGTGCACCTTGAATACTCTGTGCAGTGCTGTTCCCCCATTTCAGAAAGCAAAGAATTGAACTAGAAAATGTTAGCCAAGACAAACGATAATAATAAAAGATCTAGAATGGCTGCTTTATGAGGAAGCTCTGCCTCAGAAAAGAGACAATTAAATGGAATATATGTGTATAAAATCATGTGGAATGGGAAGGATGAGGAAGAAATGATTGTTCACTGTCTCTGCTGATGAAGGGCCTGGAGGTGGAGGGAAGAACATGAAAATACATGAGTCAAACTCAAAGAAAAAATCAAAAGGGAGGTGCTTTTTCACACTATGCATACTGGAGCTGTGGAACTACTTGTGTCAGGACGTTGTAGGTGCTAAAAGTTTCAAAAAATTAAAACAAAAAATGTGGAATTGAAATCCATCTGTGAATATTAAACACCAAAGCACCGCCATATTCTGTCTTATGAATTTTTCAAACTCTGTGTGCATCACTGGAGATTGGGAACATGCTGCTATATGCTTTTCTATTTCTTACCTTTTTTGCTAGACATCTTCTTCTGTCTGTTGCCAGAAGCAGGATATTGAGCTGAATGGACTTTAGATTTGAAGCCACGTGGCTACTCTTACATGTCTATGTTACCCTCAACTTGAGAAGCTATGTATGATGCAGATTTACACTTAGGGCCAGTATTTTTTACTGTTGCTTTATTTACCTCTAAAATTTTCCTCTGGCTCATCAGGAGTAACTGCAGCCCTGGGCTGTGGTGTTTTTAATTCTTGCAGTGAAAGTTGTGTTGCCAGCAGTGGCAGTCAGGTCTAAAGCTGGGAGAGAAGCGCTGTGTTGCATGGATGTCACAGACGGGCAGGCACAGCCCTGATCCAGGGGTGTTTTGGTGATTGATTGATTGATTGGGGTGAAGGAAAAAAGGGGAAGAAGAGGCTTAGTCAGCACCTAGGATGCATTCAGAGCTCTGTGTGAGATGGCAGGTGAGGCCCTGGGAGTGTTTATGGAGACTCGTGTGCAGTGGATGGGGATTGAAGACCATGCATTCAATACCTGTGGAAGGGGCTGGCAGCCTGCTGGCGTGGAGAAACCCAGGTGCTCAGGGGGCTGTGGAGAGATGTAAATTTGTACTGGGTTAAACAGACACTCACTCCAGTCTCCACCCTTCCCACTACTTTGCACGCTTGGCTGTTCACTGTGTAGCACAAGTCCTGAGGGTGAGTTCAGGGCTGCCTCACTGCATGGCTGTGTTTCTGTCAGGATGGAGCCAGCTCCCCAGCTTTTCCTCTGCAGGAAGCTTTCCATTTACATGCCACAGAAATAACTCCTGTGGATTTAATTAATCACAGTTTACATGTTAATAACCCTTTTTTATGGGTAAATAATGTGTGTCCCCTGCTGGAGTGGGGGTTTCAACATTTGATTATTACATGATTTTCTTCCCATTAAATGATCAGAGTGAGATCAGAGGAAACTAACACTAGTGGGAATAATTAGCAGCTTCCTTGTGTTTTGGGGCATGGGCTTGCCTCCTTAATGCTCCTTCAGAAGCCCTTACAGTCAAGGAGAATGCAGGTTTACTTGGTGCTGCCGAGCAAGCGTCACGGAATTTTTGGTTGGCACCTTGGTGCTGTGCAGAGGTGCCGGGTAGGTCTTACACACAAGGATCTTTATTCCAGAGAATTTCTGTGCAAACAAGGCTGCTCAGCCCCTGGTACCTGCCTGAGTCCCTTCCCTTTCCTCGCTGCACAGCTGGCAGCCTCTGGAGGGGCGAATGCCAGCCTGACTAGCAGCCCCAGAGGTGATCCCAGCGTGCAGAAGGACAGTTCCCTCTGAAGTCAGCGGTGTCTGCTGGGAGCTGCTTGCTCAGGAGCACACTCCAGTTCCTGCACTCTGATTATCCTAAGCATCACTGTATTTTTCCTGGTTTATGTTTCCTTTTCCTCCCTTGACTTTGCTACTTTTGCCTTCTTTAACGTTGGATTCTCTATTGTAATTATTACTTCAATCTATAATGTTGTCACCTGCCTGCCCGCCCCAACTTCTGGCCACCTTTAGGGCCAGTGCTGGTAACAAATCAAGGTTCCTCTCAGCTGCAAGGTTCCTGCAGAAATAACTCCCTAAATAAATAACAGGCAAATTGGATATTGGAAAAGAACTTTAAATAACCCCTGAATTCCTAGGGAACTATATCTTACATCTCTGTTAGGGACAAATGGCTTCAACATAAGTAATAATCCTCTGAAATGAAAAATAAAGAAACATTGTTCATCAGCCTCTGTGGACTGGCATGAGAATAGACTTTGGTGATAAAAGAAGAATGCAAAGATGTCCCTGGGTGGTAGATGAGAGGAAAAGAATTAAACATCATTGGACTATAAACATAATCTCTGACATGTGCACAGATTGCCTCCAGATAGCTGCTTTGGATATGATTGCTCTAGCTTTTTCCTCTTGTGCCATGGGAAGAAGCTAAAGGCCCTTAACTGTGACCCCATTCCTGGCAGCCCCTTGTGGCACATGCCAGACCATTACCTTCCCAGATGGAGTTTTATCTTCCAAAGACAGCCCTGTGCCGAATTCTAGCTCTTCAATGGAACATAACTAGCTGGAATTCTCTCAATGACTTTCTGTTTTTCCCCATACTGATGTAATGCTAAAATCCTCCTTTTTCCCGCTTCAGGTGATGCATTAATGTTTTTATTTTGATTGCGATCTCCCTGCTGTTTGCCTCTTTTCCCCTTTAGGAGTTTATGACCAGACAAGCCCCTTTTGGTTCTGGGAAACATATTCCTGTCAGTGGGTGGGTCAATTGCTTCGTCTCTGATGTTTTGCTTTGTGAGCTGTAGGGTTCTGTGTTGCAGTAGGACAGTGCCAGTGTTTTGGGCTGTGGTGGAGCAGAGGAGCTCGCTGTGGTGTGGCTGTGGTGCCATGTGCTAGGCAGGATTCCCACCTGTGTGCTGCCCATGCATGAGGGTGGGAAGCAGTGTGGGGTTTGTACCTTTAGTCTCCATCAGCTGTCTGCTCCACCAGGGGTATGCAGAGGGTGTTGCTGCTGCCTCTGATGCAGCACCTGCTCTTGTGTCTCCCTTTGCATTTCCTCAGGGCGTGTTTGTCTTGAAGAAAGGCTCGCTCCTTGAGCTTCAGCTGAAAACGAGCATGTTTAGAGCTGCAGGAAAGGCCCTTCCTTTCGAGAAGCTCTTTAGCTTTACTAAAATGGAATTCCTGGCGTGCCGGTTGATGTAAATAAAGCAGCCCGTTGGTTCCTGTGCAGCCTGTGCTGGCTCCTGAGGAGGGCAGCATGGCTTAGCTGATGCTCCTCGCCTGGAGCTCTGCTTTGCATTCCAGCCATGTTCGAGGCAGAGCTAGTGAAACGTAAAACAGCATTGAAGGAATTGGTATAAAACCCTTGGCTCTGTGCTGAGATGCCTGGGCTGAGCAGAGTGATCCCCACTGCTGCTCTTACAGGAGACTTTCTCCTGGTGGTGGTGGTGCTGCCTGACCCGTGTCTGGTTCTGGGACGTGCCCAGCAGGTCCCACAGCACTGCCCAGCAGAGAGCACAGACACAGGACAGCAGGTGCATGGAGCCCCAGTGCCTCCCTCCCTTGGAAAACTGACCCTGCATCTCGGATGGACTTCATGACTCCAGCGCTGTGGACAATGCTGATGTTCACGTTGTGTTCAACACTGATGCTGAACTCAGCCTCAGCTCCGTGGTATGTGTGCAAAATACCATGAGAGCACAGATCCCTGTACCAAGGAACTTGCACGGTGACGAGGTATGATCTGTGTTTTTCACTAAGAGGAAGACACTGGGAGACCTAAGGAAGAGATTTCTTAGGTTCAAATCTGGGCACTTCAGTGCCTGACTGTCTTACAGGTGATGAATGAACAGCTTTTTCCTTGAAGCAGAAACCAGGATGGTCTTAAGCACACAAGCCTGGAAAATCATGTGGAAATACTTGGACATGCATATTAATACTGGATGAACTAATAAGGATTAATGCTATCAGGAATAATGCCACTGGATATCACAATGATTAGACTATTATAATAATGAGTCTTCCATAGAGGATGATGCCAGGTGATTTATATACCCTACAGGTATTTCTTGATATCCAGATGATAAGCAGCTCTGGCACTTTGCTGCAAGAATTTGGGACTGCTCCTTATTACTGAAGTTGTCCATTCTTCTAAATAGTTAGTTGACCAAAAAGATCCCAGACAGAAAGGGAGCGAGGGCTGAGTAGACAAAAAGGGTGCTGGTGTCTCATTCTTTGCCTGCTTGAGGAGAGCTGTTGTGTACCCAGCTCTGAGATGTTTTTGGGCCTCTCTGGGAAAAAGGAGAAATCTGAATGGAGGCATGGTGCAGGGACAGTTTTACAGCACCACTCAGATGCAGTAATGTGATGAAGGTCCAGCTGCTGTTCTATCACACACTCTACCTTTCTGCTCTGTAAGAATCAGCTGCTGTTTTCTGCTCTGGTATTCAGAAGAAATATATCCCGTGGGATATAAACTTCTGTTGCTATGGACAGTTTCACACAGCATTGGATGTGTGTGGTCTTTGGCTACAGCAAGCTGTGGTCTAACAGAGCTAGCACTCACTGCATGTGTAACAGGGATGGTGCAGCAAAATGAGAAATCTCAGATAGTAAGAAAAGGTAGTTGCAATTTTCCATGCATGGCATTCCATCCTTCTTCATTTTGTCTGTGGCTTTGCTGTGCACTGACTGTGGTTGTTGCTGTCTAGGGTGCACAATCACTGCCCCATAGATTTTCTACCATCTCTGTGGGCTGTCAGGAGATAAGAAGTTATGGTGAACTTGTGCAGAGCCTATTCTACTGCTGTACTGTCAAATTGTTCAGAAGGAGTTTCTATTTCTCTGGAATAGAAATCAAAGGCAGGGAAGCTACCTAGTAACTTGTTGAGGATGACAAAATGATGTGTCATTTGAAGCTCTCATGGTAGGTATTGAGCTCATTCATTGATTTGTTGACAGAGTGACAAGGGCAGCAGTAGCTCAAAATTTTTTCCTCCTCTTTTTTTTTGAGGGATACCTGGATCCTTTCTAGAGACCCATTTTGGACTTCAGAGGCTATTGTGTTCCTACATCCCATCTGTAGACTTGTGAGTTAAAGACAGAACTTTCTACCTTTGATGCCCACCTTGGGGAAGGTAACACAATATCACCATTATTCTAAGTTTTATATTAACTCTTAAAATTAAATGTTTAGTAATAACAATAATTATTTCCAATGTAAGCCTGAAAAAGTGAAAATAAATTCAAAGCATTTTCAACACTGAACTTTCTAATGGGTTCCTGTAATGCTTCCCTCTTAGTGAGGCTTGTTCTTCTTGCTGTTTTCTTTGCACAGTGAGACTTGGGCAGCTTCTGAGTGGCAGTGTGCCACAGGTATTGAGCAAGCCTTGTTCATCCCACTGCCTGCAGAGGCTAAGATTGAATAGGGAGTTAAAAAGCCAAGTCTGACACTGGAAAGGTCAAACACACAGAGCTGGGATTAATGTGTTACCAGGGTTTTGCCAGTGCATGGGATTGCACACCACTGCATTGGGTTTGCCTGGCTGGGTTTTGGTAGCAGGGGATGGTAAAAATTCATGAGCCTTTTGTTGTAATTTCTGTCCCCTGTCTGCTTGTGGAGGGGAGTGATCAAGCAGCTTTGGTGGGCACCTGGCCCCCAGCTGGGACCAAACCACCACAACCAAATTTAGACACATGAACATATTTTTATGGAAAATACACCCCATTGGTGCTTCTGTTTTTATTTTAAACAGCCTGAATCACGAAGGTTAGCTGGCAGTCTACGTTAAAGTAAGATTGTTCTGTGCTGTATTGTCACCTGAATTATTAAACATCCCAGAGGTTCTTTTGCAGATTTGCTCAGGTGTCATTCTTGCATACAGCTCTGGTCCAGAGCCAGGTCCAGAGTCCAGAGAATGCAGGCCAGGCTCACTTACTCATCTCTGCATTCTGAACATGCTGGGTATAATGCTTAAGTCCTGTAATTTTAAAACTGTGCTTAGACTTTGCGGTTGTCTCACCATAGGCAAATGTCAGTCTGGGAGGTGGCCTGGCAGCCAAGGAGAGCTCCTGTGATTGTGGTGATTGTTCCCATCAGGACTGTGACCTCGGGGTGTTCTGAGAGGCACTTGGGCTTGACAGGTGCATGATATTGCCCTTTCAGAGAGATCCTGCATTTGCTTAACCTCCTTCCAAGTGCTCTCTGATCTGTACTGCAGAATTAAATGCCTGATTCAGGTCTAGATTAACTTGGTCTCTCCTTCACAATACAGTTTTACAAAGGATCTCTGTTGAAGAAATAAAATGAAGTACCCTGACTGGTGATAATGACATCTGGGAGCTCTGTGTCATCTTGCTGAAACACGTTAGATGTCTCGTCACCAGCTAAAGTTCAAGATGCTGCATTCAGCTCATTTGTTTCAGAAGTGAAATAGAAATACATGAGCTCTGCCAAGGCCTTTTTGTGGCACCAGGATAGCTCCACAGTGAGCCACCCCACAGACAAGAGTGGGGCTACTAGGATTTACACCAGTTGTGAATCTGGTTCCCTGCACTCAATTTTTTTGTGCTCTGCATGCTGGTAAGAGGAGCAGTTTGAGCTTTAGCTAGGGTGTAAGTCAAACTTGCTATTTTTTCTCAATGTTAAATGAAGGAAGCAGTCATACTACCTACAAGATGGAACTGGAAGTTCAATAACTGCCACTAGAACCCTACTAACTGGAAAAGTGATGATGTGATCTGTAAAGCAAGCTTTTGTCATGTCAGTCTTCTCTGCTGTGAGTTTGTTAGGCATGGACATTAGACAATGTTCATCCAGGAATAAATTACATTTGTATCTTCCTGGTTTGTGCCCTGGTATGAGATTGACAGTACTCACAGCTGGACCTGCTGTGACAATGACAATCTTTCTAGTTTGTTAGATCACTGAAAAGAAAAGGAATGGCATGTAAAGTGATCCTCTTAAAAGCAGTTGAGGAGGGGATGATGGATACTGGGAGGACTAGGGTGCCCAGTCAGGTCTCCAGGACCTGTGCAGAGCTCTGCCTTTGGAGGAAAACAAAGGAATTTCTGCCTGCCAGAAAGAGGCTTTCCCTGGTCAGGACCTGGACAGAGTTCTGGTTTCAATTCTCTGCATGGATTCATCTTTTCTTCCAGACAGTCAACTACATCCAACGTCTTTGGGAACAACTTGTGTCTGTAAGGATTGGCAGGGCAAAGCATTAGCCTGGTGCCAGCTGCTGTGTAGGACAGACTGACAGACTGTGCTGCAGGATGACCCCAGGTGTCCCTGGGCACAGGGACAGCAGCTTAGCAGCTTCAGCTTCCACCTTCCACAATCAAACTAATCTTGTGCTATATGCTCCAGGCAGACTATTTCCAGTGCCTTCAGACCCATGTGATTTCTTAGGCTGAAGACATTGGTCTGTTTTCTGTCATTATTTTCTAGTAAGTTTTTCCACAGTTACAGCATTATGCTAAGGCGATGAAAGGAAATATTGATTTCATTCTGATACAGAAGCTTTGAAAATGTATTAACCATTAACATTCATGTACAATCAAAACATAATGTTTTTCCTATTAGTCAGATGTTCAGGGTTGTTAATTTGACTTTCCAGAAACAGTTGCCAGTAGCATAAATGCACCATTAACTAAATACATTAATGCAGTTTGTTTCGGTGTAATTGGAGACCTGTAAGGTACATTTTAGCAACTTGAAAGTGTTAATGCAGGTGCACACATTTTCAGCCCTCATTGAAAGCATTCATAACAATGTCCCAATTAACATTCTATTCAGACCCAGATTTCTTAAAAAGGGAGGAGAGAGCTCTGAGGCACTTCCAGGTGTTCAGTTTAGTCAGGTCTGGAAAGCATGGTTTGGATGAATATTGGTCTCCAGAAGGCCAGTGCCACAGGGCACAGATAAAATGACTCAGAGGCCCAGGTGCAGGAGCTGCTGAGGCATGCCCTGTGCCTGAGTTCAGGGTCAAACTTCAAAAACAGATTGTCAGAATGTGCCATGTGGAGACCCCAGTTCTCAGTCTCGCAGGGCTGTTCTCAGTGCAGAGGCCAACACATGCATGGCATCACCCTTCTGCTCTCAGAGCCTCTGCACTCACAGCCAGTGCCTGTGGAGTGTCATCTTACACCCCTTCAGGTGTTTTCCAACAGGGAATTTCCAGTCTTGATGTGGCCTGCTTGCTTTTTTTTTCTGTTAACTGTAGACTTACAATGAGATGTTCATATTTTAAATATGGTGCAATGACATAAATAGTAATAATTATTGCATGCATCAAAGCTTTGGAGATTAGCCATGGATCATGCACCTAAATGGCAAATGGTTATAATAGCTCTGTACATGAAACATCAAAGTCTGAGGAAATGTTGCTCTGTTATAAAAAATACATCAGAATGATCATTCCACTCCAAGCAAAGTGCAGAACTGTAAACGTGCATGGAACAAATGCAACACATTTCATACTCATTTGGGTGTTTCAGGTGTGGAAAAAATTGATTCCACAGCTCCAATTACCAATCCATATCAAGTGAAGACTGTATTGAAAGTATGGGATTTTGCACAATATTAGGCTTAAGTTGACTCCTCGTTTTGAAAATGTATTTGTAATTAGGGCCTAGAAGAGCAAGAAGCAATATTTGGGGTTTTAATTTTTCATATGCTCCCTGGCAAAGAGAGAAGTGGCTGAGATTGCATAAAATTCTTAAACCCATGATGTTTCAAGTATCCTTTTGCTGAATCGAAATGGCTCTCTGGTAGATTAAAGGAGCTGCACTGTATTTTTCTTTGTTAGGAAAAAAGCATTCCAAGCAGAGTGAAGCAGAGGCTCTCTCTGCTGAGCCTAGGGACAGTTGCTGAAATAAAAAAAATGCAGAACAGTCACTAGAAGAACAGAACCTCTAAACTCAGCGACTGAAATTCCCAATTACAGACATGCTGCTGTTTCTCCTGCCTCATCAGAGCTGTTTTGCTTGATCACTCCCCAGCCCCAGTGGGAGGAACGGGGTGAGGATGTGATGCCACATGTGCTCCCACAGCCAAATCAAAGGCCAAGCCTGTGCCTCAGCCATGAGGCTGAAGGAAATTAGAGACCTTCATTAAAGTTTCAGAAAAACCTAACTGGTAGGAGGACAGCATTCAAAAATGTATTTGGGGGAAAACAAATATTGTTTTAACTCTGTTAATAATGTATGTGTTGCCAGCAGAGATCCTCCTAGCATGAAGGGAATTGAAAATTAAAGGCACAAAGACACTACTTTAAGAAAACATGTTGATAAATAATTAATATGGCATAGACCTACTGGAATCTGAAGAGTGTAGGTTTTAGCTTGTCTTGTCAAACCTATGCTTTCTAATATCACAGTTTCTCCCAGAATGAGAGCATGGTCATTTTTGGTTTATATAAAAAAAAAACTCGAGTTGTTTTTAGGCTCAGCTGGAATAATTCACTGGCTTCTCTCAGTATCTTGTGCCAAACCCTTGGGATCCTAATCAGGATACACCCAAAGATCGTGGTTTTCTTAAATTAAGATGGATAAAAGATTGCTGATTATTTAGAAAACAGAACAGACAATGCCTTTTTCAGGGAAGCTACTGTTTGTGAGGGTCAGACTGGATCAGAATGAAAAACGCTGGTGGAAGGAGAAACTCTGGCAATCCCTGTTTAGCAATGTAATTTATAAATAGCTGGGAGAGGTGCCTTGGGATGTGTAATCCCCAGGAACAGCTACTGCTTTAGTTTGTGTTTCTCTACAGAGATGCATTTTCAATGGTGATGCAAGTCTTGGGAACCACTCCAAAAAATCCATGGCTGGTACTTGCCATAGCATTCTACCTGATGGGGATCTCAAGGATGAGAAATAGCACAGCTATTATATATATTATTATACAGGCTCGCCATTATGACCAAGAAAGGATGGACACAGAATGTGCTACGGGAAGTAAATATGGAATTCCATTTGTCTCCAAAGCAGCTCTAGCACTGCTGTGAGCAGAGCTTGCCCAGCAGCATTCTGTGACATCACTGAAGGGTTCAGCTGGTGCACAGCTCTGGACCAGAAGAGACACTGTCATTTCAAAGCAGGATACTGAGCACCATGTTAACTAACAGCTGCTGCCATCTCTGGAGGTGTCTTGCTGAAGGGGCTGTGGGCTCTTTAAACTTCCAATTTATTTCGCTTCACTCCTATCTTTTAGGATTGATATAATAAAGCAGCTAGTAAGTCAGGAATAATTTCTGGCAGGCTTTTGAATTTAAGAAGCTGCACAAGAGCAGCTTTCTCCCCCTGTCCTGCCCTGCCTTCCTCCCCTGTCCCTATCCCTGCCTTCCTCCCCCTGTCCCTGTCCCTGCCCTGCCTTCCTCCCCTGTCCCTGCCCTGCCCCAGCTGCCCCTGTTGCCTGTGCTGTGCCTGGCTCTCCCCAGGCAGGGGCACCATCTCCAGGTCCTGCTGCTGGCTGGTGGAGCAAGCTGCCTGCCTGGCATCCCTGTTGTTAGTTAAAGATGCTGACTCTGGGAGCTCCGTGCCCATTAAGCAAAGCTGAGAATCTGCCTGATTTAACAAGGCAAGAAAACAAGCCCGAGTCATCTTGATCTGAAGCATGTTCTAGAAGTGATTAGCTGCCTAAACTTACTCTGTAATTATCTGTGCTGAGTGGTTTCTGTACATCATTGCCCATTTTTCTGAGTGTTTTTATCTAAGTTGATAATGGAAAATGAATAAAGCCTTAGTTCCACTCTGATTTTGACACTTGTGCCAGAAAATATCTGAAGATGAATATTTTTGTGTTCACAATAGTTAGATTAATATTTAATTTGTTGGCATCCAGAAAGCTGATTAGTTTTCCTCTAATATGACTCCACTTTGTAATTACAGGAACCAGCTCCTCCTGGGGAGGAGGGTGCCCTGGGGTAAGAGGCTCAGAGACCATCCTGACATCACTGCAACCATGATTTCACCAGGATAATGTACTGCAAGGTTATTGTCATATGAAACCTCTGCTCCTGGAGAGAGGAACAGGTACAAGGGACATGCTCTGTATCTTCTGAGGACAGGGAAAATCTTTGGTTTGTGTTTGATTGCGTTTAAACTGAAGTGGGAACAAGGTGCAGCTGTGTCAAGTCTTGGGGCAGGAGTGAGCCTTGCCTGCTGCTGCAGATGTGGGGACATGGCACAGTCCTGCAGGGGTGACAGACACAGGGACTCCCCTGCTGGGGATGCTCTGTGGGGCTGGGGGTGCTGCTGGGGGGTGCTGGCAGGGACAAGCCAAGGAAGGACCCTCTGCACACCATGGAAGCAATGGAGAGAAAGCTCCTCGAGGCAGGGGAGGCTGGCTGACTTGGGGCCTCTCTGGCCACAGCCATGAGCAGATGCTTCTGAAAAGCCTGGAGCAGCAAGGTGAGATCATGATCAGAGTCCTTCTGGAGCAGTGTCTGTGTTGGACCTCTGCTGTGCTCCAGGAGCCCCTCCAAAGCCTGTTGAAATCCTGAGAACATCTGGGCTCCACAGGATTCCTGGAAAGAGCCACATGTCGTCCTGGGGTCACATTGGCCTTCCTCTATCAGCCTGACACAAATACTTTCCTGGCACCTTGTGATGGTAATGCTGTGAAAATGGGCCAGTGACTGTTTGGTGTGTGTTGGTGATCCCTCCAGCTGGGGACAGCCCTGCCCTCCTGATTGCAGCTGTAGGCAAATTGTCCCCTTCCCTTTGCCTGGATCCTGGGGGTGGGCAGGGGAGCCAGCCTGCTCTTGGGGCACAGAGGCAACAGGCAAATTCCCATCCCCTGTTTCTAGGATCACCCAGTGCTTTCTTCAGAAATGGGACTATCACCTGCCATTCAGTCCTTCCTGGGATTGAGCCTTCCCTATTTCCTCTGAGAGCAGCTATGGCTCAGAATCAAATGCAGCCTTTAGAATTAACCCATCTGCAATGACAAGTAAGTCTGGATTCTCCTGACCAGCCATGCACAGTAACACCTCAGTGCCTTGTTCATCTTGCACTGTCAGTTTTATCCTAAGCACTCAGGAATAGCAGCACTGTCAGGGTGTTGTTATTCATTCCTTTTCACCCACTTGAAGTACACATTGTTGTCATAATCTGGCACTTTGCACTGGGAGCAAACTCCCCATGTGGACAGGGATTAGGGCCATTTTTCAAATGCTGCTGACTGTTAATTTGTACACTGCATGAAGGCAAAACCATATTGTTAGAACTTCACTGTGAACATTAATTCACCAGAGCAGTGGGCATTTGTCTCCAGTAGCCAGGGGACAGATGGGTGCTGGTGACAGCGTGTGGGGTGTGACCTCTGTGCCAGGACTCAGCTCTGCACGCAGGGTTCTCACTGAACATCATCCAAACCTGCTTGTTCAGCACCTGTCTAACTCCTGCTGCCTGCTCAGCCTCCATTCCACATCACAGTCCTCCAGAGCTGTGCCAAAAACTCATTCAGGTGTTTCTTTAGCTGCAGTACACTCCTGGCTGGGTAAGGAAAGAGATGGCAGATACTGAAGGGTTCACAGTTCAGCCAGCAGCTCTCACAAGCTGGCTGCAGCCCTGTTTGCCTCCAGACTAGAGCAGCAAGTGGAATGGCTGCTACTGCTGGGCCATCCTGAGCTGGGAGGGGTCTTTGGTCTTCCTCTACAAAAGGCAGAAAAATTAAAAAGGAAAATTAGTCTCTCAGGGGAAAACAAATCAAACCAGAAACCTCTGCTGCATCTCATGGCTTGCTTAAATATAGGTCTGGACTAGAACATTTGCTAAAACCATTTAGTGACCCATGCTTGTGCCAGATTCATCTTATGAACTGGGAAAAGCAATTTTTCTGCCCACGTGTCCTTAAGTACTGATATTTGTCAAATCCACTGCTTTGAAAGCCCTAGATCTGAACTACTGGATATGCAGAGAGAGAAGCAAATAAAAACTGGCTGTGATATGTGTGTTTCATCTGGGTAATATCCTGGTAAGGCCGGATTTATTACCTTTATGTCTTCAGGCTAGGCAAACCTCATGGGGTCAGGCATAAAGTAGAAGGAGGCAGGAGAAGAGTTTGAAAAAGGAGATCCAAAATCCTCTTTTCTGGCAGAGGTGTCTCAGTTCTTTGCTTTCAGAGTTTTGACTGCAGGCTGTGCTGTCAGGAGCCTCTGTCTGGCCCTCAGCTGCCCCTGTTTTGGTGCCAGTTCATGTCACCCATGAACTGGGGCTAATGGTAAAAGCAGACAAACAGGGTACACAGAGGGTATTTAAAACCACAATATCTAGGGCCATTTCTAAACTAAAAAAAAAAAAAAATCACACTGAAATTGAAAAATTATGCATTTCATTGTGTTAGTTCTGCCCAACTGGCAGTGCCTAAATAACTATGACATTATCTGCTAGCTTCAGGGAGTCTGGAGGGGTGAGCAGAGCAGTAGAGCTCTGGAGTCCCCTCGCTGTGTCAGGGTGTTTGGGACCCTGGCTGGCTGGGGAGGAGCCCTGCACCTCAGTGTCTGTCTATCTGTCTGTGTGCTGGGTTTGGTGCCCTGTGCTGGACAGACACAGTGACCAGAGCAATGTGCAGCTCAGCAGCTGCTGCCTGGCTGCCACCCTGCAGTGTCACTCCTCCCTGTTTGAAGTAGGGGAAAAGCTGGAGCACGTGGCCATCAAAAGCTTTGTGGCATCCAGTGCCTTTTGTGGGGAGCTTGGAGTGAAAGTACAGAAATCTTCCAGAAGATTTGTTCATTTTTAATGATCTAGGACTATAATTTGTCTGTTTAATTCAACTGAGTGACATAATAGCTTCCATTTGGACTTATTACCAGCAGAGCAGTCCATCAGTTGGAAGCAGACCTAGGGCAGGGCATTTTGTCATTATTTTAAATTTTCTCTATCTGACAAATTTGAAGGTCTTGAAGAGACTGAAGCCATTGTAAAGGATAGAGCATAAGAGAATAGGTCACACAGTGTGTTAAAGAATGAAAATTGATTCATTCTTTCCTCTGTTGAATAAGCAGCTGTACTTTGGTCCCTGTGATCCATGAAATAAGCTGTCAGAGAAATAGGAAATGTGCCACATTTGAACTTCACTCATTGATTCTGGTCTGATCCAAGGTATAATATTAAAATGCAGTGTGGCTGGTGAAGAATCTGCAGCAGTGACAGCAGCTAGGCCCAGCTTGCTTATCAGTTGTCTGGGCTATTTGTAATTAAATTATTCAATGCTTTACAATGTTGAGACTCATTTACTTAGGTCATGTGGCCAGAGCCAGCTAATAGGAGAAATTTCACAAACCTAACATTTGTTAGTTTTAGACAAACCCAGAGGCTGCAGAAGAGGCTAAGACTTGCATAATTTTATTTCCTTTAATCTGGACTAATTATTTGCAGGAAATTCAGAAAATCTTACAGTAGTCAGTGTAAGAATGGGCAGCAGAGAATTCTAGAATTTGGGATTATTAGCTGGAGCATGTCAGGCCAATTAATGCCTGCAACTTAGACAGACCTAGCTGTGAAATTAAATGGAGGACATTACCATTATTCCCTGAAGACTACACCTGGTTTCATTTGTTGTAACAGAACACGCCTTCCATTTCACACCTATTCCCAAGTAAAAAAATTAACCCTTCATGCTGTCCTCAAGTAGCATCAAGAGGACTGCCTTTGCTATGATTTGCTATGTTAACTCTGTTTTACCCAGGCTGAAGTGGATAAAACTTTTTCTTCTTTGGTGAGTTATTAAAAGTTTTATTAACTAAAACATCATTTTTACTGCCTTTGCTTTATTTGCCTTAAAATAGTGATTCATAAAGATGGATTTTTGTAATTAAGGTAGAAATGAGGAATAACCCCCTATATATAATTTAAAAATGTTGGAATTACAGGCAGTATCTAACTTCTGTTTTAAATCACAGGAACAAACTGTTCCCCATTAGCAGCCCTAATTAAATCCATTTTTCTGTGAGTCTTTGGCAAATTCCATTTTAGTAAAGCTGTATTAAACTCTCTTTTATTTCCTCTTGCTTTGCAGAATTCTCTGTTTGAGATGAATAATGGTTTGAATATGGTATGTGATGGCTCTGTAGACTCCAAAGATATAGCATGAGCAAATACATCGTTCTGGGGAGCTGGTTTAAGAGCACTGCTGGAGATTTAGGAGCATTCCAGGCAGGCAGGCAGGAGCAGGACCTGGCCCCTGGGGTTTGTGTGTGGTGTGAGAATGGGCAAACCTTGGTGTAGCAGAGAGGCTGTGGAAGGTGAGGGGAGCAGAGGGAGCCTGCTGCTCCCCCTGGCCCAGCACTTGGGGTGCTGCTCTCCCCACGTCTGGGATGCCACCAGCTGTGTCCTGGTGCTGTCCCTGCTTTGCAGAGGGGAGGAGAGAGCTGCAGGGGTTACCCAGCCCTGCTTTTCCCCAGTGCACAGAGCACACAGAGATGTGTTTTCTGCAGGGCTTTTCTGCAGTGTTTTCTGCAGGAGCATCCATCTGGGGTGTTGTGTTGAACCTGTCTAGACCTGTTTCTGCACACACATCAGAATCTGGCCTGGGCCACTGGTCCTGTGCACAGAGAATTTTGTTAGGATGGTGCTCCCTGGTGACTTAACTTCTCTGCACACACCAGAGAACCCACTTGGAGCAGCCTCTCCTTTTGCAGTCCCCGTGCTTGAAGGTTAACTTACTTCCCAAAACCTGCCTCAGACCCAGAGCAAAGGGCTCTGTCCTGTCCTCCAGCATCTCCATCACTCATTTCCTGCAACAATTGGCTTCAGCCTTCGATTTCCTCTGTGCAGCATATTGGAAAGAGAGAGGCTGAGTTGTGAACATTAATAACAATGAATAATAGCAGCACGAGTTCCACAAGCTTCAGCAATCGAATGAATCCAGTCAGCAGGGTTTCATTAATAAACACCTGCTGGAGTCAGATGACAAGGGAGCTGGTGCCAAGGATGTGGTATCAGCTCAAGGCATGGATCCAGTGTGGTCTGGGCTCTCAGCCCCTTGGTTTACCTGGTTCCATGCTCTTCTCCAGACCTGCTGCTGAGCAGGGCAGGGGCCAGAGGAGCAGGTGGAGCAGACTGCATTGTCCTGTGCTGGGCTTACATGGCAAGGCTTTGGCAGCAGAGGGACTCTGAGGGACTGGCTTCTATGAGAAGATGCCAGAAACTGCCCCCAAGTTGGACAGAGACATTTCTGCCATTGCACTTATAGGTAGGAGTAGATTCTTCATGGCTCAGGGCAAAAATATTCCCCGTCCAAAGCCACCAAAGTAAAAGCTGGGAAAGACCTCTCAGGTTACAGCATATTTCCCTCAGGACCAAGTGAGGGTTGCAGGGTAGGGCCATCTGAGCTGAACCTGGGATGGGTTATAACCTTTTATGCAGAAAAAATTCCTGTGCCAAGAGGAGCACCCCTGGTCATTTTGCTTTTACTACAGCAATAGCAAAAGGAAACACAGCCTTTCATCAGTCTGGTTTGAAGTCCAGTCTAGAGCAATTCTAATTTAGCTAGGGAGGGTTTGATGGCCAACTACCAATGTGTTCATTCACTTCAGGAAAAGAGAAGGATAGCTTCTGTAATTATGATTAAAGGAACTGTTAATGGCTCATTCAGGTGTTCCTGTTAATATAAAAGCAGAACTTTTCTCTCTTCGGAATTTGCAGCAAATATGTCATCTGCCTTTGTTGTCTGAGATGCTTGAAGTCAATTTTGTGAACTTGCATGTTTTCAATAATAAACATTTTTTTGCTAGAAGCCTTGCCCCAAGGCACAAGACAGTTATGGAAAGGACAGTTGGTTTCAAGAGAAATCCCAGAGTTCAAGGGTAAAACAGAACTCACTACAGTCACAAGGAGTAAAACTGGGAGTTGTTGTGCTGAGAATCCATGCAAGAATTAGGCTGCCTGGCAGGAAAAAGATGCTTCTTTTATAAAGGGATGAGGTTTTACCTCAAAGACAGGGGCTGTGAAGCTCGTTCCAGCCTGTCCCTGTTGTCTCATTGTTTCCTGCTGCTTTTATGTATTCAAGGGCCTCTGCTGCACTCTCTGAACCTGCACCACACTGGCACGTAGGAGCTTGTATCAGTCTCCACAGCACAGGCTAATTGCAGAGCCCTCTGCAGATGCTGAGCAGGCTTTAGCAAGGTTTGGCCAGGACAGGTGTGTCGCCCTGCTGGGCTGCCCTGGGTGAGTGTGCAGGGTCTGTCACAGCCACAGACCCAAGGCCTTTCACAGCTGTGTCCCTGATGGGCTGTGAGTGTGTCTGGCACCTGCACAGCCTGCACTCCTGCTCAGATGAACTTTCACAGCACAGGACGAGTGCAGATTGCCACTTGCTCTCTGACAAGCTGCCTTCTCTTACTGCTTGTTGCTTTTCATCTTGAATCTCTGTTTTGGTTCGCCTGTTGCCAAATGCCACTGAATACTCCACTTGGCATCAGAAATGTCGTTATAAAGAGGACAGGGTGCTTGGAAGCCTCAGACTCTCTTACTACCCTGTAGCTGTTGGGTCTCTTTGCCTTTCCAGGTTTCAGAGACTATGGAGAGGTGCTGTAGAAAAGCTTGTAAAGTACCATATGATGGTTTGTCTTTGCAGAAGTGCTGTTCCTGAGGAGCAAAGAACACTCAGTGATCTCATTTTTTTCCTTGATCATACATGGGTGTCCTTTTTTCTTGAGGACCACTGGGACCCCTTCAAATTGCTCCTTTGAGTCAAGTCCTGTTGCTCTGCTTCGTAACAAAGCCCACCTGACAGCTGATACCAAAGCAGCTGGTACAGGATGGAAGTGCTTTTCCTGCTCTGTGGCCACAGGTGCTGGCTCAGGGAGGGCAGCCCTGGCTGGGTACATCACTTCTGCAGAGAAGTGATGAGAGTGGTGACAGCCCTCAGCTGCCACTGACTGCTGTGCTGACATTGCCTTTACCCAGAATTTGAACTTTATTCTGAAGAAGAGCAAGAGCCAGGGTTTTTCCAAGGGCAGGCAGGCCTGGGATTGCCAGACATCCCTGTTCTCTGCTTCCTGCACAGTGAGAAGTGTTGGCACAGTGACAAACCTGGGGCAGGGTTTGCTGTGCTGCTGGTGTTGTCCTGCCTGTAAAGGCTGTCAGTGCCCTTCTCCACCCAGCAATTCTAGGCTTCCTCATTTTCACAGCAGTTCTTGGCCCCAAAATACCTGTAGAGAGTGCTTTAGTTTCTCTGTAGTGATTAGGAACACAGTGCTTCCTTCATGACATACTTCATTCTCGTGCTTCTGAGGCTCCTGCACACTGAGCCTTTTGTATTTCTCTTCTCACAGTGTGAGTTCCACAATGCTCCATTTAATGGATGTTATTTGGGTTGAAAGGTAAGCAGCTTAAATGCTTTGCTTTCTAGCATCCCTGTCCTGTTAGAACCATCTATCACTCACTCTCAATTGCACATTTTGTTACGTGAACATGTTTAGATCAAGAGTTTTTCTCTCCTTCAAATATTTATAGTGATGACTTGTGATGTAATCAATAGGGTTTGCAGAATCTCACCCTGCTCCATCACATCTTTATTCTTCAGAATGATGTTTGCTGCAGTGTTATAGCTAGGACTGACAAGATAAAGCTGAATTAAAACAAATTGCACATTATCTGCTTCCACCCTGTTGCTGGGATTACAAAAGAGAACAAATGAAATTCTGTCAGAGGAACTCTTTGGAGCTCTCCTTCCTCCTCCCCGGCAGAGGAGTGGTGGCTGCTGAGCAGGCTGGAGCAGTTCTGGCAGAGCTGTGCTGACACAGGGCTGCTCTTTGCTCACCCCAGCAGATCAGCACAGGGTCTGTGCCAGGTTCCAGCCCCACATCCATCTCCCCTCTGTGCCTGGCCCCTCTGCAGCTTGGCTCAGCTCCTGGGAGGGCTCAGCCATGCTCAGCTCACAGGCAGCATCACTGAGCTCTGCTGCTCCTGCTGCTCTCCCCACCAGGGGCACCCACAGCTGCCTCATTTCTGGCACCCCTCTGCAGGGAGGAACACTTTCAGGGAACTGCATTCCCAGGAGTGTTTTCCTCTCTGTCACAGCCAGCTGTGAGCCAGTTTTCATGGGCCCAGAGAATGCTGGGGTCCCATGCAATGCCCACAGGAGATGCTGACAGAATCCCCTTTTTGGTCAGTCTGAATGCTGGCTGTCTGCTCCATCTGGCCTCCATCACAAAGTCCAAGTGTTTGGTGCTGCAGGCCTTCTGGGACCCTCCCTCTGGCCAGCACACACTGAAAGGACCTTTTTAAAGACTTTGGGAAAGCAGGCAGCATGTGTGCAAAGTGCTGTTCAGTATGGATAGGTGTACCTGAACTAAGAGAAAACAGGAGCTCTTCATGTAGTGAGAGAGAAAATGCAGTCTTTTCAGGAAGCCACATGCTCGTGTGGTTGACGAGGAGTGAGAGCATCCTGCCACAGAGCTGCCCAGCCAGGGGGTTCAGCACAAACTCTTTGGGCAGTGTGTAATGACATCCCTGTGGATGAGTGCTGCACCATAAATGCAGCACAAAGCTGAGCTGGTTCCTGTTAGAAAACACAGCTGCACATCCCCTCTCACAGAGCTCTGAGAGGCACTGCACGTTCCCTCCCCATCCCATCAAAAGAGCCTGATCTGCTTTGAAAGCTGCATTTTTTCCCAGAATATCAAGGGTCTGGTTCCTTTGGGCCCAGCTGCAAATCCAGGAGCCTTTGTGTGTATTCCACAGGGCTCAGTCACTGCAAACAGACTCCTTTGGTTTCCAAGTGAGTCAGGCCCAGGACTTGTTCTGTGTTCTCTCCCTTTGTATGTGTATCACTGTTCTATTACATACAGCAGGGTGCTGCAGAGAGGAGATGAAAAGAAGCTTGGAAGTCTGCTTCTATGAATGTGTGAATTTATTTTTAAACCTCTTGAATTATTTACTTTGTCTGCCTTTTTTTAATGACAGGTGAATATGTTTGTGACTTATTCTCTTTCCCAAGGTAGCCCTTGGATGAAGCAAATTAACTGTAGAGTAAATGCAGCTGATGTTAATTTTCAAGTCAAGTTTCAGCTTTGCTGAAATTTCAGAAAGTCGTGTTTTATAAATTAAACGCTGCTTTGTGTGCTTTCTTCTTAAAGAAGGCCTGGCATCTGGAGAGGCAGCTGGAAGAGAAAACAAACACACTAAGTGATGGAAGCCTGTCTTTAAGGATGCAGTCCATCAGCTGTCAGCACACAGCTCTGGCAGGAGTGGCAGCCCCTCAGCTGGGTGTGCAGGCTCCAGCAGCACCCCAGAACCTTGGCAGGAACTGGCTGCAGTGGCAGGAGCTGCTGCCTTGCCCTGACAGGGTGATCAGAGTGCTGCTCCTCTCTGGGACAGCCCATGCTGTGTGCTCTACAGCAAAACCTCATCCTTCAGAGGGGTGTGGGTTCTGACCCCACGAGAGCTGGGCTGGCAGATCCTGGGGCAGGGGAGCCCTGGCTCCCCTCTGCTGTCCCACCTGAGCCTTCAGTGAGCTCTTCAGCCCTCCCTGCAGAAGCTGGGCTGATCTTTGAATAGCTCCAGTGGTGTACTGTCCTGGGAGCCCAGCCCCTGGGTTGGTGCAGAGGGATGGAACAGTGGCTCTGGTCTGGCTGGGCTCTCCTGAGGCAGGAGATGCCTGCAGGGTGCCAGCAGACAGGCCAGCTGTGAGAATGGTGATGTGGCAGCTGCTTGCCAGCCCTCAGGCAGCTGACACAGAAAGGTCATCATTAATTTAACTCATTGTTAATTTAACATCATTAATTTAACTCTGCATCCATTGAGCCCCGTTTCTGTCCCTGGAATGACAACTCATAAGTGATGCTTTGCAAGGAAGCAAAAGCAGCTTCCAGCTAGCTTCCAGTGCTGCCAACAGGCAGTGGTGCTCTGTGCATCTTAGCCAAGAGCTTGTCTTTTAAATGTGCTCTTCTGATGTTTTTGGGCTGCAGTTTTTACCATCCCTGGGACCCGAGTGCCCAGTGCTGCTGTCTGTGCTGGCAGTGTTGGCTGGGCAGGGTGTGACACTGCAGTCACAGCTCCTGGCCCTGGGGCTTTTCCAGCACTTCTGCTCAGGTGCAGGCTGCAGAGTCTGGCAGCTCTTGTCGGGCTCTTTGCACCTTTAGCTTTGCTCCTGAAGCCTGGTATGTTCTGGGGTATCAGCTGTGCTTTGCCAGCGAAAGCCTGTTCTGGATTCTTTGGAGGACTTTATTTGCAAAGACCCTGAGATCCATCAGCAAATGGCTGTAAGGAAAATGCCTTTCATCATTCAGGTTAGAGAACATCACAAAGCCTTGGAGACAACACTTCACTCGGGAATTAAATTGCAGGAGTCATCTGGTGTCAAATAAGTTTCATTTAATAGGTTACTCAAATAAAGTTTCTGTAGAAATCAATATCACTTTTTCCTGCAATTGACAGCTCAAGACACTCAAAATGGCATTTTTTTCACATAAGGTTTATTTAATTTTAGGAAGAAGAATCCCTCTATACTTTCTACTTGGCCTACACAACTCTACAAGGTTAACAGGCTGCCGAGCTGGAGCCTGCCCTGCACTTACCTGGGGACAGTGTGGGGTCACTAACACAGACCTGCCAGTCCCAGGCACTGCAGGGATGCTGCACTCACAGGGGTGTATCAGAAATGTGTTCACAGCTCGCTGGAGGAAACAGGCACAAGTCATTTTGTTTATTCTTACAGGTGAGCTTGGCAGGACAAAACACCTCATTAAAAATATCTTAGTAGAACTGGACTTTCTGTAGAGGTGGGGGGGGTCTGTGGCTGTGAAGACTGGAGATTTCAACAGCAGTGCTTCTGGCTCCAGGGTACACAATCCTAACATTTCTGTCTCCCTTAAGAACATGGGACACCTTTGCTCTGTTTTTTATTTCAGTCTGATGAAATCCCATGAGGAAGGGAAGAGACTCAGGCACCTTTCTGCACCATCTCCCCAGAGAAGGAGCTCCTTTTCTCAGGCTTTTTTTTGGTCCCATTGGTACCTGCTCTGCTGCTGTACTCTGAGGTGCTGGTTCTGCTTCCCACAGCTTTTTACAGTGCTGGCAGAGCCCCTGTGATTGTCCATGCACCAAGGGCAGATTACTGCCAGGCTGCTCAAGTGCCACGAAGAGACATTTAGCTCTAGGAAAGGACAAGTTCACCTTCTATCCAACATCCTTAATGCTTGTAATTCCTACAAGCAGCGCTATTGATTCCTGGGTCTGTGCTGACTGTAGCACAAATGGACAGCAGCTGGTAGGAGGAATTTCCCAGCCCTGTGGTGCTGGGTTCCCTGAAGATGCTCTGAGTGATTTGTTTGTTCCCAGCAGCTGTAACCCAGTAACAGCAGAGGTTTGTGACCTGCATGCAATCAGCTGGGCAGGGAAGTGACTTTAGACCATCAGTGCTCTCCAGTGTTCTGTTGTAGCTCAGTGCCAGAGACCTGTGTATTATGTGAGAAGGCTCCGTGTTTTCCATCTTTTCATAGCTATAGAGCTTTCAGTAATATAAAGCTGATTTTTATTTGAACATGTTTGTTATATTAACCTAAATCATAGGCCTGGGCTGCAGTTTGGCCATCTGATAAACAAGGATAAACATAACCAGTACTTGCTAAGAAAGGAGATCTGGCAGTGAACAGATTGTTATTGAAGAATGTTATTTTCAGAGATGCAGTTACTTGTCTCTGACAAATTAAAAAGGGAAACATCTGCAAGGCAGAATGGGAAGAAAATAGTTCAGGAGAGGTTTTATCAGGAGTCAGAGGCAATAGTCCTGTGGAGACAGTCTTCTGGAGCTCTGCAAAGTATTACAATGCTCGATGATAGCACAGAGAGAGCCAGCAAAGGCATTTGTATGCATTGTGCCACGGACAGTGTGTTATTTAATCATGCTCTCCTCGAAGAGTCTGTGTTGTCTAATTCTCTGTCAGTAAATATGAAGTGTTTCTTTCAAACAAGGAGGGAGTTCAGCCTTCAGTGCTTCTGGTAGGAGAGAAGATATGGTGACCATCTCCCTGTGCTTCCCAGGCTGATGCCAGCCCCTCTCACTCTGTGATTTTGTCTGGATATTTTAATAATGGACCAAAGACAAGCACAGGAAAGCTCCTACCAAAGGGCCCAGAGCTCTTTCTCCCCGTAGCACACCTAGGAAAGCCCTCTGGGTCTGTGCCCCGAGCAGGCTGGGCTGATGTGGAGCAGGTGAGTGCAGTGAGCTGCTCTGTCTCCTGCTGTCAGGCATGTGCTGGACAGCTGTTCCTGGAGGGAGCATTCACACTTTGGAATGCAGATGTGTCTGTCCTGGACATGGTCTGTAATGCATCAGAGAGGAACACGCTGGGGAGGTGTGGCAGGGGGACAGGGCTCCTGCTGTTCCACACTGTTCCTTAACAAGGTGAGCTTCAGAGATTTGCAGTCAAACAAAAGGTGAAGATGAACCTTTTGTAAATGGTAGCACTTAAAATTTCTGCTGCTTTGAAGCTGCAGGCTGAGCAGATGCTGCAGGCACAGCCATTGCCCTCAGGAGACGTGGGGTTTAACTCAGCTCTGCTGGTGCCATCTGTGTGCTGATGTGACACTGTAGAACACGTTCAGCTCCCCAGGTGCCCGTGAGCACAGAGCCTCTGGTGCTGCTCGTGTCTCACTGATCCTGTCACAGGCTGTGGGGCAGTGCCAGCCAGCCACTCCAAATCATTCCCCAGAGCTTCATCTGAGCACACTCTTGGTTATCCTTCCATGTTTTAGCACCTCCTGCAGTGCATGGTGGGGTTCATCAGGGAAGTTAGCAGATTTTCAGAGAAAAGGAGCCTTTCTGGGGTTCAGCCTTCCTCCCTGAAGGGGAGCACTGAGTGCAGTGATGCTCCCTGTGGAATCCCCTGTGCATGGGGAGCAGATGGCAGGCTCTGAGGACTTGGGTGTGTTGGTGCTGGAGCTGCCATTGGGGGTGACACAGGCAGGTCCTTAAGTCAGGCTGGGCTCTGATGCTTTGCTGAGAGCCAGCCAACTCCTTGGGTGGAGGAGGAAAAGCCTGGGGAGCAGGCAGGAAGGCAAGCTCCCTGGTGGCCCTGGCAGAGGTGCTGTTGTTCGATGCCCTGAGCCCTGCAGAAGGAGGGTGTCCAGCTCCAGGGTAGATGTTAAGCCTGGACACAGATGTGGCTGTGAGTACCAAAGAGCTTCTCCTCCAGAACTGCATGAAGCATCTTTGTGGGAGCCTGCAGAGGGGAGCTGCAGTGCCTCATGGGCTCGCTGTAGCCAATATTTGGCATGATTTGCAATTCCTGGAGGGCTCTTGAATCTGCTTATTGCCTCAGGGGTGTCTTGCACCTCTTGGGTTGAGGCTGTTGCTCTTGAGCACAAGGCTGCATCTATAGCACCGGGCTTCTTGGTTCTGAATAAGAGAAGAAAGCCAAAGGCTCTCACTTTTGTACTTCTGGTGAACTGAGAAATGACATTTTATTGAAATATCTCTAATTCTCCAGTGTCCCTGACTTGTTCAAAGGGCCAGTGAAAGGGTAGCACAAGCTCATATCCCAGAAATGCTGCAGGGTGTCCCAGGCTGGCTGGGTTACAGCTCTGACCCTCATCTCCAGACCACAGACCTCTGCACTGGTTATGTTCCCCTGGACAAATCCAGTGAGATGTAGATGAACCTGAGCTAAATACAGTTTCTGTAGTCGTTGGCACTTCCTTAGCAGAAGAAAGTTAACCAAGGTTGTTCATTAAATGTCTTGCAGTTCTTGTTCAGTCATGTTTATCCATAGGTGACCATCTATTTCCAATGTGACTGTACTGGAGGGAAGTGGCAGAGTTTGATGCAGCAGGTTCTTTCAGCTGCTCAAAGCCAGGTCTAGGGCTTGGTGCTTAACATGCTGCTGCGGTACAGACACATCCTTTAAGCATCAAGAAAGAGATGTGGATTGGCTTTTTCTTTCTTCAAAAAATGACATTTTGAAGTAGGTTAAGTCTACTACTTTCCCACATTTTCTCAGAGAGAGATTTTGTCTGCCTGGTGTACGTGCTTTCCATGAGAAATTATTTATGAGCTCCTCCATCCCTGGCCTAGTCTTCTTGATGTAACAATAGTACATCTGCAGGAATGACCAAGGTTAGTTTTATGGTCTCACTTCAGATGTAGTGCCAAGTTATTCAGTGCTTCGTTTTGTTAGTGCCTGAACCAAAAAGCAATTTATCTCAGCAACATCCTTCAGATTATACCTATATACCATGATACCAATAAGGCATGCACCTAGCTGCTCCTGTCCCAGAAGAAATCAATGTTTCATTTCAAAGATACCAGTTCTTTCCTCTCACTCCTTCTGCCATTCTTATGAAGAAAAGATCTTTTAGGGGACATGAAAAGAAATACAGAAGGATTGTGGAAAAAGCTCCTCTGCTTCAGCTATGCATCCTGTTCAATTATGAATCATAAAGAAGCTCACTGAGGGCACAGCTGTCAGGGCTTAAATGGTCAATATATGTGAGTGGGAAGGGGCTTGCCCTTGGTTGGGGTCCATATGGATGATTTGGGGCACACCTTTGTTGGGTCCCCTCCAGGTGATGGGCCTAGACTGCTGCAGTCCTGTAGGGAAGTGTGCACTGTGACCACAGCACTGCTGTCTTTACTGGGCAAATGCAAAGATGTAGCTCACAGCCAGTTATCTATCCTGGCACCGGTGTAATTAGAATACAAACTTTATTGCTTGTCAATATTTTAACCTTTCTGACATATTATCCCCTAGGGCAACTGAGCAGCCTTAATAATATAGCTGATAATTATCCTCCTGGTGAATAAAGTTATCACTTGGGTCCTGTATAAATCACATGGAAAACATGATGGATTTTAGTGGCTGGCCATCACAAAAATGGGAAGAGGCACAGATTGTGACAGCTTAATGGAGAAGGTAATAAAGCCAACAATAAAGTAATTTATAATATAGGCAATGATTTTCAGGCTTTTCTATTTGTTTTCATGCTAATAGAAGATAAATGTCATATTAGAAACAAGACCTGAAATTTCTATTAAAAATATTTAGGAAATGTCATTAAATATCAGCAATTCCCAGTGCAAGAAGTGGTAGCATGGGTCTTAATTACATATCTTAATTACCTGCATGAGGTCCTTAGAACCAAAATGTCCTTGTGGTCAGAAACTGCCCCTTAGTTCTGTAAGGAGTGAGATGAGTGGTGCCTCAGTGGGAGGAAGCCCTTGGGCAGTGGTGGGAAGCAGGAGAGCAATCCTGCAGGGATCCTGAGCTGGGTGCATCGTGGCTGGCTCACAGGGCTGCAGCTGCCTGAGAAATCCAAGCTGCTGTGAGAGAGAACAAGGCTTGAGCACAGATGTGAGAAATCCCTGCAGCAGCACTGGAGGGGTGAGAAGGGACGGGTGCAGTGCAGTGTGGGCAGAGATAGAAACATCCACCAGGAGCATTCCAGGGATGGCTGCTGGCAGCTGTAATGAGCTGTCAGTGTTACTGGCTGGTCTCCTCTGGGCTGTGAGAGTGTGCAGCCTCCAGCACTCACACTGAAGGGCTGGGCAGAGCTGAGCCCTGGTGGGACTGGGTGAGGAGTGCTCTGGGGCAACTGCAGCTGCCTGGGTGAGCCCAGGGTGGATAACAGCCCCAGAGCAGTGCTCTGTGCTCTGGCGGCTGCTGTGGATCGAGGGGGTCTGTCTGTCTGTCTGTCTGTGCCCCGGCTGCCTGCACAGCCAGCCCTGCCGTGCCTGGGGCAGGAGCAGCCTGCCCTGGCTCTGGGGCTGTCCTCAGCAGGAATCAGTGCCAGGATGTCTCAGGGGAAGGGCTGGGGAGGGCAGAGTGCTGGAAATCGTATTTGTGTCTGTGCTTAACATTCCCACTTCATTCTCTTGCATTTCTTCCAAACAAGCACTTTGAGGTCTGAGCCCCGTGCCTCTAATCTGGTGAGCACCTTATTGATCAAGTCTTGCCACTTGGTCCCTGAGCTGCCCTGTGCCGCACAGAAGGGATAAATTACTCCTTATACTTTAAAGAGTAAGGATGGTTTTAGTGCATGTAGACCCATATGATAAATACAGAAGCACAGGTGGGATGAGAATAGCAAAAAGCAGAGGGATAATTAACAGCTGGAACAGCACAAACCAGTTCCCAAGCCCAAGCCCTGGAGGAACACAATACATTCATCATGCTGCTCTCTGGGCTGATGCTACAGCTCTGGGGTGTGAGGTATTGAATTACAGTCTCTAGAAAATATTGTTTGGGGAATGTTGAGGAGAACTGGTAAACAATGTGCTGGAAGGTGACAGATCTGTTTGCAGCTTCATATAGGGCTATCACAATAAAAAGAGCCATGAGGGTTTTCCCATCCCTGCCTGCCTGTCAGGCTGGGCAGCAGGTAGGCTGCCAGGCTTTGGTGGGGATGGAGCCCCAGCAGCCGCTGGACTTGCTTTCTTCTGATGCCTGTTTTCTTTAAAATATTATTTTGTTACTGTGTGAAACACAAATCTCAGGCTTAATGTAGCTTAATCTCAGGCTTAATGTAGTGTCTGTGATTCAGCTGATGTAGACATATAGAGGGCTCTTAACACTGGATTTGGGCTTAGTCTGGCCTGGACCCCCCTTCTGGGCTCCCCCTCAGTGGGGCTGTTAGGGAGGATGGCACAGAGCTCCCAGCTCAGCTGCTGCCCACCCAGGGCACAGCCAGGGTCCCAGGAGCTGCCCCTCAGTCACCCAGAGCTGGGGAGGTGAAGGCAGCTGAAATCTGCTTTGTAAGATGCTTTAGGGTTATTCCACCCTTGCCAATGTGCCACCCCCAAGGGCTGTGTGATAACAGGTATGGCAATAAATACTGCTCAGGAAATCCTGCTGCACGGTCCTGATGCAGTCACCTGCTCCCTTAGCTGCAGTTTGGCTCACAGCTCCTGCAGTTTGGCTCAGTGCTCCTGGCACTGAGTGGGAGAGGGCAGATCTGCCTGTCTGGGCTGTCCTGGGGCACAGCTGGGCCCCCACCCCATGGTACCCCTTTTGGGGGGGCTGCAGTGGGGCAGCAGCAGTTGTGGCTTCTGCTCCTGCTTCAGAGGAGTGCTGTGACTACAGCACTAACATAAAGTCACAGAATCACCATCAAAACCTAAAATAAAGAATTTGGATCATAAAAAATGTGTCACCTGAACAAAGAGAAGAGTTATGCTTTTCCATTCTCCCTATTGGAGTCAAGGGGAGATTGTGCCACTATAGAAGAAGCCTGAAGAGCTGACAGTGCCAAGGCAGAGGATTTCACTGCCCCTGGAGAGGGTTTTTCAGAGTTATTAGTTATATGTTTGTATTTAATGCACTGATTAGGGCCAGGACTTGTAGACAGCCACTAGCAGTGCCTGTGAATTGGCTGAAGCATTATTATGTACAGCCATCGTCAGCTCTGCTCCTGAGGAAGATTGATACACTGAGTGAATCTTTGCAAGCTGCTTCTGAAAAGATTCACGACACTGCAGTGAAAGTGGCTTCCAATGGGAACCTCTGTATACTGATGTCAGCATATATTTTATTCCCCCTGACTACGAGGGCTGGTTAGGTGATGAGCCTCTCACTGAAATGGACTGCATACAATTGCCAGATAATTGGTTCTTTTCCTTGTGGGCTGATGAAGTTATGATTCACCCCTTACTCCCCCAGGAGCAGCAGGCACAGCACCATGGCTTGCTTGTCTCTCATCCAGGTGCCCAGAGTTGCTTTCCTTTCCAGCTGGCCCGTGCAGAGGGGGTGCCCCAGGAGCAGAGGGCAGCAGCAGCTGCTGAGCGTGGATCTGACCCTGGGCTGGCTGCAGCGGGGTGCAGGGCTGCCCAGGGCTGTGGGATGGTGCTGCAGGGCTGGGGATGGTGCTGCAGGGCTGGGGTGCTGCTGCAGGGCTGGGGTGCTGCTGCAGGGCTGTGGGTGCTGCTGCAGGGCTGCCCAGGGCTGTGGATGGTGCTGCAGGGCTGTGGGTGCTGCTGCAGGGCTGCCCAGGGCTGTGGATGGTGCTGCAGGGCTGTGGGTGCTGCTGCAGGGCTGTGGGTGCTGCTGCAGGGCTGCCCAGGGCTGTGGATGGTGCTGCAGGGCTGGGGTGCTGCTGCAGGGCTGGGGTGCTGCTGCAGGGCTGCCCAGGGCTGTGGGTGCTGCTGCAGGGCTGGGGTGCTGCTGCAGGGCTGCCCAGGGCTGGGGTGCTGCCCAGGGCTGGGGATGGTGCTGCAGGGCTGTGGGTGCTGCTGCAGGGCTGCCCAGGGCTGTGGATGGTGTGGCCCATTCAGCTGTGGGTGGTGCTGAAGTCAGGCTGCTGTGAGCCTGGCTCCCTGGCAGTGCTCATCCCAGTGCTCATCCCAGTGCTCATCCCAGCTCCTGCCCCTGTCCCTTGCAGCATGCAGCTGTTCTCTGCTGTTGCTTGTGCTGGTGCTGCCTGTTGCAGAGCACTTGTGGAGCCCTTCAGCTCTCAGGCTGACTGTGCCTGGCTGCCACTGGAGACAGGAGGCTTTGGGCAGCAGTGTGCCTCCTGCCCCTTGCTTGCCCTGTGTGATGTGCCCTCCCCAAGGGCGTGGTGGATGGTGCTGAGATGCTCTGTGGCACTGCTGCCTTGGCCCAGCTGCCCCAAGCCCCATCTGCTCCCTCCTGCAGTGTTCCCACCCCCAGTTTCCCAGGAATGGACGGGGATGCAGCTGCTGGAGCAGCTGGAATTTCTGGTGTCCATCTGCCTGGGTCAGTGCTGCTCTGGGGCAGAGCTGGGATGGGAGTGAATACTTTGCTGTTCTTCACAGTCAGGCTGGGGTGTGCGAGTTCAAGCATGGGTAAATATTTCATGAACATTTCAGGGCTTTGACTGTTTTGGTTTTTTTGTTTTGTTTTTAACCCCAGATGTATATTCTTCTAATTAATTAGAATTTAAAAACTAGTTACTAATTAGTGTTGTAATGCCAATGCCAACTCTATCAGAACTCCAATTACCAGTGACCATAGGCAGTGCTCACTGTATCAGTCAGAAGAAAAATCTTTTTAAGTACACAGAAATTGCTGAATGCTGGATATTTGTCCCTGTGAGTAGTTGTATTTAAATCATTTTTTCAGAAAGCTTTCTTCTATTACAGCAACTTGAGAGAATCCATCTTTAATAGGTTATAATGAAAAATGAAATATGTGTCTATTAAGCAGTCTGCTTGATCTGTTTGTTAATATAACTCTAAATAATTGCCAGAACTATGGGTGAGGTATTTGCCTTTCACAGGCACGAGCTTCTCTGTCAAGTACAAAGTAGGCAAAGGAAGTGCAGTCCCAGGAGATCCACGGGAATGAAACCAACTGAAATTGTAACTCTGCTGCTGTAGCTTCTCCAGAGGCACCTGGCAGGTCAGGGACAGGTTTGCCACTGCAGCCTCCACCCAGGAGTTCACCCAAGGCTGGCAAGTCCTGCTCAGCAGGAGCACAGCAGGCTTGGGGAGCATTGCAGGGCTTTGCTTCAGGGGAACATGGAAGACATTAATGTTTTTAATGATTTCCATTTTTTCTGCCAATTAATTTGCAAGACACATAGACATGAAGCTGAACTAATCAAGACTGAACAGAAGGGCATATTAAAAAAAGCAACTCTGACAAGAGAGGATTTCCTTCTTTGGTCCATGGCAGCTTCACTGGTGAGGCAGACACTGTTCTGGACAGGCAGCTCATGCTGTGGGTGTGGGAGCATTTCACCTAAATCTGAGGGACTTCACAGGGTTTTTAAGTGGTTGTGGTGCACGGTCCCTTCAGGCCAAGGCAGCATGGAGAGGGGCTGCTGCTGCCCTGTCTGGAATGTGCCCGTGCCTGTCCCTGGCACAGCAGCTCAGAACTGTGCCCAGGCTGCAGTCAGTGCTTCCAGCACACCCTCACTCCTGCTGGCACCTTGTCAGACATCTCCCAAAATGTGTCAGGCACCTGAAAGCTGAGTGTGCTTGCTACTATCCCTGCTAAGACCTCCTCCTTGTGCTGCCAGTGTGCAGTGCTCTGGAATATAGAACATGGAAATAATTAAGTAGATTAATTAGCTAATGTTTGCACAGGATCTGGGAAATATAAAGAACTATATAATTGCTGAGTACAGTAGATTAATTAGTAAATGTTTACCCAGTACTTGGTAAATGTAAAGGCATCACAGCAGTGCTCAGTGTTATAATTAATGAAGTTTTCACTCTGGGTTGCCCTGCTCTGGTTCTGAGGCAGGACTGTGCTCTGCTCTGCTCTGCAGCTGTGTGCTGCTGTGCTCTGGCTGCAGGGTGCAGGGCAAAGAGCCCAGAGCAGCTCTCTCCTCTGCTGAGAGCAGGGACTGCAATTTGGGCAGCTGTCCTTGCCACAGGCTGGGCTGTGCCCGCTCCTGGACTCTGCCCATGGGGTTTTCTGTCCTCAGCTCGTGGTGAGAGCAGGCTTTGTGAGCTAGCTGGGAGGTGGAAGCACTGAACTTGCCTATTGGCTGTGTCTTTGATTCATTCCAAGGCTTTCTTGCTCAGGTTCAGTGGATGGAGGATGGAGGAAGCCTGAAGCAAGGAGGGAAGCAGAATGGCAGGCATGGAGCAGGCAGGTGTTCCCAGCCCTGCTGCCCTGGGAATGCTCTGGGATGCCTGAGTGCCAGGCAGGAGGCAATGACTTCACAGAATATCTTTGTTAGGGTACCCTGCTTAGCATCAAAGAAATGTCAGGGCTGCTCCACAGTGACTCTCTGCCTGCAGCACTAAACTAGCCTGTCATTCAGCAGCCTGAGTACAAACCACAGCTGCTGACAGAGTCCTGGAAAATTTTATTTTTCCACATCTAATTGCCCTTTTTGCTTTGTAAACACAAAGGTTGAAGCTTAAACTCTGACAGCTCTAGTAGCCTTTTGCTTAACTCCTTAAAAAAAATGACATCCAGCATGTTAAATTTTGCTTTTACTGCAGCCTGAAATCTCACAAAATCTGCACAACATTTTTTTAAAGATCATTGAAGCATTTCAGTACTCACTTTGGGAAAAATCCTTCAGCTCACAAAAAGACAAAAGCTGGTGCCTGAAGAGCCAAGACCTTTCCCCATAGCAATTCAGAATAAAAATGCTTGACCAAAAGAGGCAGAGCAAGTAATCAGCATTCCACCTTTCCCTGGGAGCAGATTAAGGAATGCCTATCTGCTCTTGTTATTGCTCCAGAAAGAAATGAAAGACCAAAGACAGGAGAAAAAGAAAAGCAACAGTTAAAAAGCAAAACTGGATATATCATAGCAGCCTGAAAAGTTCCAGTTGAGTTTCTCTGGTGAAGTGGGTTCTCTGCCCTGGGGAAGGGTCTCCCCAGTGGGGGATGCACTGTTCCCCAGACTGGGAGCTCGTGCCTGCAGGAGCCTCCTCTGGGCCAGGGCTTTGGGCTGCTCCTGCTGCAGCCTTCACCACTGCAGATGCATGTCCTGAATCTCTTCAACCACAGAGAAATGATTTTTGTAGCACAGCTCTTGAAGAAAGACCCTCTCTTTTCCTGGGAGGTGCTGCCCATTCCCGTGCCTGTTTTGGTTCCTGTGCTCCAGGGTTCACATGTGCTTGGTTCCCATCTCTGCTGTAGGCTTTACTTTTGTTCCTGCAGATATATTTGACTATTTCCTGTTTCATGGAGGATGTGAATTCAACCAGAGGTGTTGTCATGGTTTGACACTGGCCAAGTGCCAGGCACCCACAAAGGCCAAAGCTGGGCAGCAGAGAGAAAAAAATTATTGAAGGGTTCATGAGTTGAGATAGGGACCATGAGAAAACTCTCCAAGGCAAAACAGGCTCAAAGTGCCAGTGGAGGAACCTTGTGCTGATGTTCCCTGGCTATCACTGGCCACATCACTCTCCTCTTTCCTGAGCCTTGCTTTAGCATCCACTCTTGTACTTCTCCCTCGTCCACCAGACACTCCATTTCTCTCCTGCAGGGCTCAGCTGATTGGCATTTTTGCTCTGCACCAGGCAGGGTGTGCTGTCAGCTGCCAGCCAAGGGATCAGGATCAGATTGTGGCTGTGATAGTGATTTCCTGCCTTTCAGCCTGAGCAGATGGTGTGCTGCTCCCAGCCCAAGGCTTGACTTGCACAGTGCTTCGTGGCTGGGCCAAATGGCATCTGTGGAATCTGTGCACATGGAGCTCTCACAGAGCCTTGTGAGGGAAAGGAGCTGCTGTGTCCTCTGAGGACCCTGCAAAGTTATCCCCACTCCAGGAGTGCTGGGATGCCTTTGTTTGCTGCATGCAGTCCTCCAAGCTACACTTCTGTTCCCCAGCCTAGAAGTCTGTTGCTGATATACTCAGTAGCACATTTAGGCTTTGATATTTTAGAGAGCAGCTAGTGTTTTATCCAGTAAGAGATGCTGCTTTTGGATTTTGTGTTACAGGATCAATAAGGAGCAAAGGAATGGGGTCCCATATGATAGCCCTGGTAATGGATTTGCTCCCAGGATTTCCAGATCTCCTTCCTGGGACAGTTTTCCATTCTAACACAACAGGTTTTCCTGTCTAGCTGCTGCACAGGATAACCTCACGTGGCTGTGAGGTTTGTGTAGGTGTTGTATTGGGGTTTGCAGCAGTGGCAGGAGCCCCCCATGCCTGAGGAGGGGGGAGGCTCTGGTGCTGATGGAGCTGTCAGGAAGGGGCTCAGCCCCTGCACACCCAGCAGAGCTGGCAGTGTTCTGACTGCCACGTGAAGATCCGTGAAATGAGGGATCATCAAACGTGGCCACGGCCTGCCAAAAAATAACATTTCTCCTGAACCTCATCCTGTAACAAAACAGCTCCTTCTTGTAAAATAATCAGCTTTCATCTCTTCATTTATTGCATTTCATGGGAACAACTGGCAGCTTGCTCACGTGTGCCAATTTATTAACTAAATCTCATTTACTAACTGGGAACAAATTCTTTTTTCTTGTAGCTGCTGAATACAAATGAGGTTGGGCTGCAGAGCTGCCCAGGAAGCTTCCTTGGCCCATTTGTCCCTCTGTCAATGACAGTTTGATTCTGCCAGTAAAAAACTTCTCTTCTGCTGGGCCCTGCTGTGCACGAGAGGGTTGCTGAGCCTCAGACTAAGGAAGGAAGAGGAGGAAGAGCAGGCTCAGAGCCCTGCCCAGGCTGCTGCTGGCTTTCCTCAGCTCTTCTCTGCTCTCCCATAGGGGATTTTCCCTGCTGCACCCTCCTGGCTCAGCATTTCCAGCTGCTCCCTGGGGAGCACCCTGGGCACTCCCTGCACCCATCACTCCTGTGCCCACATGCAGTTCCCAAACAGGGAGAGAAGCTCCCTGAAGCAGCCTGGCACTCACTCTCAGGACAGGGGCACTCACTCTCTGCCAGGTGAGTGCCTTTCAGAGGCTTTGGCAGGAGACAGAGTCAGGTTGAGCTTTGAAATCCCTGGGAAGGGCCAGTCTGTGATGAGTGTTTGCTTCTTCTTCATACCGGCCTCCAGGTTTAATGGTTTTTCCCAAGCAGGAAAAATAGCAAAAAAGATAATTCTTTTAAAACTGTTTATCTGAGAGTCCAGATTGTCAAGCTTTATGCTGCTAGATAAATCATACTAACTAACTGAGAGTTAATTTGTCTGACCATAAAGTGGATTCAATAAGTGTAAAACAAAACTAATTGGTTTGCTTCCATACAAATTTAATAATACTATAAAATGTGATCAATGCAAATAAAAAACATTGAGTAGGTTAATTGTCAAGAATCTATTAAGGAAAAATGTTTTTTCTTTCAGGAATTGAAAACTGTGTGGACCCAGACACAGATCCTGCAGCTGGCACCTCCCAGGGACCAGACACAGATGCTGTGCTGCCCACAGCCTCCCCAGTGCAGCTCCCAAGGCAGGGGTGCTGGAGGGCCCCAGGAGCACCCAGAGCCCCAGGGGTGCTGGGGTCAGTCCCCTGTCACTCCCTGAGCCTGGCACAGTCCCTCTGTTGCTCAGGGAGGAGCAGGGGAGTGCTGCAGTCACTGTGGTGTGCCCTGGCCAGAGCTGGCAGTGCTGTTGGTTTGTCTGCTCCTGCCCCACCATCAGCTGCCCTGAGCCTCCAGGAGAAGCACAGCTGGGAGCCTCTTGCTGTGCCAGGCACCCTGGAGAGCTTGCTTCCCCCCACTCCTTTCTCCCTTCTCCCCAGATGTTGAGGTTGAGTTCTAATATCTCATAAGATCGTGGTCATGCCATAATTTCAGCCTGCAGAAAACCCTTTCCATACAAGGGCTAGGATCCATGCCCTGTTCTGTACTATAAGGAAACTTGAGATGCTGATAGTTTATTTGATAAATACCTAATATAGCTTAAATAATCATTTAATGCAGACAAATAGAAAAGAGAGCATCCATATGCTGTGGTGTAATAAATAATACTGGCAACTTGCTGGAAGGAAAGTGTAAAAAAGTACAGGGAGGCAAATGGCTCCTTGTGAGTGGAACAGACTCCCAGCAAGGACACTGCCCTGCCAGGAGCAAAGCCTGTTTGCTTTTGCAGCTGCCCCTCCACCACTTTCCCACGCTGATGTTGTGGGTTTTGTGAGTACAGCTCTCAGCCTTTCTTTGAGCTCCAGTCAATGACTGCTTATGGGTTTTTGCTTTGCTTTATAAGCTCAGTGGTATTTGGGAAAGCATTCGGATCCCCTCCATGAGCTCTGACAGATTACAAGGGCTGCACTTAACTGAGTTCACAGTGTTCCACCGTGTCAGCCTCACAGCAGCAGAGATGTGCCTTGGCATAGCAGAGGATAAAAGCTACGCAGAGGTGGAAGATAAGTGGCAATAAAAAGTAAAATGTGGAGTGTCTGCCCTTTAAAATATATTAGGAGGTTTATAAATAAGCTCTGTGTTTTTAGGATGAATGCAGAATTGCTCAGTCCCTGAAGAATCTGACCTTGAAAAGAAGAAATGCTGTGAGCAGCTTTCAAAAATGTTCTCAGAATGATCAGACAGGACAATCGCTCTTGCTTATCATTTCAGCAGTAGGTGGTGTGTTTGCTTGGCATGGTTTGGGAAGAATCTGGAGCTCCAGCCTCCTCTTCCTCTCAGGAACCTCAGTGTGCAGTCAGAGGCAGAGAGCTTGAGGGTAAAGTTTCGAGTGCCTGGTGAGATTTCCGGGCTGAGTCACTGCTGGCAGCTGGGACGGTCTAGGCTGATTTGGGTGCTGGTTTGACAGCCAAGCTCCGAGGTGTGGGGCTGGAACAGACACAAGTGCTCAGCCTGGCTCTCACACCTCTCTTGGCTGCAGCTCCTGCCTGCTGAGCGGGGCTGTGCACTCTGCCAAGCCAGCAAAGCTCCTCTGCCCCTCCTCCTGCTGAGCATCCTCAGGATGTGCCTGAGCTGTGCTGAGCCTCTTCTCCAAGGATGCTCGGATTTGGGTCTCCCACTTACACAGCAGTGCAGCAGCCCCTCTGGGCTGGGCAGGACTTTCTGCCTTCCCTGGAGCTGCTCCCCTCTGTGTTGGGTACTCAGCTTTTGGGGGGCGTGAGCTTGTGAGCAGGAGGCTGGGGAGTGGGGAGAGCTGGGTTTTGGCTTTTGTCCTGGTACATGCTGAGGATGCTTTCTCTGGACACCTAGAGGTTCTGGCCCAAACTGGAAAAGGCTGCTGCTGATTTGGGATTCTTCTGATTTCAGGCAGCCTGGGGTGAGATCCAGGTCTTGTCTTCTGCAACAGCTCAGTCTTGAATGAATGCCATCCTACCAGCCTCTGCTTGGGCAATATGGAAAACAGAGGCCCTGCAGATTCTTTTAGGGGTACTGAGCAAGTGGTGTGGTGAGGTGAACCATAGCCTGCCTATTTTAAATGTGTACTTAGAGAAAGCAGAGATGATTCCCTATGTGGAGAATAACCAGCAAATTGATCCCTGCATGTCCTGGCACAGGGAGCCAAAAGCCCCTTGTGCTCTGGGCTCTGGCCGAGAAAATGTAAACAAACTCCAGTTTTATGTCTGACCAAGGAGACATAAACCAAGCATGTATTGTAGCCTTTTAAATATTTTGACATTTTACAATCCATCAAGGCCTTTAATTGTATTTTGAGTGAGTTGTTCTATATGTAAATACCAGTTAATGTTGAAATTGTTTATAGCCAAATTGTCTGTTTATGCAAATTGTGTTCCAAGATCGCAGAGCTTCTATTGTACAATAAACATGTCTGTTTTGTTTAATGCTGGAAGTGTTTCCTTTGGCTGCTGTAGCTCTCTGGCGCTGCTGGTGTGGGGTGAGTGCCAGCTCTGTGGGGCACAGGGATGTGGGGCTGCTCCCAGAGCTCTGCCGCGGCTCTGGCTCCCTGGAGCTGCTGCCCTGGCATGGTTTGGGCTCCTTTTCTGCACAGTCCGTGAGCTGTGGTGCCACCCACAGACCCTGGGGAGCCCAGGCAGAGCCCCCAGGTGAGGGTGCTGCCTTGGGGGATCCCCCACACCTCTGCCCTCCCTCGGTCCTGTTCACTCCTGCCCTGGTGCAGACGGGCAGCATTAAACCCGAGCGGCTCCCGCTGGGCTGAGCGCGGAGCAATGAGCGCGCTGCTCCCGCTGCGGGCAGCGACCGGGACCAGCGCCCGAGATGGATCTGCTGCCCCGGGAGGGACAGGGCCGGCGGCGGCTCTGCGGGGCTTTATCACGGGCAGCACTCGCGGGGCAGCGCTGCCCGCACCGACCGCGGGGCGGGATCCGTGCGGGATCGGGGCGGGATCGGTGCGGGATCGGGGCGGGGATCGGTGCGGGGATCCGTGCGGGATCGGGGCGGGATCGGTGCGGGATCGGGGCGGGGATCGGTGCGGGATCGGGGCGGGGATCCGTGCGGGGATCCGTGCGGGATCGGGGCGGGATCGGGGCGGGATCGGGGCGGGATCCGGCGGGGATCCGTGCGGGGATCGGTGCGGAATCGATGCGGGGATCCGTGCGGGTCCCGATGGCAGCTCCAGCGCTGCCCTCTGTGCCCAGGGATGCTCCTTTCCCCGCATTTGTCACCCTGATAGCGCTGGGATCTGGCCTTTGTGTTCACTTAATGCCAGCATTCCTCGGGGAATAGCGCGGAGCAGCCGCACGACCTGAAGGTGGGCTCCCGTATTATTTCTTCATTAATATTTGTTGTTCATAAATATATATTCACTCCTATTTATCACAAGAACACCGATTACAAACCATAAATTCCAACTGTGGGGAATATTTCAGTCCAGTTTTATTAAAAAGTGATTTTTTAAAATGTTGCTGAGGCTTTTAGCCAGTTATGTGCTACTAAATATTTAAATCTGTATCTCTTGAGGCATGCTGAATTACAGCAAGGGGATATTTAATGTTCCCATTTCTCCAGCATAAATCTGTGAAAGATTGACTGGAAGAAAAATGCAGTCAGGAGCAGCCCACATACTTGCTGGCTGCTCTCTCATGCCATGCACCCACGTCTGTGCCACTGGCAGCACTCCAGCCTGGAGCTGCTGGCTGCCCCAGAGCCATCCTGCATCACCCTGCCCCTCTGAGCTGGCCCGGGGCTCTGGGGGCTCTGGGCCAGCATGTGGCACAACCCTGCCAGTCTCTGGCCATCCTGCTGTGGCACAGGGTGGCTGCTGTCAGAGTCAGGAGCTGTTACCCACCAATTACACTGCAGGTTTATTGTGCCTGGTGTATGGCATGAAAAGCTTTCGACAGTTAAATGGTGCTAATATTAACCTCTCCCTCATGGGCTCTGATAGTCTGCACCACTAAAAGTGTGATTAAAAAATTAAGTCATCTGGAAGGGGTTGGCATGTGGTGTTAAACAATGGTAGAATGAATTTTTTATGAAAATTGGCTGCAGGGAGAGAGGTTGCTCGTGCAGGATATCCATGGCAGCAGCTGAGGGTGGTGGCAGGGCTGAGCCCTGGCATGGTGCTGGGGCCAGGGCGAGGAGGAGGCAGGCAGGGCAGCACTGAGCCTGGCAAGGCAGGCTGGCTGCCTGGGCCTCTGGGCTTGCAGAGTTTTCTCATGGTTCTCACTGAGCCAAGGGCTCTCCCTGCTGCAGGGGCACAGGCTGGTGGCCCCTCAGCTTTGTGGCTCTGCACAGTGCTTGTAACAGCCAGAGGGGCTTGGATAAATGGCTGTTGAGGAGGCTGCAGGGGAGGATGGAGATGTGCTCTTGTCTGGGGCAGACACCTGGGTGGCCCCTGTGGGACACTCCTGGCACCTTGACCTGCTGGTGCTAACACTCAGCACACCACACAGGGCAATGCTATTCTGATGTGGAAAAGCTTTAAAGTACATACAGCTCCTGGCAGGTGACTAAAAAGCTGTTATTTGGTTCAGAAAAGCAATCCAAGATTGCCCTTAAACAGCCTGTTTGGGAATAAGTATGGGCTGGGGCTGTGGTTCCCTCTCCTTCATCTTTCCCTTCTTCTTTTGCTCTCGTTTCCTGGCCTGTTCAAGGTCTGTGGTGGGGCTCAGAAGCTGAACCACCGTGAGGACCAACGCCCCCTCCAGCTGTGTCCCAGCTGTGTCCCCAGCCCTGGCCCTGCAGTGTCCCAGGTGCTGCCAGCATGGGGAGGATGATGCTGTGTGTGCCAGTGCCACTGCCAAACCAAGCTTCCTGACCAAGGAAAAAAATCAAAAACGGAAAAGAAAACTTTTCACAGCTGGAAACCGACCTGAGGTCTGCCAAGCTGGAGGTGGCAGACACCTGCACAGGGGCAGGCAGGGTCTGGGGCCAGGGGTGCTGGAGCACGAGTGGGACAGGGCCAGCTGTGCCAGGGCCAGCTGTGCCAGGGCCAGCTGTGCCAGGGGCAGCACACACAGCTGGCCATGGCCACCCCTCTGCCCCTGACCACTCCTGTCCTGGCACAGAGCGAGGCACAGGGCTCAGCCTCTGCGTGGGGCTGCTGGGCTCCAGAGCTGCTGAGACCACAGAGGAGGCTCCTGCAGCCCTGAAGGAGTCACTGAGTGCTGGCAGAGCCACGTGCTGCGCTTCAATGGAGGCACCCAGAATATTCATATTGCCATTTATTCTGTTCTGTTTCTCCATTGATTTTAATTAAGTTCACTCTCCTGCCAAGCCTGGGGAACACAAGCAAAAATTGAAAATGCTGAAAGTCAGCTTGCTTTGAGCTTGTGTCTTCCCAGCCTTCCAGAGAACAGAGGGAAGGGGGCTTGCACCACCACAAGGGCATTTCCTGTGCTTTGCTGGTCCCCAAATAATAAACATAAAATTAAAATCCTGTTAGGAGAGTCACAAAAGCTATTATAGCTCAGCAGTTGATATTGACTGTGATCAAATCTTTTATGTGATTCACAGTATTCTGGGCTGCTCACGTTCACACCTTGATCATGTTAGCTCTGGCTTGATGTTTTTTTCTTCCACACTGAAACAAAGCAAAAAGAATGACAAAATTCCAATCTAATCCTGCTGTATCAGTTTGTGCCATACTTCTGCCATGAGCAGCAGTGTCTGGTGCTGCTGTGTGGCCTCTAAAGAGAGGCTCCTCCTGGGAACAGGGGCTCGTTCTGGTACTGCTGTTACTGATGAAGTGGCCCGAGAAGCAGAGCATCCCTGGACCATGGTGGTTCCAACCAAACTGAGAACTTTTGGGAAGAACTGGCTGCTCTGTGTGGTGCTTGGCACCTTGCTGGCCACAGGCCCAGCCATGGCACCACCACACCAGGGCACAGTGGCCACATCAGTGCCTGCAGCGCTGAGCTCACCCTGCCACCATGGCAAATCGTTATTTGTGCTCTCAGACCCTGCTAAGTCACAGATAATTAATGTCAGGAAGCTGCCATGGCGCAGTGGCTAATAGCTCAGCAAAAGGAGACACATTGGTCAATTAGCAGCTATTTGATCTGACAGAAACAGCAAAGGGCAGATCTGGCTGCCAGCCCCTGCACCCCTCCCTCGCTCCCTGTCCTGCTGCTGTCAGGGACCCAGGCGTGGATCCATCCCTGGAGGGTGGAGAGGACCCCCAGACCCAGCCTGTGCCCTGTGCTTGCTGCAGCTGCATCGGGGCTGGTGTGGGATGCAGGGTGTGCACGGGCATCCTGGCCACCAGCTCAGCACCCGGGCACGGGGACAGGCTGCAGCAGCACAGAACCCACGGCAGGGACAGCCCCCTGCACTGGGAGATGAGATGTTTTCCTCTGGAGAAGCCCACATTATGAATTTTGCAATATTGTTAAAGTATTAAATTAGAAAGAGACCTCAGAGCAACAGAGGAGTAATAGCTGCATGTGTGATGCCTCCAACTCTAGGCACAGCAATATAAGGGGATTTGTGAAGTTTAACACTATTCTTTCATCTTGGGGCTGAGGCCATGAGATGAGACTCCATGGTTCACCTAAAAATAAAAACATACAGGGGGTGAGGCTGGATCTGTTCCATCCCCTTGGAGGGAGTGCCAATGACCCACCCTGCTGTTGCTGTCACAGCTGTGACACGTCCCCAGCACAGCACCCAGCAGCTCTGCCTGCCCTGGGGCTGCAAGGGCTCTCTGTTCTCAGCCCCTGTGCTGCTGTTGCTGGTCGGGGTGGTCGTGGACCCAGCTCCCTGTGCTGGGCCAGCTGTGAGCAGAGCAGAATTCTGACACCTCCAGGGCCTTTGTCCCTGCAGGCCACTCTGTCCCTGGAAATGCCAGGTGCTTCCAGGGCTGTGCTACTTTGCTCTGAGGGATGTTGGTGTCAGGAGCTGGGGTTGGTTTTCCTTTTCTTTAGCAAGGGACTCTGATTACACTCAGTCTCCTTCAGAAATGTGATGCTTTAATACTCAGTCTTGGCCAATGAGGGCTATTCCTAGAATAACATTTATTTAAGGGCTCTGGCTCTCTATCTGTGATGCACCACTGGTCTGCACAGTGCACTTACTTTCATCAGCTCTTTTGAAATCAGCTCCAACTGAAATTAGAATAAACTGTAAAATTTATAGCTGTTTCCTTCCTTTGCAATTAGCACAGTAAGTGTGTGATGAGAGGCCTCAGGCCAGGGGAAGGAGCCATTGTGTTTTTCCCTTGTACCTGTCTCGCTCTGCAGCCTGGCCCAGCATCATCCCCCCTAGATGGAGCTCTGCAAAAACATTTGGAGCCAGGGAACAGAACTCTCCAGTGTCCCTGCAGTCCCCAGACTGGTCATTAGGAAAATCCTGAGCTTTGTGCTGGGTGAGCAGGAGCCAGTCTGTGGTCTGCAGGCAGGAGTGGGATGGGGGCCCTCGGTGGGGTGAGAGCAGGGGGTGCCCTGGTGTGGCCATGGGTGCCCTGCAGTGGCCAGGGGTGCCCTGCAGTAGCCATGGGTGCCCTGGAATGGCCGTGGGTGCCCTGGAGTGGCTGTGGGTGCCCTGCAGTGGCCATGGGTGCCCTGGTGTGGCCATGGGTGCCCTGGAGTGGCTGTGGGTGCCCTGGAGTGGCCATGGGTGCCCTGGTGTGGCCATGGGTGCCCTGGAGTGGCTGTGGGTGCCCTGCAGTGGCCAGGGGTGGTGGCTGAGCTCCAGCAGGGAGTCTGGCACTGGCACTGGCAGGGCTGGGCTGGGCTGGCTCTGCCAGCAGAAGTGCTGAGTACTTGAGTCCCAGAAAGGGGCCAGTGTCTGATGTGGAGTGCCTGGCACAGCAGGGCAGCTGCTTTCCTGCTGTGGCACACGCTGCTGAGCTGGCTCCTGACCCGAGCTGCTGGGTCATCCACGTGTGATCACTCCTTTGGCTTCAACAGCACTAAATTAATTCACACATTTTATATACATAAAAAAGACATACTGTCATAAAACCAGCTAGCTGAGTATTCCCTGATGAAAATGAAGTGCTGCTGTGCCTCAGAAGTGCTGGTTCTGGATCATTTCTCTGTTAAATATTTGGTGAAGTCTGACTGAAGCCCTGGTGTCCTCCCTGCTCAGCCCTTTCCACACCCTGGATGTCATCCTGTTCCTGAACTTCTGAACTCAAAGCATCCCATGCAGGCAGGTTCTCACTGTCCACGGGGCTCTGGGCTGCAGGTCTGCAGGGCAGAGCTGCCATCAGCACCCTTGTGTCCTTGGGGTCTGTCCTGGGATGGTGCTGCTCACAGACAGCCTGTGTCTCCTCACCTGGGCTCAGAGACTCAGTGCTTATGAATCCAAGGAATAGGTGGTGAATTCTGCTGCCTTGGCAGATATTTGGGAAATGGTTGGATCAGCTGCTGAGCCTGGGGGAGTGTCAGGGCTCGGTGCAGTGCTCAGACACTCCCCAGAGGGCTGGAGTCAATGTGTTTGACTTGTACAGCAGGAGCAAAACCTCTCCCGGGCTCAGAGCACGGCTGGGGAGAGGGGGCCAGGAGCTGTGTCTGTTTGACAAGCAGGGGTGGGAGTGTGACTGTCCCTGCAGACTGCAGCTGCTGCTGCTGCTCTTCTGCTGCTCTGCTGCTCTACTACTGCTCCTCCTCTGCTGCTGCTGCTCCTGTTCTGCTGCTGCTGCTGCTCCTGTTCTGCTGCTGCTGCTCTGCTGCTGCTGCTCTGCTGCTGCTGCTCCTGTTCTGCTGCTGCTGCTCTGCTGCTGCTGCTCCTCTGCTGCTGCTCCTGCTCTGCTGCTGCTCCTCTGCTGCTGCTGCTGCTACTGCTGCTGTTCTGCTGCTCCTGCTCTGCTGCTGCTGCTGTTCTGCTGCTGCTGCTGTGCCCTGGAGCACTCAGCTGCTCCCTTCCCTCCCACCCTTGCTGTGAGCTCCAGGGCAGCTGCTCACCTCGCCCCCTGCCCTGGTGCTGTGCCCTAACAGGACATGTTAAATGCTCATCCCTGCCCTGGTGCTGTGCTCTAACAGGACATGTTAAATGCTCATCCCTGACCTTTCCCACTGCAGCTCAGCTGAGGCTCTCCTTCAGCCTGAGCTGACAGCAGGGACTGTGCTCAGCCCAGGCACTCACAACCCCCTCCCAGCACTCCCTCCTGGAATTTTGATGGGCACATAACACAGTTCAAGGCTTCCTACACTCCTAGAAAGAAGGAAGCTTTGAGAGACCCCCCAAAGCCAATTCCAGCTGCAGAGCAGTTAGCTCTTGTCAGGTTAGTGCTCCTGAGCAGCCTCTGGCAAGGACAGATGGGGCAGGGTTTGCAAGTTCTGCTCTTAGCCTTTCTGGGGCACCTTGGCTGCTGTGCCAGGAGGAGGAGGAATGTTATAGCTGAGCCTGGAACATTTTGCAGTGGCATTTCTCTTAGCAGGTTTATGATCTTTTCTGCCTCAGCTGGGAAGCCAGCAGGACTGAATAAATCTCCAGGCCAACAAAAGCCCAGGATGTTTCCACAATTGCCAGGGTGTTATTAATTTACAAGTACATTATTGCATTTCTTCCTTCCTAACAGCTTCCACTTGGGTGGGAAGTCCTTTAGTGTATTTGGGTGGCCAAGCCTGTAAAACTGCAGAGGGTCACCTGCCAAATATTTGTGCCATTAATGCTGGTGACCTGCAAATGTGAAAAGGTGAATTTGGTGCTTTCATTTGTCAGGTATTGCAGTTCTCTGCAGCCCCCTGGCACAGGGCTGCCCCAGAGGGCCAGGGTGGAGGGTGGCTCTGGGCAGGCTGAGTGCCAGCACCAGGAGCCCAGCCCTGGGGTGTAACCCAGCCCTAAAACATGGCAGAGATGGAAACGAAAGAGTAACAGCTGGAGTTCATTGCCCACCCCATGAAAAACTCTGTGTCCCACCCATACAGGGGTAAGCAGTATGAGCTGCTCCAAGAAATCCTTCATTGTCTGTGGAAATGGGCTTGGTTTTACAGAAAAAAAAAATACAGTGAATTGAAAATAAATGGCATTATTAGCAGAAAGGGAGTCCCTAATTAACCAGATATAGTCCATTACTGTAGCCTTCAATTCATTAAATTGCATAATTACATAAAAACACTGTTGATGTGCTATTCAGTATATCTGGTATTGTCTTCCTAATAATTAGCTCCATAATTGTCACTTTGACAGGGTAATTAAAAATGTTTAAAGATGTTGTGTCAGCCTGTTCTCCTTTGCTGAGCTCAGTTGGATGTCTCTGGAAGATGATTTTCTACCCGACTCAGCCATGGTTTTGTATTTGATTTATGCCAATGTGTAGCAGGAATGACCAGGCTCATGGATTACTTTGATGTTCCTGTTAGGCTGATTTTTAAGAGTAGGAGAAAAATAACTTCAGATGTAATTTTCATTTACTTTTAGGAAATCTGTGATCCCATCCCTTGGTTCATGCTGCTGGTGATGTAACTTTCATTTTTATGGGCAGAGTGTTGTGTGAAATCTGACATTTGCAGCCCTACATCAGGGTTCTGTTTGCTGTGTTAAACCTTTCATTCAACATCCAGTTTTTGTGAAGGGAGGGGGAAATGCAGGGAGGGGTTATCTCTGAGGGGTGTGGCTGCTGGGGGACAGGCAGGTGAGCACTGGGCACAGGTGAGGCTCCAGGAACTGGTAACTGAGTGTGGGACAGCCCAGACAGGGTGCAAATGCCACCCCAGGAGCAGAGCTGCTGCTGGACTGTGCTGCTGTGCAGGTGCTCTCCAGAGTCTCTCCTGGCAGGCACTCTGGCTCCTGTGTTCAATGGCAGTGATTGCCACCCTGGATGGCCAAAACCCTGACTGGTTTTCCTTTTCAACAAAATAAACTCTAATATTCGCTGCTGAGAAGTGATAAATTAATCTATCCTCACACCCAGGAGCTTTGCCAGCTGGATTTTGGCTGGATGAGAGTCTGTTTGTGAAAGCTTTTAAGGATTTTTGAAAATAACATGTTTTGAATAGTTAAATGAATGAAGTGAACTGGTCTTCTGGAATAAACAGTAATCACATGGAAGTGAAATTTGAACTTCTTTCTTGAAAAAAAAAATCTGACACTTCTCTTTCTTATTTTTACGTTTGTATTTGTATTTATTTTTGTTACTGGGCTGTCTCTTACACTCTGCCCCAGCAGGCTCTGTGCAGACCATACACACCCAGTACCCACAGCCCTTGGCCAGGGAGTCCCTCCCAGCTGTGCCTGTGTCTCCCTGTCCAGATGGCCCCATTCCCCCAGCCTGCAGCCACGCTGTGGATTCAGTGCTCATAATTGCCTCACTAACAGGGAGACTTCACAATCTGTTGCAGGCCATTATATGCAAACCCATGCCCAAATAATTGACCCTCTGCCTTCCAAATTGCAGAAGTGCTTGAGCAATTTGTAATCTTACAGAAAAGGTTTGTATTCAAAGTATTTCAGACCCATATGAAAATATAATTGACATTGAGGTAACAAGGTGTAATTTTGTAGTGGCTCTGTCATTAGGGATGGTACACCCAGCCCTGAGCTCTGGGTGTTGTGCAGCTGCAGTGGGGCCTGGAGCTGGACTGATGCCATTTACTCCTCTCATCTTGCTCCACTGCCAGCCCCATCTCACCCCTGAGCCATCCCCACACAGCTGTGCCCAGCTGTGGCTGCTCAGAGGGCACTGGGGACTGCAGCAAGGCCATGGTGGCTGGGCCATGTCCCAGTGGTGCCAGCAGTGCTGCTGGGCTGGTCCTGGTTTCAGAACCTTGTTTATAATGAGCCATGCACGTGAATGAATCCTTGGGACAGGAAGGCAAGGAATGCAACATAAAACTGCACAAAGGTTTCTAGAGAACCAGCAAGGTCTCCTGTAGGATGATAGATCTCTCTTTAAGTCATAGGAGGAAAGGCTCCTACAAAGAGTAATAAATTCATAAATTTCTCTAGTCACCAGGGTTATTTCCAACAAAAGAATTTATTGCCTGGCATACATTTCTCTGCTCACAATAATGAGATCTGGGCTCCAACACGTGACATTTATGACTGGCATTATTAAAAAAGAGGAAAAGACATACAGTCTTCGAGGAAAATATGTGGAACAAATCTGCAGTTCACATGTACAATATATTCATACTGCAAACACTGCAGGCTGAGCTGGGTTTCAGCCAGGCAACCAGCAACTTTTGTGGATGTTTTCCTGGGAAATGTGCTGCAGTGGGACTGCTGACCCAGGAGGGTCTCCAGCCCCAGCCAGCCCCAGCCAGCAGCAGGAGCTCTGCAGGTGTCCTGGGCTCAGCCAAGGTACAGGGGGATTTGGGGATGCTCAGTGCCCTGTGCCAGGTGCCTGTCTCGGGGCCCAGGTGTGGGGCTGGCATCCCAGGTGACAGGCAGTGGCAGAGGGTGGGCACGCCTGTGCAGGATGGTCACTTTTGCTGGCCAAGGCATCAATGCTCAGCAGGAGTGGTTGTGCAGCTCAGTACAGCAGATGAGAGCAGTGGAGAGGAGGCTGCAGCTGGCTGGATTATGCAGATGTGCCTGCTGGAGGAGGAACTCAGCCTACCTGAGTCTTGTAATGAAACTTTACATGTGCTCAGTGCATTTTAATTAACTCTCCCTGCCCCTCCTGCCTGTCAGAGGCATCCAGAGGCTCTGCCTGGTGCTGGGAAGCGCGGGGCTTTGTGCTGCTCTGCAGGGAATGATTCCAGAGCTGCTGGGGATAACATCATCCTCATTCTCATCCTCATCCTCAGCCTCATCCTCATCCTCAGCTTCTTGCTGCCAAGGGAAGGCACCTGCCCAGGGTAGACTGGCCTCCCCAGACAGCATCCCAGCCTGCAGGGTGGCTCCAGGGAGAGCAGAACATCCCAGCCTGCAGGGAAGGCCAGAACATCCCAGCCTGCAGGGAGAGCAGAGCATCCCAGCCTGCAGGGACAGCAGAACATCCCAGCCTGCAGGGAAGGCCAGAACATCCCAGCCTGCAGGGACAGCAGAGCATCCCAGCCTGCAGGGACAGCAGAACATCCCAGCCTGCAGGGTGGCTGCAGGGCCAGCCCTGGGCACTCTGGGCACGGGGACAGCCGGGCTGTGGGACAAGGGCAGTGTGACCCCCTCTGATCAGGTGGGACCTGCAGCTGTCTGATCTGGGCTGGGGTGATGGACAGAGGCTGGCAGAGCACGCAGTCACCCCGAGGTGGGACGTGCCACCCCTGCCAGCTCCATGGGAGCAGAGGATGTGCCCCATGGGGCACTCCAGGAGCTGCCTGCAGATGTGATTGGCAAATGTGCTCTCTGTGTTAATGCCTTGTATACCTTGGTTATGGGGACCTCAGTAATGCCAGGGGAAAAAACCTGTGGGGGAAAAAACCTAGGAATTACACTGCCAGGTTGTTTGTAGGATAAATGCATCTAATAGGATAGGATTTCTAAAATGCAGTGATGGAATTTGGTGTGATGATGCCTCTCCAAGAGCACTCTGAGTGGTGGAGGAAATACTTCCCCAGGGAGCACTGCATGCTCTACTTGTGCTCCAAAGGGATGTTCTGGGAGTTAATCCTCTGATGGGAAGGCTGTCAATTATTGATACTCCATGTTTAGCTTTCCTACAAAGCTAGAAGTCTTCTGCAAACCTTTACATTAGCAGAATGATTGAATAATTGATATTACACAATTTATAGGGATTTTGAAAAATTGACAGTGCTGGTTGTCTGGGGAGGAGCCTAATTAAGGTGCAATCCAGCCAGCCCACGTCCCTCCCTGTTCTCCACCCCCTCAATCTGGGAAGCAGCAGGTGCAGAGGGAGCTCACGGCATTTGCATGGCAGAAAGAGTGAGCAGGGTGAAAACACTTCATTTGCATTTTTACTGAGCAGAATAGAGGTAAAGAGAAAAATAAGGTAAACATCCCAGCCAGCCCAGCCCAGAGCATGAGGTGCTGGCTGCGTGGGCAGGTGTGTCAGAGCCCACCTGAGGCTGCCAGGGAGGTGCCATCCTGCTGCACTGCTGGGATGCTTGCACGCAGAGAGGTGAGGGTGGGTCACCCTGACCTGCAGTGGCACTGGGTGAGAGCACACCCTGAGAGCTCTGCACCCATTCTGGAAACTGCTCTGTGCCCTGGTGCTGGGCATGGAGCCCTGGGCGTGCTCAGGGACCCCCGGGCCAGCTCCAGCACTGCCAGGGCACAGCACTGCTCTGCATGTGCTGCTGCTGAGCCTGCTCTTTGGTGCTTGATCCTTCAATTCAGCTCAGCAAACAATACCAGTCTATTTCTCATGGCATGCAGGGTGTCCCTGTGAGCAGCAGTGCTCTTTGGGGTGGGGGGCACCCAGAGACCCCAAGAACCGCAGAGATCCCAGAGACCCCAGAGCCCCCAGGGACCCCAGAGCCCCCAGACCCCCAGAGCCCCCAGACCCCCAGAGCCCCCAGCCCAGGCTCGGCTGCGGCGCCTTTGCAGAGGGGAGCCCGGAGCACGTTTCCATAGTTACTGCAGGCTCAGGGTAACAAGCAGAGATATTTAAAAATTGATTGTTCTAGCAACAGCTCATCCATGTTTGGCAACATCAGGCACTGCTGTCAGCTGGCTGCTCTGGGTGCAGCCCCTGATGTCCCTGTCTGGGGTGGTGCTGTGCAGGGAGGCTCTGGCCCAGCTGCACTGTGCTGTGCAGGGCTGTGAGCAGGGATGGGGGAGCCGGGCTCTTGGGAGAGCTGAGCCTGCCACGGGGACTCTGAATGCTGCCAGGGAGTGTGTGAGGAAAAGGCTTTTTATCCTCTCTCCATACATCACCAGCACTGACTACAAGTGGGTACTCCAGCAGCTCTGAGGGCTTCACGAGGCAAGGCAGCTGCCTCCTGCAGGGGTGGCCTCGTGTCCAGCTGCCCAGAGAGCCAGCAGAGCCCCGTGACCCCCTGGCTGCCCCATGGCCAGCAGAGCCCCGTGCCCCCTGGCTGCCCAGAGAGCCAGCAGAGCCCCGTGCCCCCCTGGCTGTCCCATGCCCAAGTGACCAGCAGAGCCCCGTGACCCCCTGGCTGCCCCATGGCCAGCAGAGCCCTGTGCCCCCCTGGCTGCCCCATGGCCAGCAGAGCCCCGTGCCCCCCTGGCTGTCCCATGGCCAGAAGTGCCCCGTGCCCCCCTGGCTGCCCAGAGAGCCAGCAGAGCCCCGTGCCCACCTGGCTGCCCAGAGAGCCAGCAGAGCCCCGTGCCCCCCTGGCTGTCCCATGGCCAGAAGTGCCCCGTGCCCACCTGGCTGCCCAGAGAGCCAGCAGAGCCCCGTGCCCCCCTGGCTGCCCCACGGCCAGCAGAGCCCTGTGCCCCCCTGGCTGCCCCATGGCCAGCAGAGCCCCGTGCCCCCCTGGCTGCCCCATGGCCAGCAGAGCCCCGTGCCCCCTGGCTGCCCCATGGCCAGCAGAGCCCTGTGCCCCCCTGGCTGCCCCATGGCCAGCAGAGCCCCGTGCCCCCCTGGCTGCCCCATGGCCAGCAGAGCCCCGTGCCCCCCTGGCTGCCCCATGGCCAGCAGAGCCCCATGCCCACCTGGCTGCCCCATGGCCAGCAGAGCCCCGTGCCCACCTGGCTGCCCCATGGCCAGCAGAGCCCTGTGCCCACCTGGCTGCCCAGAGAGCCAGCAGAGCCCCGTGCCCACCTGGCTGTCCCATGCCCAAGTGACCAGCAGAGCCCTGTGCCCACCTGGCTGATCTTTTCCTGATCTTCCTTCCACGAGACAAGAGGAGTGCAGGGAGATGGGTTTGTGCTTAGGCCACACTGAGAGGGGATGGACACAGGAGGATTGTGCTGCTGGAGCCAGGAGAAGCCACAGAAACTCCCAGAAACAGGGTGGGACCTGCACCACTCTATCCATGTGAGTCTCACAGGGGGAGTTAATTGCACTGATGGTAAAGACAGGCACATTGACAATTTGATTAGAAAGGAGCTTTGGTTCCCAAAGAGATGCAGCCAGGGGCAGAGGTTCTCTCTGATGCAGCAGTTTTTACCCCAAGGCTGCACTGCCTGTTGTGAGCAGACTGGGGAGAGCTTTGGTTTGATTTCATGCACCAGTTGGTCTGTCTTCATCTAAGTTGCTGCCTGTGCTCATAAATCCCTGTCCCTGGGCAAGAGTGATAAGATCTGAAGGCATTCCTGTCTGTGCAGTAAGAAGTTTGAAAAGATACATTAACAGGGTTGTTTAATTGCTGGGTATCGATGCCAGGAGCTCGGCTAATACACAAGAAGATTTAGAATTGCTCTTTTATCAGAGTTCATTGCAACTGTTTGCTGTGGCTGAGACCTGCTGGGAAAGTTAACTGAGAAGTTTCATTGGAAAATCTCTGTGCAGAAAGCTGTTGGGAGGGGTTGGGAGGCAAGGATGGTGCAAAGTCCATCTCAGCTCTTGGGTCAGTGGTGCTGGGTGTCCTGGTGTGTAGGGTATGAGCTGGGCTGAGGTTTGCTGTGGAAAGCAGAATGTGTGATGGAGGAGGATAGCTCCATGTGAATCTATGAAAAGAGGACAAAAGGCCAGGTTTGCACAGGAATATTTTGCCTGGAGTGGTGTGGCTGGAGGTCCCCTGCTACCAGAGCTGAAATGACCCCGTGTTTCCAACCCACACATGACAACTGCCCGGTTTGGAGCTGCAGCCAGGAGTTCTGTTCTTGTTTTTCCCAAGGGAAAGCAGCTGTTAACCCTTTGTTAAACCTGTTAACCCTTCTGCAGCGAGGATATGGTCCCTGGACCAGACCTCCCTGGTAGCTTTGAAGGGAGAGCTGTGGGTGTTAGGACTCATTTCTTTTGTATGACCATGCCAAAATCTAGGTGATCATCCCCTCAGGGCCACAGGACAGAACAGACAGAAGCTGGGGTTTTCCTGCAGCTGGAGGCTGGAGCAGTGCCTGGGTCTGCCAGCTGGGCTGAGGTGGGAGCTGATGCCTGAGAAGAGCTGGGAGAGCAGTGGGATTGTGGAGAATGAAATGGTGCTGGGGAGGGAGCCTGCAGGAGAGAATCCCCGGTTCCCTGCCAGAGCCAGGCTGGGGAGCAGCTCCTGCAGCCCTGCCAGGGCAGAGCCCGGGCAGCAGACACTGTCTGCAGCACAAAGGGCTCTGCTGCAGCTCAGCACAGACACGCTCAGATTAGAGAGAAGCCACACGGTGGGAACTGGATGTAATTAAACACCGGAACAACCTCGTGTCTCCTCCTCATTAGAAATGCTGCCTGTGAAGATCAAATGCTTGCTTTCTGAAAAAACTTTGGTTGCTCAAGCTGGAGTTAATCCAGGGTAGTCTGAAGGCTTGTGCTGGGCACGAGGTCACCCTGGGAGATCACAGCTCTGTGTCCTGCTCAGGTGAGACCCCACCTGCAGCATCCTGCTCTGGCACCCAGCAGGGAAGGGCAGTGTGACAGCCCTGCTCAGGTGTGTCAGCCCTGCTCAGGTGTGTCACCCTGGCTGTGTGACAGCCCTGCTCAGGTGTGTCCTCCCAGCCTGGGCTGGCAGCTCCAGCTCCCTTCTGCTGATGGGCTCCTTGCAAGGCTGTGAGTCTGATCCTTCACAAAGGCTTTGTTTCCTCAAGGGCTGGTCTTGGGCAACTCCCTGCTGCTTAGCTGGAGCAGGGAATTGGAGCTCATGGAGCACTGGTTTCATTTCTGCAGCCTGTGTGAAGTGATGTCTGGATGGTTTCAGTTTGTGTTGTCATTAGCACTCATATGGAAGGAAAAACCCCCTTGTGCCTGTAACTGGAAGGTGAAAGCTAACAGCTGGTCTCAGCTATTATTATACATGCCAGAAGCAGTAATGATTAAAGGGACTGCACTGTGAGGTAAAGAGATGCCATCCTGGAACCAGATGACTGGGTGATACAATTAAGATAAAGAAATCACATATTGTTGGCAATGGGGAAGCAGGAGTGATGAAATGTGTGATTGGGAAGTGTGGGAACAAGATGAAATTAAAGAAAAATCACAATACGGAGCAGAAAATGAGCAGGACTAGGAACAAGAGATGCAGTTGTTGAGAAGATAAGAAGAGCAGAAATAAATTGAGAGCAAACATGCTTGGAGTAGAAGTGAGGACATAAAAAAAATAAAATCTTTCCAAACTCCATTAAAAATAAGTTACTGTGCTAAAATGAGAGCATTGCAGGCTAAAGGAAATGACAACTTCTACAGTCAGTGCTTGGGGAAGGAGAGAGGAAACCCCTGAGAGGCTGAGCTGTGCTGAGACTGTGCAGAGCCCCAGTGTGGCATTGCTGCAGCTCAGGAGGGGAGCTGGGGGATTTGGCAGCAGGGCACACACAGGGAGGCTCGGGGGATGCAGCACTGCCCCAGCAAGGGCTGTCTGTGTGCACAGTGTGCACAAGGTGTTTCCAAAAGGAGGAGAAAGGACAGGGCCTGGTGATGGCTGCAGCACCCTGGGCAGGCTGTGTGGGGTCAGGCTGAGCAGTGGGCAGCCCTGGGCTGAGAAGGGAAGCCTGTCCTGCACCAGCACAGGATGTGTGAGCTGGGCTGAGAAGGGAAGCCTGTCCTGCACCAGCACAGGATGTGAGCTGGGCTGAGAAGGGAAGCCTGTCCTGCACCAGCACAGGATGTGTGAGCTGGGCTGAGAAGGGAAGCCTGTCCCAGGCACAGGATGTGTGAGCTGGGCTGAGAAGGGAAGCCTGTCCCAGGCACAGGATGTGTGAGCTGAGCTGAGAAGGGAAGCCTGTCCTGCACCAGGCACAGGATGTGTGAGCTGAGCTGAGAAGGGAAGCCTGTCCCAGGCACAGGATGTGTGAGCTGGGCTGAGAAGGGAAGCCTGTCCCAGGCACAGGATGTGTGAGCTGGGCTGAGAAGAGAAGCCTGTCCCAGGCACAGGATGTGTGAGCTGAGCTGAGAAGGGAAGCCTGTCCTGCACCAGCACAGGATGTGTGAGCTGGGCTGAGAAGGGAAGCCTGTCCCAGGCACAGGATGTGTGAGCTGGGCTGAGAAGGGAAGCCTGTCCCAGGCACAGGATGTGTGAGCTGGGCTGAGAAGAGAAGCCTGTCCCAGGCACAGGATGTGTGAGCTGGGCTGAGAAGGGAAGCCTGTCCCAGGCACAGGATGTGTGAGCTGGGCTGAGAAGGGAAGCCTGTCCCAGGCACAGGATGTGTGAGCTGGGCTGAGAAGGGAAGCCTGTCCCAGGCACAGGATGTGTGAGCTGGGCTGAGAAGGGAAGCCTGTCCTGCACCACACAGGATGTGTGAGCTGGGCTGCAGCTCAGCTCAGCTTCAGAGTCATCAACAGGAACCATCTCCTGCCAGTCTGAGCCTGGAGCCTGGCTCTGGTCGGGAGCTGTTTGTGCTGTTTATGGGCTGGGGAGAGGGCAGGGCTGTTGGGATCCCCCCTCACCATCCTGTGCCTTAACCCCCAGAAGCTCACGGGAGGAGACCGTGCTGCTAACTGCAAACACACATGGCTTATCTCATTAATTTTGTCTTAATTAGTTGTGGATTACCACATTTTCTGGCACTGATTTTTGGGAATCCTCCTGTCTCCTAGGTGACCCCATCTAATTAGCACTCATCATCAGGCACTCTGAACTGTGTTTAAGGACAGCAGTGAAGTCTGTGGGCAGTGCAAAGAGGAAATCCAGACCCCCATCCAAGGATGATGCACTTCAGTGGGAAACTCACAGCAGTGCTGAATGGGGAAATGCAATCAGAGCCAGCACTGCTTTGAGGAGTTTGTGGGGGGAAGAATTCTGAGTGCAGCATGAGCCCAGCAGAGCTGTGTGTCCCAAAGTGCTGTGGCACTGGCCGTGGGTGCTGGTGGCAGAATGGTGCAGCCACAAGGAGCTGCTCTCAGGGCAGGGCTGTCGGGGCTGGGCACTCATCACCTTCTACCTGCCTCCCACCCCTCCCCTGAGCATTTCCTTCCCCAGCCTTTCTGAGCCTTTCTGCAGATTTTGTGGCTGCTGTTCTCTGACATCAGCAATGAGTTTCCCCTCCCAGAAAAATGGAATTTAATGGAATTCCTGCTAGGCTAATTTCTGGGCAATAAAAATAGCTGCATTGATGATGCCTGTACACTGCCACCATTGCAAAGGGAAACAAAAGAAGTGGTGAAAACAAAGAATATGGTGACAATTTTGGGGTCATCTTGGTGCCTCTGCTGTACAGAAGTGCTCAGAAGTCTGGCTCCTGGGGGTGCAGAAGTGGTGGGGTGACTGCCCAGAGTGGGGCATCACCCCAGGCTGGAGTGCCCTTCCCAGCACCTGGGGTCCCTCTGCAGTGGCCAAATTTTGGGGGCTGGACCCCGGGACTGATGGGGGGGTGAGTTAATGGGGTGTCACTGCTCAGATCCCTCCCAGGCAGGGATCCCCCACATCCCTGGGGTCCCACTGCAGGGCTGAGCCCCCCAGGAGCTGCTTCTGCTCTGCACTGAGGGGACACGAGGAAGCACATTATTGGAAAATTGTTTTGTTTAATATAGGAAATTGGGAGGTCTGCTAAACCTAGCTGGGGATGAGGGCAGAGACTACATGCTGCTAAACCTTGTAACTCTGGCCTGAGTCATGTAGATGAGAGTCTGAGCAGTCCCTGGGGCACAATTAGGATCTGCACTGATACTGAAAGTCCAGGTTCTGCACAGAAGGGAGAGCTAAAAAGCAGGAATACATACTTATGTATTTATATATTCTGCTTTTGATATATGAAATATCTGGCAAGGCAAGGTTTTTGCAGGGAAGGATGTGGGTGTGACGATGCCAAAAAGCAAAGCCTTATTTTAGGATACATTAACATGAGTGTTGCCTGTATGGGCCCTGGTATAAACATTCCCCCTGCATGTAATATCAGAGAATAAAAATATTTTATCTCTTAAAAATAATGAAGTATGTATTTCTTCTAAGTAAAAATACAGAGAAGTTGGTGAAGTTCTGGAAAATTTTGAAAGAGATGCTGAGATCCAAAATACATGAGTCATGAGGAAAGGCTGAAAGAATTGGGTGTTGTTGACCTGAAATGGGAAAATAAGGGGGGGGAAGTGACAATCTTCAAACAGAGGGAAGGTTATTGCACAAAGGACAGCATTCAGTTGTTTCCTGTCCTTCTTAGGCCTAAATTTCCATGATTTTAAAACCTGCAGTATTGTTTATTTGCAAATGAGGTTATAGATGAGGGCAAACAATAATCAGTGTCTCTGAGTCTGCCATGGGAAGTGCCTGCTCCCTCCAAAGGCATTGGGAACCCAGCTGCAGGGACCCTGCAGGAGCTGGGGCTGCTCGGGGTGGGTGCAGGGCTGGACATGGGGCCAGGATGGCACAAACCTGCCTGGGGGCCCTGCTGGCCACAGGAACGTCTCCTGGACAAGTTTGTGCTTCAGATGACTTTAAAGCTCTTTATGCAGTATCCTCATGCTTTTTGTGGGTACAGGTATCATTATTTCATTATGCTTTCATGTGAAGTGTGAAAACTATCTTTACCAATCCTCTTAAATTAGTTAAATATAATATTCAGTGAGACAGGAGATAGCGAAATGTTAATTGAAACTGGAGAGGTGTTTATAGGGTGATAGAGTGTGGCCAGCTGTGACTGAAATTAATGTTCAGGGTCCTTGATAGTGATTCATATTCCAGAGTTTATTAAATATTTTCAACAGCAGTCAAAGCCACGTGGTGTGGTCGGCTACACTTGTGAGAATCCTCGGTGCAGGTGGCCCTGCAGGGTCATCCAGGATTGGTTTTGGTGCCCTGGCTGCTGTTAGGATGTGCCTGTGGCACCCTGTGTGCCTCCTTGGGCAGACCATGTGTGTCACACCCATCCCATCCCTGGATCCCATCCCATTCCTGTATCCCATTCCTGTATCCCATCCCTGCATCCCATTCCTGTAATCCATCCCATCCCTGTATCCCATCCCTGTATCCCATTATCCCAGTATCCCATCCCTGTAATCCATCCCATCCCTGCATCCCATCCCTGTATCCCATTATCCCAGTATCCCATCCCTGTATCCCATCCCATCCCTGTATCCCATCCCTGTATCCCATCCCTGTATCCCATTATCCCAGTATCCCATCCCTGTATCCCATCCCTGTATCCCATTATCCCAGTATCCCATCCCTGTATCCCATCCCTGTATCCCATTATCCCATTATCCCATCCCTGTATCCCATCCCTGTATCCCATTATCCCATCCCTGTATCCCATCCCTGTATCCCAGTATCCCATCCCTGTATCCCATTATCCCATCCCTGTATCCCAGTATCCCATCCCAGTATCCCATCCCTGTATCCCATCCCTGTATCCCATTATCCCATCCCTGTATCCCATCCCATCCTTGTATCCCATTATCCCATCCCTGTATCCCATCCCATCCCTGTATCCCATTATCCCATTACCCCATTATCCCAGTATCCCAGTATCCCAGTATCCCCTCATCCCCTCCCCAGGGGCTCTCCCAGCTGCAGGCAGAGCTGTTTCCCAGCAGAAGGGGCAGTGCTGAGGGGATGATGGGCACAGGGCACTGCCAGCCCTGCAGCATCCCTGAGCTCCCCCAGGAGCTGCTGGGCTGGGCAGCCCCAGGGATGGGGCTGTGACTGGTTTCCAGCTGCCCACTGGCACAGACAGCCCTTCCTGCCCCTCTGTTTGCCAGGCAGCCCCAGAACAAGGAGCTCTGTCCGTGCTGCAGGACAGTCCCCATGGCCTGGGGACACGTGAGCCTGCCTGGGGAGGGGGCTGGGGGCTGTGTGGGCAGGCAGGTGCCCTCACCTGGAACATGTCCAGCCCTTTTAGGGTAATTGGTGACTGTTGAGGGCCTCTGACCGAGCACTCACCCAGCCCTGTGGCTGTGTTGTTTCATCCATGTGGGTCTGTCCTGTCACCAGTAACTCCTGCTGGCCCAGAGCCTTGGCACCAGGTCCCTGCTGCAGCCACTGGAGCCCTGCATGCCCTGGGCAGGGAGGGAACACCCAGCTCAGCAGGGCTGAGTGATGGGGACACGGTACAGGCGACAGGCTCAGCACTTCTGCAAAGCCTCTGCTTGCCAAAGGCACCAGAAAGCATTTGAAACTATCCAATACTGCAGCCAATAAGGAGATGCAGTAATTTATTGATGTTTCTAGCTTGCCTTTATTCCTTTCATCTATCTTTGTGCCTGCCCTGGAAGGCTGGAATGATGAATGTTGCTGGTTTTTAATGAAGTCTGGTAAGCTGTTCACCTTTCACTCTTGTTCCAGGGTCCTGGTGTAGCAGAGGTCACGGAGGGACCATCCTTGGCTGCTCCTGGTGTGTCCCTGCTGTGGGAGGCAGTGGTGCTGGGCTCAGCACCCTTGCAGAGCTCCTGCTGCAGGAGATGTTCATTGCTGTGGTGCTTTGACTGGCAATGCTTTTTCTTACATGAAGCATTTACATTATTTGAATTTGAATTATTTTGCTGCTAATATTACAACAGTAAGCACAGACAAAAGGAGTCATCAGCCATCCTCAAATTCAAAGCACTTGTCACTTGCTAGAATATTTGCAGATTAGCTAACAGTACTCCTCAGAAATCAGTAACTTCCCAGTGTTTCTTGTGAACTTGCAAATACTAATTCCAGCTGCTGCCTGGCCCCAGGAGTGCCAGGAGCAACAGGAACATCTCCACTGCTGTTCTGGACAGAGTGAATGGGGTCTCCCCCGAGTTTATAATGAAGGCCACTGTCTGCACGAAGCAGACAAGGCAGACTACTGAAGATGTGACTTTTCAAATTGTGCAACGTGTGAGGTCTACTGATTATTTCATTGCAGAGAGTGGGAGACATTCAAACTACTATTAGGAGAAGTCTCAGTCTGGGTCTGAGTGCTGCCTGATGAATCGAGGTCAGCTGGTGTAAGCTGTGCAAATGTTCAGGCCTCTTGAGCTTAGGAGGGAATTTAGAAGACTTTGAAGTGCTCTTGATCTTCAGAAGGACATCTGCAGCTAATGGTCTGTGTGAGCAGGAGTTACAGCACTGCTGTCTCAGCCCCTCGAGGTTCCAGGACCCTTTAATACAGGTTCAGAGACGAGCAAGTTGTAAAAATGCATTCTGGTGCCACAGCAGCTGATAATCCAGTGCTGGTTAAGTCAGGTGTAAAATGCCATTTGGGGCTTTACGGTGCTCAGTGTTACAAGGGTTTCAATGAAAAGGTGAGTGGGCAGAAACTCCAAGCTCTTCTCTATACAACTCGAGGTTTACTTTGTATCTAAATAGAAAAATGTCTGCTTATTAGATATGCAGAGTAGCAGAATAGTTCGCCAATTTTTTAATTCCAAACCTAATAAGAAAAAAAAAAAAAAGGCTTTGCTGTGAATTCAGGATTGATATTGGTTTTCAGGAACAGCTTTTTCATCTGTCTCTCTTCTCTCGTTAGCTGATGGTGCCAGGAAGTTCTGTGCTAATGAAGGGCTGCAAAATTCTCTGCCAGTCCTTCCAGTGAAAGCCCCAAGGAGCACAGGGGAGGGTGCAGGCACTCAGAGGATGCTGTGTGCTGCCAGCCAGGACCTGAAGGCTTTTCTGTGCTGGGTCCAGCTCAGGCACAGAGCTGTGAGCATCTCCTGGGGTGGGGGAGGATTCTGCCTTTGGTCCTGCAAGTTGGGGGTGGAGCACCTGATGGAGGCTCACTGATGTCCTGGACACAGCCTGGGGACACAGCCTGGGGACACAGATGCATTTCCTTGGCACAAGCACCACCAGCAGGAGGAGAAGGCACAGGAGGAGGTTTTGTGTTTGGAGCCCCATGGAGGCTGCAGCAGGTTTGTTCCTGTCCTGATGGGTTGCTCTGGGGAGGTGCCACAGCGTGGTGGGACACACTGAGTGCCAAGGGTAGGGGTGTGCTGTGACAGAGATGTCTTCTCAATCCCCCAAATTCCAAAGTGGTGCTTTATTAACTAAGGAGAGCAATAAAAATGCACAGAGTCACTGTGCTGAGCATCACATGCTCCATGACAGAAAGACAAATTGGACAACTAACAGGTTATGTGAAGGGCAGGTTCAGGTGACAAGCTGACAGTGTGACACAGCAAACAGATTGCAGGTGGCTCCTGAAAGCCACGCTGTCAGTGTCCCTGCCAGGGGACAGCAGCTGTGCCCCTGCTGGATGGGAATGGCAGGGGGTGTCACTGCTCAGTGCCCCAGGCACTCCTGGGAATGGTGACACTCCTTGGGGACAGTTCTGCAGAGCTGGGCAGGGTCCCTGTGCCCCAGGCACTCCTGGGAATGGTGACACTCCTTGGGGACAGAGCTGGGCAGGGTCCCTGTGCTGGCTGGGAGCGGGCTCTGCTGCACCCAGGCATGGCTTGCAGCAGAGAGGCAGCTCCAGCTTTGCTGTGGCTCTCTGGGTCCTGGCAGGAGAAGCTGGGTGCCCCAGAGCAGCCCCAGGCAGTGGCAGAGCCCAGGGGATCCTGCTCTGTCCCTTGCCACCATGGCCAGGAGCCTTTGGCTCATCTCTGCCTGAGAGCCCTGGGAACTGCAGGGCTCAGAGTGCCAGGTCCTCCCAGAGCCCCAAAAACCTTTGAACCACCTTTGTTCTCCCATGCAGAGCTCTCTGACCTCCTTGAATATCACTCCACACGTTGTGAGTGAGCACAGTCTATTCACAGCATCACACTGGAAGTGGAGTGTGCAGGGTGTGTGACCAAGAGTGATCTGGCTCACTGGGAGAGCTCAGAGGAATCTCTAGACTCTTAATTTTTTTTGTCAAATGGTCACTGGAGGGTTAATGCAATTTTGATTTTAATTACATTGCTGGAGGGCACACTTACGCAAGGGAAAAGACATAATTACCAAGACATTTTATTAAGATATTATTTAATTTTATTGATGTGTCACAAGCAAAGGCACAGGAATGTTCAAATCAATATATACTTACATCAATGTTTAATCTACTTTCAGCATTTTTGCCTGTTCTATTTATGCAGCTACTAGTTGATAAATTAAATTCCCAGAAATATGCGGAACATTAATGAATTTCCAGCCAATTCATGCCTTGTGTATTTGTTTCAGTGGGAAGCCAGAACATGAACAGGCTTTCATTTTCTTTCAGCAAAATGTTATGACCCCTCTGCCTTGCTGCTCACCATTACCAGGTCACATGTGATTCTTTTTTGCCTCCATCACCTTTTGCAGAGCAGGATTCACACCTGGCAGGTGGGGCAGGAGCCAGTGCAGGTGCTCTGGGCCCCTCCCAGCTCTGCAGGAACAGCTCTGGGTGTTCTGTGGGGCTCTGGGGCTGCTCACTGCTCATGGCAGAGAGGCTTTCACTGGCTGTGAGTGTGAACTGCATTTGTCACTCACTCCAGGAGGCAAAATCTGCTCAGATGTGGCAGGAAAGCCCCAGGCAGGCTGGGGGGCTCTGCACAGGAGCAGCTCTGAGCAGCCCATGGTGCTGTCCCCACCACAGTGACAGCAGCCTGGCACAGGCAGGGGAGCAGGATGGGGTGCAGAAAATCAGCAGCAGGAAAACAGAGCTGCTGGAGGGCTCATGGACCAGGCTCCAGGACAGAACCCTTCTGATGCTGAGGCTGACACAGCACAGGGTTACTTCCAGGCAGGCAAAATCAAGTTCAAGACAGATTGCAGAGCAGTGAACCATATTTTCACCCACACTTGCAGCTGGGAGAAGAGTGAATGTAACCTGAATGGTCAGAGATGTGTAGTCAGAGAGAAAAGAGAGAAATTGATGTCTTCATCCCCATGTGGTTTCTGATCTTTTTTTCTCTTGCTTTTTTTTTTTTTTTTTTTTTTTCCTTTCTCTGTTTGGGAAGCCTGCCTTGCCTTCTGCAGGCCCAAGGAGCAGGTCACAGATGGCCAGCCCAAAGATGGGCCTCACCACGTGCTGGTTTTGCCTTTCCTCTCCCTGCATGGGCAGTTAATTGCCTTTTCACCTCTGCACTCTTCATGCTGCAGCTTCTCCCGGGGCTGCCCTGCTCCTGCCCCTTCCCCAGTGCAGCCCTTGCTCAGCTCCCCTCTCTGCCATTTGCATCCAGCTGCCTGGGGCTGAGAAATCTGTGATGGAATCTGTGATCCAGCAGCTGCTGAGCTACCCTGACTGCAGACAATTTGTCACTGCAGGGAGGATTGATGTTGGGAAGCTCTTTCTGAGATGCCTTTTATCTTCCCACATGCACGGGGCTGCAGCACAGTTTCTCAGTTGTCTTCATCCATCAGCTGCCCCAAGTTCATATATTTTCTGGTTCAGCTTCTTCCCAGTCCTGCAGGTGCCACTCTTGGTGGCTGGTTTTGCCTTCCCCCTGTACAGGTAGGTGTGTGTGTGCTCCTGGGGCTGGTTTTCATCAACGCCTTCCATGTGCTGCCTGCACTGGTCAGTTTTGCAGGAATTCTGGCGCGGCCCTTCCCTGCAGAATTGAGCCATCTTTTTTTCCCAGGCAGTAGCTGCCATCTGCACCAGGAGGTTAATTTGTTCTTCTTCCCTATAACTGCATTTATCACATGGAAGTGGTTGTTGTGGAAAGTATTGATCAGGCACTGGCTTTTCCCTGGCTGGGCTGGAGCAGAGCATTCAGCTCCTCAGCTGCTCAGGGTCTGGTGTTTGTCTCAGCTCTGGAGGGGTTTGCCTGGCTGTGTGGGAGTTCTGTGCTGGGCCAGTGGCTGCTGCTGTCCCTGTTTCTCCCCCCAGCATTTCCAGCCGTGGCTTTTCTGAGCTGGGCAAGTGTGGCAGGCACTGCCCAGTGCAGATTTCTGCTGCAGATGAGGCTGTGGCAGCAGTGCTGGAGCCCGTGTGGGCAGGAGGAGGAGGAGGAGGAAGGCTGGATGTGTGTGGAGAGGAGGTGCTGTCGCTGCCTGGAGCAGAGCTGGGTCTGTAACTCAGCCCTGCACACCCACAGAGGGTTTGGATGTGACCTGGGAGAGGGAGAGCTCTGCCTCAGCCTGCCTGAGAGCTGAGCTCAGCCCTTGGCACCTGCCAGTGCTGTGGCAGCCCTGGCTGGTTCTGGGGACTGTCCCAGCTCCCTCCCACTGCCCCAGCACTGCCACCAGCGCCTGGCCAGCTCTGAGCTCCAGAGCTTGTCTCTCTGTTAAAGAGCAGCACAACAGCAGCAGCTCCTGGCAGCAGCTGCACAAATCTGCCTTGTTTTGACAGCACCTGATTCCAGCCCTGTGCTCTGGAAACCGTGTGGGGATGTTTCCTGCAGCAGCTGATGGTGGCAGAGCTGTGGCACAGGAGAATGTCACCCTGTGAACCAGCGGGACAGGTTTAGTGCCAAGACCTGTCCCTGGGCTCCACTGGGTGCTTTGCAGGTGCTTATTTAGCAAGGAAATGGGGGCTGGGGACCTTGGGCATGTTCAGCAGTGTGGCAGTGGCCAGGGCATGCCTGTGTGGTGCCTGTGTCCAGATGGGGGTGGCCCCTGTGTCCCTGTGCCCTTTGTGTCCCTGTGCCCCCTGTGCCCACCCTGTGTCTCTGTGTCCCTGTGCCCCCTGTGCCCTCTGTGTCCCTGTGCCTCTCTGTCCCTGTCCCCCTGTGCCTCTCTGTCCCTGTGCCCCCTGTCCCCCTGTGCCTCTCTGTCCCTGTGCCCCCTGTGCCCACCCTGTGTCTCTGTGCCCCCTGTGCCCACCCTGTGTCTCTGTGTCCCTGTGCCCTCCATCCCCACATCATCCAGGAGCTGCTGCTGGCAGCACCAGACAACTCGAGCTGCTCTTTTTTTGCAAAATCTGGCACACCGTCCAATACAGATTCGCTAGAAGAGCTGTACTCTGCCAGTATATGAAAATTTAATTAGGCAGTAAATGCTTTCTGCTTCCTGGCCCCGAGGCTGAAGAAATCCAGAATGTCTTTGGGTTCCTTAATGGGACAATTGTCCCATTGACAGGCTGTGAATGGTGCTGGTGACAAGGGCCAAGGCTGCCCTCTGCACTGCATTTGTGCTCCTGTGCATCCCTGTGAGTGCTGGCTGGGGGCTCTGCTGAGCCTGGCGCCTCGCAGGGCTCACTGCAGGTGATGCCAAGGAGCTCACAGCAGCACCAGCCCCAGGGGCTCCTGCCCCAGCTCCTCTGCCAGGGCTCCGAGCCAGGATGGGGCAGCAAAGCCCTTTCTTTCCCCACGGTGCAGCCCTCCTTGCTGGGGCTGTGCCACCCTGCCCTGAGCTCCTGCTGCCAGACCCCGGGATGAATGTTAATATTAATATTAACGTTAATGTTAATATTAATGTTAATGTTTGCCATTACTTCCCTCTCTGCACTGGGCACGTGCTCACGGCTTCAGCAGACACAGATTTTCTGTCCTGGCCCGTGTGTGCTCTCTCCACACTAAATCAGATACAGTCCCTTCCTCAGAAAGCTCAAACTCCAAAATAAATTATAATGCAAAATAAGGGGCTCCTGTGCTGTGGAGGGCCAGGTTCTGCTGGAGCCATGACCTCTGCCAGTGTCACAGCCCAGCTCTGCCGGGGTCAGGGCTGGGGCTGCCCTTTCCACAGCTTGGACAGAGCTGAGCGAGCTCTGAGAGCCCAGCTCTGCTGCTGAGCCTCCCACCTGGAGAGCTGCTTCCATGTTCTGAGTATTGATTCTGAAAATGCAGCTTGGCCTTGTAATTTAAAGAAAACAAGAATTTTGTAAGCATTGAGAAAGCTCCCAGTTCTTTAAAACCTGTTCAGCTTAGAATATGAAAAAATGCAGCATTTTGTACATGTCTGATGTCCCTGGGCTGTCCCTGTGCCATCCCTGGGCTGTCCCTGAGCCCTCCCTGGGCTGTCCCTGAGTCCCCCTGGGCTGTCCCTGAGTCCCCCTGGGCTGTCCCTGTGTCATCCCTGGGCTGTCCCTGAGCTCTCCCTGGGCTGTCCCTGAGTCCCCCTGGGCTGTCCCTGAGTCCCCCTGGTGCCCAGGCTGTCCCAGTCCCAGCAGGATCCCAGTGCCACTGGGGCTCCCAGTGACCTGGAGCCCAGCTGGGGCTGGGGGCTGCACGGTGCTGTGCATTTCCACTCAGGAGGGTGAATTCTCCTGCTGGCACTGCCTGTCATCACCCCCAGCTCTCTGGGTGCCCTGCTGGAGCTGACCCAGGGGCTGCACAGGGCTGGGTCTCTGTAGCAGGAGCCTTTGCCTGCCTCCTCTCCCCAGGGAATCCATCCTCCCTTCCCAGCCCTAGAGAAAGTGTTAACACACAGGAAGCAATAAACATCCTCTGGCTATTATTTTCCATTTGCATGGTCAGCTCAAACAGACAGCAGCTCACAGCAGGGTTTGATATGCTTATATTGATTTTCTTTATAGATTAGAGTGATTCAAGCAGTTATAAGGTTAATTTCAGATGATTAACTTCACCATATTGTAATATTTGATTTAGATTGGCTTTCAAACACTTTCCAGCTATTGATTTTCAATATCACACTTCTAGCACTGCAGCCAAATGTCATTTAAATAAAAGGTTGACAGAGTAGAAAATATCCACATCAGTCCTGAAAATTCTGCCCTGTGCAGCCCAGATCAGGCCTGGTGTTGCAGGGAGAGGAGTGTGCTGCAGGAGCAGCCCTGGCTCCACAGCAGCTCAGCAGCCTGGGGAGGTGGCTCTGGCCTGGCCACGGTGCCCCTTGTCTGCAGTGGGGCCAGAGCTGCCAGCACACTCACTGCTGTGTCCCTGACACCAGGGCCTCTGGCACTGCCACTGCCAGGGATGCTGCTCCTTTGTTTGTGACATTTAAACTCCATTACAGGAATCAACCGTGAATTTTTTTGGGTATCAGAAGTTTGACCTGCCTCCTCATGCTTCAGGCAATCCCCCCATGCTGAGTTGTAGGATGGATAACAGGTTTTCTTTACATCAGCTGGAAGCAGCTGGAGATTTGGAGACTGTAGGAAAAATTACATGTATGTGATTTTAGAGCAAGCTTCCTCCTAAAGTATGCAGATGGGACATGAAATCTCTCCTTTTCAAGGGATCCTCACTGCTCAGAACGTGCCAGCCCAAGGGAAGGTCGGTGCTTGTGGCTCAGATAAAGGCTGGAGATGTGAATGTGAGCAGGAGGGACTTGTGTCCAGCACCCCTTGGGCAGAGCACACACAGGGAGTGTTTGCTCCTTTAATGGCTCGTGTCTCCTGCTCTAGCTCACACTTTTGTTTTCAGGGGCTGTTTTCTTCCTCTCATTTTGGTGATGTGCTGAATACAGATGAGACTTAAAATACACAGAGCTATTAGACTGACACACACTCATTTTGTAGGTTTGGAGAAAAAAATAAACCCCTGCTCAAGTTAGCTTGGCACAGTTAGAAAATGATGTGAGCACCTGGCTGGCAGCAGCCAACAGTGCCCTCACTGCCCAAAGCCCAGGGCCACCCCTGAGTGCCCAGGCAGGGTCAGTGTCCCCAGGGACCCCAGTGCAGGGTCAGTGTCCCCCAGGGACCCCCAGGCAGGGTCAGTGTCCCCCAGGGACCCCCAGGCAGGGTCAGTGTCCCCAGGGACCCCAATGCAGGGTCAGTGTCCCCCAGGGTCCCCCAGGCAGGGTTAGAGTGCCCAAATCCCACAGTTTCTGTTCAGGCCATTGCTCTCTGTGCCTGCCCCTCCTGAGGTGAAGGGATATTGCTTCCCATAAATTCCAGGGATTCTTTATTCCAGGGATTCTTTACAGGTGCCTGGCTGACCACAGTGGCTCAGAGCTGATCAAGTACTTACTTGTCAGATGAATTGTCTGATTAATTTTGTAATTTCAAATGATTTATTTATAAGTCATGTGCAATAACTAATATTTATATTCCTTCGTGACCAGCAATGATTTGCCCTTTCTGATGATAAATCCCCCCACACCTGCAGCAGCTGATGCTGATGGGCTCAGCCTGGGAACAATAATCCAGGCAAGTGAGGAGTGCTCTGTAATGCCCTGGCAGGCTGCAGAACGTGTATTATCTTCAGCTCTTTCCCACAATTCTTCCACATACACTTTTTCACAAAAGGAGACTGTACAGACCCCACAAAGGTCAAAGCTATTAAAAATCTTTTCAGTGAGCAGTGCTGCATATCTCCAAACACTCACAGCTCTCCAGGGAAAGTCTGAGCTTGCATTTTTCACCTCCAGCTCTTCTAGTCCTGTCCAGCACCCACTGAAAGAAACCTGTGTGGAAAATCACCTCCTGAAGCCCCTGGGTTTGTCAAACCAGGCAGATGAAGCAGCTGTTGGCTTGTCCCTGTTGAACTCAGGGAGATAAACACATCTGTTCAAGTAATTCATGTGACTGGAAAAATACAAGACCCAAGATGCAAGGCATTTTAAAATACAAAGGAACATTTGTTCAATAGTTTTTCAGGTATCTGTTGAACCTGTGTTGCTTAAGAAAAACATGTGGCTTAAATAGACCTTGCAGTCTCTGCTCCAGACCACATGTCTGGCAGGATTTTGTTGCTCACTGTCTTTACCTGCTTTCACCTCTCTGTGAGATGCCTCAGAAGCTCCCTCCAGGAACTCCTGGATTTGAATGATGTAAATAGTTGTGTCATCTCTGTTCGAGGCTGAGTTGTCTGCCTGCCACCCCACTGGTGTGTTCAATGCAAGCAGCTCCCATGCAGCCCAGCCCAGCTCCCTGCTAACCCTGCAGACATCCATCATTTAATCTGCCCCTGCTCCTCAGCCCCAGCTGGGAGCTCTGTGGGTTCTGCACAGCTTGCTGTGTGTGGCAGTGATGTCACCCTCACTCTGAGAGGGCTCTGAGAGATGATGTGAGGATGACATTGCCTGCAGCCTCTCAGTCTGCACCAATTAAACAGAGAAATTAAAAAACGCCTGAATCAATTAAAAAGAGAAATTAAACAATGTGATAAACAGGAGACAGTGGAGACAAAGCTGGCACACGTAAGGGAGGACAGCCAGTTCAGCAGAGTGTGAGTGCAGCAGAGCCACCCACGGGGCTGGCACCTGGGGCTGCTCCTGGGGACACCTGCTCTGCTCTGCCCCCTCCTCGGGCACCTTCTGTCCTGTGCCAACAGCAGAGTCCAGCAAATCCCTTCCTTGCACTTGGCAGATGTTTCAGTGAATCCCTTCCCTCTGGGCACTTGGGCAGATGTTTCAGTGAATCCCTTCCCTCTGGGCACTGGGGCAGATGTTTCCAATGAATCCCTTCCCTCTGGGCACTTGGGCAGATGTTTCCAATGAATCCCTTCCCTCTGGGCACTGGGGCAGATGTTTCAGTGAATCCCTTCCCTCTGGGCACTGGGGCAGATGTTTCAGTGAATCCCTTCCCTCTGGGCACTGGGGCAGATGCCTTCTGGCCTCAGGGTGCCTGGGGAGGAGTGTGGGCTCTTGCAAGGAGCCCCAGACCAGCTCTGGAAGGGCAGCACCCCTTGAGCTCAGCCCAAAGCATCGTCTGGAGTTCAGAGCAGCCCAGCAGTCAGAGCTGCTCTCTGTGGTCACCAACGTGGCATCCAGCTTAACATGTGCCAGAACTGGATTATTAATTCCTGCAGGGAGTTTGTATATTTGGGTGAGCCAGTGCTGCTCGCTGCAAGAACAACCTGCAGGATTGCTCAGTGCCCTGTGTGCTGGCAGAGGGGAGAGGCTGTCCACAGGCAGGAGCAGCCCCTCCTGAGGCCAGCAAAGTGCAGCTGCCGTGTGTTTTCCAGATGACTTTACAGAAAATGAAAAATGAGCACATAACTCCAGCACACTCAGTGGGCAGCAGCTGGCAGAGGTGGCAGGGAATGGTGCTTGGGTCAGCCCTGGCAGATGGCACTGGCACCCTGAGACCTGGCATTGTCACCAGAGTCACTCCCAGAGCCTGAGGCACAGCAGGCAATTGAGTGACTTTTCCTTTCCAGAGCTGCTCAGCAGCTAAGGCAGACTCTGCCTTTGCTGTATCTAATTGGCACTTTCAGCTGTAAGTAAGGTGATCTACAAATCATTTTGATCTCTGCTCACTCCTTTGATCTTACTGTTGTTCTCAGGTGCATAGAGTGACAGCACAATTAATTAATTGCAGGCTGATAATTGTGCAGCTGCAGCATGCTCTAGTTCATGCTTAGAGTTTTACTAGTTGAGTTGCCAGGGTTTGTCATCAATTTTGGGAAATGAGAGTGATGTGCAATGGCATTTGTTGACCTTTGCAGTGGTGTAAGTCTGCAGGCAGAGAGCACACTGGAGAGGAGCCCCAGCAGCTGGGGCTGGCAGCACGGGGTGCCAGCTGAGCCTGGAGCTCCTCAGGTGCTGCACTGTTTATTGGGGATGCTGTGTGATGCTCACTGCATCCAGCCTGCAGAGACAGCAGAGAGCTGGACAGGGAGCAGTCCACAGACCTTTGCTGCTATTAACTCTTGTGCATCCTTCAGTCTGAAAGGGAATTAATTAACCCTTGTGCTGCAGGGTTTTGATCCATCCCTGCTGCAGGACGAGTCCCAGCAGCAGAGGAGGATATTCTGTACTGAATGCTCTGCTCTGAAATGTCTGGCAGGAAGGTAAGGCAGATGCATCAAATCAAATCAAATGTGACTTGTTTGTGCTGGCCCCTTGGCTCATGTCACCACAGCAAGGGGGTGACATCACTGTCCCAGTTCCGTGCCACAGGCGGGTGCGCTGGCCCCGTGGGCAGGGCTGGTGCAGTCCCTGTGGGTCCCCTGGTGGGAAGAGGCAGGAGGAGCCGTTTGCTGGTGCTGGTGATGTTTGGAGCCAGCTTTGCTGCCATCCCTGCTCTGGCACGGCTCGTTTGGCTTTTGCAGGCTTGTGCTCCACAGGCTGCCAAACTCTGCCAGGACAGCCTGTGGAAAAACAGCCTCGTCTGTGTATTCTGCTCCCTCAAAACAAGGCAAATATTTCAATATCTGTTGAAGAATATTTGCATTTTTATGGATAAATTCAAGAAAAAAGGCACCACACAATCCCAATTTGCATCCCTTATTTCCATAGAAACTACAGGAGCCTTAATTGCTTTCATGTGCTTTTGATGAAAATTGAGTGGGGTATCTTTATCCTGCCATAAGGTGGGAAGAAAAATTGGTATTCAAAATAATATCTAATGGTTCAAAGGATACTTTTTCAAAACAACTTTCTGTGATTTATTAAATAACTTGGTGTTTTTCAAATAATTGGAAAAAAAACTTTCTGAGAAACTTGTTGCAAGCATTCACTGAAGTGCTGCTGGATTTCTGTGTGTGTGTGGAGTGAGGGCTGGGACTGGTGAAACTGGGGACATTGAGCTTCCAACCAAAGTTCAGACCCCAGCAGGGAGCAATAAAGGATCTGGATATTGTAATTTGGATATCTGTGCAGGCCTTTTTAACTGGGTGTCCTGGTGTGAAGGACAGGTGTGTGCCAATAAAGGCAGAAGCTTCTCTTTGAAATGGAGAATGTAAACCCCTTCCCTCCAAATTATTATAATTTTGAAATTAAGGGGCTCTCAGGCAAAGAGATGGGAATTAGGAATAACAGTTCTTTACTAGGAAAATTAAAATAGAAATGCAGTATTACATTATTTTTGCTTTTTAGTGCTCTAAGAGAAAACTCCAAACCTTCCCTTGTTTGCATTCTGGCCCTGACACCTTGTCCCTAATCTGGGTGTCAGGCCCCAGCCAGGTGTTCCCTTGAAGCACCTTGAGGTTCTTCAGGTGTCCCCACCCTGTAACCTGATCACCTTCCATTGTTGTCACTCAGTCACATGATCACCCTCCACTGTCACCTTGATCACCCTCAGGTGTCCCCACCCTGTAACCTGATCACCCTCCATTGTTGTCACTCAGTCACATGATCACCCTCCACTGTCACCTTGATCACCCTCAGGTGTCCCCACCCAGGCCCTGAGCACCCTCAGGTGTGACCTGAAACTTGTCCTGGTTTGCAGGACAGGTGGCTGCAATAAAGGCAGGAGCTTCTCTTTGAAATGGAGAATGTAAACCCCTTCCCTCCAAATTATTACAATTTTGAAATTAAGAGGCTCTCAGGCAAATATATGGGAATAGGAATAACAGTTCTTTACTAGGAAAATTAAAATAGAAATGCAGTATTACAGAGAACAATCCCAAACCCTGCCAGAGTCAGAGTCCAAGCTGACACCCGTCAGTCAGTCAGGGTGTTGGCACAGTCCCATTCCATGGTGGCTGCATCCTCCTGCAGGGGCAGATGTGGCTCAGCTGGAGCAGTGCTCCTGGAGAAGGGGCAGTTTCCTCTGAAGGTGCAGGGATGATGTGGAAAGGTCTGGCTTTCCTCTGGGTTCCAGTGGGAAGAAGGTTCCTTGGTGTCCAAAATGTCAGTTTTTCTCTGGGTGGGAAAGGCTTGGCTCCTGCCCTGGCTGGAGCATCTCCCATGGGATGATGGAATTTTATCAGCCATGCCCTGGGACTCACTGGCCATGAACAGGAGATCTCTCCTGGAGAGAAGATGGGCTGTGGGAAAGATAAAGATGATTGCCCCAGCTGGGTTAAAGCTGGCCCAATAGCAGATAATGTGTGCCAGGAGATCAGGGGCACTGCCCCAGCTGGTTTAACAGATGGGGACAGAATTCACATTGCTGGGCACATCAGCCCAACACACTGGGGTGGGTGGATATGTGAGACAGCAGTGTCCCCGTGTCCCTGGTGCCCCTGTGCCCCCAGTACCCCCTGTGTCCCCATGTCCCCAGTGTCCCCCGTGCCCGTGCCCAGCCCGTCCGGGGAGCAGCTCCCTGGCAGAGCTCTCTGTCTCTGTTTCTCTGTCTCTCTCTCTCTCTCTCTCTGTCTCTCTGTCTGTCTGTCTCTCTGTCTGTCTGTCTGTCTGTCTCTCTCTGTCTCTCTCTCTGTCTCTATCTCTGTCTGTCTGTCTCTCTCTCTCTCTCTCTGTCTGTCTGTCTGTCTCTCTGCAGCAGCACAGGGATGTGCTGTGCCCGCGCTGCTCAGCCTGACACCAGGCCATTCATATTTGATGGTGTTTGGATGAATTATGCACATAGCCACTAAGAGAAATTTAATGATGGGTTTCTCTTATTTTTTATGGATCCCAGCCTTTGAATTAAGCACCAGTTCGCCCTCAGTGCTGGAGGCGATAAAAGGGAATATTCCAGTGCCCGTGTCCATCAGTGCTCTGCGGGCAGAGTTAACAAGTAAACAGTAATGGCCCGCAATTAGTGCCCATTCAGCTAATGGTGAGGGTGTGCCCTGCTCTGCTCTGGGTGTGCCCTGCCACGGCTCAGGAGCCTTCTGCCCGGACCCCTCATCGCCAGCACACAGGCAAGGGCAGGCTTTTGGTGTTTTACCGACCCACTTGAGATGCTTCCTGCAGGGATGATTGAATTATTCTCAGAACTGCCTTTTCCTTTTCCTTTTCCTTTTCCTTTTCCTTTTCCTTTTCCTTTTCCTTTTCCTTTTCCTTTTCCTTTTCCTTTTCCTTTTCCTTTTCCTTTTCCTTTTCCTTTTCCTTTTCCTTTTCCCTTTTCCTTTTCCTTTCCCCTTTCCTTTCCGCAGAAGGTGATGATCTCAGATGTGGAGCTGTAAGTCAGGGGGAATAGATACTGCTGGAAATACATCATTCATTTACCCAGTAATTTCCTAGTGTGCTTCTCTGGTTCTACTTTATTTTAAGGATGAATTTTCTAGGGGTGAATCTCCTACAGTGTTTCCATGCAAGCAGACATTAGAAAGGGCACATGTATGTTCAAGGCAATGTTTTGTTTTCTTGGGCCAGGTTTGCTCTGAAGATGGGTGCTCCTGAGCTGGAATCGCCCCTGCCAGCCTTGCCTGGCACCTTCTCCTGCCTCTGTCCCTCCTGCAGTGAAGGGGCAGCAGTGCTGGGGACAGAGGGGCTGCTGAGCCCGGCCAGATGTGGGGACAGAGGGGCTGTGAGAGCCCAGCCAGATGTGGGGGGTCTGTGCTGCAGCTCAGCTGCTCGTGCACACAGCAGCAGCACAGTGGGGCTGCAACCCCAGGAGCCAATACCTGATTCTGGATATTTGTATTAGGGTAGAAATAAAGGAAAAACCCCATGTGGATGCACAGCCTGTCCTGAGCTCAAACAGGCCTCAAGTCTCCATGGAGCCCTGATTGCTGCTCCTGCTGGCCCTGCTCTGGGCAGCCCCCCCTGCTCTGGGCAGCCCCCTGCTCTGGGCAGCTCCCCCTCAGCCCCCCTGCACTGCTGGGCTGCAGCACATTCCAAGATGCAGTGCTGTTCACAGAGGAAAGGCAGCTCTGCAGGCACCAGGCAGCCAGTGCCAGGGTGTGAGGGCACTGGGAGCATTTCTGCAAGCTCTGACCCCTCTCAGTCAGTGAGACTGGCGGGGCTGGTGCCACTCAGGGGAGGTAGCAGTGGCATTAACTGGAGGAAATACTACAGAGTAAGTATTAGCCTTGTATTATGTAGAATTTTAAAGCGCTTCATTAATTTACAATTCCACTTTTTATTAAATTAATTTGCATTTTAATGAAAAAAAATAAGTGGAGGCAGCTCTCCTCCTGAAGAGGTGATAACACAGCACCTGTGAGTGAGGGGCTGTGCTGAGGTGGCTCAGCACTCCTGGCTGCCAGCCTGGGGGGACTGTCCCCAGGCACTGTCCCCTCCCTTGCAGTGTCCCTGAGCAGCCTGCTGCTCCTCAGGGAGATCAGCCCTGGGACTGCTGCTCTGGGATCAACAGGAACATCTCTGGTGCCTCAACCGCCTCCTAAAGTCTTTACTGGGAAACAAGCATTTCTGGGTTTCATAATATTATTATTTAATATTTTTGTTGACATATTTACTATTATTATTATTATTATTATTATTATTATTATTATTATTATTATTATTATTATTATTACAGTTGTTGTTACTAATAATATTACCATTTCAGTTGACTGCAAATGAGATTCTCTCCACCAAACCATCTTTACTTCCAACCTCTCTTATCATCAGCTCTGCTGTTGACTTTGTGGCAGCAATCCCACACAGTCCTTTGGCTTTTGAGACAGGTTAATTCAATAAGTCTTTAAAATTTTAATTTTTTTTCCCCACTAGCATCCCATGTCTGCTGAGGGAACTTTGGCAGTGTTCCCTCGGTGTCCCGTGGTGCCAGCTGGGATCTCCTGGCTGTGCAGCCAGAGGTGTTGGCAGGTCCTGCCCTGGAGCTCCCTGCCCCTCACAAGAGGAGCACCAGGGCATTGTGTGCGTGCAGGCTTTTCTTAGAAAGGAAAATTAAGCAATAAACATCCACAGAAATGAGACATTTAAACATTCCAAGTAATTGATATCAGGAAAAAATATGATAGGATGAAATCTATTCCTGCAATAAACTGTCCATTAGTTGGGCCATCAGCATAACCCTAATCTAAAGTTATGAGGATCCATTACAGATATAATCAAATACAATTTTCTATATTCCATGAATCAAAAGCACCATATGTATTAAGAGCCTAGTTTGTCTTTTTGTTCCTGCCTTCTCCTAGAGCAGTGTATATCTGATTTCTTGTGTTATATTGCTCTGATGTCTGCTAAGGGCACCATGCCCTAGAAATTCACATTAAATAACTGAGAGCGAGTACTAGAAATGAAAAAAGTGAAATACTATCTAGACAGCTGGAAGTAAAAATATGAAAAGTGTTGCACTTACAGAAGGAAAAAAACCCTATTTTTATGACTTGAATAGACAGTCTGGTATAAAGAGGAATTTCTCAGCCGAGCTCAGGCAGGCAGCTGCTGGGCTGGGGCAGGTCCAGCTGCAGAGAGTGCAGGCTGTGCCTGCAGGGAGCTGCCGGGGCCACCAGCGGCGACTGCTGGCTAGTGCTCACCCACAGCCACAGACTGAGAGCTCCTGAGCTTCGGGCTGGGCAAGGAGGGCTGGCACAGCTGGAAGGAGGGCTGGCACAGCTGGAAGGAGGGCTAGCACCGCTGGAAGGAGGGCTAGCACAGCTGGAAGGAGGGCTAGCACCGCTGGAAGCAGGGCTAGCACCGCTGGAAGCAGGGCTAGCACAGCTGGAAGGAGGGCTAGCACAGCTGGAAGCAGGGCTAGCACCGCTGGAAGGAGGGCTAGCACCGCTGGAAGGAGGGATAGCACCGCTGGAAGGAGGGCTAGTGTGCAGCGAGGCTCGGGAGGTGCGAGCCCACCTGGCCGCGCTCCAGCCCCGGGAGGAGCCGGCCAGCGAGCTCCGCCGCTGTGAGCTGCTATTGTCTTCCACATAAAACATGCCCTTAATTAATAGCTAGCATGAACCTAAGCCACTATCTCTGTTATCAATTTGTGGATGTGGTTGGATTGTCTGTCTCCCAGGACAGTAATATCCCTTCATCTTACTGCAAATTGCTCACAGCATCCTTCTATTACACAGGCTTAATGCTTGAAAAATAGAGATTTAATACTCTACCATATCAGACTAAGTGAGGTCAAAGCAATTCATATTCACCATCCCACAAAGCTCCCTGATGGGGCTCCTGTGAGGAATGGGATGTGGAGGATCCTGCCCTGGCTCACAGCTGTGCCAGCCCCTGTCCCCAGGCTGTGCCACCCCCTGTCCCCAGGCTGTGCCACCCTCTGTCCCCAGACTGTGCCAGCCCCGTCCTCTTGCTGTGCCACCCTCTGTCCCCTTGCTGTGCCACCCTCTGTCCCCTTGCTGTGCCACCCTCTGTCCCCAGGCTGTGCCACCCCCTGTCCCCTTGCTGTGCCACCCTCTGTCCCCAGGCTGTGCCAGCCCCTGTCCCCAGGCTGTGCCACCCTCTGTCCCCAGGCTGTTTTCACCCATTCCTGCATTTCCCGTTTTGAGGCGTTTTGCTGGAGCAGAATGGCAGCAGCCCGTGTGTTTTGTGTGTGTGATAGGATCAGAAATTGCTTCTGGGGTTCCCAGGGTGCTGGAGGTTCCCTGATGTGTTTTTAATGAGCTGGCTGAGCCTAACTTGTGTGCAAGTTTCCTCCTGCTGCTGGTTGTCACCTTGGCTCTGGGCAGAAAGCCTGGGAGTAGCACGTCCTGTGTTCCCATGTTTATTTTTGTCCTGAAAGGTGTATAAATATATTGAGAAAAAAAAAATAGTAGCTGGTGTTTGTGCATTTCCTCCCCAGCAAGAAAATATTTATCTCAAGGGATGATGTGTATATCGCCAGGACCATCCCTCCTGCATTTGCTTTTTTGTGTGTGCCAGGACATGGATCTCACCTGCAGCTTGTGAGAAAAGATCTAAGCACATCAAATGAAGAGGAAGTTTCGTTTCAGAGGGATTTATGTCGGGAAATTAAACATGGGTTAGGAGAGGTATCCCTTTGCCTTGCACAAGGTTGGCAGGATGAACATCATTGTCCCGGTGGGGGCTGAATGTGCAGCTGAATGTGCAGAACTGACTGGGGAGCAGAGCAGCACTGTGCTGGGAAATGCAGGTGCCTTCTGCCCCGAGAGTGCTGCCCCTGGAAACCCTCTTCTCACAAGGAACCATCGTTCCCACAAGGGTCAGGCATTGAGAGGAGGAAGCTGCTGGGCTGAAGGGAGGCGGCGCAGCTCCCGGGGTGGCTCTGCTGGGACCGTGTCCTGGGGACCGGGCAGGGAACTGCTGCCCTGCCTCTGGCACGGGGTCACATCTGGGCGATGATGCTGAGGGTGCTAATTGCTCGGGGCAGGCTGACACGATGGAGCAGGGCTGGGCCCCTGGGCTGCCGAGGTCAGCAGTGACGCAGAGCGCTTCATTTTCCATGCGTGCTCCTTGTGGGCTGCAACTGCTCCTGTAATGGACTAGCAAATTACCACCCGCTTTAAAAGGCAGCAATTTATAACATTTGGATAACTGCACGCTCCTGAGGGGATGTTACCCGTGCCTGCAGAGAGATGGAGTGGGAATGTGCTATCCCTGCAGCATGGGCACGTGGAAGCATGCACCCCAACACCTCTGCCAAGCCAAAAGCTGTGCCACCCCAACACCTCTGCCACCCCAACACCTCTGCCATCCCAAAAACTGTGCCACCCCAACACATGTACCATCCCCAAATCTCTGCCATCCCCAAATCTCAGCCACTGAGGAGTCCGAAGAATGAAGTGCCCAAAGGATTTGCACAGGAACATACATCCCTGTGAAGTAACTAAACTCAGCCCTGGGTCATGGCTGCAGGTCAGCTCCTCCTGCACCAATTGGCATTTGCAATTTCCTCACAGAAGCTGCTGCTTTCCACAGGTGCCACGTCCTGGAGGGGAACTCAAGAGGCAGGTGCTGGTGTGAGGCAGGCACTGGGGCACCCCTTGTCCCACTGCAGAGCGAGCAGAGCCCTGCAGGGAGCTCTGAGCTGGGCTTTGGGGACAGTGTGCAGGGACTGTGCCCCTGGTCTGACAGCACAGGGCTCCTGCACTGGCACCACAGCAGGGGCTGAGAACTGCCTGCCTTCCCTCTGCAGTGCTGAAACTGCTCCATGCAGCAGAGATGCATCCAATTAATCGCATGGATAAAAGTGGTTAATGCACCTTGGAGAAGCATAATTTAATTGGAAATGATTATTATGTTCTGTTCCTATGTAAAGAGTGTGAGAATCAGCACTAATGGGTCTGTGCGAACATGACTTTTAATTGCTCTGAGGTTCCATGATTTAGGCTTTTTTCTGCTTATGGTTTTGTTTCCCAGAGACCTTTGGTGGGATGCAATAACAGTATGGGAAGGAAGGAAGGAAGGAAGGAAGGAAGGAAGGAAGGAAGGAAGGAAGGAAGGAAGGAAGGAAGGAAGGAAGGAAGGAAGGAAGGAAGGAAGGAAGGAAGGAAGGAAGGAAGGAAGGAAGGAAGGAAGGAAGGAAGGAAGGAAGGAAGGAAGGAAGGAAGGAAGGAAGGAAGGAAGGAAGGAAGGAAGGAAGGAAGGAAGGAAGGAAGGAAGGAAGGGCAGCACTGCTGAGCCTCTGAGTGCAGCTGGTTTCATAAACAGCAGGAGTGTTTTCCCAGGCCACATGCTGAGCTGTATTCAAAATACATTTGTACGAACATCAATTTTTAATGCAATTTATGCCAAATGTTGTTGCAAAAAGCAGCCGTTAACATGACATTAATTCAATCACTGGAAATACAGTACGTGCTGCTAAATGAAAACATGTTATTAGTCAATTAGATTAACTGGATGTAACACTTCCAAACACAACGTAATATGGTTTCTACATGGTTAATTACGTTGTACAAATTACATGGCAATAAGGTTTAGCACTGGACACACACATGCAATTAATACATAAGCAGAGAAATCAGCTTGTGATTCACATTTGAACTATGTAAAAATTATTTTAAATGTAAATATCTTGCAAGCTTGAAATAAAGAGGCAGAATTATGCTGATACTATAATGGGCTCAGGGTAATTTCTAAAATAGCCAGGAAGGCCTTTGTGAGGAGATCACAGATGTTCGTGGTTGCTTTCAGGAGTTTTAATTTGCTTTGAAAAGACCATTTTAATTTTAAACAGAAACACTCCTGGCCCTGGTGGAGTCCCTGCATGCGCAGGAATCTGTCGGTGCCCACGCAAGCCTCCTCCTTTGTTTGTGTTTTGGGAAGATTTTGCTCCCACTCCCGGGGAATGGTGCCAGCCCCTGGTGCCAGGAGCGGGCACGGAGCCTGGCAGCCCTGGGGTGGCACAGGCACCAGAGCCCTGGGGTGGCACAGGCACCGTGCCCTCCCACAGCCCCGTGCCACCCCACTCACCCGGGGACCCCCAGCTCTGGGACCCCCAGGGAACGCCCAGCCCCTCTGGAAGGAGAAGGTTTAACTGGGCAGGACTGGGTTCTGTGCCCACCATGGGCACCCAGGGCAGGGCCCACACTGCAGGGACAGCTGAACACCCAGAGTGGCCCCCAGTGTGTGCCCCCAGCCCCAGGTGTGCCCCTAACCCAGCCCAGCTCTGTGTGCCCCCAGCCCAGCTGTGTGTGCCCCCAGCCCCAGCCCAGCTCTGTGTGCCCCCAGCCCCAGCACAGCTCTGTGTGCCCCCAGCCCCAGCACAGCTGTGTGTGCCCCTAGCCCCAGGGTGGCTCTGTGTGTCCCCAGCCCAGCTCTGTGTGCCCCCAGCCCAGCCCAGCTCTGTGTGTCCCCAGCCCCAGCCCAGCTGTGTGTGCCCCCAGCCCAGCTGTGTGTGCCCCCAGCCCCAGGGGGGCTCTGTGTGTCCCCAGCCCAGCTCTGTGTGTCCCCAGCCCCAGGGTGGCTGTGTGTGCCCCCAGCCCAGCTCTGTGTGCCCCCAGCCCCAGCCCAGCTGTGTGCCCCCAGCCCAGCTCTGTGTGCCCCCAGCCCCCAGCCCAGCTCTGTGTGTCCCCAGCCCAGCTGTGTGTGTCCCCAGCCCAGCTCTGTGTGCCCCCAGCCCCAGGGTGGCTGTGTGTGCCCCCAGCCCAGCTCTGTGTGTCCCCAGCCCAGCTCTGTGTGCCCCCAGCCCAGCTGTGTGTTCCCCAGCCCAGCTCTGTGTGCCCCCAGCCCCAGGGTGGCTCTGTGTGTCCCCAGCACAGCTCTGTGTGCCCCCAGCCCAGCTCTGTGTGTCCCCAGCACAGCTCTGTGTGCCCCCAGCCCAGCCCAGCTCTGTGTCCCCAGCCCCAGCCCAGCTGTGTGTGCCCCCAGCCCCAGGGGGGCTCTGTTTGCTGGGTTTGGCACAGCCAGGGCACGGCCCGGCAGGCACAGGCAGTGGAGGGTGGATTATTGGTTTCACAGGGACAGGGCAGAGATGTGAGCAGGCTCTGTGCTGGCACAGACACACTCCAGCGCTGCTGCAGCCACTGACAGAGCACTAATAAAGCTCTGGGAGAGATTCCTGTCTCGTCTGTCTCGAGTAAATCAGAGCAAAGCTGGAAACATCAGAGGATACAAAATGCAAAAGCAATAAAGAACTCCTGGCTGCCATTGAAGGCACGATGTGGTCTGACATGACCACTGGCAGCAGAAGGATTTCTCATGATCGGGGGCTGCTTTCATGAGGAATTGTTCATTATTTAGTGGCTGCTTAAGGGGCTGGGGAACAGGAATCCAAGCTCCTGCTGCTCTCTGGTGATGAAAGGGCTCGGCTGCCCCACTGCAGCCGCATTTACCTGCAGCCTCACCTGCACGGGGAGATGGAGAAGTGTCTGCTGCCTGCTCACAGATGAAAGCGCTGAGAATCAATCATTTGTTTACATTGTAGGAGCTGTTGAAAATCAATTGGCTCCACATGCTGCAGATCTGATTGTGTTTTGTTAGCGGTCACAGGGAATGGTTTTCTCTTGACACGTCTGTGTTCGTGGCTTCTCCAATGCATCAGTTGTACCAAGCTTTTAGGATAATTGAGACTGAGCAACAATCCCCTTTATAAATATTAACTCTGATATGCTTGGGAAACTCTGCCTCTCCTGGATGAATTTTTAACTAGCTTTTTAATCTATTGTTCCTTGTTAGAACAGCAGGAGCATTCCTTGGTGCCTGTTTCTGCCTCCCCAGCTGCAAGAGCAGCATCCCTGCCAAACCTCGCTGCCAGGGCAGGGAGCCAAAGCCCCCGGTCCCAGGCAGAGCTGCTCCTGCCCTGCCCGGGGGAAAAGCCCCTCAGAGCAGGACACAGGGCTGAGAGCAGCCACAGGGGCCGAGGAGGAGCTTGGCTTCTCCCAAAGTGCACAGGGATGAGTTTGCATGGGGCTCCCTGGAAGTTTCCTTGGGTGGTGCCGGGGACAGGCAGAGCCCAGCAGCAGGGCAGAGCCATCTCCTGCAGCAGGTGCCTGTCCCTGAGCCACCCATCAAACCAGCCCAGCAGGCAGGGACCCCCAGAACAGCTGGGGAGACAAGGTGTGAGCCAGGGAGCCCCAGGCAGAGCCCTGGGCCAGGACACCCTGATGGGGACTGTCCCCTGGCAGGCCAGGCTGGCTCCAGGGGCAGGGGGCTGTGGGTGGATCCAGGGCAGGCTGTGGGTGGGCTCCAGGGGCTGTGGATGGATCCAGGGGCTGTGGATGGGCCCCCCACCCCAGCTGGGGCTGCCAGGCCCCTCCGAGCCCTCCTTCCCACTGGTGTTTGGTTCTGCACAACAGCTGCTCACAGTCCAGCAGCTCTGGCCTGGCCCAGCTGAACTCTCACTTTTCCCCACAATCAGATATTGCCCCCTTTCATATTATCTGAACATCTGTCAAACTGTGGATCTTTTTGTGAAACCTCTGTACAGGAAGAGACAAAAGGCAGTAGGGATGCTGCTCAAATGAAAGCCCTACTTTACATTTCAAATGCTTTAACAGATTTTTTTCTTTCTTTTTTTTTTTTTTTTTCATTTTTTTTCTTGGATTTTTAATAAAAGCTTTAAACATCTCTTTTTTAATGGTGGTTTCTTGCCAAAGGACATGTCAGTGGGATGTGAGGAAGCTGCTGCACTCAGAGCTGACAGGTGAGTGCCCAGCCAGGCTGGGTGCTCAGGCTGGAGCAGCTGCTGCTCCTCCCCAGGGCAGGAGGGATGCACGGCTGAGAACCCAGGCATGTGCTGCCAGCATTTCCCCAACAGGCACTCACAGACGTGTCCTGGGAGCTGAGCCTGCCCCCGAGCAGCTGCTGCTGCTCCCGGTGAGTCTGAAAGCCCAGCACAGGCCACGGCAGCGGCTCCTGCTGGAACCCGGGGAGATGCAGAGCTGCGGGACACGAGCACATCAGGTGACAGAGCTGTTCCTGGGCACGCACTCAGGCAGCATTTCAGCTCCCTAAGCACTCTGTACCAGGCTGTGGCTGTCATCAAAATGCTCCTGTGGGCAGTGGCAGTGCCACTTGCACTGAGGAGTGCACAGAGACTGAAACCCAAGAAATCCATCTGATGTTCCCACAGGCCAGGCTGGGGACAGGAGCACTGATCCCACGGGGAGCCAGCCCTGGCACAGCCCTGCCCAGTCTGAGCTCTGCCCCTGGCCTGGGCCACAGCAATGGCCAGAGTGGCCGGGGAGTGTCCAGGGGGAGTAGCCGGGGGAGTGGCCAGGGGGAGTGGCCAGAGTGTCCAGGGGAGTGGCCAGAACAGCCAGGGGAGTGGCCAGAGTGGCCGGGGGTGTGGTCAGAGTGGCCCGGTGCAAGGGGCACTGTCAGGGTGTCCCGTTGCCCCCAGGGCTGTGGTGCCTTGCCCTGGGGCTGCTCCACAGCCACCCCTGGCACTCTGCAGCCCCTCCCAGCTCCCCTGGCCCCTCTGCCCACTCTGGCTGCTGCAATGGGGGAACGAGGCAAATGGAGCTGCTGACTGACAGCAGGATGGCTGCTGGCCATTGGGAGCCATTCCCCAGCTCTCACTGGCCCAGCAGGGGCTGTGGCTGTTGGGAGCCATTCCCCAGCTCTCACTGGCCCAGCAGGGGCTGTGGTTATTGGGAGCCATTCCCCAGCTCACACTGGCCCAGCAGGGGCTGTTGGGAGCCATTCCCCAGCACACACTGGCCCAGCAGGGGCTGTGGTTATTGGGAGCCATTCCCCAGCACACACTGGCCCAGCAGGGGCTGTGGCTATTGGGAGCCATTCCCCAGCACACACTGGCCCAGCAGGGGCTGTGGTTATTGGGAGCCATTCCCCAGCTCACACTGGCCCAGCAGGGGCTGTGGCTGTTGGGAGCCATTCCCCAGCTCACACTGGCCCAGCAGGGGCTGTGGCTGTTGGGAGCCATTCCCCAGCTCTCACTGGCCCAGCAGGGGCTGTGGTTATTGGGAGCCATTCCCCAGCTCTCACTGGCCCAGCAGGGGCTGTGGTTATTGGGAGCCATTCCCCAGCTCACACTGGCCCAGCAGGGGCTGTGGCTGTTGGGAGCCATTCCCCAGCTCTCACTGGCCCAGCAGGGGCTGTGGTTATTGGGAGCCATTCCCAGCTCTCACTGGCCCAGCAGGGGCTGTTGGGAGCCATTCCCCCAGCACACACTGGCCCAGCAGGGCTGTGTTGTTATTGGGGAGCCATTCCCCAGCACACACTGGCCCAGCAGGGCTGTGGCTATTGGGAGCCATTCCCCAGCTCACTGGCCCAGCAGGGGCTGTGGTTAGCTTGGGAGCCATTCCCCAGCACACACTGGCCATTCCCCAGCACAGGGCTGTGGTTATTGGGAGCCATTCCCCAGCTCACACTGGCCCAGCAGGGCTGTTGGGAGCCATTCCCCAGCACACACTGGCCCAGCAGGGGCTGTGGTTGGGAGCCATTCCCCAGCACACTGGCCCAGCAGGGCTGTGGTTGTTAGAGCCATTCCCAGCTCACACTGGCCCAGCAGGGGCTGTGGTTATTGGGAGCCATTCCCCAGCACACACTGGCCCAGCAGGGGCTGTGGTTATTGGGAGCCATTCCCCAGCTCACACTGGCCCAGCAGGGGCTGTTGGGAGCCATTCCCAGCTCCCTGGCCCACACTGGGAGCCATTCCCTGCTCACTGGCCCAGCAGGGCTGTGGCTGTTGGGAGCCATTCCCCAGCTCACACTGGCCCAGCAGGGGCTGTGGTTATTGGGAGCCATTCCCCTGCTCACACTGGCCCAGCAGGGGCTGTGGCTGTTGGGAGCCATTCCCCAGCTCTCACTGGCCCAGCAGGGGCTGTGGTTATTGGGAGCCATTCCCCAGCTCACACTGGCCCAGCAGGGGCTGTGGCTGTTGGGAGCCATTCCCCAGCTCACACTGGCCCAGCAGGGGCTGTGGTTATTGGGAGCCATTCCCCAGCTCACACTGGCCCAGCAGGGGCTGTTGGGAGCCATTCCCCAGCTCACACTGGCCCAGCAGGGGCTATTGGGAGCCATTCCCCAGCTCACACTGGCCCAGCAGGGGCTGCTGGGTGCCATTCCCCAGCTCACACTGGCCCAGCAGGGGCTGCTGGCCTCCTCCTGGCCAGCTGCACCCGTATCTCAGGGCTGGGGAGGGCAGGTTCTGTCCTGACTGTTGGCACAGCTGCAGATTCCAGTGGAAATAAAGCAGCCAGTGTGGGTGTCACAGCGTGTTAGCTCTGTGCACAGAGGGTTGTCAAACCCACAAACAAGACAGGGGAGAAGCCTGGGACTGACACTGGCTGCTGTTTGTGTGAGCAGCCGCTGAGGCAGAGGCTGGGACACCTTCCCTGCTGCCAAACTCTCTGTCACAGTCTGGAGCTTCAACCAAGGCTGATGGAAGTGGGTTTATTTAAATTGCCAGGATAAATTAACTTTTAAAGTCACAGTGAAAAAGTCTGTGCTGTGAATAAGGGCCATGAATATTCAGGCACATGCACTCATTGAATTAGTTTGTTGCAAACATATTTGGAGGCAGCTGTTCATTTAATAATCAGGGATAATCACAGAAATAGGCGACCGGTTACTCCATCTAAATGGTATGGTTAAAATTATAATTTTATAACTCTATCTCAGCAATTAGATTTAATAGCTGTGGAAATGCAGCAAAACCCAGTGAGGGAAAGCTGTTACTCCTGCACTAAAGTGCAGAAAAGCCAAGGTCAGGCTGGGGATCCCCTCTGCCCACCCTGGGGCTGGGCTGTTCCCAGAGCTCAGAGCCAGTCTGGGCTAAACACTCCAATTCCAGCACTGAACCAGGCAGGGGTGAGTTTTCTGGGCATTTCCTGTCTTCATTACAATATTTGTCCCAAGAACAGATTAATTCCTCTCATTCTTTCTGCCTTTCCAGCCTTTTGTCACGGGAATGCATTTCACAGGACTGTAATGTGTGATACTTGCTCTGAGTTATGGCTCTGCCACACGCTGTAAAAGTTTGACTCTCTCAGTATTGTACATTTTGATTCTACCCCTGCAGGCTATAAACAACCCAAATTACCTCTTTCTTTAGCTTCCAAGAGGACTAATCCCCCGTCTAGTGCTTTATCAGTCAGTTGAGAAAGAGTGAGACCAACTTGCCAATCCAAACAGAATAAATTGGGAAAACCACGTCTTCCCAACACTGCCCTGTGCCACAGGAGTGCTTAGCTGGAGCTCCACTCCTCTCCAGCACCAGGCCAGTGTGCTTGCTCCAAGGTTTAACACTTTATTAGAAAATGAGAGGTTAGAGCATGTTCCAGAGGAGAAGGAAATTTATTGTTGCCCTGGCCCTGCAGCAAAGCAAAACTGAAATAACCCAGATGCGGGGAGGACAATAAATCCCTGCTGGCAATCACACTGCTAAAAGGATGGTGACAGCCACGGCAAAGTTTGGCCAGTTAATATTTCTCATATCTGAGTGAGAAAAATAGCTATATTTAAAATTATATCTCAGCTGAATTACCCAAGGAGAAAGCCCAGAGAGCTGGAAGGCCCTTGCTGCAGGAGGTGTTGGTCTGCAGAGGGGCTGGGGGCTCCTCCCCAAAGCCTTTCCCTGCTGCAGGATCCCTCAGGAGGGGAACCCTGCCCAGCCAGCCCTGGGGCACCTCCTGCCCTGAGCCAGGCAAAGGGGCCTCATTTGGTGAGGGCAGAGCAGGATGAGGAGGGTGCTCATCACCCTCACAGCTCTAATTTAAAGACTTCTCTATGAAAACTTTCTCTCCCTAATTTTTATTCCCAGGGGGTCACTGTTGTGAAGCCAGGCTTGTCCAGTGAGTAAAGGTGCTTGTCAGGGGCCCTGGGAGCAGCAGGGACACGAAGCAAAGGAAGCATTCCAGCTCAGTGTGGGCTATAAATTTTCAGTGTGTTTTTGTTTCATGCCCCAGGTGAAGCTGCAGAAGCCATCAATCCTTTTCCTGGCTGATGCTGAGCTGCACAGGTGGGCTGGGCAGCATCTCTCTGGGACACCCCTGATGGGCTGGAGGTGACAGAGTGTCCGGGACACTTTTGCATTGCCTTTAAAAAATTATTTCCCATTAACAGCAGAGCCAAGCCAGCGAGGGATATTTGGGTGTTGCCAATGTGGAGGCTGAGGCTCCTGCTGCAGCACCAGCCTGGGCTCCCCAGCACTGCTGCCCCTCCTCTGTGCCCCCAGATTCGTGAGCCTTCACAGCCCTGCCACCAGCCTGTTCATCCAGCACCTTGCTCCAGCCACAGCACGGGGGAGGATTTATGGCTCTTGCAGATCAATTTCATTATCCCGGGAGGAAAATCAGCGTCTCGTTATGGATAAAATGACAATAAATGAAACGACCATTAATTTACGATCTTGCCACACAGTGGCACTCAAACAGATTCCCATTAATGGCTTGTTATTATCACCTCCCATACGGAGCTAATAACAGTTCCTGGGAAAAGCCATGCTGGGCCCTGGGGAGGAGCTGCTGCTGCAGGGGAGGGGTCCCAGCCCTGTCCCCCATGGTGGGGCAGCCCCCAGCCCTGTCCTGCCCTGCCAGGCCAGGGAGGGAGCCAGCAGCCAGCCCTGTTAATTGTTAATTAATTCATTGTTAATTGTTAATGCCCTGGCATTCTGGAGGGAGATGCTGCTGCTGTCCCTCCGTGGGATTTGGGATTAAGAGCCTTTTGCAAAGAGACAAGTGAGGCTGGGCTGGCTGCAGCCCCAGGGGACACAGGACCAGGGGTGCATCTCTGCAGGGACCTGCTGGGCCTGGGGACCCCCATCCCCTGCTCCTGCCACCCCCTTGCCCAAGGATGGTGCCAGGAGCATCCCCTGCTGGCAGTGGGGCTGGGCCGGGCAGCAGAGCAGCTTGGGTGATCCCACCATGGCAGGTGAATTTTGGCTGCTGCAGACCAAGGGCAGTGTGATCCCTGCCTGGCTGGAGGTGCAGGGTCCCCCTGTCCCTGTCCCTGTCCCCTGTCCCCCTGGGTCAGGCAGCAGGGGCGAGCTGCAGTGCAGCTCTGTGTGCAGATTGGTGCATGGGATGGATGGATGGATGGATGGATGGATGGATGGATGGATGGATGGATGGATGATGGATGGATGGATGGATGGATGGATGGATGGATGGATGGATGCATGGATGGATGGATGATGGATGCATGGATGGATGGATGGATGGATGGATGCATGGATGCATGGATGGATGGAGAGGAGGAGCTGCCAGCTGGGAGACAGCTCCCAGTCTGGGGTAAAAACCTGATTTTTCTGTTTGCTTCAAGCTCAAAAAGCACAGAAACATTGGCTTGACATTAAATAACTTTTCAAAAACTTCTACAAAGCAGAGTACCATAAAACACAGAACAAAGGGCAGCCTTTTTGTATGGGGAAGTGCTTAATTTGGTCCAAAATGAGGAACTTAACATCCTTACTGAATTTGTTCTTTTTAAGAACATTAAAGGCTTCAAGTGGAAAAGCACCAAAACTTCTCCTTAAAACAGTATCCTTTTGAAAGCCAAATAAATTGACAAACCAAACTCACAGTCAGCAAATTTGCTTCTTTGCCACAAAATGTTTAATGTTAGTAACTGCTCCTGGAAGTTCTTCTGTGCCTGTCCTGAGCCAGGATCCTGTGCTGGGCAGGGTGAACAGGTTCTGGGGCTCAGCAGCTCCAGAACTGCCCCATTCCTGGGCTCAGCATCCCAAAACTGTCCCCATTCCTGGGGCACAGCATCCCATGAGCTGTCCCCATTCCTGGGCACAGCATCCCAGGACTGTCCCTATTCCTGGGCACAGCATCCCTGATCTGTCCCCGTTCCTGGGCACAGCAGCCCAAAACTGTCCCCATTCCTGGGCACAGCATCCCAGGACTGTCCCTATTCCTGGGCACAGCAGCCCTGATCTGTCCCCATTCCTGGGGCACAGCAGCCCTATGCTGGCAGAGCCCAGTGCCCAGCCAGGGCAGTGAGGAGCAGCCACATCTGCTGGGTTAAACTCTGGCAGGTGTGTTTGCTAAACACATTTTTTGCATGACAAGTGAACATGTGAGGAGCTGATCTCCATGAACACGGTTTTACAGTAACACAACAGCACAAATGAATACTCCAGCACATCTCCCAGTGTCACTTCTATTTGCAGTTAAGTGACCTGTTATTACTGACCCCTGTGCCACAAAGGCCTAATTGAGAGGAGGCCACAGAGCAGGCAGGGCTGGTGTGAGAGTGCATCATGCTAAATAAATAATTCATAATGAGCACGCTGGCTCTTGCAGTGATATATGTAAATAGCAGCTCTGCCGTTGGGAACTTACAGTCTGGGTTATTTTATGAATTCCAAAAGGAGAATGCCTTCATTCTCAGGTGCAGAACTGAGAGGAGTTTCTGTCCCTGGAGTCCCATCCCAGCTCCACAGGGCTGCCTGGGGCAGGGGGAGTCCTCTCATGGCCTCTTCCTGCAGGAGCACTTCTCACATCTGCTCCTGTGTTTTACCTGTGGCTGCACGACAGCGCCTGCAGGAGCAGCTGCAGGTGTGCAGGATGGGATTGGCACCCCAGGGTGGGTGTTCCTGTGAGAGCATTGCCAGAGGACCCTTCCCACAACCATCCAGCTGCAGGGACCCCAGCCCTAAAACCCCCTCTGGGATCCCCACCAGCTCAGGGGCAGCCTCTCTGCAGTTTGCCCTGGGCCAGAGCCAGCAGCACATCCCAGTGAGCACCAGCACATCCCAGTGACCACCAGCACGTCCCAGTGACCACATCCTCTGCATCCCAGTGACCACCAGCACGTCCCAGTAACCACCAGCACATCCCAGTGACCACCAGCACGTCCCAGTGACCACATCCTCTGCATCCCAGGGCTGGAGCTTGTGGGGCAGAGCTGGGCCCTGGGGAGGGCTGGGACCTGCCAGGCTGAGCCCCATGCCTGCTTACAGCTCACACCAGGAAAGTGTTTACCTTCTAATTCCACCTTTTAATTCAACATCATATTTCCTCTGTTTTATGAGAGTGGGATAAGAAGAGCTCCCAGACTGTCTCTTGAAGACCATTTATTATTTATTCATTCTGTTTCTACCTTGTTTTTCTGTCTCTTCTTATTTGAGAATTGTTCAAGTCCTTGATATTACTCCTGTCCCTCTCTAGTTCTTACCTATTTCTACAATACCCTCCAGAGATAGGGTAATCACTCCAAGAAAATTGACTTACACTCAATGGCAAAAAGCTTCATTAAAACCCAGGTAAGGCTCCCAAAGGTACCTTGTGTTCCTCAGGAATATTCAGCAAAGCTCATCCTTCCAGCAGAGGGGTTCCAGTGCTGCCCAGGCAGCCGTGGGGGCTGTGCCTGAGGGGGAGTTTGGCTGCCCAGAGCTGCTTGGGGAGCTCTCCCTCCCTCCCTCCCATGGCTTTGGCTCCTCAGAGTTCAGGGGCACGTCCCTGCCTGCCCTCCCTGCCCTCCCTGCCCGTCCCAGCCCACCATGGGTTTGGAGAGAAGGGGTGCTGCCCTCCCTGCCTTCCCTGCCTGCCCCTGCCTTCCCCTGCCTTCCCCTGCCTTCCCCTGCCTGCCCTCCCTGCCCTCCCTGCCCTTCCCAGCCCACCATGGGTTTGGAGAGAAGGGGTGCTGCCCTCCCTGCCTGCCCCTGCCTGCCCCTGCCTTCCCCTGCCTTCCCTGCCTGCCCTGCCTGCTCCTCCCTGCCTGTCCCAGCCCACCATGGGTTTGGAGAGAAGGGGTCCTGCCTTCCCTGCCTGCCCCTGCCTGCCTTGCCTTCCCTGCCTGCCCCTGCCTGCCCTGCCTGCCCTGCCTGCCCCGCCTGCCCCAGCCCAGGGGAGTTGCTGCTGGGCTGGGAGGGTGTTATAAATGCCTGACATGTTGTTGGCTCTTTGCAAGTATTGGGATAAATGCTATATGTGTAATGTTAAAATAGCATTTCTATATGGATATAGTCTTGGTTAATAGTAAAAGTTAAACACAAGTTTGTTAGAGATAGTATGCTTAAACTACCTGTTTAGTCAAAATAACAGCCCATAAACATGTAATAGAAACCCAACAGCTGACACAACAATTATCAACACTCAACCAACCGCAAAAAGCCTGGACCACCACCCAAATTAAAAAAATAAATATAAAAAATAAAACCACAAGCCAAAAAACACACATGCTCTAAAAAAGCAAACCCAAAAAGTAGCCATGCTAAACAGTTCCCAAAAACAATTAACTGTGCATAGAAGTCTATAAATATGTAACAAATAAATAAATTGTAAAACATATTTTTAAAAGTGTTCCCGAAGCAGGGTGTGCTCTGGGCAGCATGCCAAGCACCCGGCCCTTTTGCTTTATGTTTGTCTTTTATTGTCTTTGTATTAAACCTTTTAATTCTCCCAAAACAGTGCACCGTGTTTTTCACAGAGGGGAAGGGAGCACAGGGGCAGGAACCTCCCTTCTGCTGCAGCCCCGGGGTGCACACGAAGGCTTTCCTGGAGCTCAGGCACTGCTGAGGCACACCCTGACATTCCTCCAGGGGAATCCTTCATGATCCCACCCTTCAATGATGCCCGTGTAGTATTGTCTGGGAACGGTGAGGCTGGAAAACTTGCCTAAAAATTACTTAGAAAGTCAATCTCTCCTCCTCCTGCAGCAAAGGAGTAATTACTGCTTTGTAAAGCTTTGAATTTTTTTAACATTGCATATAAATACTGCTGCTTCAGAGTTCAGAGGCAGGGATTTTAAATCTAATCCACATTTAACAAGGCTATTAAAGAAAATGTTTAAGCTGCCAGAATTTAACTGATTAAAATATTTAATAAATCTTACCCCCAAAAAAGGGGGAGGAAGGAAAAAAAGCAGCAAGCAGCCAAGATCACATGGCTTTTATATGTGTGCTACTGAGAGTGCTTTAATGGGAAATGGAAACCCAAAAGATTGCAATAATCTTGCCAAAAAGACCCAAATGTATTATAAAAATGTTTAAAGCTCCATTTGAGTTTTTCTAATTAACTTGGTAATGACGCTGGCATTCTCACTCGATCAGACTCCTGCAAGATCAGATGGCTCTCGATTGCTGGAGCAACTGAGAGTGGTGGGGAAAGCAAGGGACCCAGGGAACCCAAGGAACCAGGGACACAGGGAACCAGGGACCCATAGAACCAGGGACCCAGGGACCCATAGAACCAGGGAACCAGCAATCCAGGGAACCAGAGAATCAGGGATCCAGGGCCCTTGCCCCCAAAGCTGTGGGTCTGTGCCTCGCCAGCAGCCAGAGCAGAGCTGGAGCAGGGCAGTGGAGGGGCAGGAATGCACCCAGGGCACTGAGCAGGTGGCAGCTGTGCAGGTGGCACAGCACATCTCCTGGGTTCCAGGGTTTCCCTTTTGCCTGTGGAAGGTGATGGATGCACCTGTAACAGATGCAGGGCATGCCTGGTGTGTGGCCACGGCTCCCTGAACAAGTCTGCAGTGACAAGTGCTCAGACACATTCCTGTGCTGTACAAATTGTCTAACACTTGAAGCTGTCACACAGGGATCCTCTAGCCAGGTATGTTCTGAAGATATAATCTCCACAAGGCAGCAGTTCTGCCTGCAGTCTGGCAGTGGTGACAGCAGCTCCTTGGGACTCTGCTGGGCCACCCCCTGTACCTGCTCCCCCCCTTGGGGTCCCTGCAGCCCCAGCCCCCAGCCCAGTGCTGTGCCTGGTGATGGGGTTTGATTTCTCTATGTTCTCCTCCAGCACAGAGAAATTTTATTTTCTTATTATTTTATTTTCTCATTTATTAAAAATGAGATTTACTACCACCTAAAGTTTTCATTCAGGGGCTTTTTCTCAGGCTGTAGTTCTGTTTCCTTGCCATGTTTCAGCATCTCAGCTCTACAGCATGGTGTGCCAGGCTCAGGTGTGCTGGAGGGGACTCTGCAGGGCCAGGCACTCACACCTGGGGCAGGTTTGGTCCCAGCCCAGCTCTCCTGGCTCGGCTCTTGCCTCCCTGAGGAGCAGCAGTGTGGGGCTCGTGCTGGCCCAGCCAGAGCACTCAGGGGCTGCTGGCACTGGCTGTTCATACCAGGACAGAAACACCATGTGGCTCCCAGACAAGGATTTGGCCTGAGCTGAAACACAAGAAAAGCCCAAAGGAGGAAAGCTTAGTGGGCAAACTGGGCAAAGAGGGATGTGGGTGATTTTACATTTTAAAACACAGTTTGAAACTCAGTTCTGGTACCTGTTGATGGAAATGGCTGTGGAGCTGTTTCCTTGGTCTGAATCTTGCCTTGAATAACATCAAATAGTGCAAGAGGTTTGAAATAACCATTTTCTGACACGCAGCATTTCCAGCCGTGCTGTCCCCCTGTGCAGGTGGCAGTGACCCAGGCTGGCAGGATCTGCTGGTCCTGGTTCAGGTGCCAGGCTCTGCCCAGCACACCTGGGTGCACCTGGCACAGCCCTGGCTCCTCCCAGCTGAGCCAGTGCCCTGTGCTGGCAGCCCCAGGCTGGCAGCATCTGCTGTCACTGCTGTCACTGCTGTCACCTCATCCATGGCACTCCCACCTCCCCAGGGCTTTCACACCTCCCTGGCAAGTGTTAAAGAGGTTTCACTATCAAACAGGGCTAGACACTCTGAAAAACAAGATACTGATGCAAGTGTTGAGCCACTTTCTTGGCTTATTCATGTATTAGCAGCTGTGGCTCCCTTCCTGCTGCTCGTACTCTGAATAGATTTTTATTGCTTAATTCTCTGTAAGTGAAGTGCTAGCAAATTGTAAAATCCTATTGCTTAACATGTAGCATTAAGTATTGAACTAGCAAAAGAATCAATTACAGGTTTGGTCACTGATTAGCTTGACTTTTTATGGAATTTAACGTCAAGTCTCATTATAATTCAGCTCTTTAATTCAGGAAATAAAGCACATGTGGGGAGCTAATAGCTGAGAGCAGCTCTGCTGCATCTCTCCTGCTGGGGGATGCTCAGTGCTGTGCTGCAGGGGGGTTCATCTGCTCCCCACCTTCCTGCAGGTCCCCCCTCTCCATCGGGGCAGGGCTCCAGCAGGAGCCCCCAGCCCTGCCGGGGATGGAGCTGAGCCCGAATCTGTGTCTCTGCCCCTTTCCCCACCCGTGGGAGCTGCAGGGCTGGCTGGTGGCCAGGCACAGTGGCCCCGTGCACCCTGGTGTGTCTCCTTTCCCTGGCTGGTGGCAGGCATGGTGGCCCTGGATTGCAGCAGGAACCTGGGTCTGTGGGTGGGCTGGAGCAGGAACCTGGCTCTGCAGGTGGGCTGCACAGCCTGCAGCCAAGGGCCACTGCCAGGTGACTCTGGCCCCATTTGGGTCTCTGGGTCCATCCAGGAGTTTCAAAACCCCTCTGGTCTCTGGGAAAACATCAGTGTAATGACCCTGGGCAAGTGAACTACGAGGGGGAATGTGAGCCCAAGCTAAACTGCAGCAGAAAATGCTAAATCAATTGTAATGAGGGTCTGGTGTCTCCTGGAGGTGCAGGGCAGCACATCCCCAGTGAGCTGAGCCACGCTGGGTGTGGGGCATCAGGGAAGGTGGGGAGGGCTCAGAGCCCCCTCCCTGCCCTCCTGCTGCCCAGCCCAGCCCTGCAGGGCTCTGGAACAGCCCCGGGAAGGGCAGGGGCTGTGCCCCAGCCCAGGAAAACCCTCCCTGCTCCCTCCTGACAGCTCCTGCCTCCCCTCCCCTCCCTGTCTTTGCTGACAGACAGCTGCAATTGCATTTCCAAATTACACCGTCTCACATTAGACTCAATATCCCTTCTCTCAGACCAGACAGCCCCTTAATTCCTTTCCCTTCGATTGCGTGGGGACCCTCTGTGCAGCTCAGACCCTTCAGCAGAAAATCTTTGCTGTCGTGTGCTGTTGCAATAAACTGGAGACACAGAGCTCCAGCACGAACAGCAGGAGAGCAGCAAGCCTTCCCTTCCAGCACTGAGATTTCTGGAGGCTCCTTCTTGTCTGGCTGAGTTTATCCTCCTTCCAGGAGCAGCTCTGCTGGCATACTAATTTATAGAGTGCTTGAGCAGTCCCCCTGCATCCAGAGCCAGGGGGGCTGGGGAAATTAAAGTTTGTAGCAAATGCATCAAAAATCGGATGTCCTCAAGCAAGACAGCTGTTTTTGCAGGCACCAAAGGGGAGGCTGTGCTTCCTGCAGTGGCTGGGGGCAGCGGGGGGACAGCAGGACGGGCTGGGCCGTGGCTCTGGTGGCCTGGCCAGCAGGGCTGGGGGTGCCCGGGGTCCGAGGGCACTGGAGCACAGCACTGCCCAGCAGTGTGCTCCATCTGCCCTGCCCTGGGCTGGGCTGGGCACCTTCCTGGCGCTGGCAAATAATAAATAACAATAATGATTATGGAAGCGCTGTGCATGTGCCCCATGGGCTCTGCAAAAAACCTTCTACATCAAAATCCAACTGCAACGTTTTCCCCCTTGTCCAATTCGCAATATACGCCCATAAAAACAATAATTTATTTGTACATGGGCAATTCCCGAGGTATTTAGTGAAGATTGGTAGCTGCTGACTGTATCCTATCCTAGCAGAGTAGACCCAGTGGGATTTCTGGGACTTTGTGCAAGTGCAGAAGTGTCTTGGGGGTGTATATTAAAAAATCATTAAATGACATTATATTGTCTACTTGGGATTAAGCTCTGGGCTAGGTCTGGTCCCACCCCCAGTCACGTCTCTTAAGTTGCTCTGATGTCCCTGGGCTCTGAGCCTGGCTCGTCTCCTGGTGTTCAGGACAGATGCTGAAAGCAAATGCTGCTCCCCATTTCCAGTTTTGACTTTCATATCATGGCCCTTCAATGCACTGAAATCTGTGTGGTGTTTAAAATTCAGCTATGTTTGTCAGAATTCAATTACCCCTGAAGATTACACAAAGATTATCAAAGTTGTAAACAGCAGAATATGCTCAGAGATCAATGAAGCGCAACAAAGACCATATTTAACAGCAGAAATAAAAGTAGGAGCATGCTGGCAAACCCTGGCAGTAGAGCATAATGTCACATCATCCCGCTGAAGGTTGGCAAGTAATTGAAATCTATGTTAAGGCACAACATATCCCTGTGCAGATTTGCAGGCATTGAACCCAGTTCCAGTTCTAACACCTGAGCAATTCATTTGGTTTAAGCAGAGCCAGGCCCGGGGGGTCTCAGTAGCTGCCAGTGCAGACCCTGTGCAGGGTCTGGGGGCTGCCCTCACTGGGGAGGGAGGATCAGGGGAAGGGTGATCGTCCTGAATGCAAATTCCAAATTGCTCATTCCCTGTGGGTGCGTCTGGCAGGAAGCAAATCTGTTCTCAGCTCAGTAGCTGTGCCCGTGGGCAGCACTGGGCAGGCACTGTGGCCAGTGGTCAGTGATTGTGCTCATGGGCACTGTGGCAGTGGCCAGTGATTGTCTGTGCTCATGGGCACTGTGGCCAGTGGTCAGTGATTGTCTGTGCTCATGGGCACTGTGGCCAGTGGTCAGTGATTGTCTGTGCCTGTGGGCACTGTGGCCAGTGGTCAGTGATTGCCCCATCCTGGTGCTGTGCCCTGCCCTGCCCTGGTGCTGTGCCCTGCCCTGCCCTGGTGCTGTGCCTGCCCGGGATGGCTGAGCAGCAGCAGAAGTGCCTCAGGTGCTGGTCCCTGCCTGCCCCATGGCCCGTGGCCATCCCTGTGCCAGGAGCTGTCTGTCTGTCTGTCCAGGGGACGCTGTGCCCGTGGGAGTGGTGGGGTTCCTTCCCCATTGAGCCCCTCCCGGTGCCCCAGTGCCCGCAGAGCCTGGCACTCCCCTCTGTGTGCTGCAGCTCCAGCCTGTTTGTGCTCTCCATTGTCATTCTGGAGGCAGCAGCCAGCCCATTTCTCTTCTCTGTAATATATTGCTGCTATAATACCAAGTCTAGCAGAACAATGAACTCTAGAGGATGGAGGTACCTTCCTCCTGTTTTGCAAACTAAACATAATTTTTATTTGTGCTCAGGTTTCTGGATGGTGCAGGGGAGTGGGAGGGGGAGGATCTCCATCCCCAGCCCTGCCCTGGCACTCAGCTCCCACGCTCCCTGTGCCCTGCAGCACTGCCTTGCAAGGAGGGAAATCTCCTCTTGTCAAACACTGAGAGGTTTCAGAAGAAACCCTGAAATCCAGATTAATTACTTCTATCTGGTCCCACTGGGGCTGGTCCACCTGCTGCAGCCAAAATGGGCTGAAATTCTCATTCCCTTTCTGCCTCCCTTTCTCTTTCTCTCTCTCTCTCTTTCTCTCTCTTTTTTTTTTTCCCTATTTACTTCTGGTTTAATCTGCATATTATCATCAGTGCAAAGACCTCTGAAATAACATCTGACAAATGACACCTATTAAAAAAACCCTCTGCACTGTCCTCTTTCACCGCCTTCCAATTTGGACTAGCACTATAACTATGCATCAATAGACAAGCAATATTATGTTAAGAACATGATAAAATACCAGCAGCTTCATAATGGCAGCAGCCAAATGGTAATTTCTGCTTCAGAAATTGGTCATTTATTTTGCTGGTCTGTTCTTACGTTCAAATTAGATGAAGTTTAATATACTGTAAAATTGAATGTATTCTATCCTTTTCAACAAATATGGCATGTATGAAATGATTTATGGGTCTTACAAACCTTAAAATGTTAAATAATCTCCTTTTTCCTGTGCCTTAACTCAGTGATGCCACATAGTTTAAGTACAGGGAAGCAAAACTTTATTAGCTCCTATCCTGATCATCACTTTATTTTGCTGCATTTACAGAGATAGGAACAGTGCTCAACATATTAGACCAAGTTGAGAAGCAGCCATATTAATTGGTACATTAATTTTACCCTATTAACTGTAATTGGTAGGAAAGCAATTCTTCCCAATAAGTGGTGTACTTTGTGCTTTAAGTGTTTGATAAAGCTGTGGTGCCCAGCTGAGGGTGCTGGGGGTGGCTGGAGCCCCCAGCCCCGCTGGGCTCCCCCTGCCACAGCACCCAGAGCCCTGGGACCCCTGCCCAGGGTGGGACCCCCCAGGCTGAGCCCCCTCCGCAGGGTGAGCCCCCTGCCCAGGGTGAGCCCCCTCCCCAGGCTGAGCCCCCTGCCCAGGGTGAGCCCCCTGCCCAGGGTGAGCCCCTGCCCAGGGTGAGCCCCCTCCCCAGGCTGAGCCCCCTGCCCAGGGTGAGCCCCCTGCCCAGGGTGAGCCCCTGCCCAGGGTGAGCCCCCTCCCCAGGCTGAGCCCCCTGCCCAGGCCGAGCCCCCTCCCCAGGGTGAGCCCCCTCCCCAGACTGAGCCCCTGCCCAGGCTGAGCCCCCTCCCCAGGCTGAGCCCCCTGCCCAGGCTGAGCCCCCTGCCCAGGGTGAGCCCCTGCCCAGGGTGATCACACATTGTCCCCTCTCAGGTCTGGCCCCAGACCCTGGGAAATCCCTGGGGAGCTGCCTCGGCTGTGGGGTGACAGAATCAGCCAAGAGGAACAACGGGGGTGCCTCCCTCCTGCCTTGCAGTTTTTAAAAACAAATTGACTCCTTGCCCTTGGCCTTCCTGTGCCTCCCATCAGCAGCTTGTCCCTGAGGATAAGCCTCAGAGCAGAACAATCTCCTGCAGTCCCCTGGAGCTGCAGCCCTCTGCACCAGGATCACTGAGAAGCTTTTATTCTGTTTATTTGCTCTATATAATTTCTTCTGCTCTCGCTGACCCTTCTGGGAAGCGTTCCACCCTTCAGGCTCTCTGCTGGGTGCCAGAATCACTGAGCTTAGGCTCTATTTGCATTTCATATCCTAGTTAAACCAACATCATCAAGGTCAGGACACTCTGCTGAGTGGAGTGGGCTGAGCAGAGGAGCTGTGGGGTCTGGGGATGGCAGCCCCTGCTGCCCCCAGCCCCTCCTGCCAGGGAAGGGGCTCCTGCTGGGGCTCTGCTGCTTCCCTGGGGGATTATTCTCTGTCTGTGTCCTCACTGGGAAAAATTCTGCTCTTGTGTCCAGGCAGACCCGCCCTGGGAGGAGCTGGTGCCCATTTCCCTTGGCCCTTCCATGTGATTCTTGTACAGAGGTGTCCTTTTGGTTCTGCCCCGTTTGAGGGGCACAGCCTGGCTGCCCCCAGTGCAGGGAGGAATATGTGCATCTCCAGATGTGCCCGAGTCCCACAAACAGCTGGAACAGGCAGCAGCTGCAGACAGCACATAGCTGTGCTGTAATGGTTTCACATCCCTGAACACTGTCTGGTTTTCCTTTCATTAAGGAACATTTCTTATGAAAAAGTAGCAGGATTTCTGAAGTGAAAAAACAATTCTGCTCAAGACTGAGAGCTGTTTAGAATAAACGCCAGACACTGTGTGATGGAGACGTTGCATGGAGACTTAATGCTGGTCACATCCCTTCTCTGCCAGTAAGTCAAGGATGTGTCTTTGCTATTGTATTTGGTGACTCATCTTTCAAATAATCATCTCTGGAAGAATTCTGTGCCAAGATGAAAAAATGCCTGTGTCCCAGCAGTGTGTGTGTGTGGTGCTGTGAGCAGAGCCCAGGAGGGCAGCTCTGCTCCCTCCTCTGGGGCAGGGCAGGGCACAGCAGGGCAAGGTGACAGTTTTGGCAGGCGGCAGCACTGCCTCTCCCAGCTCCCATTTGCTGTGAGCATGGTCAGTCAGCCCCTGGGCACTGCCAGACCCACAGCACCCCACACCTGCCCCTGCCCACCTGCCCTGGGGCTGCAGCCCAAAGCACCTGAGCTTCTTGCCAGCACCTGGGGGCTTTCCTCACCTCGGAGAGAAGTATGCAGATGAGGTGAGTAAGTGAAGTGCTGTGTGCCAGTGCATTCAACAGAGCCACTGTTCCATAACATCCAACCCACACACAGAGGGTGTGCTGCAAGTGCCTTCCCTGGAAAACATTTCCTCGCTGCTCAACAAAAAGTTGCATGAACTCATTAAACACAGAAGGAGCTGGTGAATGGCAGAGGGGCTGTGGGTGCCCTGGGCTGGCTGCCAGCAGCTGTGCCCACGGGCAGAGCTGGGTTCCTTGGTGCACGGGGAAGCTGCAGCAGCTGCTGCGTGCCTGGGGATGCTGAATGGGGCAACAGCATCTCATTTGTGAGCCAGGGTGGGAATGGCCCCAGCCTGGCCTAACCAGGCTGTCAGGCCATCTCCAGCACAGCACTGGGCCAGCAGCCACGGGCCAGTGGCCAGCACAGGAACCTCCTGCAGCACAGGAAGGGGCAGCTCAGCCTGGAGTCCCCAGTGCTGCAGGTCTGCTGCAGGGGTGCAGCCCCTCAGGAATGAACAACTGTGCATTCAGGGCTGCAGCTCACCCTGCTGCAAGCTCTCCTTTCTGTGTTTAAACAATAACTGCACGCTGCAGGTTTCACAGGAGCAGGAGCTGATGGCTGCTGTGAGAGTTCTGCTCTGCCAAGACAGCAAAACACAAGGACAAGGCAGTGGCACGTGCCAGTCCCTCTGAGGTACATGGAAAGACATTTTCTGTATTGGAATGGGGTTAAAACTCACAGTTCTCAGGGCATTAGAAGATTTCTAGCATATGTCTCTGGGAGCACTGCCTTGGATTTGTTTGGGTTTTTCCTTTCTGAGAGTAATTCTTATACTGTAAATCTTACAAATCAACTTTTCCACATAAGTTGTCTTATCTGGAAGGAAAACATCAGACTTATGATTTTACTATCAAATCTCGCTAGAAAAAATATTAGCTAAGCTGTTTTTCTGTATTCCAGAGATCCAGAGATGGCCCTGGACCCAAAGGAAGAGCCAAGTGCTCGCTGCTGTGCTGTGCCTGCTCTGCAGCTCTCCAGGAGCAGGGACACCCCTCTCAGCAGGACTCTGGCACACGGTGTGAGCTGGAAAAGGCTCCAGTTGCAGCCTCTGCCTGCACTAATGCACTGGGCAGCCTGGTGTCACACAGGCTGGTGTCACACAGGCTGGTGTCACACAGGCTGGTGCCAGTGCTCAGGACTCAGGATGGCAGCTCTGTCTCGGGGGATGCTCTGCTCTTCTCAGACAAGGCAAACTGCTGAGCTGTAAACCTCTGCTAGCAGTAAATTCCTTCTGGACAAACAGCTCAGCCCACAGGGCAGTCAAAGCCATCAGCACTGGGGCAAAGCACCATAAACCACTCACCCTTCCCCAGGGAAATATCTGCTGTGAGCAGCTCGTGCCATGGGGCAGCTCTGGGGGCTGGCTGCTCCAGCAGCACCCCTGTGCCTCCAGAACACAGCACAGGGGGAGCAGACAGCCACAGGGCTGAGAAATTACATTAAATTAGCATGAATTAACTGTGATGAGACACTTCTTCACAGGTAAATTTGGAACACTGGGGAAATGAAGCACTTCTCCATCCTCTAGCACGGCACCGGACAGGGGGAGGTTTCTGATCCAGCATCCAGCCCTCCAGCTTTGTGTGACACGGGAATGTAAAGATTCCCTGCAGGAGCAGTGGAGCTGGGAGCTCCTCACTGAGGACTGAGCAGCCAGGGCAGTGCTGGAGAGCTGTGTCCTGTCCGGGGACAGCCAGCACTCCTGCTCCTGGTGTCCTGGCGTCCTGGTGTCCTGGTTGTGGTGTTCCAGTGTCCCGTGTCCCAGTGTCCTGGTTGTGGTGTCCTGGTTTTGGTGTCCTGGTCCTGGTGTCCCAGTGTCCTGGAGCTGGCACCAGTGCTCTGGAGGCGTTGGGAAGAGCCCCTCTGGCTTTGCCTGCTGTGAGGGGTGCTCAGGAGCAGAGGGAGCCCCTGTACATGGTCCCTTCCTGGGGATACCCTGCAGGCAGGAGAGGTGGCTCAGAGCCAGGCTCAGCCACCCTTTCCAACAGAGAACAAGGCAGAAAGATAAGAATGGCTTAAAAAGAAAGAAATTGCCTCCAAATAAAATGTTTTCCCTCATTTCCCATGATACAGTGAAATTTCTTCATGGGCGGGTAGTCAGAGTAGAGTCCATTACACTCCACACTTCTTGCCTTGAAACATAAATAGCTGCAACTCATATAAGTGTTTGTTATGAGGAAGAGCATGTGCCTAGAAAAGTTAGACATTAAACCATTATTTCATGCAGAAAGATATGCTAAAGGGAGAGGATTACTGACTATATTAATTCTGTCTCTCAGCTGCCCCGTGTCTCTCTCCACATAACGACCTCAGTCACAGATGAGGTGCTGCAGCAGATCCAGTTCCCTCCATTCCCCTTTCCCTGAAGCTGTGCACAGTGACCCTCCCTCTGGGCCCTGGGGGGCAGTGGCACAGCAGAGGTGAGGGCAGAGATCTGTGAGTCTCTGGGCACATCTGTCAGCCTCTGTTCCTGCCCAGGGTGCATATGGGCAAGTGCTGGTATCTGCTCTTAGTCCTTACACTGCAGCTAAAAACTTCAAAATATCCCTCTTGGTGGCATAAAGTAATTGTGATGTGACCCTCAAGTATTTCTTCCTGTACCAGAAGACAGAAGAGCATCTTATAAAGCATCAACATTTTTCTGATCCTATCTTTTTCCCAGCAAGTGACTCATAGAGGGAGAGTTCCTGAGGTTAGCAAAACCAAAACGCCCCAAGCCCAGGGCCCCAGGGGATGTGGGATGTGCAGGGCTGTTCAGCTGTTTCTGCCTGGGCTGGCAGAGGCAGGGGTTTGCTGGAGCTGGGGCAGAGAATGCTCCAAGCTGCAGGGCTCAGAGCCCATCTCGGGCACAGACAGCCCAAGAGTTCAAATATTTCATATATTTAATATTTCAAATATAACTTCAGTATTTCAAATATATATTTCAAATATGTTTGGGTTCTTGGAGGAGTAAGGAGGGGTCAGCAGAACTGACACATTTCCTTGGGAGTCTGGAAGGGCACAGAATTCCTCCAGGGAGCTACAGACCTTGTAGGGCATACACACATACATATATCCATCCACACATACATACATACATATATACATCCATCCATACCTACATACATACATACATATATCCATCCATCCATCCATCCATCCATCCATCCATCCATCCATCCATATATACATATATACATACACACATATATAAATATATACATACATATATACATACATACACATATACATACACACATATATATACACACATACATACATATATCCATCCATCCATCCATCCATCCATCCATCCATCCATCCATCCATCCATCCATACATACATATAAACATACATACATATATACATACATATATGCATACATACATACAAAAATATATACATACATATATACATACATCCATATATATATACATCCATCCATATATATACACATCCATCCATACATACATCCATATATACATCCATCCATACACACATATATAAATATATACATACATACATATATCCATCCATACATACATATATACATATATAAATATATCCATCCATCCACACACATACATACAACCGAGGGATCAGGCCCAGCTCAGACTGGGTATTAGGAAAAGATTTCTCCATGGGAAGGGCTGTCCAGCCCTGGCACAGCTGCCCAGCACAGGTGATCACTGTCCCTGCAGGGATTGAGAAGCCCTGTGGCCCTGGGGACATTGCTGAGCAGCAGCCTGGGCAGTGCTGGGGGTGGTTGGGCAATTCATGGCTCTGTGATGCTGTGCAGTAAGTCACCCTTATCCAAAGGGCTCTGTTTTGGCATCAGCAGTACAGAACATGTTGAATCTCTGCTGGTCTCTCTTCAGCCAGCTTTGCAGGAGTGCCCTTGGAGGCAGCAGCACACGGAGCCTGCAGCCCCCGAGCAGCCTGCAGGCCCTGCAGCTCTGCAGCAATGAGCATGTCAGGGATGCCAGGGGGGAAGAGGGAACAGGCAGCAGCTCTGCAGCAGCTCTGCAGCAGCCCCTGCCCCAGCTCTGAGCGTGGGCTGTGCTGGCCGTGCTGAGTGTCCGGCAGCGGGCGTCCGGCAGCGGGGTGTGCTGCTGCTCTGGGACTGGGGCTGTGCAAAGGGTTAACCCTGCTGGGGGTGCAAAGGGTTAACCCTGCTGGGAGTGCCAAGATTATCCCTGTTAACCCTGTTCAGGGTGCCCAGGGTTAGCCCTGCATGCAGCCTGTCAGGGCACAGCTGCCCCAGCTGGTGTGACAGTGCCTTCCTGGGGTTTGGGGACAGCACAGTGGCCCCGCTGCTCCTCAGGACACCAGCTCCTGTTCCCTGGTGTTTCCTTCGAGGCTTCACTCACACCACACCACCACTCAAAGATTAGGAACCCGAGGTGTAACTGATCTTCTGATGGCTTTTTAAATACCTGGTGAAAGGGGGCTGCTTTCCAAACAGCAGAATCTGCACCAAAATGATCTTGATTTGAATATGTATTCCATCCTTGTTTGGTAAATATACCCAGTGTTAATGGTGCTTAATGGTGCCTGTAATTGGTGTCTAAAGTTATTTAAAAGTAAATTTACTAGAAAATAATTAGCAATTTTATAGTTCACTACTTCCTAATTTTGTCGATAAAAGTTTTTCCGTGGTTTTTATCAGATGACACAATAGGACTGTGCTGTGAAATAACCTTTTTTCAAACAAGCAGGAAATTGTGCACACAAAATAAGATAAAAAAATTTTCCTCCTAATTTCTTTGCCTGGCAGCCAGCCCTCTCTCAGCCCATTCTTTTTATTAGCCACTGATTTACCCTTCAGCAGCAGCAAGTGAAATCTGCCAGGCACTGCTCGGGGATTTGTTCTGGGTGACCTCGGGAGCTGCGCCCCAAACTGAGAGGTCTGGGAGGAAAGTCTCCCCCACACCAGGAGCTGCAGGCTGGCCCAGGTGGTCCTGGTCTGGTTCTGGTTCTGGTTCTGGTCCTGCTCCTAGTCCTGGTCCTGGTGCTGCTCCTGGTCCTGGTGTTGCTCCTGTTCCTGCCCTGCCCTGCCCTGCCCTGCCCTGCCCCTGGTCCTGGTCCTAGTCCTAGTCCTAGTCTTGCCCCTGCTCCTTCTCCTGCTCCTGGTCTTACTCCTGGTCCTGGTCCTGGCCCTGGTCCTGGTCCTGTCCCTGTCCCTGTCCCTGTCCCTGGCCCTTGTCCCTGTCCCTGTCCCTGTCCCTGCTCCTGTCCCTGTCCCTGTCCCTGTCCCTGTCCCTGTCCCTGTCCCTGTCCCTGTCCCTGCCCTGTCCCTGTCCCTGTCCCTGTCTCTGTCCCTGTCCCTTGCCCTGTCCCTGTCCCTGTCCCTGTCCCTGTCCCTGCCCTGTCCCTGTCCCTGTCCCTGCTCTGCTCCTGTCCCTGCCCTGCTCCTGTCCCTGTCCCTGTCCCTGCTCCTGTCCCTGTCCCTGTCCCTGTCCCTGTCCCTGTCCCTGTCCCTGTCCCTGTCCCTGCTCTGCTCCTGTCCCTGTCCCTGTCCCTGTCCCTGTCCCTGTCTCTGCTCCTGTCCCTGTCCCTGTCCCTGCCCTGTCCCTGGCCCTGTCCCTGCCCTGCCCCTGTCCCTGTCCCTGTCTCCTGTCCCTGTCCCTGTCCCTGCTCCTGTCCCTGCTGCCCTGTGCCCCCTGTCCCTGCCCTGCCCTGCCCTGTCCCTGTCCCTGCCCTGCCCTGCCCTGCCCTCCCTGTCCCTGTCCCTGCTCCTGGCTGCAGCCCGTGCCTCCCCAGCCCTTCTGGCTGTGTCCATGCCATGGGGCCAGCTGGGCTGGCAGCTGTGCCAGCATTGTCCTGTCGTGGCTCCTGCTGTGGCCTGTGGGGTGCTGGTGCTGCTGGGGAGCCCGAGAGAAACGGAGCCGAGAGCTGCAGCTGCTACAATGATTTATTGTGAGTGCTGGGTGCCAGGGGTCAGCCCAGGGCAGCCCCAGCGCTCAGGTACAGACACACGGACAGACAGACAGCACTGGGAGGCAGTGACAGCACAGCCAGGGAGGTTCACAACAGAGCCACTCTCCATTTCCACTCTCTGAACCAGAAAGTACCAGCTTTTCCAGAACAATGAATCACTCAGTCTGTGTAGAAAATTAAATATAATTTATGCTTTGCTAATTGAAACCAAATACAAAATTCAATTTCCTGTGTATTCTAATGCTGACATTTGAATAGGTTTTTTTTTTTAAAAAAGTGTTATTAACCTGACTCTCATTTGGCAGGCCTCTCTCTGGCCAGATAGAAAACACCCCCCCACCCAGCCCCAGCTGCAGTGGGGCATACATGGGGGGCATTTCCAAAGAACAAAACAAAATAACCCCCCAGCCCAATGCCCATGCCCCCAGCGTGAGTGGGTGTCCCTGCTCCCTCCCAGGGCAGGGCTGGCAGCACCTCAGCTGGGCACAGGGCTGGGGCTGCAGGGCCCTGTCCCACCCTGCTCAGGGCAGAGCAGCAGGGTCTCCTCTCCCATGGGCACCCATCAGCTCCTGCTGAGCTGGAGATGGCATCTGGTATCAAAAATAAACCTCTGAACATATGGCAGAAATAAGGGAGTGAGTGTGGGGGGCAGGCAGAGGGGCACAGCATCCCCAGCCCAGCCAGAGCCCCCAGCCCCAAGCTGAGCCCCTGGGTCACCAGGCAGAGCCCCCAGCCCTGAGCTGAGCCCCCAGCCCAGAGCTGAGCCCCTGGGTCACCAGGCAGAGCCCCCAGCCCCACTCCCAGCCCAGCACCCCAGCACTGGAGATGGGCAGAGACCCCCAGACATCCCCCTGGAGGGGACACTGTGCCTGGAGCCCTGCTCCTCCATTCAGCCTCTTGCACCAAGTTATGCAACAACAGGTTTCGTGGAGGACCTGTCCTGACATTTTATTAACTGAAACACCATAAGATCATTCTTGTGTACTTCCAACTGTCCTGTAGTAGTTTGGGAGTTTTGTGAAGACTGTGCAGTGTCAGGAGCTGTTTTAGATCTGCCCAGACTGGTGGGAGCTGATGTGATGCCCGAGGGACCTGGCAGTGCCCCTCCAGCAGTAAATGCTGCAGGTGGCTCCAGCTCTTCTCACCCATCCAAGGCACCATTTCATGGCCTGTGAGCCACAGACAGCCCTGGAACCCTGAGCAGGCTCAGCCTGGCACCCAGGGAACGCAGCAGTGACTCCATCCAGCCAGCTGGAGATGGGGAAAGCTCCTTCAGCTCCCTCAGAGCCCAGCCCTGCTCCTCTGCCCGATGGGAGGGGGCTCTCCTGTGCTACACCCCAAGCTGGAGGCAGCCTTAGCCTCAGAGAGCAGAGAGAGCTGCCAGCAGTGTCTGAGTGCCCTGAGAAATCACCATGTGAGGGACCTTTCAGCAGCTCTGCATTTCCCCTTGGCTCCCCCTGCCTGGTTTCCTGCAGCAGTGGAGCTGGAACTGTGCAGCTGTGTGAAAGTTGCTCTTGTTCTCTGCTGTGCCCAGCAAACAGCTCTTGTGGCACTGGGGGACCCAGTGAGGGTGTGGGTTTATTCTATAGTTTCTACCAGGATCTGCAGATTTGGGTGATTGGTCATTTCCAGCAGAGAGCCCAGGTTCTGTGCTCTGGGCAGTGCTTGCCTGGGAATGAACAGCTCCTTTGTGACTCTGGAGTGAGGTGAAGGCTGCTCCCTGCTCTGCAGCCCCAGCTGTCTGCAGCAAGCAGCAGGGATTGCATTTCCAAGGTGCAAACGAATGGCAGGGCCAGGGGTGCTGCCCCCAGAGCCCTGCAGCCACCCCTGGGTGCCACTGGCTCCAAACCAGAGCAGGGCACAGCTCAGGAGACACACTGCAGGGACACAGGGCACCACACTCCCTGGGCAGCCTCCTGGCTCCTCCTGGGAATGTTCCTGCAGCTTCCAGGGGCATGGAGAGCCAGGGAGACCCCAGCTCTGACCCACTGAGCATCTCAGCAGAGAAGGAACAACTCTCTTCCAGCAGTGGAGGTGCACCCATCACTCAGAGGAGAATTGAGGCCAGGTGGCACTTGGTAAATTCTAGTTTTAGTGCAAGAAGTAATTGAAATGTTTGGTGCAAATGAAGTTCCTGTACGTAGCTCCTTTGCAGCATAACTGGCTTTATTCCTTCCACACACAAAGACCAGGGTGCATGTGAGTGCACAGGCCTGAATTTTCCGGATCTGATGCTGCTGTTTGGGCAAAACAAAAGTGCAGGGCAGGAGAAATCCAATCTGTGGGTTTGTTCCAGTGCTGGGTTTGGGAGCCCCCTCTCTCCCAGCTCACTGTGGCAGGAGGTCTGGTCCTGCCTGCCCGGGGACACCAGCAGTGGAACATGGACACCAAGTGCCCCAGACCCTGAGCAGCCCTGCTCCCCCTGCCTCCTCCTCCTCCTCCCCCTCCCTGACCCGGTGCCACCGTGGGGACAGCCCGAGGACAGCCCGGGGTGACAGACCAGGACAGCTCCAGACTGGACACGTGGGGCCACTTCTGCTGCAGCCCTGACAACACAAGAGCCACAACACACACAGCTGAGCCTCTGGCCCAGGAGAGTTTTGGGTCTCAAATGATGATTCACATCCGAAAAACAAAAAAAAGATTTTTTCCTGATTTGGTGGTTCTACTTATCACTTTCTTCCTGCTCCCACTGGAAATCCTGGCCTGTCATTTGGTAAAACATGACATTGAAGGGTTTGTAAAACTTCCTCAGTCTGTGGATGACGTCTGGGTCTATTTTGGGGTGAGTTCGACCCTTGGACTTGCCCAAACACCGGGGAGCACTGCTGTCCTCTGGCTTCTTTAGACAGGGAAATCCCTTTGTTTTATTAAAATAAAAATGCTTCTCTGTCACTATCCTCTTGAGGCCTAGGAAGTCCTGGACCTTGGCCATCTCCCCAGCAGGGTCTGTGATGAGCCTCTCCCCGCTGACAAAGAGGATCTGGGACAGGGGGAAGTACTGCAGCCAGTTCTCCAGGTGCAGCGCGTACAGCCCGATGCGGATGGCGCTCCAGGAGGCGTCGATCAGCCCCAGGCTGCGGTTCTTGAAGGCCAGCACCTCGAAGGTGGGGATCTCTGGCTTCTTGGAGAGGGTCTGGGTGTAGTCAGAGATGGCCCTGGTGACCGGGTTCCGCACCACCACGATCAGCTTGGTGTCCTTGGCCATGCTGTGGATGCGCCGCGGCGCCTCGGTGGTCACGAAGTAGCTGGGGGTCTTCTCCATGGTGATCTGCCCCTCCAGGGTCTTGGGCATCACATTCCTGGGCAGACACAGAGGGGGTGGTTAGCGAGGGGCAGGCAGGTGGGCACCCTGTGCAGCTGGGGGTGGGACATGCAGAGGGAGGGATGCTGTCACCCCCGTGTCACCCCCGTGTCACCCCGTGTCACCCCTGACCCAAACCCTTCTGCCTTTGCTGCTTCTGAGCCCCTGGCCACGGGCACCCGAAAGGTAAAGCCAACCTTGGTGACACATGATGCAGACAATTAGCCATAGGTGCAGGTAGAGCAGAGCTAATTGGCAGGAGAGCTGCACACTACCTGCCTGCTCAGAGCCATCTGCTCCTTTGCTCAATTAAGCCCATTCACTCCAGAGCGGCGCCGCTCGGATTACACAGGACCTTTTGTTATGATGACATGCTTTTAAATGTCTCCACTAATAAAACTTAATACTGAATAAGATCCCTTGCTTCTAGTACAATAATTAAATTTATTTACTATCTTGTGTGTGAGAAAGAATGACTTTTCTTTTATCTCTAATTCACATGCTCTGTCAATAATTAATTGCTGCTGGGTGTTGAGCTTCCTGTGCAAGCACTTTTATTAGCCAAAAGGAATTTGCCTACTGGATAAATTAGCATGTAGCAAGATTTTCCTGGATAGCATATTACGGTGTTGTAAAATGAAACTGCAGTGAGATAGCAGTTATGTCTAAGAAAATGAAGAGGTAAATTCTTGCCCCAGCACCAGCAGTTAAGGATTATCACAGCCAGCCAGAGGGTGATCACAGAATCCCAGAATGAGCTGAACTGTAAAGGACCCACAGGATGTCCCCTGCAGGAGTGTCACAGCTTCATTCACACCTGTGCTGCCAGGTGGCACCAGGGCTGGAGGCTGTGCCACACCAGGGACCTGCCTGCTGTGCTGCCCAACACACCTGCACCCACCTGGGCAGCCCAGCCCTGCCACAGTGCCAAGGACAGGAGAGGGGTGGCTGTCACAGGGAAGCCAAGGACAGGAACAGGGTGGCTGTCACAGGACATTTTGGGTGAGGAGGGTGGCATTCCTTGGCTGCCCTGTCCTGCTGCAGAGCCCTTCCTGTCTGCCTGAGCCCCAGCAATGTGGCTGCAGGGGCCAGGCTCTGTTGGGAGGCACATCCACCCCTCTGGCACCAGGTCCTGCTGCAGCTGCCCTCCCAATGACAAGGGCATGCCAGCCTGTGTCCTGCCCAGAGCACTTTGGTGCTTCACCCATGCCTTGCAGCAGCCACTTGAGTAGCAGTGACATGAAGGGAGCAAGGACTGCTCAGAACAATGCATCTTGAGGCATTTATTCCTTTAACAAAACCCTGAGCAGATGTAGAGGGACAGGAGCACTTGGGGACTGCAGAAGCTGCAGAATTACAGACCAGCTTCCCTGGGGAATCCAGTACTCAGACTGAAGAGCCCTGTGGGAAGGAAGCAGCTTTGATGGCAATGCACATCCCAGCAAGACCCACAGCACGATCAGAGATGAACCTTTGGGTGCCCACTGCTGCTCTGCAGGGGTGGAGGAGCAGGAGGTGCTGCCACCAGTGCCACCCTCCAGCCCAGGGACAGCAGCTGGCAGGGGAGCATGGGCAGCGAGCCACCTGCAGCAGGGACAGGAGCCACCACCGTGTCCCCTCCCACAGCAGCTCCAGGTGCCCCAGGGCATTTGGCGGGGTTTGTACAAAGCAAACACAGCGGGGCTCTATAAAAGAAGCATGAGCAAACACGTTAATTACTACTGCCCCTTCAGATGGTGTTAGCACAATAAACAGGAGCCAAGAAATTGCAGAGCTAATAACCTGGAAGTGTTGCCACATTTAAGGACTGTGTTTAACTCCGTGCACAATAAAGACAAATGGGTGGATGTGCTGGCCCTGAGGAGAGAAAATGGGGAAGCAGTGATCAAGGAGAAGAGGAGGAGGGGAAGCTTCCCTGCATCCCTGCTGCATCTGCATCCCTGCTGCATCCCCTCCTGCATCCCCTGCTGCATCCCCTGCTGCATCCCCTGCTGCATCCCCTGCTGCATCCCCTCCTGCATCCCCTGCTGCATCCCCTCCTGCATCCCCTGCTGCATCCCCTGCTGCATCCCCTGCTGCATGCCCTGCTGCAGAGCCCTTGGCAAGCATCACGTCCCTGGGCAGTGCCAGAGCTGGCCTGTCCCTGCCCGTGGGGCAGCAGTGACCCTGTCCTGCAGGCAATGACCCAGTTTCTCCCTGAGCACTCGCTGGGCTTTGCTCCTTGTCTCTTTGCTGTTGGTTCCCCAGAGCTGTGCCCCGAGGATGAGGAGGGGCAGGATGCTCTGTGCCCCCCCAGCCCTGAGCTTTGCTCCTTGTCTTTTTGCTGTTGGTTCCCCAGAGGATGAGGAGGGCAGGATGCTCTGTGCCCCCCCAGCCCTGAGCTGTGCCCCGAGGATGAGGAGGGCAGGATGCTCTGTGCCCCCCCAGCCCTGAGCTGTGCCCCGAGGATGAGGAGGGGCAGGAGGCTCTGTGCCCCCCCAGCCCTGAGCTGTGCCCCGAGGATGAGGAGGGCAGGATGCTCTGTGCCCCCCCAGCCCTGAGCTGTGCCCTGCTGCCCCTCCTGCAGCTCTGTGCTCTGTCCCCACCGCGGGCAGCACAGCTGCAGCAGGGGCCAGCTCTGAGCCCTCATTGGGAAAATGTGCTGCAGTAATTGTTCTTAACTGCCGGCTTCAAACAAGCTCTTTATTTTCAAAGGATACATTTTATAAATTTGCGAATTTGCATGTTGCCAAAATCCCCTTGTGGTTTATTTAAATCCAGATTATCTTGTTTATTCCTTCAGTCACAGCTGTCATTTATCTCTGTGTAGGCAGCTTGTTCACGATGTTGCAGGTTTCCTGCAATCCCACTCAAAAGGAGTCTTTGTTAACTGTATTTTCATGTTCTCAACAAGAGAAAAAAGTTCATAGCAACTCCCAGGGCTTGGGGAATCGCAGAGGAGGACAAGGATTTGCCATGGAAGGAGGAAATGGCCAGGTGCTGCCAGTGTCCCCTGCCCACAGAGCTCCTCTCTGCTGCTCCTTGGGGTGCAGCAAACAGCTGCTTTTGTCTTCTGAAAAGACAAACATGAATCCTTCTCCTTTTTATTATTAACACATTCTGGTATAATTGCTTGAGCTGTCAGCTGTGACCTGCCAGTAATTCAGCAGGCGTGGGACTTTCAAGGGGAGAGCGGCATTGCAACTGAGCCTGCAGTAAGCATTAAAAGCAGAACCCATTTGCTATAAGCCCCCGAGTCAAATCTCTTGTTGAATTTGTTCAAACATAAATTTACAGCTGAATTTACATAGGTTTAATGTTTTATAATCTTTTCGGTCTGTGAATCTATATTCAAGAGTGAGTGCATTAGCTCAGAAATATTGTGCTTAACGCTGAAAATAATTTTAATCTCTCCAAAGTCCAATCCTTTGCACATCACTAAACCTCAGAAGCCAATCCCTTCTAATAAGAGACACAAAACTTGCATCTGTCGCTGCCTAATAGATTCACATTGCTCTAATTCAAACAGCTCACATATGTCTGTTAAAAACCACTAAATGCAAATTAGAAAGCCCTTCTAGAAAAGTGAGTGCCAGTTCAGACTGGGGGCCAGAGGAACACAAACCATCCCCAGGAGACTCACTGGAAGGGTTTAATGGTTAGAAATCTGGTGGCTGGGAGAAGGGGGTGAGCCACCCCTCTCTGTCACTTGTGTTCTGTTCCTGCAGGGCTCAGAACCCCAATTTAGTGCCTGTACCGCTGGTTTCCCTCTCCAGGACAAGGAACTTTCCCTCTTGCCAGAGTTTCCAGAGCCATTCAGGGGCAGTTTGGGGCTGCCAGGCCAGGTCCTTGCTCTGTGCCAGCCGTGTCCCCAGCGTGCCCCGGGCCGTGCAGATGTGGCAGCCCAGGGGCCACAGCTGGAGCGGGGACTCCAGTGCAGCAGGAACGAGCAGCAGCCGCGGCTCGGGAGCGCCTCGGGGCCCCTCGGCAGGGCCAGGCCCCGCCAGGGCTGCCTGGAGCTGCCCGTCCATCCGTCTGCCCGTCTGTCTGTCCATCCATCCGCCTGTCTGCCCATCCATCTGTCTGTCCGTCCATCCGCCTGTCTGCCCATCCATCTGTCTGTCTGTCCATCCATCCATCTGTCTGCCCATCCATCTGTCTGTCTGTCCATCCATCCATCTGTCTGCCCATCCATCTGTCTGTCTGTCCATCCATCCGCCTGTCTGCCCATCCATCTGTCTGTCTGTCCATCCATTCGTCTGTCTGCCCATCCATCCATCTGTCTGCCCATCCATCTGTCTGCCTGTCCATCTGTCCGTCTGTCCATCCATCCATCTATCCATGTGTCTGTCTGTCCATTAGTCCATCCAGCTGTCCATGTGTCCGTCTGTCTGTGTGTCTGTCTGTACATCCATCCTTCTGTCTGTCCGTCCATGTGTCCCTCTGTCCATCTGCCTGTGTGTCTGTGTGTCCTCCGTCCGTCCATCCTTCTGTCTGTCCATCTGTCTGTGTGTCCGTCTGTCCATCCGTCCATCCATCGTCCGTCCATCCGTGTGTCGTCCGTCGGTCGGTCGGTCCCGGTGCCGCGCTGCCCGCTGCCGTTGCCATGCCGACGCAGGTGACACCGCGCGCTCGCCAGCCGGGAGCGGATGCGACCGCAGCGCGGAGCTCGGGGCTGCCATGGCAACCGCGATGCCGGATTGGCGACCAACAGCGGCCACAGCCCGGGCACGGGGGCGGCGGGGCCACCCCGGGGCCACCACCCTGCCCGGGCTGCCACGGCCCGGGGCACCCCCGGCTGAGCCTGGTGCCCCCGCAGCACCTCCCTGTCCGGGGCACAGCTCCCTGTCTCTGTCCCTGTCCCGGGCACAGTTCCCTGTCCCCTGTCCCTGTCCCTGTCACAGCTCCCTGTCCCTGTCACAGTTCCCTGTCCCTGTCCCCTCTGCTGTCCTGCCAGGGCAGGTGGCCGCTGCTCCCCGCAGCAATCCGGGGTTCAGCTCCGCAGCCCGGGGCTCAGAGACCACCCCCAGACACTGAGGAAATGCCTTTGGAGCACGGTCTATTTCTAATTTCTATTTCTAATGTGATTTTTCACAATATCGCCCGGTCTAGAGTCCAACAACCACAATGAAAGGGCTTCTGCGTCTCCACAAAATGCAAAATCTTTAATGGCTCATTGGCATGTGCTTAAGTTTGCCTGGATAAGAAGTTACTCCTGAGAACCTGCTATTGATTCTGTCAAGGATTCAAAGGTTTTATAGGCATTGCTCAAGACCTCTTTAGTACTTGGACCTGCCTAATGGCTCTCATCACCGACAGAACCGGGAGCGTCCCCAGCCCCGCGGGCACAGCTGAGGCTGTGCCAGGAGCGGAGCCACGCTGCTGCCGGGAGTGTGGCCACCCTGCAGAGGGCTGGGCGAGCTCCTGGGCACCCCGAGGGAACCCGCCCCGAGGGAACACCTCTCTGTGCCTCCTCTTTAGGGGGCTCTTTAGGAGGTGAGGCACACACTGGGCTAGGGAAAGGGGCAGAGGGCACATTGGAGTCTCCTCTCCTCCCACAACTATGCAACAAAATCAGTGGGCAGGTGGCTGAGTAGCAGACAAAAATATAAATATGCTCTGATTTCACTGGGACCATCTGGCTCAGGCATGATAGGTGGGTAGGGATGCTATAATCATGGAGCAGAGTACTAAGCTGATCCATTAAAGTCTTTTAGCAGAAGCAACTATGGAACCTATATTAATCTGGCAATGCTTTGTGAACAGACATCACAAGGTTAGATCCATTCAGCTGCAATTAAAACCAACCCTCACTGATCAGGCTGGCTGGGAGAGCTGCTGCAGCACTGTGCTCCCCAAGGCTCTCACGAGTACAGACTGTTGATACTTGCACAATGTAATCTGAAATTATGATCCTAATGCTGAATCTTGCTTTCTTCTGTTCTTTGCTCAAGTGGATCTCCTCTGGGACGTGGCTGCTGCCTCGTGCTGAAAGCCCTCGCCTATTGGTGCACAGCTCTCACACAAATTGGCCAGCTCAGGTTGGTGCTGTGGGGTGCCTGATCATAATTTCACACCTGTGCCAGCACAGGACACACCTGTGCCAGCACACACCTGCTCAGGTGGCACAAACAGCCCTCAGCACCACTTGGCTTTGGCTGTGCAAAGGAACCTCAGCTCTGTGGATGGAGATGTATTCAGTGGAGCATTGTTTGACCAGGGATAAATTTGGCCCAATCTCTCCAATTTTAGTGCAAGATTTATTGTTGGTCAGCAGTCAGCCATGGAACAGGTTGTAAAAGAGGCTGGAAATGTGTATTTCTAACCTCTCTGCTGTCAAAATTATTTTGACAAAGTCTCACTACCATTCTCTACAGAAGCACCATGATCCTATTCACTGGGAATCTCTCAGTGTCATCTAGCAGATTTAATTACTGTATTAGTCACAGTTATAGCAAAGCCCTGGAATGAGGACTGGCAGGGGTGAGTTCTGCCTCCTCTTGCTGAGCATGTTTGAGTCCAGCTGTCTGCTCCCAGCCCAGATTTCCCCAAGCACAGGGTTCAAGCCCCTCGGTGCCAGTTCACTCGCTCTCACTGTTTGTTTGTGCCTGCCCCTCGCCAGTGTCAGCTCTGGGGCAGAGCTGCACGAAATGCTGATGCACATGCAATGTCTGCAGGGCAGAAACCCCTGGCACACGGAATTGAGTGCACATCACACACCTTCCCTCCCACCCTCGGCATTCCCAGCCTGGAGCCCAGCACCAACAGCAGGATGAGCCCCCAGCCCAGCCCAGCCGTGCTCCCCCTGCCCCAGGCAGCCCAGGGACACCGTGCAGGATAATCCCACCCTGCTCAGCCTGCTGGTTGCTAAGTGATGCTGTGGAAGGTTCCAGACTGTCAATAACAGCTGCTGCTGGGATTGCAGGCTGTGGCTCCTGGAACAGCCAGTTGGATGTGGGACAGCTACAGCTCGTGGGGAGAGCTCTGTGCAGCTGGCACCTAACACTGACCAGGTTCAAACCACTCCAGGTTCCCAAAGATGGGATGGGCCCTTCCCAGAGGAGGCCAGGGAAGTAAGATTAAAATAGAGTGGTTTGGAGCTGCATATCCCGAGGAGTCCTTGTTCATCTTCTGGAAAATTTAATTCTACCAGGAAAACACCCTGGCAATAATGGCAGCCTAAGTGAAAGCACCACAGCTGTATCATACTAAAAGCTTTTCAGGGAAAAGAGTAAATAAATTCCATTCTTCAGACGTATCTGGATCTTATCCTAACGCAGTGCCACAGTAATAGGTAAGCCATCAACAGCTAAAAGGCTGGGAATTGTTATGGAGGAGCGCTCCGGGCTGGGAACAGCAGCAATCGCTCAGCCCGTGCCGAGCCCCGGGGCTGGGAGGGGATCCTGCCCTCCTGCCACCAGCAGCACAGCAGGGCCGGGCACAGAACCGGCACCGGGGCACAACAGGAGCCCCAGGCTGCCCCAGGGGGCGGCCAGAGCAGGACCCCCTGCACCTGTGCACACCTGCACACACCTGTACACAGACACCTGCAGACACCTGCAGACACCTACAGACACCTGTGCACACCTGTACACACCTACAGACACCTGCACACACCTACAGACACCTGCAGACACCTACAGACACCTACAGACACCTGTGCACACCTGTACACACCTACAGACACCTGCACACACCTACAGACACCTCAGACACCTGTGCACACCTGCGCACACCTACAGACACCTGCGCACATCTACAGACACCTGCGCACACCTACAGACATCTGCACACACCTGCACACCCCTGCACACACGTACAGACACCTGCACACCCCTGCACACCCCTGCACACCCCTGTGCACACCTGAGCCCAGCCCAGCCCAGACGGCTCTGTGCAGCTCCTGAGCCCAGCCCCTGCCCCAGACACCTGCCCAGCACCTACAGAGCCCAGCCCTGCTGCCCCAGACGGGCTCTCAGCACCTCCCGAGCCCAGACACCTCCAGCCCCAGACGGACACCTGCAGCTCCTGAGCCCAGCCCAGCCCCAGACGGGCTCCCAGCGGCACCCCGACACCCCCAGCCCTGGCCCCAGACGGGCTCTCAGCGGCTCCCTGAGCCCAGCCCGGGCCCCAGACGGGCTCAGCAGCCCCGAGCCCAGCCCAGCCCCACGGGCGGCTCAGCGGCTCCCGAGCCCAGCCCGGCCCCAGACGGGCTCTCAGCAGCCCCGAGCCCAGCCCGGCCCCAGACGGGCTCTCAGCGGCTCCCGGAGCCCAGCCCGGCCCCAGACGGGCTCTCAGCGGCTCCCGGAGCCCAGCCCGGCCCCAGACGGGCTCTCAGCGGCTCCCGGAGCCCAGCCCGGCCCCAGACGGGCTCTCAGCAGCTCCCGGAGCCCAGCCCGGCCCCAGACGGGCTCTCAGCAGCTCCCGGAGCCCAGCCCGGCCCCAGACGGGCTCTCAGCGGCTCCTGGAGCCCAGCCCGGCCCCAGACGGGCTCTCAGCGGCTCCCGGAGCCCAGCCCGGCCCCAGACGGGCTCTCAGCGGCTCCCGGAGCCCAGCCCGGCCCCAGACGGGCTCTGTGCAGCTCCCGGAGCCCAGCCCGGCCCCAGACGGGCTCTCTCAGCGGCTCCCGCCCAGAGCCCAGCCCAGCCCCAGCCCGGGCTCTGTGCAGCTCCTGGAGCCCAGCCCAGCCCCAGACGGGCTCTCAGCGGCTCCCGGAGCCCAGCTCAGCCCCAGACGGGCTCTCAGCGGCTCCTGGAGCCCAGCCCGGCCCCAGATCCCCGCACACAGACCGTGGCAGCTCTTCCCTGCAGGAGCAGGGTTGCAGCAGCAGAGCCCCAGTGCCCTGCCATGCACAGCACTGCCCAGCCCCTTCCTCCTCCTCCCCATGCAAACCCACGGCAGCCCCGGCACAGACAAGCCCTGCAGGGGCCAGGGCACCTCCCAAAACAGCCAGGGACTGCCCAGACCCGACTCGGCCACTGCCACCCCAGAGCTGCCCCTCTGCCCTGCAGGGAGTGCTGCCAGCCAGGCTGCTGCTGAGGGCACAGCTATTTATTATTTGCTTCTGTTGATTATTTTGGGGTTTAAGTTCATTTATTATGTATGCAAGGATGGTAATACACTGGCATCTGAATGTCTTTTAGGCATACAATATCCTTATTATTCAAAGTGGTTTTTCCTCCGTAATTGAATGGTTTACCTTATTATTACACTATGTTAATGACCCAGCATTTCCATTTTTCTATAGGATGCTTAATTGTAAGCAAAGTGCAATCAGAATCAGAGATGCCATCTGTAATTGACGACATCATAATAACAGCCAGAACTGCAGGAACGAAGCACCAAAATAAATCAGAGTGGGGAAAAGCTGCCCTGAGCCCCCCAGGAAGCTGCTCTGGGCTGGGACAGAGCTCACCCATATGGGAGCCTCTGCCCAAACTCTGACAGCTGGGGCATTAGCAGAGACAGAGTGCTATTGAGATCACTTTGTACATTTAATCGGTTTTTTGCCGTTTTCAGCGAGATGCGAACTATATCCCTGTCCAAGGCATTTGCTTCAAATCAGCTGAGACAGAGAATAATCAAGATTTATGGTTCTCATTCTGACTCAGATCACACAGTCAGTGCAAACAGTACCACAAAGCTTCCTCCTCCCTGAGCCCAGACCAGCCCTGTGCCTGCCCCGGTGACTCACTGCCCACGCCAGGACTGGCCCCACACAAAGGGGACCCCAGCTTCTCCCCACTGTCCCCAGGGGTGGCACCTGAGGGGCACCACAGCCCAGTCCGGGCTTGGCTGGCAGAAATCAGCAAAACAGCACTCTGCACCATGGAAGGGAATTCATCTGCTGTGCCTCCCAGCACAGCCCAGAGCAGGAGCAGCCTGGGCCATGTCCCTCACCCAGAGCATCCCTGCTGGGCTCTCCAGGTGAGCCACACCTACCTGCAAGAGCCAGGGGCAGAGAGAGCCCTGGGACTGCCAGGGCTGGCTCAGCAAGGGCACATCCCACAGGCAGCTCCACTGCCAGGGCTCAGCAGCAGCCCAGGGAGCCAGGGCTCTCCAGGAGCTCAGCTGGGAAGGGAATGTTTAGATAAAAATTCAATGATCCAAAACCAACTCTAATAAAAGCAGCCAGGTGATGGGAACAGAGCAATGGTGAGGCAATTTTCAAGCCATTTTGGAGGCAGCCATGCTGTGTGCTGGGGCTGGCCAGAGTGTGCCTTTGCTGGCTCCTGGGATGCTCTGGTGGGCTCCTGCCAGCACAGCATGGATGGGAGCCCAGCCAGGCAGCCACAACTGCACAGGAGGGTCCTGGCAGATGCACAGTGCCCAGCAGGCCTGGGAGCTCCTGTCCCTGGGCAGCACAGCCCCAGCATGTCAGCCATGGGCCCCAAAACCCAGCCATGAGCCCCAAATCACAGCCATGAGCCCCAAATCACAGCCATGGGCCCCAAATCACAGCCATGGGCCCCAAATCACAGCCCCAGCATGTCAGCCATGGGCCCCAAAACCCAGCCATGAGCCCCAAATCCCAGCCATGAGCCCCAAATCCCAGCCATGAGCCCCAAATCTCAGCCATGAGCCCCAAATTCCAGCCATGAGCCCCAAATCACAGCCATGAGCCCCAAATCTCAGCCATGGGCCCCAAATCACAGCCATGGGCCCCAAATCTCAGCCATGGGCCCCAAATCTCAGCCATGAGCCCCAAATCTCAGCCATGAGCCCCAAATCCCAGCCATGAGCCCCAAATCCCAGCCATGGGCCCCAAAACCCAGCCATGGGCCCCAAATCCCAGCCATGGGCCCCAAATCCCAGCCATGGGCCCCAAAACCCAGCCATGAGCCCCAAATCTCAGCCATGAGCCCCAAATCTCAGCCATGAGCCCCAAATCCCAGCCATGGGCCCCAAATCCCAGCCATGAGCCCCAAATCCCAGCCATGAGCCCCAAATCACAGCCATGGGCCCCAAATCTCAGCCATGAACTCCAAATCCCAGCCATGGGCCCCAAATCCCAGCCATGAGCCCCAAATCTCAGCCATGAGCCCCAAATCTCAGCCATGAACTCCAAATCCCAGCCATGAGCCCCAAATCTCAGCCATGAGCCCCAAATCCCAGCCATGAGCCCCAAATCCCAGCCATGGGCCCCAAATCCCAGCCATGAGCCCCAGATCTCAGCCATGAACCCCAAATCTCAGCCATGAACCCCAAATCTCAGCCATGAACCCCAAATCCCAGCCATGAGCCCCAAATCCCAGCCATGAGCCCCAGATCTCAGCCATGAGCCCCAAATCTCAGCCATGAACCCCAAATCCCAGCCATGAGCCCCAGATCTCAGCCATGAGCCCCAAATCCCAGCCATGAGCCCCAAATCCCAGCCATGAGCCCCAGATCCCAGCCATGAGCCCCAAATCCCAGCCATGAGCCCCAGATCCCAGCCATGAGCCCCAAATCCCAGCCATGAGCCCCAGATCCCAGCCCTCAGCCCACGAGCACAGCCCAGCCCTGCTGTGCTCTGCCTGCCAGGGTTCCTCAGCCCCCCTTCCCCACACACCAGGCAGGGTTAGCCAGGGCTCTCTGCTCATTCACACGTGTGCTGTAACATCCAGGGGAGTGAAAAAACAGCCCCATGCCACTCCAGTCAATAGAGTAAACAATTCCTGGTTTGGATAAACAGAATTACTAGTGTTGAAGAGCTCTGGGCAGCACTGCACAGTCTGATTAGTGTAAATGCTAAACACAAACCAATTAACACTCTCTAAGTCTGCTTATCTCATGTCACTTAGTGCTAAAATAAAGGCTAACACTAAATACACACATTGATTTAGCCATTAAATCTAACATCACTCAAAACAGTTCATTATATCACTGAGAAACAAATAAAGTCACCTGAATTTTCAGAAGCTGCTGTATTATGAGCAATGACCCAATTGCTCCATCCAGCACTAGGGAGCCACTGCTCATGCTGAGAACAGACCAATCCAGCCTCAGCCAAAAACCAAGCCTGGGCCACAGGCAGAGGTGACAGGTGACATCCCTGCAGTGCTCAGGCAGCTCTGCTGTGCCACCAGCCACAGTGGCCAGGTACAACATCACCACAGCAGGAACAGGGTTGCTTGGCCAGTGCCAGGCACCCCTCAGCTCTGCTAAGGAAGAGGAAAGACTCAGCAGAGTGCCAGCAAAGCCCAGCAGGTGCCAGGGCACTCACCCAGCACTGACAGAACACCCCCTTGGCCCCTGGAGAGCCAAATCCACCGTGGGGCTGATCTGGGCTCTATGTGCTTCCTCAATGAGGAGCTGCTGAAAGCTGCTGTGTGGGAAGCTGGTGATGGGAATAGCCTGTCTGGGGGTATCCTGCCCTAACAAGCAGCAGGAGCAGGCAGGAAGGATGTGTGGATGGCAGCAGGCAGTGTGAGGTGTTTACACTGCTAATTACAAGGGCTAATTCTCTGCTTTGGCCAGGTATCCCTTCTGCAGACAAGGTTAATGGGATGTGAGAGACCACAGCTGCCACAGCACCGAGTGAGGAGGACAGGCAGGAGACAGCAGCATTAATCAGCAAGGAGCCATGCAAAAATGGTGATATCAAGCTGTTTGGAGGCACGGAGTAAAAATAAATCTCCCTGAGTTTAATATTCTGCCAGTCAGCTCCTTTTTGTAGGTGGAATCTATTAAAAATTATCTTTCTGCTAAAATGCTAAAGTGTTTCTGACATTTAACAGCTTGCTTCGAGCAAAAAGGTGCAATAAATACATGGGAGAGCTAATTGGCAGCAGAAGAGCCAAGGTGCAGCAGCAGGAGCAGGCACTCTGTGTCAGCCCCAGCACCTGCCCTGCTCACCTGGGGGAGCTGGCAGCTCCCCACCCTCACCCAGCCACTGCACATGGAGTGCTGCAATCTGCTCCTGCCCAAGTCTCCACTTCTTGGTTGCTGCAAGATGCAGAAGGAGCTGCTTGGCAATGTGGTCTCAATAAAAATTAATGCTTTAACAAGGAGCCAAATAGCTACAGCTAACGTTCTTCTGAATGAGATCTAAATTTTACTCATAAGCATCAGTGTCAGGACTAAAATAACAGTTTTATGGACACTGTGAGCATAAACAGCTCTGCTGATTCAAAAACAGAAACTGCACTTCTGAATGAATCAACGTGTTCATTTGGAACAAAAGCACTGCTCCAAATCCATGGCTCAGATAAAAGAGGAAGGCAGAGAGTGTTCTCCTGGTGAGGCTGCTTCAAGGAAGGCACAGGGGAGGGAGAGGAGGGAGCAGGGCTGGGAATGGGCTGGGGAGAAGGAGCAGGGCAGGCTCAGGGACTGCCTGGGCTGGGCTGGGGATTCCACCTCACCTGCGTGGGGGAAAGAGGCACAGGTGACAAAGAGGAGTGTCACACCTGCAGAGACCCTGCTGAGCTCCAGCACCCGGGACTGGATGGAGCCAGCACAGGGGAACAGCACAGCAGCACTGAGCAGGAGACACCCCAGACACCACGAGCCTTGTCCAGGCTCTGGGGTGACACAGCCCTGTCCCCTGCCTGGGGTGACACAGGGTGACACAGCCCTGTGCCCTGCCTGGGGTGACACAGCCCTGTCCCCTGCCACAGGGTGCACAATCCCGTGCCCTGCCTGGGGTGACACAGCCCTGTCCCCTGCCTGGGGTGACACAATCCCTGTCCCCTGCCTGGTGACACAGCCCTGTGAGCTCGGTTCTATGGGCAGTCCCAGTCTGGGAGAGCCCAGCTTTGCTCCTGCAGTGCTTCCCATAACTGGGGCAATATATCTGTGACCACAAATGAAAGATCAATATTTATTTAACAGACACACTACCCTTTAGAGGCCCTTAATTGTAAATTAATCATCATTAGCTGGCAGTAATTGAACACGCTGGAGGCTGTGATTGCAGCTGTGCCCCACAGCAGGGTTTGGAGAGGGATGGAGGGGAGGGGGGGACAGGGACCCACGGTGGGACCCACTGGGACAGAGCTCTGCGGGCTGGGGACCCTCGGGGAGCGAGGGGCAGGCCCTGGAGCAGGCAGTGCCCCTGTCCCTGCACCCTGAGCCCCAGCAGGGCTCACACTGGGCTCTGCCCCAGCCCCTGCCCCTGCCCCAGCTGGAAAGGCAGCGTGCTCCAGCCCAGACAGACCCCTGCCCTGAGTGCCAGCACAGGCAGGGACAGCAGAGGGGACAGGAGAGGGGTGACAGCCCCATGGGGAGAGGGAGACGTGGCCCTGCTGCTGGGGATGCAGGGACTCAGGACATGCACAGCCTCTGGCACAGTGTTTGGGCAGCTCTGCCTCCAGAGCCACTGCAGGGCCCTGGGGACACTGCTGTGCTCTGCAGCCCGGGCTCTGGGCAGCTCTGCCCTGCTCCTGGGTCACACTGATTAGGAAACAAAATCTTACAGGTCCTTGGTGGGAGCACAGCCCGGTGCCAGCGGCTGTGTGGGGAGAGCTGGCAGCAGCAAATGCAAATTCTCCTTCTGTAAGGACAGCAGTGGCACGAAAGCTGACTTTATTAAAATGCAGAATGATTTCAGGGCCCTTTGTTTAGCTCAGAGCCCCGAGGTAATTTATGCAGAGGGATGGAGCAGCCAGGGCTGTGCTGGTGCCTGGGCTGCCAGCAGCTCTTGGCTGCAGCTCTGCTCTCAAGGGTTCCAGCTCTGGAGGGACTCTGGAGCTCACAGCCTCACTGCTGGCTCCTGCTGAAGAACCTTTCCTGTCCCCACAGCTCCTGTGCACAGCTGCTGTGGATGGAGGCCTCAAGCACTAATGAAGTGATGCTGATGGAGTCAGCTGTCCCCTGTCCAGGGACATCCCTCCCTGCTGGGAGCAGGGCTGGGGCTGCTGGGGGCCACCAAACGTCACCTCTGCCCTGCCCACCATGGCTGTACCTGGGGCCACCCAACGTCACCTCTGCCCTGCCCAGGCACCCTCAGGCTGGGCAGTTCAGGGACTTGACACCCCACAAATTCTTTTTGGCTTTGGAAACTCACAAGGCAATCTGAGCATCTGCAAGTTCTGATCAAAACTTGGGGCTTAGCTGGCACTTGCACAGCTTTGGCCTCTGTATCAAAGCAATGCACGCAGGGTTTGGCAGAGGAAACTCCAGAACCTGGCACGGAGATGACAATCAGTTTCTTATGAATAAATGCTACAACCTGAAGGGGTGAGGCTCAGAACTCCAGGCTGGAGCTGTCCTGGAGGCTCAGGGCACTGCATTTCAGAGCAGCAGGAGGGAGGCAGCCCAGCCCAGGGGCACAGGGGATGCCAGGATCTGTGCTGGGTGCAGGGACCAGCACAGGCACTCTGCTCTGCAACCATCACTGTGAGGATCACAGAGCTCCTGGTAACAGGGAGCTTCACTGAAATGAAACCTCTGCAGCAGGTTATGTGCTCTTGTTTAAATCAGCAGTTTAAACCATGTCCAAGATCAGGCTGGATTAAATCCCTGACTTCCAGTACTGCCCAGGAAGCCTCATCCAGGCTGATTCACATTTTCATCTGCATGCCAATGCTGGGCTGTAAGCAGCAAGGAGACCTGCCAGCACCCTGTGTCAGAGGTCAGTGTGTGCAGGGAAGGCAAACGGGCACAAGCCCTGCCAGCCCCCTGCCCCTCTGCCATGTCACATCACAGATTTGTGTCTCAGCTCAGGGACAGGGCTCTGCCACCTCACCCCGTGCCTGTGCTGGGCTGAGCACTGCTGGGGCTCTGCTGGGGGAAGATTAGTGTTTGACACAAAGCCTGGCTCCCCTGAGCCGGGTTTATCACCTGCTGGAGCTGCTGTGCCCAGGCAGCACAGGCAGAGCAGAGGGCTGCTATTAACGGGGAAGGAGCTGAGGAATAAATCCAGGACTCTGCCCTGGTGCAGGGGAAGTGCAGATTTATGTCAGAGCAGAGGATCTGTGCTGTCTGTGTGAGTCCTAAATCCCCCCCTGCCCCCTCCCATGGATCCCAGAGCTGGGCACAGCCCCAGGCTGGCAGGAGGAGGGATGGAGCTGGGGAGATGAGCCCGGAGCCAGCCACCCTTCTGCTATTCTTAGGCGGGGATTTGGAGGCAGCTCACAGGAACCTGCCTTGTCACACTTTGAAATTCCTCTCTCTGCAGTGGCACAGTGACAGCAGCCTTCCCTTATGGCAGCGTGGGAGGGAAAGCTTCCCCTGGCACTGCCTGTGGGGGTGCCAGGCTGGGCACATGCCACCACAGGGCTGGCACTGCCTGCTCAGGGCACAGAGAGACCCAAAACAACAGGGCAGCAATGGAACAGGGCACAGAGAGACCCAAAACAACAGGGCAGCAATGGAACAGGGCACAGAGAGACCCAAAACAACAGGGCAGCAATGGAACAGGGCACACAGAAACCCAAAACAGGGCACACAGAAACCCAAAACAACAGGGCAGCAATGGAACAGGGCACACACACAGCCCAAACAGGGCACACACAGCCACAAAACAACAGGGCACCGACTGCTCAGGGCACACACAGCCCAAATAGGGCACACAGAAACCCAAAACAGGGCTGGCACTGACTGCTCAGGCCACACAGAGCCCCAAAACAACAGGGCAGCAATGGTACACAAGCAGGTGTTTGCTGTGCCCTGCAGCTGGAAGGGACAGGCCATGCTCCTGTGGGGCAGCAGGACACCTCTGCTGGCTGAGGCAGAGCCCTGGGCAGCACAGCCCCCACCTGCTCTGAGCACCCCTCCAGCCCCAGCCCCAGGGATGCATTCCAGCCCAAAGCACCCTGGCTGAGCAGTGCCTGGGCACCTGCAGTGATGGATGGAGGTGCTGGCTGCCCTGAGCAACAGGGGCTTGTACAGAGACACATCTCCTTCCTGTCAGGGGAGAAAGAGCTATAATCCACTCTAAGTGACACTGTGATTTTCTTATCCATCACAGTGGCAGCTTGTTAATCCCAGGCAGGCCAGTGCTGCACAGGCAGCAGGGGAGGAGCAGGGCAGGGCAGCAGAGCTGCTGAGTGCCTGCAGGGCTGCAGCCACAGGAGCAGGGATCAGCCCTGTCAGGCTGTGCAGCACTGGCCCTGGGCACTCCCAGGGCAGATGGAGACCCAGGTGGGCTCTGAGAGTGGAAGGGAAGATTTGGGGAGTTGTCACGGCAACAGCATCACTGACTGTCAGGGTATGCCAGAGTGGCAGTGCCTGAATCCAAAACTGCCTCCAAATGAGCTCCAGAGCCTGCCCTGCTGCCTTTGGAAACACGTCCTGTGCTCCTGGCAATCTGCAAAGCCTTCTTCAAATGCCTGGGGGATCTTCCCTGCCTCAACAGCATCGTTCAGTGCAGTCCCTGTGTGCCACAAACCATGTGTGCCACAGCCCCTGTGTGCCACAGCCCCTGTGTGACACATCTCCTGTGTGCCACAGTGTGTGACACAGCCCCTGTGTGCCACATCCCCTGTGTGCCACAGTGTGTGACACAGCCCCTGTGTGCCACATCCCCTGTGTGCCACAAACCCTGTGTGACACAGTGTGTGCCACAGCCCCTGTGTGACACAGCCCCTGTGTGTCACATCCCCTGTGTGACACATCCCCTGTGTGCCACAGTGTGTGACACAGCCCCTGTGTGCCACATCCCCTGTGTGCCACAAACCCTGTGTGACACAGTGTGTGACACAGCCCCTGTGTGCCACATCCCCTGTGTGCCACATCCCCTGTCCAGAGGGACACCCTGGACCCCCACACAGGCAATGTCAGCAGGAGGAAGCGAGAGCAGCTCCCGGGGCTCTGCTCCAGCCCAGCACAACAGGCAGGAACTTTTCAGGGTCAATTAGCTCCTGTCAATCAGCCCATGCTGAAGTGAGGTAATTACCTTGTCACTTACACAACTCCCACTCTCTGGAGAAGGCAAACCTCCCTGCTGTGCTCACCAGCAGTGCCCAGGCTGATCCCAGTGCCCTGGCCCTGCTGCCCTGCTCTGCCCTGCCCTGCCCTGCCCAGCACAGCACAGCCCAGCACAGCCCAGCCCAGCCCAGCCCAGCCCAGCCCCTGGGAGCTCTCCCTGTGTCTGCTGATCCAGGCTGCTCCTGCAGAGCCAGCACCGTGCCAGGCTCAGGAGCTGCAGACACTGACACAAACCCTCTCCCCTGAACCCTGCCTTGCTGTGCCTTGACTGGCCATCACTGTGCCCAAGCAGCATCTCACAGCTGTGTCAGGACAGGAAATCTCCATTAAAAATAAGGCAAAATAAAAAGGTTCCATTGTAATCCCATTAATGCATCTCCACACAGGTCGGTATCTCCTGAAGAACACTTCCCATTAAGGAAATCAATTTAGTATTCGCCTTTCTTCCTGTGGTGCATATTGAAGTGGGATTTGACAATGATGGAAAACAGATTTGTGTTAAATACTGCCAATAATGTCTCATAGCTCAAGGTTACAGCTTCTGGTGAGCGACAGACGCTCGTAATCCAACACATGGAAAATACTGCACTCCACTATCAATTATCTGGAGTTATTAGGTTTTAAAATAAACTGCACATCCGGACTTCAGGCCACATGTTTATTTTACACTTCCCTTGCAGCTGCTTCAGCCTGTTTGGGGCTTTCTGGTCTGTCTGAGGGCCCTGTGCACAGCTGGCTCTGGCTCTGGCTCCAGCCTCAGCCCAGCCTGGAGTCCCAAATCCCCAAATCCCAGTTCCAGCATCCTGGCTGCCCAGGATCTCAGAGCTGCACGGAGCTCCAGGCCCCAGAGAGGCTCACAGCAGACAGGGCATTTCTTGATCCTCTTCTTTTGACAAGTTGGGGTTTTCAAATTCACCAGTTTAGTGAGGAATTTTGAGCCAGTGTTTTCCTTCCTCAGGTTCCTCAGGAGCCCACAGCAAAGCAGCTGCTTTGTGTCCTGAATCCCACTTTGATGCTTTTTCTTCTTTGATAAACAGAAGTGAAGCCAAACGTTAATGGATCCTTTCCTGCCACTCAGGAAGGCTGGGGAGCCTTACAGGGGGTCAGAAGACCTTGTGGAGCCTCTTTTTATTTTGATGCTGCTGAAGTCTCAGCCGAGGAGGGGACTGAGCTCCTGGAGCTGCTCCCTGGGGGAGATGCCTGGGCAGCAGCAGGGACCCCCAATGCCCTGGGCTGCACTGGGAGCCTGGCTCCAGCAGAGCCACAGCACAACTGGGAGCACTGGCAAGTGCACACCAGGCTGGATTGCAGCTTCCCCACGGTGCTGTGTCTGTGCAGGAGGAGCTGCCACGTGCTGGGGAGCAGAAACAGCAGAGCTGGGAACACAGGGACAACTGAGGGGTCCAGGGACAGGCAGGGAGTGCCAGATGCACACACAGCTGGACAGCAGGGCCAGGAACTCACTGGGGCATCTCCCTGGGGGCTTTACCCTAATTTACAAGCTGTAGAAACCCGTACAGAAACCCTGTCCTGCTTTAGGAAGCAGCTCCCTGGGACAAGGAGCCTGCAGAAGGGACACAGGGGTGACCAGAAAGCTGGAGCCAGCCCAGGGCATCATCACTGTGGCACAGTCAGACCACAGAAACACTTGCTGGCCCTGCAGAACCCAGGGCAGCAGAGAATGTTCTTCATCTCTTCATTAAGCAATTAGATCTACAGACATCTCTCTTTTATTAAGTGTTCCCACATCGATGGCAATGACCTGCAAATATTCTAGTGGCATAAACAGAGTTATTAATCAGGTGCTGTAAAGGCAAGAAATTAACATAAGGGAAACACAGACTGAATACTGGAGGAAGTTTTCTGGAAGCAGATCAGGGAATTGCCATCCTAGGGAAAGGGGGAAAACTCCACAGCATGAGATGGATCAGAGATCCCTGGCAAACATCCCAGAGGGAATGCACAAGTGCTGGCTAGTGAAAGGAGCAGGGTGACCCAGGGTGTGCCTTGCTCCTCCTGACATAAATCACTGAGTGATTCCTAATGATGATTCACTGCTGTGGGTAAAGGTGCCTTCACTCACACAGAGTGGAGTTTCTCTGCTGCAGGTTCTGCCCTTGCAGCAGAACAGCCCTGGGGACTCCTGTCCTGCCCGGTGGTGCCTGTCCCCTGGCACCAGCCCTGCTGCCAGGGCTGCTGTGCCACCACAGCCCGAGCAGAGCTCTCTGCAGCTGCCAGGGCAGTCAGGCCAAGCACTGGGATGCTGCCAGCTGCTCCCTCCCAGCCCCTGCAGGGCTGTGCCCTGCCTGCCTTTGCCTGGGGCTGAGCACAGTGCCAACAGGGCTCTGTCACAGCAGCAGGCGTGGCAGTGCAGCTGTGCAGCTGCAGGGATGGCAAGGTCACCTGTGCCTGGCAGGGCCTGGCACATCCTCTGCTCTGCCTTCCTGCTGCAAACACATGTCTGTGTGCAGCACAGCAGCCACCCCAATGCCAAAGCAGCTCCTTCTGCCTCTCCAGAAAGATGTCATATTTGTTCCCACAAGTTCATCTTTAAAGATTTTCACAGCGATCAGTAAGTGGTGGCTGTGTGCAGAGCAGGCTGGGGAGAGGCTGGGGACAGCCCCAGGGCAGCAGCCCCAGTGCTGAGCCTGTGACTGTCCCACAGCCCAGATGGGGACAGACAGCTCCAGTGCTGAGCCTGTGACTGTCCCACAGCCCAGATGGGGACAGACAGCTCCAGTGCTGAGCCTGTGACTGTCCCACAGCCCAGATGGGGACAGACAGCTCCAGTGCTGAGCCTGTGACTGTCCCACAGCCCAGATGGGGACAGTCCCACAGCCCAGATGGGGACAGCCCCAGTGCTGAGCCTGTGACTGTCCCACAGCCCAGATGGGGACAGTCCCACAGCCCAGATGGGGACAGTCCCAGTGCTGAGCCTGTGACAGTCCCACAGCCCAGATGGGGACAGCTCCAGTGCTGAGCCTGTGACTGTCCCACAGCCCAGACTGGGATGCTGAGCCTGTGGCCCTGGGGGCCCTTGGCACAGCCCTGGGGCCATCAGAGGGGCTGGGCAGAAGCAAAGCAGGCCAGCACTGGTGGAGGCTCCCTGCCACAGCAAGTCAGGGACACAGAGTGGCTGCTTGCACTTCTTGCAGCACACAGTGCTCCAGGGTGGGAGCTGCAGAGAGCACCCCAGGTCCCAGCAAACCCCTTCCCCCATCTGAGAAAAATTTCCATATTCATGAGCCTTATCACTCCCCTCAGGCTGCTGGGTGAAGGCTGCAATTCCAAAAGCAGCAGCACACAGGCAGGTTTTGGGGGAACCAGCTGTGGTTTCTCAGACTCCCCTGCTCTGAGCCTGTCAGGTTTGAGCTGAGCTCCAGCCCCTGTGCCCAGGTAGGATTTACCTGCCCGCCCAGGTCACCATCCTATGCCCAGGTAGGGTTTACCTGCCCCCCAGAGTACCACCCTGTGCCCAGGGAGGTGCAGCACAAGCCCTCAGGCAGTGCCTCATTCCAGCTCTGCCATCAGTGGCTGACTCTGATCCGAGCTGGGCTGGCTCCCCCCACGACTTATCTCAGCTCTTCCCAGATGGCTTTTATCTTTAAACTACTGTACAGCAATACAAAAAGACAACAATAATTTAAGATCCTCTTTGACTGCAGGCTAATACCAATTCACTCTGCTTGCTGAGGGGTGGCACTCCCCCTTCTTTACACAGCCTCTGTGATTTTCCCAGGGTATGCAGATAATCTCCAGCCCCTCATCAACAGCCATAAACTCTGCTCCCTCTGCCCCCTCGGGAGTGCATAAAGCCAGTGGGATAAGCAGCACCACCCTGGAGCCTCTGGGGAGCTGAGCAGGACTCAGGGCTGGGCAGAGCCCCAGAGAGGAGAGGGCAGCACAGGGCAGGGAGCTGCACCTCTGCACACTGAGAGTTCAAAAAAGATTTTAAAATGTAAAATGCTCTTCCTGTGTGGATGAAAGACCAGAGTCTTAAGATCTCTCAGTAAATTATTTGGCATCTATTGAAATGCAAGCTTCCCAATTCATAATTCAGCCCTATTAGTTTCGGGGGTTTACATGCTAGGCCTGAAATAATTAAGCCTTCACATTCTGACTCATTTTCCAGCCTGTTCACCAGCACAGCTAAGAGAAGGTGTTCTGTCAACAATGGAACTTTTCCCCCAAACACTTTAAAATCCGAAGGTTCATCAAAATCAACTTTAGTTTGCAAACTGTTTAGGTTTTGACTTGGCAGCTTTTTTAATTTTTTTTTTTTTTTTTTTTTTTTTGGCAAAAAGAACGATTAAGAAACACTCCCAGGCATCTCTGCTGCAGATTCTGGGAGAGCACAGGGGGCTGGCACAGAGCTCTGATTCTCAGCCAATTTCTCCAGCACCAGATTATAAGCATCCTTCTTCCTCCTGCTGGAGAGCAGACAAAAACTGTGTGTTCTGAGAGAGCTCCAGCCACAAAGACAACACAAGTGTGAGTGGCTGGGCAGAGCAGGCTGTGCCAGTGCCCCTGGTTCTGCTGGGTCCTGGCTGCCCATGGCACTGGCACCCCCAGTGTGGGGCTCATCCCTGCCTGGCACTGGGGACACTGGGCTGTCACCCCAGGCAGGAGGAAACCTTCCCCAGGCTTGCTGGAAAGGGGGAGAATTCACTGGAATCCCCTTGTGTGGCACAGAACCCCCTGGCCCTGTGCTGGCTGCTCCTCTGCAGTGACAGTGAGCACCTGCACGTCCCAAAGCACTGCAGGAACTGCTCCCAGTGCTGCACAGGTGCTGGCACACCTGGCCCGAGGTGAAGCCAGGTCTGGCAGAGGCTTTGTGGCTCTCCTGCTATGTCACAGCTGCCCTGCCCTGCCCTGCCCTGCTGCCTGTGCAGCTCCAGCACCTCCCATTGCTCCCAGCCAGGAGCAGCAGGAGCTCTCCAGGAGCTGTCTCACCCCAGGTGCCTCCATCCTGCAGGTGACAAATCTCTGCCTGAGCACAGGGGCTGCACAGCGTGCCTCTGCCTGAGCTGAACTGCACCCAGAGCCACAGCCCCAGGAGTTATTACCAGTTCCATCAGATTAATGATTGCAGAGCCACCAGCAGCATCACAGATGAGGCACCAACGTTTGCATTCCCATACAGTAACACCAGTTGCATGGCTTTGCTTAAATCAGGACAAAAGAACAACTGGAGACTGACACAGTGAGGGGTGATTTCTTGCTGGCTCCAGCAGGGAGAAGACAGATTTATGATGCTTGAAAAGCACCAACTGGACTGGGAGACAGAAATCCTGGTCTGTGCATAATGACACACAGACTTTAACCCCAATGACACACAGGGCTTTAACCCCCTGCATGCTGGAAACTCCCTCATCCACTCCCACACTAGGCTGGTGGTAGAACCCCCACTGGTACAGTGGGGTCAGGAAAAGGAACTAGAAATCACCCACTCACTGCCCAAACTGTCATCTGTGCTCTAACAGTCATGGGCAAAGCACATGCTGGGCCTGCTGAGATAAAAGGAAGCAAAGAGATTATTTGTACCATTAATACATCTCCTGATAAATGATGTGTGCAGTTTTACTGCGAGGTCTAGAGGAGGCTGAGAGCCTGGAATCCCAGCTGAGGGAATGCCAGCTTGGGGGAAGGACTGAGGGGCAAATCTGGGGAGGCTGGGAGGGGTCAGGAGCAGCCTGGGGCATCTCCCCCAGCTCCAGGAGATTCCCAAAGGCAGATGCAGGGCACTGAGACCCCAGATGTGCTGGAGGCTGGGGCTGCACATCCACACCGAGAAACTGGAGCTGAGGATCAACACTGAGGCAGCCATGCCCAGTCCTGGTGCCTAAATGCACTCTGAGGGGCAGTCCTTGCTTCACCTCTTCTAATATTTTTCTATGCTGTGACCCAGTGCAGTAAAACAATTTTTCAGCCTGAAAATGGGGCTTTGTCCTCAGGCTGAGGCTGCTGAGGGCTGTGCCTGGTGCCAGTGGCTGCAGTGAGCTGGGCTCTGTGCCTCTGGCCAGGTGGAGCCTCTGGCCAGCAGCACTCATGGCACAAATCCCAGGCCCTGGGAAGCTGCCACCCACCCACACCTGCCCTCCAAACCCACCCACACCTGCCCTCCAAACCCACCCTGATGCCAGGGGCAGGTCTGTGACTGGGGCACTCCAGCTCCCCTTCCCCACCAGGGAATCTGTGAGATTCCTCAAGCAGAGGATTGATGCCATGACTATCTCAGAAATGCCACACAAATGGGAAAACTGAGCAAATGATAAAATGTAGATGAATTTTCAGGAGCAGAGAGACTGAATAAAACAAATTAAAAAAAACCCAAAAAAACAAAAAAACCCAAGGCACCACACTATGCAGTTTATACACAAGAAAGATATATCTTGACAAGAACTAATATTTTATGAGGAGCAAATACTTCAGTAGTAACAGATTTGCACATTTAAAAATGTGGTATTAGGAAGCAAGTCCTGATTTCCCCTGCTTCTCATCCAAGCCCCAGCAGTGGCCACAATGGTGGGAGCAGCCACAGAGGGGGGAGTTGGGACCCCCAGGTGCTGCCCCAGGGCCACCAAGATGTCTGTGACCCCCGCCCATGCAGTGGGATTCACACCATTTCTCTGCTGTATACACCATTATTGACACCATCTGTCAGTGCTCCCCATCTCTCCCTGCCACAGCCTCAGATCTGCACAATCCAGCCCATTTAACTGATGCTGGAATCTTCCTACCTGGGGTGAGGCTCTAAGCCTTATCTGCATTTAGGAATTGTGCTAAGGCAGCAGATCTCCTGGTATTTGCTCTTTGAAAGCTGCTCTGAGGAGCTCTGGCAGGAGGGCCACATCAAGGGAAAGCCCCACAGCTCCAGCCCACAGATAAAGCTCTGCACCATACAAGACATTTTGATATTTTATGCCAGCATTTGGCATTGCTCCAGAAGAGCTCTGAGTTATCTTAAGCTTCATAAATGCAGAGCTGCAGCATTAGCAGGGGAATTGCTCCTGAGTCAAGGGTCAGAGGCACACAGCAGAATGGGTTTTAGGGGGTGCTCTCCCCCTGGCTTTGGGGGATCAGTCTGTATTTACCCCCCCAGGCACACTGTGATGCTCTCCCTGCTAAGCTGAAGGGCTTTACTGAAACACTCCAGCAGAGCCATTCCTCCTGCCTCCTAAGCACATAAAAGCATTGAAAGGTAAAAATGCATTCTAAACTATGGTGATTAATTAGGATGATGGATGAGGACAAAAGTGTGCTCCCACTGCCTGCTTTGCACAGAGGCAGGAGCTGGGGAGGTCAGAGAACTGCAAACAGTGGCAGTGGCCACCAAAAATGCCCCAGAGGCTCTGCCCACAGGGCATGGGCAAGGCAATCCCACCCCTGCAGGAGAGATGGGGGCAGCTGAGCAGCCAAAATAGATGGTCCTGAAATAATCCTGAAGGAGAGGATGAGCAGCTGCTCAAAGGCTTGTGCCAGAGCTGAATGCCAGGAAAGGTGCTGCAGCAAAGGGGACCCTGCCTCTGATCAGGGAGCTCAGTCAAGGGCTGGAGCACTGAACAGCACCAGCAAAGCTGGGAAACAGAAAACAGGAAAGAGCAAATGGCTTCTCAACAGTGGAAATGTTCCACTCTGGAGGAGGATGGGGCCTGGAGAGGGAGGATTAGCCAGCTATAAATACAAGCAGTGCTGAGTTAAAAGGCTAATTAGAATAGCAAAAAGAAATACAGCAGTACATTTCAGAGATGATTCTGACTAACAAAGAGTTTTTCAAATCTGTTTGCAGAAGTGAATATGAAAGAGAAAATTGGATTCCTATGAAACGGTTTCAAAAATTGGAGGAGGAAAAAGGTAATGGCAGATCTCTTCAACAGCCAGTCAGGCTGTGACATCTTCATCTGCTGCAAAGGCAGAGAGAAAGGAGACAGGTCTCAGATTTCATGTCTCAGGAGGAAAAGAGAGCTGGTGACAGAGAAAGGTTTGTGAGAGATGGGCACAGACATTGTCCCTGAGCCTGGGAAGGAGTGACCAGCCCAAGTGCCTGGAGAGCTTGGACCCAGCCTGGAGAGATGGGACCCAGCCTGGGAGAGCTGGGACCCAGCCTAGGATAGCTTGGACCCAGCCTGGGAGAGCTGGGACCCAGCCTGGAGAGATTGGACCCAGCCTGGAGAGATGGGACCCAGCCTGGAGAGATTGGACCCAGCCTGGGAGAGCTGGGACCCAGCCTGGGAGAGCTTGGACCCAGCCTGGAGAGCTGGTGCCACCCCTCTGCTGGCCAGAGCAGTGTGACAAAAGGAGACTGAGCACAGCAAGGGCCAGTCTGGGCTCAGGCTCCAGCCTGGCTCCCAGCCTGGGCTGTGTGGGGTGCCAGCAGCAGGACAGGGACTGACATCACCAGAGCTCATGGCAGGTAAACAGCTGAGGATAAATGGGATGACTTTTACTCTTCATCTGCCCAAGGCAGCACTGGTGGCTGCTGTGGCCAGAGCCACAGGTCACAATGACATCAGGCCATTACCAGCACAAAGAGTGACACGTGGGATGATTGAAGGAGCAGGGGTGGGCAGGGGTGCTCAGGAGGAGCAGACACAAAGGGCTGCTGTCTCCTCCCTGGCAGACACTGCAGCAGGCCCCTGTGGTCCTGCCTGAGGCACTGGGCACACAGGGACAGCACAGGGGCTGTGCCCAGGGCTGGCTGGCTGCTCACTCTGAAATTCACTACCTGCATCTCCCAGTAAATCCAAACAGCAGCCACAACACCTTTGCTCTTCTCCAAAGATGCCTGGGTGGCTTTATGAGCACTAATAACTCACACAAGGAGCCTTGAGGCAGGGACAATCAGGGTGTGGAGAGGGAAGTCCAGAGCCCCAGATCCCACAGCCTGGCTGTGTGCAGGGGTCCCTGCAGGACCCACTCCCTCCCCAGGGTGCAATTCCAGCCCAGCAGATCCCACTCCCAGGAGTGCACTCGAATTAACCACCCCATCTCCCTGGCATTCACAGCTGTATTTACTGACTTCCTGCAACAGACAAAAGGCAGAGCCATGAGGAGTTTTGCTAACAAACACCAGCAGCAGCAGCCCTTGGTGCTGGCCAGAGCCAGAGGAGCCCTCGTGCCATGACCCTCCTTTCTCTACTCCCACCCCACAGCCAGGGAGCTCTCAGCTCCACATCACTGCTCCCACACCTGGCTGTGCTGGGCTGGAGGCAGCCCTGGAGGTGGGACAGGGCATGGGACAGGGCATGGGACAGGGCATGGGACAGGGCATGGGACAGGACACGAGGCTTCCAGACACTCTGTGGGCTTGGCTCTGTGTCCCTGTCCCCTCTGAGATCTACCAGACCCTGCTCAGCACAGTGCCTGCTTCCTGGAGTGTGCAGCAAGGGGAGGAGAAGCAGAAAATCCACAGACACACACCTAAATAAAATATTGTAAAGTGAATTTCCCATGAGGTATCAGCAGCTCTTTAATGCTGTGCTGCTTTTCCTGGCTGATCATGTTGTCACTCCAGCTGGTGGGAGAGATTGCCAGCTGCCTATGGGAGAGGATGGCAGGGATGTGTCCTCTCGCCTGGAGACCTGCCCTGCCTCACCCTGCTGCCCTGAATCATCCTCATCCTCATCCTCATCCTCATCCTCATCCTCATCCTCATCCTCATCCTCATCCTCATCCTCCTGTCCTGAATCATCCTCATCCTCCTGCCCTGCCTCATCCTCCTGCACTCCTCACCCTCTTGCTCTGCCCCATCCTCATCCTCCTGCACCACTCGTGCCTGCACAGCAAATGGCTCCTGGCAGCAGGAGGGTCAGCAGCCACTGGAGGGTCAGCAGGCACTGGAGCCACCATGGGTCCCTGTGCAGCCATGGGGGATGGAGTGGCAGGTCCCAGCACGAGGTGCCCAGGGCTTTGCCCAGGAGTGAGGAGCTTTGCTGGTCTCACTGTGTGACAATGGAGCCCTTTGGACGAGCTCAGCCCTGCCCCAGTGGCCAGCTGGGCCACTGCCCCAGCCCTGGAGATGCTGCTGTCCCTGCAGCAGCCAGTGGGGTGCAAAGCCCCAGAGCTTGATCCTGTTGCAGCCCCCACGGGGTGCCTGGCTGCCTCTGTGCTCAGGCTGAGGCTGTCTGAGGTTGGAGAATCCCTGCAGGAACCAGGGAGCAGTCCTGTCCTTGTCCCTGGGCCATGGTCCCTGTGGGATGGCATGCTCCTGCTGACCTGGGCTGGGTGCCCTGCCCTCTGCTCTGCTGCAGGCACTGCCACCCTGGGCAGAGCTGTGCTGTGGAGTGGGGACAGCTGGGAGAGTCCCTGTGACAGCAGGGTCACCTCACTGGACACAGCTCTGTGCCCCTGCAAAGCCAATGCAGCTGAGCTGCACAAACCCCCAGCTGGCAGCTGCCACCTGCACCTCTGGGAACAGGGAACAAAGAGTCATTCCCCCAGTTACAACTGAGAGGCCAAATAAATGCCTGTCCATAAATGCCTGTAATGCCACGTCTCTGGGGACTGGAGCTGCTCCTGGAGGCTGCTCTGCTCCAGCCCAGTGACCCAGCCCCACATCAGTGCCAGGCTGGGCACTGGTGTCCAGCTCATCTCGGCCCAGGGGCAGCACTGGAACCTGCCAGGGGTTCCTGGGCACCTGCCACTGTTACCTGTACCCCAATGCACCTGGGGGTGGCCCCTGGCTCAGCCAGGGCTGAGCTGCACATCCCTGTGCTGCCACTCCTGGGGACAGGCAGGGGCTCTGAGCTTCAGCTTTATGTGTACAGGAGGGTCTCAAACAGTGACACTTGATAACTACAGTTTAGAAAACAACAAAAGGAAATTCTGGAGAAAAGCTCAGCATTTAGTCTCACCCCCACCCCCGTTCTTTTTCCTTATTCAAAAGAAATAATCTTTCAAGCATTAAAAAACTCCCCAGTGCTGCTGTTACAAAATGCAGTGTAACCTTGAATTATATGTAGCAGGGCTGGCTTTCATTATTTATTAGCAAGATCAATTAGAATATTCTGTTTGCAGAAGAATATAATCCAATATGTACTTCAAGCACTAACAGCTAAATATATGCTTATTTAAAAATCAATCTAAAAGTCCAGGTTTCCTTTGTAAATCCCTGCTACAGATTAAAAAAGCAGCTTTGAGTGTTACCACCTGCTGAATGCTGTAGTCTCAAGGAGACAGTTAGACCTGCTAAAACATCTCAAATGGGAATTGGTGGTGAGACACAAACAGAGCTGGGCACGGGGGGCTGTGCAGGAGGGCTGAGCAGCCCCGGGGCCAGCCTGGCCCTGGGCACTCTGCTGGCCCTGGGCACTCTCCTGGCTGGACACACAGGGGCTGCCCACAGCCCTGCAATGTCCCAGCCCCTCTGTTCCATCCCCACAGCCCTGCAATGTCCCAGCCCCTCTGTGTCTGTTCCATCCCCACAGCCCTGCAATGTCCCAGCCCCTCTGTTCCATCCCCACAGCCCTGCAATGTCCCAGCCCCTCTGTGTCTGTTCCATCCCCAGAGCCCTGCAATGTCCCAGCCCCTCTGTTCCTGCTCCATCCCCACCCTGCAGGGCCCTTTCCTGCCTCCATCTCCCCCCTGCTGCCAGCCAGGCACAGCTGCTCAGCCAGCTCCCTGATTCTCCTTCTTCCTTAAGCCCTTTCTCTTTCGTCTTCCATTTTTAAATCTTATCTCCAGGTAAAGAGGGTATTTGATGGGATCAAAAAGTGACCTTTAACAAGGGTAGCAGAGCTTCAAACAATATCCCTGCAAGTTCACGCACACTCAAGTGTTAAAGGGAACAGTTCTCTGATCTCCTGTTCCTCAGTGGAAAAGTCGTTTCACAAAGATTTCTGCCAAAAGCTGGTGCAGCAGACTGAGGAAACTTTCTTAGAACCCAGAACTTGGCACAGGCTGTCCTTAGCATCTGAAAAAAACCAATCCTTCAAAATTTTTTGGTGTCAGTCTTTGCCAGCAAGTGTTCCAGCCACACCACCCTGCACTGGGTGTGAGGAGGGTTGAACTGGATGATTTCAGCATCTTTCCAACCCAAATCACCCTGTGAATCTCTGCAGCGTTCGTTTCTCCACTCAAGCTCCCCCTCTCTTGCCAGTTTCCTGGGTCTGACAGATTCCCAGCTATCCCCCATCTTTCCCTCTGCAGCTGAATAAAATCCCTGAAATGCCTGTTAGGTAAAGCATTGCAGGGAGGTCAGGCAGCAGCAGTCAGAGGGGTCAGACAGTGATCAGTGTGCTGAACACTCAGCCAAGCAGAGCTCGGTGCACAGACACCCCGAGGCTGCCCAGGGCCCCCCAAAACACCGTGTCCAGCCCCAAACCATGCTGGGAGAGCTGCTGGGTGACACATCCCTTCCTGAGAAACCAGGCTGATCCATGGGCTGGGGGTCACTCTGTCGTGGTTGAGACCAGGACCTACAGACCTCCCCTAAGCACTTGAGGATAAATTGTGAGTGGGAGAAGAGCAGCCAGGGCTCAGGGACAATGTGACACACGACAGTGGCTCTGCAGCGCCCCGTCCCCCTGGCACCTGCCAGAGCAGAAGGGAGCACAGGGGCCAGACGGTCCCTGTGCCAGAGCAGGACAGTCCCACGCTCTGCCCAGGGCCAGCACTGGCAGTGACACCACCCCCAGGCCAGCAGGGGGGCAGGGGGACACACGAGGAGTCCCCCCCTGCAGCAGAGCTCGCACAGGTGGCAGAGAGCCCAGACAGACGGGAGCTGGGGGTGGCAGCAGTGACAGCAGCGCTCATCATTTCCGTGCCAGAGCACGGAGAGAGGCTGGCACAGCCTGGGACCAGTGCCAGGGGAATGGGGCACAGGGACCCTGTGAGCTGCACCCAGTGCCAGGGGAATGGGGACCCTGTGTGCTGCACCCAGTGCCAGGGGAATGGGGACCCTGTGTGCTGCACCCAGTGCCAGGGGAATGGGGCACAGGGACACACGGACGCACACACAGACACACAGACACACAGACACACAGACACAGACAAACACACATCTATCCCAGCAGCCAGGGGTTAAAGTGCCTCGTTACTGCTGCTGGAGCCGGGCTTCACTTATCTGCAGCCGGAATTCCCCAGGAGCCACGGCTCTTACCAGTGGCTCTGCTGTAGAGCCATGTCATTATAGATTGCAAGTTCCTTAAAGGTCAGATAACACAACACAATTGAATCATATTAGCGAGCATGGCGAGCTGGTATTTTCCTAGGAAAACCCATAAAGCAGATTGTTTGCAGCAGAGAAACACAGTGTTGTATAGCAAAGCCGCTGTAATCGCCGGCACAAACAAACAGCGGCGGAGGAGAAAACGCTCCCTGCGGGTCCCTGGGCAGCAGCAGCAGCAGGGGCTGGCGCTGGGCACTCGGCAGGCGGGCTCCCTGCTCGGGCACGGCTCTGCAACGCAGCCCAAAGCACAAGCACGGAATAAACAACCTCCAAGTGTGTTGTTGAGAGACAAATACTCGATACTTCGTTTAATATCTGCATGCAGGCAGCGGTTAATCCAAGACAGTGCTGTTAAAGAAATGCAGAATTGATTGTGAGGATGATTGAAGATTTCTGAAGAGCACAATTTCCAAGGCCATGATGACCCCACCTTTTTTTTTTTTTTTCTAATTTGCCTGTAATCTATTTGGACAAATCCTTTTATCACATTTATTTCCTTTCCAAGTTTCAACAGTGATTAATTACGGAACTTTGCAGTCCTTCTTACCCTACTGCATGCTGTAATTTTGCTTCCATTCAAAATGGCTTTCCATCCCTTATGGACACCTTCTCCCTTGCTGTGTCCCTCTGGCCCTGCTGTCACTGACCCGTCGCACTGCAGCCCCCATCCTGCCCCAATCTGCAGTTCCACCTGGAGGCAGCCAGCACCAGCGGCCACTCCTGTCTGCTGCAGAGGGCTGGGGGCCTTTCTGTGGGCAGAAGAAAGGCACAAACCTTCATCCCAAAATCTGGGTGCTTGTCAGACCCTAGGGTCTGCAGCCCCTCCGCCAGCCGGGAAATTCTCATTTGGTTCTACATTTAACTTCAGAATGAAAAAGCAAGTGGAATCAGCACAACTGCTTTAACCTTGCCCAGTCACAGAAAGAGTAGGAAAAGTCATTAAAAAATAATTTTGAATACACAAAGGCACATCTCCTCTCATTGACCTCCAACACCTGTGATAGCATTTGCTGTGCAGGGCAGCAGAGCAGGAGCAGCCCTGGCTCCCACTCCCACCTGTGCCTGCTCTCCCCTGCTGCATTCCATCACGTCCCAGCCACACAGTGAAACACAGGCAGAAAAACAATTAGATTTAAATCTTGTTTCCTCTTTCTATCTTGCCTTTTTCCTTTCTCTACTTAGCTGTTCCTCGCTGCACTAATAGGATTTGTGTTTAGCGCGGTGCGAAGGGGATGATTTATGGCTCTGTCGGCACCACACACTCCCAATGCCACTGCAGCCCTGCAAGGGCACTGCAGGAGCAGCCAGCAGCGTGCTGGCACTGGCTGAAATTCAGCACACACTGCCCACAGCACCACTGCTGTCCTGGCCCTCGCAGTGCCTCTGTGCCTGGTTCTGCTTAGGGAGCAAATGGGACCAGGAGCCTGGACCAGCTCCAGCCCTGGCCATGCTGCCCCCACAAACCCAGCTGGGCCACTGCTGCCCCAGCCCAGGCTGGTTTGGCTCTCACACACCCAGCTGGGCCACTGCTGCCCCAGCCCAGGCTGGTTTGTGCCCATCTGAGCCAACACAAACCCAGCTGGGCCACTGCTGCCCCAGCCCAGGCTGGTTTGGCTGTCACACACCCAGCTGGGTCACTGCTGCCCCAGCCCAGGCTGGTTTGGCTGTCACACACCCAGCTGGGTCACTGCTGCCCCAGCCCAGGCTGGTTTGTGCCCATCTGAGCCAGGCAGGGCTCAGTCCCTCCCTCCATCACCACAGGCAGTGAGTGCAGAGCCCCTGCTCACAGCCCAGCACAGCAAGGTCAGGAGCACAGCACAGTGACCCAGCCCTGCCCAGAGCCCCTGGGACTGCTCAGGTTCTCCTGGTGGCTCTGTCACAGCAGCTCCTGCAGTGCCCTTCATTAATTGCTAATGCTGCCCCAAGAACAGCCCGTGTCCTCCAGGGCTTGGCAGCCCCTGAGCTGGGGCACAGAGCACAGCCCCTGCCTGCCAGCCACACACAACCAGCAGCCAAATGAAATAATGAAAGAAACTCATTTTAATGCCACAGAGGGAATTGTTTTATTGCTAAAGCAGCAAATAGAACTAATTGAATCCACTGGAAAAAAAAAAAAAAAAAAGAGCAAAGGAATGGAAAGGGTAGGTGTGGAGCACAGACAAAAAGGGCGAGCTGGAGCCTGAATATTCATGGACCTAGAAACTGCAAATCCTTGAATGCAAAATATCTTCATAACTGCTCATACTGCCAATGGCAGTGCATGCACAGCTCGGAGACAGGCTCCCAATGTTTGCACTTACAAGATTTTTTTAAGTAATACTATGGAACAAATTCTCTGGTTCATTAAGCTGCTTTGCACCTCCCTGGTAAAAGAGAACACGCTGGCAGGGAGCAGCAGGGCTGGCACAGGTTCCCAGTGGGGCTGAGCTCAGGGCAGGGGGCAGAGCCCAGCCTGGCACAGCTGGGGTGTCCCCAGAGCCAGGATGGGCCATGGGGGCTACCAAGGCAGCTCTGACCTCAGCCCCTGCTACTTCACCCCAAGTCACTTCCAGTCACACCTGCCACAAGCTCGTAAACTCAGTTTTCAGTGAATTTCAATTTTCAGAGGCAACATATATATTAATATGGGGGCTACATTTTAATTAAGGCAGCACTCATGTTCTTCATTACAGTAGTAAGTCATCCAGCAAGGAACACGGAGGGTATAAATGCAGTTAATGAAGAAGGAGATGTGTAACCTGCACCGTGTGCTCAGCACAGAGGCACCAGTACAAGATGACTCTCGCACGAAATGCAAGGTGAGAAAGCTGGATTAGAAATGCAGTTTATTCCACCAAGGGCCATACAATGTTCATCTTTGGCACCCCAAAGGCATCCAAAGGATCAGCTCCCACTGAGACCCCACATCCCGAGACCAGAGGGCTTCAGAGTGTTATGTGGGAACAGAGCAATAATAAAACACCTTGCTGCAACTTTAGCAGCAGTGGCTCTAGCAGAAAAGCCTGCAATGATCTAATAACACATTTCCCTTGCTGCCACTCCAGCCTTGTGAAATCCAGGGTAGTTGAAGCCATAAATCCATCCCAGCTCTTCCTTTGTCATTAATTGTTAGGCTATTTGTATCACACATTTCACATACCAAATAGACTCCAATTTCATGGTGGGCTAGACTGCAGAAATGCTTCTTTTAATCTTTTTTAATTTTAAAGTGGTACCAAACTTTAATATTTTCTAATGGAGTGTATATTTTACTCACATCTAATAGTATCACTACAATTTAGGAGCAATAAAAGTCAAGCTCCCGTCTGTACAATAAGCTTGCAGCTCTATTTCCAAAGTTCAATCAGTTAACCTAGGAGAGCAATAACTTCCCTACAACGAGTAACGGGGCAGAATAACATTTAGATAGAGATAAACCCTTCTTGCATAGGAAATAGCACTCTGATTTGCTGGGTCTATGAAATTCTCAGCAAGATGCTTTGGTTTACCAATCAGGTTGTTGCCTCAGGCATTTTTGCACCCAGTTTCGATTTTCTGGGTGGGTTCTAGATGATTTTGAGCTGAATAAGGAGCTGTTATCATTCCAGATCCCAGCATGGGCAGCACACCCAGCCCCAGAGCTGCTGCAGCACCATCCCCTCCCACGGCCCCAAAATCCTCAGTCAGCACCACCTGTGAGGTCACACTAACTTTGTTGGGTTATCTTAAATGAGTAAGCAGCTAATAATTGCTAAAAGGTTATTTATTACAAAGCACATTAGTTTTAAAAGGCAAGCAGAAAAGCAATGGCAAAAAGCAATGGCAAAAAGTACAAAGCACAAAAGCAAATGGCAAAAGCCCTGGCAAAAAGCAAATGGCTAAAAGCACTAACTTTTCCCAATACATGCTCTTATGTAGGATCTTTTCCAACAAGCTAAGACACAAACTCAGACCACCACTCCTTAGCTTACTAGAATTCCAGTTTATTAACAAGCCAGGTTACACATAGACTATGCATACAACCTGTCTGGGGCTGAAGTAAAGTTATTTGCAGGTGTGCATGAACACTAACACTAAATATATCCCTGTGCCCATCTCAGTGCAAGATGAAAGGAAATAGACTCTGAAACAGGAGAGCTGTGGGAAAGCTGCTCTGCCTGCATCCAAAATGATTACTGCTAATAAAGAGGGGCCAAGTCCAGTCCAGCCTGGCTCTGAAGGGAATGGAAATCAGATTTTGGCTTGAAACGTGTTACAGCAATCTCTGCAATACAAAATAAAGTCTGGCAGATGGAGTTATTTTTATCCAAAGCTAGTTGTGTTTAGTAGGTCAGTGGCTATAACTGATGCACCTCTGCTATTTCCCCTTCCCCCAGGTCCCCCTGCCTCAGTTTCTCCAGGCACTGACAAGATTGGAACAGACAACTCCAGTATATTTTGGGAGGATCCTACTTAGCTGTAAAAATCAATTGTGAATTTTGCATCCACCCCCAGCATTTGGCCTGTTTATATTGCCAAATATATTCTGTAAAGAAGTACTGTACTTCACAGGAGAGCTTGTCAAGGTAAATACCTTCATTTACATAAAATGTGACTAGCAATTGAAATGTTAAAGCCATAAAGAGCAAGTTTATGATCCATCCTTGATGCCTGGATGTATAATATGACAAGGGGGGAAATACTGTGCCTTGCAAAATTTAATTTAAATTGGTGTGTTGACACTGGGGAGGGAAATGGGAGACTGAAAAAAAAGGTTGGAGGGGTTTTCTGAGGGCTGTTTTTTGGCTTTTTTTCTTCTTCCTTTTCATAAGAATCTTTTCCCCAGACTTCTACAGTCAGGCTTTCTAGTTCAGCTTGGAAACTGCAGCACCCTGAATAACAAAGGGGGGAGCAGATAACAAATAACAAATGTGCCTTCAAGGAGCAGAGTCTGGGCAGCAGCCTGGCCATGCCCAGGGAGAGGAGCTGCTCTTGGCAGGGCCAGTCCTGCCCAGCCACTCCCCCTTGATCTAAACAGGAGTTTCTCACTGTGTTTGCAATCTCTTGTAATTCTGGGGTTTCCTTTAAACTTTTTCAAATATAGAGGAAACCAATTTAAACCTCATACAACCCTAAATCATACTTATTTAAAAGTGGATTAAAAGGCCAGAATGAGCTTCTGCTCACATGCACACAGCAGTGAAATGACAATATCCACACTGGATGCTCTGGAAAGTTTGATTGAGCAGGTTCCTCACCTGGACTCCATACAAATGTCTCAGCCATTCATTCATGCTCACACCCTTGTACCCTTTGCAATTCATTGAAACCACTTCAAGCAAAAATCATTTGGAAGAAATTACCTCTGTGTACGACACTGAGCAGTGAGAAATGTCCCACGTGAACCAGCCCAGCCCCCAAAGCAATAAAATTTCTGCTGAAGTGTATGAAATAATGACTCTGAGAAAAGGAGTCTCCATGACAAGAAGAGGTAAAGGAAACCCATGAAAAGAAAAAGACTCTGACCTTTGTCGATACAAGGTGTCACAAATTCGCGTTGGAATTTTGACTTTGAGGCTCTGAAGCCTTTGCCCATAGCTCTGTTTGGGAAGCTGCTGTTCCTGCTCTGCCAGAGCAGGGCGAGCCTTGCTGAGCCAGGAGCAGCAGGGGTCAGGAGCATCATTTAAACCAGAGAACACGAGCACCCAGCCCTTCCCCTTTGGCCTCTACAAGGGGCTGCTTTTCCCCAGGCTGCTTTTTGAGCTCTCTGTAACCCTCACACACGAGCAGCACCGCGCTCACAGACAGGGCAAAGCTCACCAACTCTGGCATCACAGACAGCACTTAAACTGTCAGCAGCAAAGCACCAGAGTGTTCACAGAGTGGGTTAGTGAGCAAAATCCTACAGAAAGCATCTTCTGGAGGCTGCAGTGCAACACTTGGATGGTTTCAGGGCTGGTGACGTGTGCTGGGTTCCCACTGCTCCAAGGGATGTTCCAACACTGGGAGAGGCTGGGAGCTGAGCTGTGCCCTGGGCTGGGCTGGGAGCAGAGGCAGTGCCCTCTGGGGCACTCTGGTCACTCTGGTCACTCTGTGTAGCCCCCAGCTGCTAGGGAGGCTGGATGGCTCCGAGGGCTCCCCAGGCAGAGTGCCAGATACACACCAGCAAGAGACAGAGACGCTGGGACTTGCTCTAGAGGTTCTGAAGGGAGTTTATTTCTCCGAAGGGTTCCACTAGCAAATCTGGTTACATAGCATAGCAAGGGGTCTTTATGGGTTTCAAAGGGATTGAAATTCTAACCAGTAAAATTATGAGTCGAGAAACTATCTAATTACTTTAAGATTTTAGGTAAGAAAAGACTAATCATCTAGTAAAGTTAAAAACCAATAGAAATCCTAAATGGTAACAGGGGTTTTGGCAGGGAGGGGGGGATCCCTCATGAAAGGTTCCATTGTCTCAGGGCACAAAATCCTAAGGGCCTTTTTCAGGCACTGCTGTATCATCCACAGCTCTGGTCACTCATTCTGGTCACTCTGCTCTGAGGAATGGGGCTGGACACGTCCCTGCCCGGGGCTGCCAAGGGCACACACAGCTCCCTGCTGCCTCCCCCTCTGGTCCCCACCTTCCTCCCAGCACTCTGTGCCCCAGCCAGCACAGCCCCGTTTCTCTGGGGGCAGAGGCAGTGCCAAAGCTGCAGGAGCTGCTGCAGAGCCCCTGGCAGCCTGCTGGGCTGGCACTGCTCTGGCACTGCTGCACTCTCCTTGCAGGGGCTGCAGGTGCTGACAGCAGCTGCCATTCCCATGGCTACAACTGAGCAGCACGTGGAGAACACTCACCAGGTGACAGAGCACTGCCAACAGACACAATTCATTCCTTCATCCCTTCCCTGAGCTAAAGCAGGGCAGCAAGGAGGGGACAGCCCTGCAAGGGGGCAGGGTGGGTTCCCCTGCCCAGCACACCAGGCAGGGGCAGAGCCAGGGGATGCCCAGCTCTGGCACACAGAGATTCACTGCAGTGGCTGCAGGATGCAGGGGACAATCCTGCTGCTGGAGTGGCCTCTCATCAGTCCCCAGGTGGGTGAATCACGGGGCCAGGCAGCACAAAGCCTGACCCTGCCCACAGCCCCCAGCCCAGAGCCCACCCAAAATCAGCAAAATCCAAAACACTGCAGCCACAGAGGAGAGAGGCAGCTGAGTCACTACATTTCAGCAAAAGCCAGCTCACAGCAGGGCCCAGAAACAAATCAATACACTTTCCCTAAGTTACCACAAGTGCAGTGGGTACAACACTCTGGAAAGGCCTTTTGCAGAGACACACAGCAGTTCCCAGGCTCTGCAGCAGTGCCCGTGGGCAACAGCACACCCCAACCCATCCACCCACGGCAGGTGTTCCCACCTGCACTGCTGTCAGTGCAGGCTCACAGCAATGATGGGAAGGGTTTGATTTCCTGAATGCCCTGAGCCAGCCAGAACAGCACAGGCACGACCCAGCAACACAATTACAGCTCCCAGACAGGTACGGCTCACACGGACAGGTACAGCTCCCACGGACAGGTACAGCTCCCACGGACAGGTACGGCTCCCAGACAGGTACAACAGCCCCCTCGGCCAGCTGCAGCCCACACAGACAGGTACGGCTCCCACAGACAGGTACAGCTCCCAGACAGGTACAGCTCCCACAGACAGGTATTCATGCCCAACACCTGTTAGGGGATGTTGAAGAAGTCCCCCCACGTATCCCTGGACACGATTCCTGCCAGCAGCCCTGGCACAAAATCCAGGTGCTCCAAAGCTGGATGGTCCCTGGGCACGCAGGGCTGGCCAGGTGAGCACAGAAGGAAGGTGAGATGGCCATGGGGAGCAGAGCCCAGGGCAGCAGGAGCAGCACACAGGAGCAGCTCCCACGCAGGCTGATGAGCACCCACGGCTGTGAGCAGCAGTGCCACGGCTCCCTGTTTATTGCTGGGAGAAGAGCTCCCTGGCATGGCTCTGCTCATTATTTGTACGAGAGCAGCAGCTCACCCAACAACACGCAGCCTGCCTGCTGGGGAGAACACTCCAAAAAACCCAGCCAGGCCGTGCAAATGGCATTAGACATGCAAGCCATGGCACTGCCTGCCATGGTGACTGCTCCTGCAGGGGCCACTCCACTCCACAGCTACACCCTCAACAGGAGCTCAGCACTGGAGCCAGGGCACAGAGGGGAATGGGATCTAATCACAGACACTGCTGCAGCCCCTCCGTGAGGGTTCCACTGAGGAGGAAGCAGGGAGTAAAGCAATGGGCATGTACACACAGGATTTAATCAATCAGCAAACCTTAGAACTCAATTTCAACTCACCACTATCAGGTGTTCTCTTTGTGTTGTGGAAGTCATATTCGTGTTAAAACTACAAGTTTGTTTTCAAAATACTGTTGCAAATCCTTGGTTTTTCTGCTAAAGGCAGGATGTCAAGATAGCCTTGAAAGCATAACATGCCAGAACTGAACCCCTCTCCGTGCTGAGCCTGCCTGGGAGCACTGGGCTGCTCCACTCAGCTCAGAAAGCCTCAAGGGTGCCCAGGGGATGAGCTCTCCTGCCTGGTCATTTGCACAAAGACACAGCTGAAGCCCCCCATGCTGGGCTCAGAGCTCTCCCTGCCCTCACACAGCCCCTGCAACATTTCCTAACCCCAGAGCAGCCACCAGCAGCACCTGGGCATCCCCAGGTGAACCCAGTGCCCCACTCTTAGCACCAGTGCAGGGCAGGGCCACTGCACAGTGCCAAACAGAGTCCCCTCCTTTCCAGTCACACACAGCCACTGGGACCAGCAATTCCTGCCCTGCAGACCCCTGCCCACCTCCCTGGCTGCTCTCCTCTCTGAGACCAAACCAAGGCCCTGCACCACAAGGGACAAACCTGTCCAGGTGTTGGGCACTGCAGGCAGTTTGCAGTTGCATTATCCACAACATCCCTACACAATGTGTGCCCTTGATCCGTGCCCAGGCAGGGAACTCAGGCATGTCCCAAACGCTGCACCTGTGCTTGTAATGAGCATTTATGGATGTAATCTCCATTCCCTGGCCTCAGAGGCCACTCTGCCACTCTGCCATCCTTTCTGAGCTCTGAGGAAGGCTCTCAGTGCTTTTCCAGGGCAGGGTAGCTCAGGGCAGAGCCCACTGAGGCACGAGCATCACACCGGACAGAGCGAATGCCCGCAGTCCAGCCTGGCTGCAGGGACATGCAGAGATCCCTCAGTGCCTGGGCATGACACAGAGCAGGGACACGGGGACACTGGCTAAAAACCAGCAGCAGCTCCTGCAGGAGAGCTGGCATATCCTGGGGAAGGAAGGGGCAACTTAAAGACAACGGCTTACAAAGGAACAGCAGAGGACGGTTGGATGTGGTGTAAGGAAAGCTGTACCATGGAACCTGTCCTGCAGACAGCCCAGCCTTAGGTCACAACCATAACCTGCAAACATGCAAACAATTCTGGCAGCAGAACAGAAACTAACCAAAACTAATCTTGGCCCAGTTTGCACCAGTTCGTGTGTGGGAACACCTCTGTTTGCAACTGCCACACGAACTGAGCTAAAGACAGAGACAGAATAAAAACCTTTGGCTTTGCCCACAGGTTCCCATAACAAACAGAGCAGGCAGTGTGGAACTGCCATCCCGACATGCCCCCTGCCCCCAGCAGCACAGAGCTGGTGTCCCCTGTTTGCCACACTGGTGGCCCAGTGTCTGCAGCAGCTCCAGGCTCTGAGAGAGATCCTGCACCAGACCCTCAGAGCATTTAGGGGGTTCTTCAGTCTCACAGCAGCAGAGACACAGGTAATGTGCATGGAGCACACACAAAGAAATGGCAATGCCCTGGTGCTGTCTCCATTTTACAGGTGGAGAAACCAAACTGGAGAAGGCATTTCCCTTTCCTCCAGCTCTTCAAGTCTGGGAGATAACCTTGTGACAGAACCAGTAAGCAAGGAACCCTGGAGGTCTGCCATTCCCTTATTTCACTATGTAAGAATAAACCTGACCATGTTAAAAGCTCACAGTGTGTAATGCAGAAGTCACTGTAAGGAGATGCTGGTAAAAACTCCAATAATTGCTTCTCTGCTAAAAGAACACTGACATTTCTGTGGCTAGGAGAAATCCCCAATTACTGTACCTGGGACAGAGCTGGGAGCTGTCAGCCTCCCTGGTGCACTCAGGTAATCCCCAGGAGGGAACAGCTGTGGGATGGGCAGTGATCTTTCCCCGTCCTGCTTTGTGTTTGTGTGGCACTGAAGGCAGCCCGTGGTGTCAGCCTGGCACCAGCACAGCTCCAGGGAGGCTGTGGCTGCTGCTGAGGCACAGCACCAGCAGCATCCTGCCCTGCAGGGCTCTGAAGGAGGGGTGAGCAGCACGTGCTGGGGCTGGGCAGGTGTGCAGGTAACTGCAGGGCAGGGCTGCAGTGGCACAGAGTCACTGCTTCACCTGTGCCCAGAGCATCCACCCCACAGCCTGCTCTGCCAGGGTGCCCCAACACACCAGGGGTGCCCCAGCCTGTTCTCCCACCTCTCCCACCCGAGCACAGAGCTCCAGGGCTGGAAATGAGCAGCACACGCCAGAGAGCTGCTGCAGGGAAATACCAGAGAATACCAAACTGCATCCTGCAAAGGAAAACCTGTGTGTGCCTCTTACTGCACACGAGGAGCTACACCCACTCACTAGCCCCTTTCTAGTAGCAGAACTTTAAAGATGAAAAAGCAGCTGTTCATCATACTCAGTGCTTGATCTTCTTCTGCCTGTTTTGAATAAAGCCAAACTTTTTTTTTTATATGGCACTTTCTATTCTCTCCTAGCCAGTTTTCTAAACTTATTTTTCAAGGTAAGCCTTTTCTCCAGGAAAATTCAGTACAGTAAAATACTGTGTCTGAAATTATATTTGTAAACACAATAACCATAGTCAGTCCTTTAGTTCTTCCCCCCATCAGAGCAGTACACCAAAAACACTCAGGGACAGCCTCACTTTCTCAGGGCTGGTGTCCACTTCCTTGAAATGCCTGCAGAAATTCCCACAGCATTTCACCAGAGCCAAGCAGATACCAACACCAAATGTATGAAGACTTCACTTCCACAATCCCCACAGAAGACTGCCTGGAATTTCTCACATTTAAATACCCCTGACACAAAGGCCATGTACTTTATTTTAATAAAGAGTGATCAGATAATCCAGGCAGTAACTAGCCTGTTGCCTCTCATTTTCAGATTCGTTTTCAGAGCAACTAAGCAGGTGCCATACTAACCACAACAAGAACTTCACCAGCTCAGCCACAGACACTTTGTTACCACGAACCAGCTTTGCTTTGAACAGTGAACTACAGAGCTACCAGGAATTTTTAAGTTGTACTGATGTGGTGCATTCTGCTCAGAATTTTTTTAAGAGAGAAACACTGGGCCATCACAATCCATTGATTTCCTAAACCTGTCAAGACATTTAACACTTCCTTACTGCAGTCCGGTGTTTTCTAATGACCAGGACATTTAGCATAAAATTCCTTTAAAATGTTGGCCAACATCAGACAACAGTGCTTAGAGACTTCTTCACGAGAATTAGATATTGTCAATGGAAAAAACTTCCTAACGTGGAACTTGTTGAATAAAGAGCAAACCTTATTTGTGAAGCAAAGCCTGTGCTCGCATGAAGGCAGCATCCTTCAGCGACTGCAGCACCTGGAATAACTGAGGATCTTATTTCAGTAATTGATAATTACCAACCTATTCAGGGGTATTTTACACCACGTACAGCTGAAGCGCTACGGTCTGCTCGCACACTGAGCAGCCGAGGGGCTGTCACGGGAGATTTCCAGCTTTCCCACCAGAACAGCGCGTTTCCATCCCCGCCGCTGCCGGGCGCGGCCCCGGCTCCGAGCGGGGCTCCCGGGGGTGATGGGGACCCCCGGACCGCCAGGAGCTCCCCCAGCCCCGCATCGCCCCGGTTCCTCCTCCCGCCCCGCAGCGCGGAGCCGCAGCCCCCGCCTCACCTGTACCACTCCAGCCCCTTCTCGTAGTTCCTGTCGAAGAAGTGGGGCTCGGTGCCCACGGCGCGCACGTCGGGGTGCGCCCGGATGGCCTCGAGCAGCGCCCGGGTGCCCCCCTTCTTGACGCCGATGATGAGCGCCTGCGGCAGCCGCTGCTCCCCGTAGTCCGGCGTGGTGCTGCCGCCGCCGCCGCGGCCGCCCGGGCTCCCGGCCCGGCCCAGCTCCTCGTCCGTGGTGCTCGACTCCTGCGGCTCCCTGTCCAGGGCTGCGCCCTGCGCCGCGATCGCCTCCCCGGGGCCAGCCGTGCCCGCGGCCAGGCGCCCGCCGCCGCCTCCCGGCTGCCGTTCGGGGCGGCCGAGGGGCCCGGGGGCTGAGGCTGCCCGAGGGGCCGGGGCCGCCCGGGGCTCCGGGAATGCCCGAGGGCCGGGGCTGCCGGGGCTCCGGGAATGCCCGGGGCTGGCGGAGCGCGGCGCCGCCGTGGCCGGGGCGGCGCTGGCGGAGCGCGGAGCGGCCGAGCCGGGCAGCGCGGCCGGGGAGCGCAGCGCGGCCGGGGCCGTGCCCCCATCAGGCTGTAGCACAGGTAGGTGAGGCACAGCGACAGGCTGCACATGCAGAGCAGCTTCCGCGCCGGGGGCCCCTTAGCGCCGCGCCCGCCCGGCGGCCCCGGCGGGGCGGGGGACATGGCTGCTCCCCGCTGCTCGCCCCGGGCACCGGGCGCACATGGTGTCTGTCTGCAGCCGCCGCCCGGCCGCCCCGGCCGCACGGGGCGCCGCCGCCGCCCGCCCCAGCGCCGCCGCCGCCGCCGGGGGCCCGCATGGCACGGGCACCGCGGGCACCGCGGCCCCGCCGGGCTCGGGTCGGGCCGGGCCGGGCCGCTCCTCCCGCTCCCCTCCGCTCCGCTCCCCGGCCCGCGCGCCGCTGCCGCCCGAGTTCCTGCCGCGAAACTTTGTGCCGGCTGCGAGGCGGGAGCGCGTTCCCGGCGTGGGGAGGGCCGCCCCGGCCCGCCCCCGCCAAACCCACCGCCCACGCCGGGAGCGCGGGGAGCCGAACCGGGGACAGCGACAGAGCCGAGACAGCAGGGATGAGCAAAACCGGGGACAGTGACAGCACAGAGACACCCGGGCCGAGCAGGGCAGAGCCACGGGCAGCGACAGCACAGAGACACCCGGGCACGGCAGAACCGGGGACAGCGACAGAGCCGAGACAGCCGGGATGAGCAGGGCAGAGCCAGGGACAGTGACAGAGCTGAGACAGCCGGGCAGGGCTGAGCAGAACCGGGCACAGCGACAGCACAGAAACACCCCCGGGCTGAGCAGAGCCAGGGCCAGCGCCGGGCACTCCCGGCTCGCCGGCACAGCCCCAGCAGCCCCAGCCACGGCTGCCCCACACCGCCTGCCCCCTGTGCTGCCGCCCCCCGTGCCAGCGCTCACGGCACAGGCCAGTGTCGCCTGCACCCTGCCAATCCTCCTCCTTTTCCCCGGCAGAGATCACCGCGCCGCAGCTCTCTGGCCCCTTGTTCTGCCCTGCTCCCTCCACCTGCCCCGAAGTCTGCTCTGTCCCCAGCCCAGAGCCTCCAGCTGCTGGGGGCAGCTCCTCTGGGACAGCCCCAGACTCCCCCTTGGCTCTGGCCCTATGGGCATCTGCGAGAGTTCCTTAGGGCAGCCTGCTTTCTCCGGGGATCCTGAGGAGAGGTGGCAGACCGTGGGCAGGGACAGGCAGGAACTCAATTTGGACCACGGAGGGTTCATAGTTTGAGTGCCAGGAGCTGCACTGGTAGATGAGGCCAATTACACCCTCATGTAAGCGTGGTGCTCTTCCAGGAACGGTGTCCCCAGCCTTGGCAGAGCAGGCTGGGCTGACACCCTCCCTCCTCACAGCTTTCTGGAGCAGCCGTCACCTCTTTCCAGCTCCACGTTCCGTCACTTCCCACCTCCAGTTCTCAGGTTTGGCTTTAGGATGTATTTTGTGAGGGGAAGGAACTCGTTTTGTCTCTCAGCTTTCTTCTCTACCTTGTCTGGGGTCTCCAGGAGTCTCTCCAATAATGAGCATTGCCCTGGGAAATTGGGGCACGTCACAGCCCCTGGCATCCTGCCCCCCAGAGCAGCGCTGGCAGTGCCATGTGCAGGGACGAGCTGAGAGCAGCCATTTGCTAAAACCCTCACAGGTGAGCGAGCAGCAATGTGACCTTGTGCACCTGCACTGGCAGCACTCCCTGAGGGCAGCAGATCACACAGAGAGCCAGCACCCAGCGGCACAAGCTGCAGAGCAGCTCTGTGCTCACACACAGGGCACAGCTGTGCTGCTGAGCCAGCAGTGGGAACATGCAGGCTGTGTCTGCAGCCTCCTGCACCTGTGCAGGCTGTGTCTGCAGCCTCCTGCACCTGTGCAGGCTGTGCAACTCCTGCCTGGGAGCACCACAGGTGCCTGGGGGCAGCGGCACTTCTCCAGTCCCTGCTCTGGGGAGCTGCTGGACTGTGCATCCCTCCACACAGAGATGTTCTGGGGGAGGCTGGATGGCAGAGAGCTGGCAGAGCTGCTCCCCCAGCTGATGAGCCATGGCCCAGCTTTTCCAGGGGAAGCCCAGGGTTTGCCCAGCTTTTCCAGGGGAAGCCCATCTCCAAACCTTGCTGTTACATAGGGAATGTGGAATCATGGAATGTTTGGAATTGTAAGAGATTCTTCAAGGTCATAGAGTCCAACCCCTGCCGTGGGCAGGGACACCTTCCACCCTCCCTGGGCTCCAAGCCCTGTCCAGCCTGGCCTGGAACACTTCCAGGGATCCAGGGGCAGCCACAGCTTCTCCAGGGCCTCCCCACCCTCACAGGGAAGAATTTCTTCCCAATATCCAATCTAACTTTGTCCTCTGTAAGTGTGAAGCCATTCCCCCTTGTCCTGCCGCTGCTTTCTTTGACCTCTCTTTTCAGCTGGCATACCTGTAGGAGCCTTTCCTGTTATTCTGTATGTCCCTTGCCCAGCTCAGCTCAAGCCTGGCCTTCCTGCTTTCATCCCTACACAACTGGGCAGTTTCCCCATAGTTTTCCCGTGATACCTCGTCCTGTTTCCCCTGCCTGTGCATTTCCTTCCTCCCCTCGAGTGTGACCAGCAGGTATCACCTCAGCCATGTCAGACTTCTGCCTTCCTTGCCCAATTTCTTGTGCCTGGGGGTCAGGAGCTCTTGTGCTCCGTGGAAAGTGTCCTAAAGACCTGTCAGCTCTGCCCTGCCCCTTGTCCCTCAAGGCGGTTTCCCAGGGGCCACATTGACTAACTCCTTGAAGAGCTGGCAGTTTGCTTTGCTAAAATTCAGAGCCCTGACTTTACTCTTCACCTGACCTCAATCCCTCATGACTGCCAGAGCAACTCACCTTTGGAGTCCCAGCTACACTTGGTCTCATTGCAAAAGCAACATTTGGAAACAAAAATTAAGTGCCAGTATTAGGTAGCAACCCAGAGCTGAGAAATGTATCCATATAAAAAAGAGGAAAAGCACCAATGTTTCCCATAATGAACAAAAGCTCAATGCTGCTCTCAGCTGGACATGTGTTCTGTGCAGCTCCAGTTCCAATGGAGATAATTCCTTCATAATATATTTTTTATGGCACACATGAGACCTCTGAAATGCAGTGTCTGGTGTCCTGTAAATCATTTGCTGTAACTTGTGGATTGCTTTTCAACTGCATTACAGCAGTGTGAATTTTGGGGGCTGAGTGGAGCTGGCAGGAGCTCACGGCGCTGCTCCCGGGTGTCCCAGGCAGTGCTGGGGCTGCCCCTGGCCTCGGGCATCCCCTCAGGCACTGGGCAGAGCACACAGCCCTGCCCTGGACAGCCCCAGCCCACAGGAAGGCTGCTGCAAAGTCAGAAATCAGGCTTGAGCCTTCAATGCGAATGGCAGTAGGTGCAGTGAGGGACACACAGCAGGACGGGACAGACGGACGCTCCTGGGAAGCCCTGGCAGGGCAGGTGTGCTCGGCACACACACATGGCCTCGGTGTAATTGTTCTGGTAGGGATGGATTGACCTTGAGACAGGTGAATCCTTCTCATACATGGAGATACATTTATTCCAAACTGGAGAATCACAGAGAGCCTGCTGGCAGCCACAAGCCTGCTCTCAAGTTTCCCAATATCAAAAACCCCTAACCCAACCCAAGCCAAAACTGGAATAGTTTTAAGTTTCAAAAATAAGATAAACCTCAAACTAGACTCTATCTCATGAAGTCACAGTGCTTTGGTCTTTCTGACACTGAGAGCACACCCAGGCTGCAGTGCTTAGCAGAATGCCCCAGCCTGACCTCCCTGTGGCTCTGGCTCCTGTGACATGCTGCACAGGAGACTAACAGGATTTACAGCAAACCACACAGAACAGAGAGACAATTTCTTCTTGGGCACCAGCTTCCAGCCCAGAGGAAATTTTATAATCGGAATGTAAGGCCCTCTAAAACAAATGGTTCAGCCTTAACTGCCTGCTGCTGGGCTCTGGCTCCTGATTCATCACAGAGTGTGTATTTCTGATGTCAAACGCGTCCATGAGCAGAGCTGAGTGTTATCCAACGCTGGCCACTGCTGCTCAGCCATGGATGCAATAGGAGCTGATGGAGTGTAACGCTTTATTTGACAGTTCTGCTCTTAAAGGCTCTGTATTTACCCAGCATAGCTGCCTCTCCACAGCACATCAATTAGCAGGGGGAGCATTCCCAGGCAGGCAGCACGGCCCAGCCAGCAGGGACAGCTGGAGCTGCCCGGGCAGGTGGGGCAGTGGATCACCTAGTTCATGCCCCACTTTTTGGTAGGGATCAAGATCAGTTTGTTTTGACAAAGGGGAAGGAATTCTGTTGTGGGTGACCGTGGAGCAGCCACCCCTTGAATGCAGTTTTTTCTAGGTTCCCATCACTTGGAGTGACTTGTGGCTGCCCCACCTGGGTGATATGCCTGTGATGCTCTCTCTGTGATGCTCTGTGATGATCTTCACAGGTGCAGCAGTGCTGAGATTTGTCCCAGAATCCTGGTTATGGGGACATGGGACAGTAAGTCGTGGTAGGCAGCTGAGAGCCCTTCCCTGCACCAGCTGCCAGGGTCTTTGATTGCATGTGCTGATGGCCAGGCTCCAGTCAGAGCCATGTTTCACTCACCATACACTGGAACCTTTCAGTCAGAGCTGTTTCACTCACCATACACTGGAACCTTCCAGTCAGAGCCGTGTTTCACTCACCATACACTGGAACCTTTCAGTCAGAGCCATGTTTCACACACCATACACTGGAACCTTTCAGTCAGAGCCATGTTTCACACACCATACACTGGAACCTTCCAGTCAGAGCTGTGTTTCACTCACCATACACTGGAACCTTTCAGTCAGAGCCATGTTTCACACACCATACACTGGAACCTTCCAGTCAGAGCTGTGTTTCACTCACCATACACTGGAACCTTCCAGTCAGAGCCATGTTTCACTCACCATACACTGGAACCTTCCAGTCAGAGCCATGTTTCACTCACCATACACTGGAACCTTCCAGTCAGAGCCGTGTTTCACTCACCATACACTGGAACCTTTCAGTCAGAGCCATGTTTCACTCACCATACACTGGAACCTTCCATTCAGAGCCATGTTTCACTCACCATACACTGGAACCTTTCAGTCAGAGCCATGTTTCACTCACCATACACTGGAACCTTTCAGTCAGAGCTGTGTTTCACTCACCATACACTGGAACCTTTCAGTCAGAGCCATGTTTCACTCACCATACACTGGAACCTTTCAGTCAGAGCCATGTTTCACTCACCATACACTGGAACCTTTCAGTCAGAGCCATGTTTCACTCACCATACACTGGAACCTTTCAGTCAGAGCTGTGTTTCACTCACCATACACTGGAACCTTTCAGTCAGAGCCATGTTTCACTCATCATACACTGGAACCTTTCAGTCAGAGCTGTGTTTCACTCATCACACACCAGGACCCTTCCAGAGGTGCTGCTGCCCTGGCTGGGGCTGTGCAGAGCTGGTGGCCTGGCTCGTGGGGGAGGCAGAACTCCACTCCAAGGCTCAGATGACTGAGTGGTGGCATGCTCACTGCTTGGACATGGCATTGTTCTGCTCCAGTGTTGTCACACCTTTGCTCCAGCAGCAGGAGCTGGCAGAGGGGCAGGGGCAGGCTCTGAGGACACCTTCAGCCTGCAGAGCCCATCAGAGAGGTACCTGGGCATATTTGGCCAGGTGAGAGGGGAGCTGGAGAGCGTGGCCCTGATCTCCAAACACACCAGCAGATGAGCATCAAGAAAGGAGGAAAATGGCCTCAGATAATAGGCTGTGTTGGCACAAAAACAAAGAGGTATGACTTGGCACAAATAACTTTTGGCTGGAAATCAGATGGTTTCTAACAGTGGGAGAAATGTTGTTCTGGAACAGATTCCTGAGAGGAGCATTGGGGGCAAGGTATGCAATTAGTTTTAAGATTGAGTTTGAAATGGACTTTATAATATCATTGCCAGCAATTGCAGGGAAATGGGATTTGATGGCCCAAGCTGTCCCTTCCAGCTCCATGCTCCTGTTGTCATTCACAGGCACTGAGCAGAGCAGGAGCCCTCTAACAGGAAAGGGCTCTCTAATCTATCAAAGGCTTAACAAGATCCATTGAAGAGAATCTGGAATTAGACTCATTTGACTGCAATGAAAAGGGTGTGTTTTAACAAGGACAGTAATTTCCTTTTGTAATAATTTGTGAAGGAATATCACAGGACACTTCTCTTGGAAGACTTTTCACTGCAGCAGGAATCCTTTGAAAAGAGCTGGGCCCAGCTGTGAGCCAGGATGAGGTCCCTACAGGAGAGTCTCTGGCCTGAGAATCTCCACATGCCAATACCCCAATTATTGCTTTGGCTAAGGACAAAGTTCTGGAGATTATCACCTACATTTCCTGACTTTTACAAACAGTAGGTCTATAGTTTTCAGGAAACTTCAGAGGCTAACCTCCCATAATTCCTCCTCATTATTTACTTGTCAACAGAAGCAATGAAACACCTTGAAAAGAAGTGCATTAATGCACACAGTGCTCTACATCCTTCAGGGAATGAATAAAGTTTGTAAATATATACTGAATAGCAAAAAAAACAATAAACCTGCAATGACATTTAAACTCCAGTCAAAGAAGGCATTCAAGATGTTTTGCAGTGGCATTCCACTCTGTCAAACCATTTTCCCATGCATGGAAACAGCTTCAGGTTTAGAATCACTGGTAACTCTGATGGTTGTTAGTAGCAGCTCCTGTGATCTAAACTGCACAGTCTGGGAACCCACATTCATTTCCCTGACCTAAAATTACAAAGGGGGAAGAAAACATGACTGGGAAAGCTGCTCAAGCCACTGTTTCACTGATGTCAGTGCATCACACCTGAGCACCAGCCAAGGTGCTTTCCTTCTCCCTTTCCTTCTCCTCACATTTCCTGCTTGGGCCATGGAGCAGTCATTCCCTGCTGCCCCTTGCTGGGACCAGCAGTGCCCAGTGGGATCTCCTGTAAATCATCTGTTCTCTCCCATCCCTCCCTTCCCTTCTCCCTCCTCACCTGCCACTCAGCCAAGCCCTGCTGATTTCAGTAATGTAATCCCTGCTTATTAGATAGATCCTCCACCTACCTCATAATTTCTGTAGCTCTTCTGTGAGCTGCCTAATTTATCACTCTGCCTGGTAACAAGGTACCCAGTGTGCCACCACTAAGATTTATTCTTCAGAAACACCCATGCCACCTCCTTGGCAGGGCCCTGCTCTCTTGGCTCCTGAGGGACTCTTTCTTTCAGGATTTTGAATTATTTCCCTCGGGATTCAGTCTGGAAGCATTCCTTGGAGATGACATTTCCCATCCCATAGCTGCCAGAGTCCTGCTCTGGAGGAAAGAACATTGAGGGGATGATGAGAAGGACCAGGAAAAGCAATGTGTGTTTGCCACAGATAGTCCTGGCTGATAAATCCTGAAGCTGAGCTCCTCCCTGCTGTGAGAACACAGCACAGGTATTCAGTCTGTGATCCTGCCCAGCTGCAGGAGCCAGTTCCAGGTAGAACCAACTCATTGGCTTCACCTGGGAGCAGAATCCCCTGGTGTGTGCCATGGGGCTGGCTGCAGGGCAGCTGGTGTCAGGCCAGGGGTCCCTGCAGCTGCAGCCCCCAGAGGCAGGGGCAGCCCCTGTGCCTCTCAGCAGCTCCTGGGGGCTGCCAGGGCACTGGCACCCAGCACAGGGGATGCCTGGTGCTGCTGCAACAAACTCAGCTTCACCTGGGCACAGCTCCTAAAGACTCTGCCACAAAGGTCAGAGAGTCCTTCCCAGACCACAAGCCTTTCTTAGAGAAGAATCAACTCTAGCTCTCATTATGGAAAACAGTCAAAATAATACAGAGATGCTCCCTCAGAGGGAAAATAGATAGCGTGAGTTATTCCATCTTCCCATTCTGCCATATCAGTTTAGAAAAGCGAGGCTATTTACAGAGAGCATTTTGCTTCCAGTACTTCTGAAGTAAGTGAATTCTGAATTAGTTTAAGTGCAGGATAAATCAGTGAAATAGGAACATCTTTACACTCCAATAAGATGCTATTACTCATAAGCATATTGCACTCTAGCTTGTGGGCTAAAACTACCAGTGCATGACAGGACACCAAGGGCATGAAATACAGGGGATCCATGAAAATTAGCACAGCACCTCTGGTGTGAAGAGGTAATTTGGGATATTGATTGGTGATGATGGCAGCCCAGTGCTGGATGCTCTGACCCAATCCTGTAGTCCCAGGTGCTCCAGACAGCCACGAAAACCCCAAAACCCCTTCCAAGAGCAATCTGTATTGCTTCAGATCTCAGATCAGAGGCTGGAGCAAGAACATGGAATTAAATGTTGTGTAGCTGTTCAGGACACGGGCCCATGACTCGTTTGGCACAGGAAGGAGCAGGAGCAGAGCCCCAGGAGGTGACCAGCACAGCTGGCAGTGACAGGCACTGCAGGGAGGGTGCCCAGCACAGCTGGCAGTGACTGACACTGCAGGGAGGGTGACCCAGCACAGCTGGCAGTGACTGACACTGCAGAGAGGGTGACCCAGCACAGCTGGCAGTGTGGCACTGCAGGGTGGCAGCTGGCAGTGACTGACACTGCAGGGAGGGTGACCCAGCACAGCTGGCAGTGACTGACACTGCAGAGAGGGTGACCAGCACAGCTGGCAGTGACTGACACTGCAGGGAGGGTGACCCAGCACAGCTGGCAGTGACAGGACACTGCAGGGAGGGTGACCCAGCACAGCTGGCAGTGACAGGCACTGCAGAGAGGGTGACCCAGCACAGCTGGCAGTGCCAGGCCCTGCAGGGAGGGTGACCCAGGCTGGAGCACGGTGCACAGGGTGGCAGCTGCACAGAGAGAAAGCAAAAATCTGAGGCTGCTGAAGAGGAAGATGCAGCATCAGCACAGGATTTTCAAAGAAATAATTTTTTTTTTTTACATCTGTGAGCTCCGTGGTTGGGGAATAGCTGCAGCTGGCCCCAGGGAATGCAGAGGCAGCCCTGTGCCCTGCTCCCTGCTGCACAGACTGTTGGCTGTGGAGAGCTGGGCCAGCCCCACCTGGCAGCACAGGTGGAGCTCGGGTGTTGCCAGTGTCATTCTGGGGACACAAACAGGATATCACTCAGAAAGACAAAGCTGGAGGGCTCCAGGGATGGTGGGACATGATGGATTGTGCTTCATGGATTGATCAGCTATTGAGCAAGACCTTCAGCACAGGCAGTCACCTGCAGCCCTTTGGAAATCTCCAGGGACAGAACCTCCTTGGCTGCAAGCTCAGACAGAAGCTGGGCAGAGAGCAATGCTGAGTCCTCATCAGCACAGTCCCAGCTGGCTTCAAGCATGACAATAGGAGGATGAGGAGCAGGAAGAGCTTTGCAATTTCCACCACTTCTCTCCCCTTCTCCTTGCAATGGGGAAGGAGCCTGAAGCTCCTGAGGCAGTTGCAAGCAGTGGGTCAGTGGCCCAGCCTGGGCTGCACTGTGCTGATCCCCCAGAGCTCCCAGCTCTTTCCCAGTGCCAGGGGAGCTGCCCTGGGCTGGTGCTGGGCTCTGTGCTGGCAGCTCTGCAGCAGAGGTGTCACCATCCTTTCTGGAAATGGAACAGCCACGTGCTGGAGGCAGAGAGGCACCGAGAGCCTCTCCCTGATCCCCTGACATCTTTCACCCTACTTCTCACAAGCTGCTTGGATTTTGTGTCAAGAGGGTGATTCTGCAAATTACATCGGTTCTTGTCTCCTCTTGGTTGGCATGGCAACCTGGAGGATGGATGGCACAGCCCTGCTGGAGCTCTCAGGGATGCAGACACATCCAGCTCCTGCCTGTGCTCCCCTCAGCAAGGCTGAGGTGCCAAATCCCAAACACAGCAGCTCTGTGGGAAATGCAGGTCCAGCTCCCGGGGCTCCTGGGCTCTGATCCCCACTGTGGAAGGGCTGAGCCTGGCTCAGGTGAGGCAGGAGCAAGCCCAGGTGCAGGACATGGGAGCCCAGGCCAGCAGCACTCCAGCCCCACTTGCCAGCATGGCCACATCCCAGCTCCTGCACCTCCCAGTCCTGGGCAGGGATCCACTATTCCTGCTGTCTCAATAAATAAATTAAAGCATTTTCCAGCTCAGCAACCAGAGCCTTTGCTGGACTTGCATTTGTGTGTGATTAATGAGACAGTTGGTCATTTACACATCTCTTGAGGTCTCTTGTCTTTCCTGAGTGATTCTGAAGTTCTGGCTGTTTACACAGAAGAGAATCACGTCACCTTGCCAAGAGCACAGCTGGAGTGATCCACATGGAAAGGGATCCTCAAGGACCCGAGGCAATGGCACTGCCATGGAGTTCCAGGCAGTGCTCATCATTTCCTGGAAAACAGCTTGTGCAGCTTGGAAGCTGCCCACCTAAATCCTGGGGAGACTGGGGCCATTCCTGCCTCGAGGATCTGAAGTTCCTGAGCCTGACTTCACCTTCCCTGGGACAGGCACCAGCAAGCCAAGGAGACTGGGATCCCAAAAGCCTTGTATTGTGCATTCCTCCCAGCTGGGGACTGATTTCCAGGAGCAGACTGGCTGTCAGACCATTTGTGATAAATCTGTTTGCAAAATTATTATGTTAAAAGGTTTTAATTATTAGGGACATGTGAGGAAGACAGCTGTGATTTGCCTTCTGTTGTTCCCATCAGGCCTGACTGGTCCTTGGTTTCCTCCCATCCCAGCACAAATCTGGAATAATCCTCCAGGTCAGGAATCAGGCTGCTGTGCCCTCAGGTGCCAGCAGGCTCTGAGCCCCCAGTGTCACTGCTCTCAGCACATTTCTGCCCCCACAGGCACCTGCAGGGCTCAGCCTGTGCCAGGGCTCGAGGGGAGGCTGTGCCTGGGGACCCCCTGGACCCCTGGCCACCAGAGAGGGAGTGAGGGCCACTGCTGTGTCCCCAGGGCCAGCACTGCTGTGTCCCCAGTGCTCCCAGTGCCACTGGTGTGCCCCAGTGCTCCTGTGACAGGGCTGTGCCCCAGTGCCAGAGCTGTGCCCCAGTGCTCCCAGTGCCAGGGCTGTGTCCCCAGTGCTCCCAGTGCCAGGGCTGTGTCCCCAGGGCTGTCCCTGCCTGCCTGGGCAGCAGCAAATCCATCTCTGCTCATGGCTGTGCTGCTCAGCCTGATTTACTGTTATTGGCAGGCAGCAACCTCTGCCATTTATACTTGGTGCCAAGGCTCAATTTCCAGTACACTTTCTGCTTCAGCTCACCCCAGCCTCTATCTCCACCCTCCACATTAATGCAGGGTATGTGTGGAATTCATCTTGGAATTTATTTAAAAACCATCAGCCATCCTGACTTTAATACATTCCCTCATCAAGGCAGCACAAAGCTCGATTTGAATGAGAATTGGGGAGTTCTGGATCATCACCCAAGCCAGCCCCCATTTGGTGCTGCTGTGCTGGCAGTGTCCCCTTTGGCACAGCCACAGCCTGGGAGAGTCACATCTGTGCCAGGAGCTGCCCCAGGTTTCATCAGGACTTGAGGAAGAGTGTCTGCTGTCCCAGCAGCACAGGCAGCACGTCCTGGTGCCACAGCTCCTGCCTGGGGCTGGGGAGGTGCTGCCCTGCCTGGGGCCTCCATCCAGCAGCTGCTGCTTTCCTTGAAAGAGTGTGGAAAATGGGTTTACAGCTCAAAAAGGAATTAAAATACTGAAGCAATAGGCCAGCAGTGAGTAGTAATCCCTGCAGAATAAGCAGAGCTAAAGAGCTGAAAGCAAAGAAAGAGCATAAATATAAAATCTGCAATTGTTGTGCAGCTTTGCTGGCTGGGAGCTGCTGCAGCCCCTGCACAGCCCCTGGCTGGGGCAGATCCTGCACCCACAAACCCGGGCACAGGGGCCAGCACAGGGCCAGGGGCTCGGCCAGGCTGCCAGGGATGCTCTGGGAGGGGAGGATCCCACAGGGAAGCTCAGCTGTTGGGCATGTGGAGGGTCCAGAAGGCACCTCCAGGCAGGGCAGGGCTGGGGCCACCTGTGCCCACTGCTGCAGGGAGGGGCTTCTGCACAGAGCCAGGAACAGGTGACAGAGATGGCAGAAAAACCCTGCTTCCCACCATTGGCATCAATTTATATCCTTTTGGAGAGCCAACTATTGCTCCTTTGAGGAAGGGACAAAAGAAATATCATTGACAAGTTTTCCAGCTTCATTATAATATTCTGTAAAACAACAGTGCCAGTGTATCAGAAAATACAGATGTTGGGGCTGTCATCTGGGATAACCTGATTATCCTTTTATTTCTAGCTTTGTTCAAAATAAATTAGCTGTGGTAGTCTGTTCAGAGAGATAATGAGGGTCAGGCTAAACCCTGGAATGCAGGAAACCTTCTCCAGGTCAGAGCCACACCAGGCTGCAGAGCCAGCCTTGTGCTTGAGCCTGGCCATCATCACCCTGTGCCACCACCCTGTGCCACCACCCTGTGCCACCACCCTGTGCCACCACCCCATGCCCAGGCCTTCTGCTCCCTTCCTGGAGCCCCGGGAATGCTGGTGGTGCCCCCATCCCCATTATTAACTCCACTCACTTTTTAACAATAAAAAGTGAAGACATTTTCTGTGCAAGTCTGATGTTGTTTTGGCAGCTGTTGAACATGTCAATCTTTGCGGAAGAGAACTGTTCTGAATCAGGCCATAGTAAAATCTCTTTTCTAACTGTAGATATTTAAAGCCCAAATGATTAGATAATCCCAAATACAAATTAATAAAGCCTGAGAGAAAGGAAAGGGGGAAATTCCCCGTGGGGAGTTGGAGGGTGGGAGCAGCACAGAGCAGGTGCTGAGCAATGCTGGGGCTGGACACTCCTCACCCAGCAGGGCTGGCTGCCCACACACTCATAAATATTCTCCACGCAGGCAAGACTGGCTGGCTTTTGATGGTGGTTTTGCTAGAGAGCTTTTGCAGGGATCTTTATCATTCAGTGTCTGTGTAAAACACTTTCCAGAGTCTAAATTCTGCCATAGAAAAACTATATATCAAATGCCCCCCTCTGCTGATACACTGGGCAGGAGTTGCCAGCCACTCTGACAGCCAGCTCCAGGCAATATGATAGATATGTGGCTAATAATCAATCGATACTTTTGTTTAGGCCTCTGTCTATCAGTCTGGCATTGTGTGAACTAATTAGATGATAAAATGTGATGAATGTGTATTAAAGTCAGCTTCCTCCTGTTAGCACTCCAGGGACCCTTTCCATTTTCTAGCTGACCTTTTAGATCTCAGCTTTATTGTACGTGAACGCAATTAAATCAATTTGTCAGATATTTGCATTGCTCCTGCTAGTTCAGAATTCAATTAGTCAGTGTCACTTTACCGTCCTTGTCAGCCTCTGCACCAGCTCGGGGGAACAAACCAGCAAAAATCCCACCCCAAAAAGCCTGTTCAAACCAAAGCAGATCACAGCAAAGCTCAGCTGCTGTCCCTGGCCCACTCCTGCCTGGCTCACGCTGCTCCTGCTGCTGCCCCGTGCCAGGGCTGTGTCCCAGCTGTGTCCCAGCTGTGTCCCAGCTGTCACACCCGAGGCTCCCCTGGGCCAGCACAGAGGGACCTGCCTGCAGCAGGCAGACCTCTTGGGGTGCTGGGGCAATTAGCAGGCACCCCTCGTTACCACTGCTCTGTGCCCAGCGAATTCTTGTCTGGCAAAATTATTCCCAGAAGCAGAATGAACCTGCAGCAGCCACTGCCACGCTACAAGGGTTTTAACAATATTCAAATGAGAGCCAACCTTGGCAATTATTTTTCTTCCTGCTGCTCTGAAGTGATGGCTCCTTTATCCATATTTTATCAGCCAGCAAGGAGCTCTGATAGTTAAGATTCTGCTGCTTGCTCAGATCCATGAGAGCACATCCTGCAAGTCTGTTTGAAATTAGCACATGGGGATGGGGCTGTGAGCCAGGGCTTGCTCTCTGCCCTCCCCACTGCAATGTGCAGTTCCTGGCCAGGGTAGGGCTGGCAGGGCTGGGAGCTGCACCAGTGGCCCCATCAGCATCCCCTGGCTCCTTGGCACTGTCCCCAGCCCCTTCCTCACCCCAGCTGCCGTGTGGCAAGGCAGCCACATCCACCCTGCATCCCTTGGAACTGCAAACTCCCATGGGGAGAGCCAGCTCCAGGCAGGGCCAGAGCCCTGGGGGATGCTCCTGCTCCTGCTCCTGCTCCTGCTCCTGCTCCTGCTCCTGCTCTGTCTGAGCTGGCTCAGCCCCACCAGTGCCCAGGCTGTGCCCCAGAGCTGCTGCTGCAGCACAGAATCCTCCTGCTCAAAGCCACCCTGGCTAGAAAGCACTTGCAAAGGGCTCTGCAGGCATTTCCAGTGAGAAGCTATTGCTGAGGCTCACCAGGTGGAGAAATGCCCCAGGAGAGCCCCAGGGAGGGGCTGGGGCAGGGGGTGGGAGCTGCTGCCCTCCTGCTTTGAGTGATCCCCGAGAGGGGGATGAGGCTCAGGGATCTGATGTTTGGATGAGAGCAGCTTTGCTTGCACAAGCTCACCTTCCTCCTCTGAGCTCTGGCTGGGATATGAATATCTGCACCATGGCAGGTATAATTAACAGATGGAACTGGCTAATTATGTCCTTTGCATGTGCACAGAAGACACAACTGTTAATTGCTGTTTGCACATTTATTATCCTGAGCACCAAGGCCGCTGGCATTTACTGTGACATGTGCCCTGCTCAAAAACAAACAGCCCCTGCTCCTGCCTGTGCTCTGCTAGGATTTAAGGTGCAATGAATTTCCCTGCCCTGTGCTCTGGGAGGGTGCAGGGGGGCAGGTGCCAGTGGCAGCCCCCAGACATTCATGGGACTGTCCTCAGGGGCACCCAGTGTCTGCCAGTGGGAGAGCTGAGACCAACTGCAGGTCACAAACTGCTTCCCAAATCCCCACCACGAGCTGGAGCATCCACCATGCCAAAGCCTTTTCACTTCTGAGCAGGTCCCAGCCCTCACCCCATCCCAGCTCTGCTCCAAAATCAGCAGCAGGAGCAAAACTCCCCATCAGGTGCAGGATGCTCTGGCCCCTCTCTCAGCTTGGGGCAAGGGCTGCCCTGCCCATGGGCAGTGACCCCACAGCCTGGCCATGGCTGGGGGGCTGCAGGGACCCAGGAGGGGTGCCTGAGCACAGCCTGAGCACAGCCTGAGCACAGCCTGAGCACAGCCTGAGCACAGCCTGGCCATGGCTCAGGGGGTTCAGGGACCCAGGAGGGGTGCCTGAGCACAGCCTGAGCACAGCCTGGCCAAGTGGCTGGGGGGGCTGCAGGGACCAGAGGGTGCCTGAGCACAGCCTGAGCACAGCCTGGCCATGGCTCAGGGGGTTCAGGGACCCAGGAGGGGTGCCTGAGCACAGCCTGAGCACAGCCTGGCCATGGCTGGGGGACTGCAGGGACCCAGGAGGGGTGCCTGAGCACAGCCTGAGCACAGCCTGAGCACAGCCTGAGCACCAGCCCAGCCAGCGGCTGGGGCCGAGGACCCAGAGGGGTGCCTGAGCGCAGCCTGAGCACAGCCTGAGCACAGCCTGAGCACAGCCTGGCCTGGCTGGGCACTGCAGGAGCCCTGCTGGAGCACAGCCCACAGACAGGCTAGGTCTGGGCCAGGAGAGCCACCCCACCTCTCTCTGCCTCCCTAAAATACAACAGCCAAAATAACAACTATGCTTTCAAAGGTAATGGTTAAATCTTGAGCCTTGGATAAGTATTTGTTTTAGATCAGTGCTCGGAGCTCAGCAGTTTGTTATATAAACATTGGAAATGAATAGCAGAGGCATTTCTACCTTTTCTGGTAAAGGGCTGAGATGCATTTCAAGGAGCACACTTTCACCCAGGGCTCTGAGCTGGCAATCTGCAGGTGAATGCATCCCTTTATGGTTACAGAGAGCTGGCCCTGTCACTGCCAGAGGAGCAAGACATGCTGCATGAACCTGTGTCACCTGCCGGGTGACACCAACCCCCCCCAGCACAAAGAGGGTCAGAACAACCCCAGCAGGGTCTGTGCTGAGCCCCCAGACTCCTGGGGAGGGCAGGGGACGCCCTGCACAGCTGAGACAGGCCTTGGGGACAGCTGGTGAGCACGCTGTGTGCTGGCACTGCGGGGAGGGACTGTGGGCACCACACTCTGCAGGAAATGTCCTGCACGGAGCGTGGGGACCCCAGGCAGGGAAAGCACTCTCCTCAACCTGACCCCACCAGCAAGAGCATGGATCAGAAACTTCAAAATCTTGGAAATGCAGAAGTCAAGTCTCTTATGCTGATGTTAACTCAAGCCAAATTGAATTTAACTTGTCCATTTTACATAATATGTCTTGATACACACTTTGTCATGGAATTCAAAATAGAAAGTATTTACTTGTTACAAAGATGATGAATTTGTGTTCCTGTTGCAAATACATATTTTACACACCTTTGACTGATGACTTGCAGAGCCCAGTGTAGTGTTGTGATGCAGGTTTATATTTTCAGAGAACAGAAAGGGGGGCAGCATGGGCAAGAAGGAATAAAACCCACAAAAGAGCTTGGCATTGAACTGCCTCAGAGCTGAATTCCTGCCTGCCTGGGGCACGTCCCTGGGCTGGGCTGGGCTCAGCAAAGCCCCTGGCCCAGGGCATGGGAGCTGCTGGGCTGGCTGGACCCCACTGCAGTAATTTTGGGGGAACTGGAGGGAAATTCCTGGCTGGGGCAGATCAGACCCAAGGCTGGGCTGCTACAGAAAGGGAGAGGCTGTGGAGCACGGACCAGTGAGTGCCCAGGCCACAAACTGTGATATTCAGGCAGGAAGTGTTTAGGCTCCTTTTAAGGAATTTAATTAAAATATCAAGGAAGCAGCAAATCCTGTAACTGTTTTTTTTACTTGTTATTATTATTATTATTATTATTATTATTATTATTATTATTATTATTATTATTATTGACTTTTTTTATTTTTTCATTTAAACACTCCAAAGTTGGTCCTGGGTACTTATAAGCTGCTCCAGTATCAACCTGGGGATTTAGATAAAATAACCATAGACCAAAGTGGGATTTCTGCCCCCAGAAGGCTGCAGAGGTGCAGGACCTGGGGGGAGGATTTGGGAGGGTGATGGGAGGTGGCTAAAGGAGAAGGAGGTGAACTCCTGCGTGGAGATGCCCTCCAACAGCCTGTACTGCTCTCCATCCCAGAGAGCTGCCGTGGGCTCCAGCAGCCCCTCGAGCAGCGAGCAGGGACTTGCACAGGCTGCATCTCCTGCCTGTCCCATCTGTGCTCAGGGAGCTGCTCCTTATTCCTGCTGCTCCCCCTGTGATAAATGTTTTCCAGAGATCAGTTCTAAATGTCCTTTTGCAGAGGCTGCTCCCATCCATCCCTCCTGCACCACTGGGCAGAGCTCTTGGTTGTGCCAGAGGAATTACAATTCTGCACCAGGGAAGGAGGAAACAGAGCTATTAATTTCCCAGCAAGATTGCAGGGCACTTCCAGGACAGAGGCTGCCTTCAGTGAATGCTGCTCACTTCTGGCTTCTGAGCTCCAGACATGTGCCCTGGGGACCAGTGAGCACCAATGGCACCAGGCAGGGCCCACACAGGGACCCAAGAAGGAGCAGCTGCCAGTGGCACCAGGACAGGGCCAGCCTGGGCTCTGCTGCTGCCCAGAGCCAGGAGCAAGTGCCAGGGGCAGGGATGTGGCTCAGCACACTGCAGCTGCCCCTCCAGGACAGCTCAGGGGGTGGCTCTGGGGTGCCCAGTGAGTGCCCAGTGAGTGCCCAGTTAGTGCCCAGTGAGTGCCTGTCCCTTACCTGATGGTCCCTGTCCCAAACTTTGCTCCCACACAACCGCACGAGGCAGTCTGCCGAGCGAGTCAATACCAATCAATCAATGTTTGTGCCTTCTCAATAACTCTATTACACCCTCAAGGACAGATCTAAACCACCCAAATGGGCCCGGAGCAGCTGCTGAGCTGCCAGCAGCGCGAGCGCCAGGACTGTAAATCAGGCGGCATTAACATTGTCAGTGACAATGAAAATCTCTGTACTGCCACTCTGCCACAGCACCGGCCTCCAGCTGTGCCCCACAGCACCCACAGCACTGCCTGCAGCCACAGCAGGGAGCTGGGGACACAGCCTGGCCTGAGTGCCCTTGCCGGGGACACGAACCCCGCTGCCAGGCTGGGCAGGGTCTGGGGACCCCCGGCACTGCCCACCCTGCAGGATGCAGCTGGGCAGGGTTTGGGATCAGGGATGCAGGGATGCAGGGATGCAGGGATGCAGGAATGCAGGGATGCAGGGATGCAGGGATGCAGGGATGCAGGGATGCAGGGATGCAGGGATGCAGGGATGCAGGGATACAGGGATACAGGGATGCAGGGATGCAGGGATACAGGGATGCAGGGTCAGGAATGCAGGGATGCAGGGATGCAGGGATACAGGGATGCAGGGATCAGGGATGCAGGATGCAGGGATGCAGGGATGCAGGGATGCAGGGATGCAGGGCCAGGAGACCAGCCCTCCTCTCCCGCAGGTTTCAGAGCAAACTGGAGCTCGCTCTCCCCACCAGCACACAGCTCCTCAGCCCCGGCAGCTGCTCCATCCATCGAGTGCCTGCTTGAGGTCTATACGAGCATTCATATGGAAAAGATCTACTCCTTTGAGTCATTTTTCATTAGTTGCAATACTACTGAGCAAAGCAGGGCTGGTTTTGTAAATTAAAATGGGTTGCAGTTCAATACAGAATACTTCATTTGCAGCCAAGTTAAATAAGAGAATCGACATAAATAAAATGCAATTACTTTTGCTACTTTCATAATGCCTTTATGAGGCAGATAACCATCCCCATGAATACATTATCCCTCAGTATCTCTGCATCATTTCTGGACTTAAATCTTTTGAGTAGTATCACAAGAATGGATACATTTAATTAAGTATCTTATTTTAGAAGTCAATTTTACAATGATCAGGAAGCAGTATCTTTAATTTTCAGTCATAGAAGAGGCTTTCTTTCTGCCTCCAGACTGTTGTAATTTTAAGAATGCAGGCTTGAACAGAGCCACTACATGTGTGTGTCTTGCAGGAGAAGCTGTAGGGGCTCCCTCTGTGAGCCCCAGGCAGGGAGGGCTCTGGGGGTCCCCAGTGCCAGCCCAGGAGGGCAGAGGCTGCTCTGGCCAGCCCGTGAGGTGGCCACGTGCAGTGGCCAGCGTGGGGACACGGGGCTGAAGGCAGGCTGCAGAGCCCTGTGCTGAGCTGGGTGTGACATCCTGCCTTGTCTGGGGTGCTGCAGGCCCAGGTGATGCTGAGGAGCTCAGGGCTGGGAGCACAGCAGGGCTGCAGGGCAGCACAGGAGCTGGCACTCTGCTCTGAGGATGCATTACACTTACCACACACTTTTACATTTCTGCCGCCTCTACAATTGATTTTCAGAGCTCCAGCATGACCATTGCCTGCTGCACCCCAGCCCATCTTCACCAGCTCCCTTCAGGATGGGAACAGCATTCCAGGGGCAGGCTTTCAGTGGGGAAAAGCAGTATTTTATTTTTTAAAAATCGTTGAAAAACATAAATCTTCGTTAAATTGGGAACAGGTACTTAAGAGTCCCAAAGGCAGGAAGCCCCAAGGTCTCTGACCACTGCAGACATAGCTGGGGCTGCTCTGGGCTGCCCTGTGACAGGCTGTGAGAGGGGGGGATGCTGTGTGCATGCTGAAACCTGCTCACATCACACGGTTTCACTTCAGTCTTAAAATACAGAACGCAGAGAGAGAAACAAATCTCTGAAACTGGACTAAAACTCCTTTGAAATGTGCTTGGTACCAGAGCAGATGGAATCTGTCTCCTTCCAGAGGGGCCTCTGCAGACACATTCCCTATATTTGCTTTTACATCACTAGCTATTTTAGACTTGCAGTGCCACTTCCCCAAGAGCAGCCAGTAAAAATATCCTGTGGAGAGCACTGGTGTTCCTACCCCTGCACTTGCAGCAAAGCTGCTCATCTGGAGGGCAAAGCCCCGGCAGCTCTCCATGGCAAGCAGCATCTCCCACGGGCACAGCACAGCCCCTGCTGCTGGGGACACTGGGGACACCCTGCAGATGCTGGGTGTGCTGCCCCAGCCCCAAAGGGACACAGGGCTCCAGCCCTGCAGCCCCCAGCCCCAAAGGGACACGGGGCTCCAGCCCTGCAGCCCCCAGCCCCAAAGGGACACGGGGCTCCAGCCCTGCAGCCCCCAGCCCCAAAGGGACACGGGGCTCCAGCCCTGCAGCCCCCAGCCCCAGAGGGACACGGGGACATGGGGACATGGGGCTCCAGCCCTGCAGCCCCCAGCCCTGTGCTCTCACCGCCTGCAGCTGCCCTCTGTGGCCTTTGAATGACACAGCTTTTCATCTCCAGGCTGAGCAGCTACATTTTTAAATATGGAATATTAGGGGTTTATGACAAAATCAAACAACACTTGCTGGAGAATTGATTCTGCCTCTTGTTTCCCTCCTGGCTGCTGCCATGGTATTGCTCCTCGGCGAGCGATACATAAGCCCTGCACCAGCACAGGGCTGGTTTTCAGGACACTCTTATGGCTGGCTTTTCAGCATGAGGAATAGCAGCCCAGCTGCAGATGGGAGGATAAAAAGCCCCTCTAAAATTCCTCCAGCAGATCCATACTCCATTTCTGGTGGTGCAAAAACAACTGCACAATTGATTGGCTCTTAAGCCCAAATTTGTGAGTTGCAGAAAGTTGCTGGCTCCAAAGTCACTTAAATTCCTGTCATGTCCCAGAGGGGCTGTTAGTCCTAGAGTGGCTGGAATCACTGAGCTGAACCCCTCTCCTGCATCCCCAGCAGTCTGGAAATGGCCTGCCCCTCACAGAGCTCCAATCCAGCTAGGAATGGGTCTTGCTCCACATGTGACAGCTCCTGTGCTTCGTTATGCAGGATGAGACGAAGAATCCCAATCTTCCCCTTAGTTATTCCTTCCCTACTTTCTTTCTGATTGCTCAATACAAAAGCTTCGAGCCATCTTTAAGCCAAATTGCTTCACAAATGACAAATAACAAGAAAATAGGCTTCATAACCAGGAATAATGAAAGAAATCATTCACTTTGATATCAGGAGCTGGTCGGTGCTAAAGGAGCCCTTCAGCCTGAATAGCAGAAAAGCACATTGCAATTTTCATGTACTTACTGGGATAAAACATGTGACTCCATGGATGCTGCAGCTGTCATCTCGCACTGGTCTTTGCACTTTGATGCTGAATTGCACAGGTTATCTTGACACTTGCTGATAAATTTTAAATCACCTCTTTTGCTGTATGTGAGAAGGGGCAGGGAGAGCACATCTGAATACAAATGTTAATGACATTTTTTAGACCTTGCCAGGGAGAGGGAATGGTGGTGGGGATGGTGCTCAGTGCTGTGCCCCCAGCTCTGGAGCCACAGCAGGGCTCCAGAGCACAGCTGCCAGCCCAGCTCTGCCAGCCCAGCTCTGCCAGTCCCAGCTCTGCCCAGCCCTGCCTAGGAGGGGGCCCTGCTGCCCTTCCCACCCCCAGCTCCTCACCTACACACCACAGACCAACACAATACCCTTAGTGCAATTAAGCAAATTCCTGAGCAAAACTGACTAGTTTTCCAAAGCTTTTATCTTGGCAGCTATAATCATGGCAATATGAAGATAATGGCTACAAATATGTGTGCCCACACCAATTGGCAATTAGAAACTAGTAATTTTGATTCCATCCGGGTTTTATCCACAGAGAGCTCAGCTGGGAGTTAGATTAGCTTGATATGGAAAACTTACTATTCAAAATATGTATAAGTGAGGGCACCCAGAAAAACACCAGAAGCAGCCCCTGCAGAGCTACCTGGTCAGATGTGCCACAGTGGAAGGAGGCTGCTGCTGCTGCTGTCCAGTGTGGGGTTTGGGAGTGTGGGGCACAGAGCTGGCACCCAGCTGTGGGGCTCACCTGGGGAGCACCCAGCTTTCCAAAACCCCTTCCCCATCCTGATCTGACTGGAGCAGCCACAGCATCAGGGCCTTTTTTCCACCTCAACAACGCCTTTGCCCCTCTGCCCTTTCTTCCCCAACAAGACAGAACACACAGGGTTCAGAGAGGAATTTGCCCCAAGGATGTTCAAGCCTTAGGAAAATCTCCAGTGCAAACAGATTAATTAATCTAATCAGACGCATCTCTCTAGAGAAATTGGATTAGTCTTTTTGGATAAGGATTGCATTAAGCTGATAAGATAAGTAACACATGCAATGAGATGTTGATTTATTGCAAAGGGAGGATTTGAAAATTCTCATAGGTTCCTGATGTCATCCTGGGGCTCCAGGTTGCTCCTGGGCAAATAAACCAGCCCCACGCTCCAAAGCTCCCTTTGACACTGCAGGAGCCACCGAGCCCTGCCCGGCCAGCGAGTGCCCTGGCACCTGCTGGCAGCACTGGCACACAGCCACTGGCCTGGCCACCTCCATCCCCCGTGCCCTTTGGGCTGGCCAGGCTCGGGGTGAGCATTCCTGCCCTGAGGGCTTTGCTGGGGTGGGGATACCCTTGGGGAGGCCAAGGGGTGCTTGGAGGGGGCTGTGAAACATTTAACTGCTCCATGACATCAAATGCTCTTTCTTCCCAGTTGCAGTCTGTTCCATGGGGGCAAGGGCTGATGCAGCAGGAGGAACAGCCAAGGTTTGATTTTTTTAAGTTTTCTGCCAGAACATGAGCATATTCAGAGGAAGATTTTATCTGAAGATAGTGAGTTCTGCTCCTCGCCTAGCTCATACTTGAAGTGCCAGAACAGACTTCCCTGCTCTCATCTTGTGTGAATACAAAGCACCATCTGTTTCCTCTTGTCCCACAAGTCTTGGCATGCAAAGAGTTACCAGGTGTTGCTCTGTCTGTCTTCACTGAGATGGAAAAGTCCCCAAGACACTCAGGGCAGCACATCCTTTACAGTCTGTCCATTTAATGACTGTCCACAAGACACCAGACATCCATCCCCATTTAATCAGGTGTCAGTGGTAGTTCTACCCACATTCAGCACGTTTAAATGCACAAGTGCAGCTCTGTGCCCCAGGGATCCACTGCCATTCCAGTGGCTCCCTCTTTGCCAGCTGACGGCACCAGCACTTGCTCTGGCAGTCTGGGGGTGGCTGGGAATGTTTCCAAGGCCCTTGTTCCCCAGGCAGGGGACAGCATGGATGCACTGTGGCAGAAGGAGCTGGCCTCACAGCGTACCTGGGGCGCAGCATGGTCCTGGCTGCTGCAGGGAGGAGCAGTGCATCCGTGGAGATGCACCTGGTGACTGGTGCAGGGAAGGCACCGGGCCAGAAGGTCAGCGTGGCAAGCAGGGCATGGAGTGGGCAAGAGCCCATCAGCAGGGCCAGGTGCCCAAGCCTGGTGCCAGCTTCCATCAGGTGCTCAGAGGCTGTGCCACACTGCCTTTGTCACAGCTGTTTCTCCCGCCCCCGGGTTTCCCTACAAAGCTGTTGTTTTCCTTGCTGCAGTTCCCTCAGCATCACCTCGGAGCCTGAGTGAGTGTCTCTGTGCAGCCACACTCGTCCTTTGCTCGGCTCAGTGCTGCCAGCACAGCACAAACACAGGAGAGCTGCAGAGAGCAGCACTGCCTGGGGCCGTGCTGTTGGTCACGGTTACAGGTGCGTGACAGAGTGCAATGGAGTGCAAGGCAGGGAGTCCCATCCACTGCCAGGTGAATGCTGCTGCTCCTGCTCTGCTCCTGCAGCTCTGGGGGTCAGTGCACACACAGGCTCCCCAGGGCTCCTGCAGCTGCTAAACAGCCCCACTGCCCTCCTGTCTGCAGCTGCCCAGCCACCTGAGCCATGGGGGGCTGCCTGGACACATCTCCTCCTGATCCTGCCCTGCTCCCTGCCATGCCATGGGCTGCAGCTCTGGGGGTCAGTGCACAGACCTGGCTCCCCACGGCCCCACTGCCCTCCTGTCTGCAGCTGCCCAGCCACCTGAGCAGAGCCAGGCATGGGGGGCTGCCTGGACACATCTCCTCCTCCTCCTGATCCTGGTCTGACCCTGCTGGTGCCCACACGAGGGTCAGCCTGGCTAGCCCACCGGGAATGCAGCAAATCCTCCTCTTCCAACACTCCAGGTTCCCTCCACTGCCACTCCCTGTGCAGTCTGATACAGGTCTGAGGAGCCTCCAGCCCCTTCCAGAGCAGAGTGCATCCCCAAAATCACTGCACTGCCGACCTGAGTGAGACAGATGTGGGCTGCCTGCACACTGCTGGGGTTTGCAGGGTATTTCAGCTGGGAAACCTCTTCATGAGCAGGCAGCAAGCACAGCTGCTCACCACCACCCACCTCACCCGCAGCGGCCTCTCCTGCTCCAGGAAAACAGGATAAAAAGTTCACAGAGTGCGTTTCTCAGCTGGAAGAAATGCAGAAACAAACACAAATCACCTGAACTCTCACAGCAGGTGCAGTGCTGCCTGCTGCTCGGGAATCAAGCGCTGATACTAAACACAGGCAGCTGCTCCCTAGCAGCCAGCTGGGGCATCCGGGACAGGGGAGCTGCCTCTGGCCCAGGACCAGCCTTTGCTTCTGCCCCTTGGGCATCAGACAGGACAGGAGCCTCCCACAGCCCCAGCAGACACAAAGCTCAGTCAGCTCTGGAGGTGGCCAGACAGAAGCATTGCCCAGGCAAAGCCTGTCCTGAGCAAGCAGACCCAGCTGCAGTGCTCCTGCTGCTGCTCAGAGCAGCCGTGGTGGAAGCTGGAGCCTCACCTGGGCTGGGTTCAGCTCTTTGACATCGCAGCCACCCTGCCTGCAGCTTCCACAGCACCTTCCCCTTGGCAGTAAAGTGCCACCCAAGATTAAAGAGCCCCGAACAGAGTCGCCTTTCTTTGTGTTCCTTCGGGCAGATGAGGTAAAAGAAGAAGTTGTTGCTCCCCAGGAGCACATTGTGCCTGTCCCGGCAGTGTGACAGGTACACCCTGCTCTGTCACACCGGCAGCACAGCCAGCCCCGGGAATGGCTCCAGCTAGCGCCGGGACGGGGGGAGCGGGTCAGATGGGAAATTCGGGGAAATTCGGGGAAATTCGGGGAAATTCGGGGAAATTCGGGGAAATTCGGGGAAATCCTTCCCGGCGGGTGAGGGCCGCTCCCGCCTGAGGGACAGAGCTAGCCGGGGCGACAGCGGCCCCTGCTGGGCCAGCGCGGGAACGCACCGGGCGAGCGGCGCCGGCCCGTGACCACCGCGACCGGGCCCGGGACCACCGTGACCCGGTCCGGGACCACCGCGACCCGGCCCAGGACCACCACAACTCGGCCCGCGGCCACCCCCGGGATGTCCCCATCGCTCTCCCTGTCGTTATCCCCGTTGTTATTCCCGTTATCCCCTCGCTGTCCCCGTTACTGTCCCCGGTACCCCGCCATCCCCTCGCTGTCCCCGTTACTGTCCCCGGTGTTATCCCCGCTGTTATCTCCGGTGTTCTCCCCGGTACCCCGCCATCCCCTCGCTGTCCCCGTTACTGTCCCCGGTGTTATCCCCGCTGTTATCTCCGGTGTTCTCCCGGTACCCCGCTATCCCCTCGCTGTCCCCGTTACTGTCCCCGGTGTTATCCCCGCTGTTATCCCCGTGTTCTCCCCGGTACCCCGCTATCCCCTCGCTGTCCCCGTTACTGTCCCCGGTGTTATCCCCGCTGTTATCTCCGGTGTTCTCCCCGGTACCCCGCTATCCCCTCGCCGCCCGCTCCCGCCCCGCTCTCCGCCAGGGGTCGCTGCCGCCCGCGGAGCCTGAGGCGGCGCCGCCCCCGCTGACAAAATGGCGGCGGGGCCGGGCCGGGCCGGGCCGGGCCGGCGGGGAGGCTGCGGGCCGCTCGTACAGTTATTTTCTGTGTGATAAACAGGAGTGAGAGCAGAGGCTGGAGCAGCTGGGTGGGCACGTCCCTGGTGTGCAATGGAGAAGCGGCACGGTCGCACACATCCCCAGCACGGGCTGATCCCGAGGAGCGATGGCAGTGACTGACTCTGGCCTCCCTGCGCGGAGCTGCTGCTGCTGCTGAGGCGATTCCAAAACACGTCAGGTTCACACACAGACTCCCCAGTGCAGCCGAGCCCCAGAATCATTTAGTTTGGAAAACAGCTCCGAGGCTGTTGAGTCCAACCTTTGGCTGATCATCACTTTGCCAGCCAGCCCAGAGCAGCGAGTTCCAGCTCTAGTCATTCCTTGGATATCTCCGGGGATGGAAACTCCATCCCCTGTTCCCTGGGCAGCCCCTTCCGTGTCCAACCACTGTGATAATTGATAAAAGATTCGTGTTCATCATAAAAGTATTGGGGTTTGTATACTTAGGTCTGAAATGAAGCATGACACTAGAGAAAGGAAAATATATGATTAAATCATTCTGTTTTAAATCCCCCTGCTATGAATATTATATTTTGTAAATAAGTTGTATCTACTACCAATTTGCAAAACAAGGCTTTCCCATGGCCTGAAAGATTTTGCAAAATCAGATTTCCTGCCTTTGTGTAATCAATTGCAGCCTATCTACTGAGACCAGACTTCCCTACTTCTGCCATTTCTTATCTACCAAGACCAGATGGTTATCTATGAGATTTAACAAATCATCCAGAGATTTCACATTGCCCAGAGGTCCCACGGATGTTTTTTTGACCATCACTGCTTACCTGGCAAAATTATGACAGCAAAAAAATAACAATTATTGGCCCTGGCCTCACTGGCCGTGCTCTCCCACCACTTAACCCCAGGCTGTCACTGAGGAGAGCGGGAGAAACTATACAAATGGTTTTCCTTCTGCATTTCTCTTTTGCTAAGGCCCCAGCACAGTGATCTCAGCGGCATTGTTTAGCCAATTACTAATTTACTAGGAATTTCGTTTAATGCATTAATAAATGTTGTCATTTTCATGACAAATTATCATAATAATGCATTTTAATGGGCTGCAACAGTTGGGAGAATAGTGGGAAATAAATATATTTTAGTATTACTTATTCACTACATTTGTACCTAATTATATTTGCAGAATAATTACAGTGGCGCTGCTTACCCACACGGAGTTTGTGTTGGCAGCCCGGGGTGATAAATCTCTGTCACAGCCAGGTGACACTGTCCAGCCAGGCCCACTGCCAGCTGCTCTGATTTACCTGCCTCTGCCCAGAGGGACTTGTCAGGAGATGGATTGCTGCAAGGACCCTCTGTGCCGGGCATGAATCACTCTTCAATCACAGCCTCCCTGGGCCAAGGAGCGCAGAGCCAAGGCTGCCCTTTGGTGCTGCAGGGACCCCTGCGTGCCACCAGGGCTCCTTGCAGCCCTGAGCATCACCCTGGCCAGGAGGGCAGAGCCCCTGAACCCAGGGGATGGTGGGGACAAGGTGACAGGGCCAGGTGTGCAGGCAGCTCTGGCACTGCCTGGCACAGGGGACAGGTGTGAAGGGTGCAGAGCTGAGACTGGCAAAGCTGGGCCTGGCCAGGCTGAGAGCTGCTGCTGGTGGGTGCTGTGTCACCCCACTGCCTGGGACTGCTGTGTCACCCCACAGGCAGGGACAGCGTGGGACAGAGCACCAGGCACAGGCAGGGAGAGCCCAGGAGCACTGCTGCAGTGGCACAGCTTTCAAAGATGCAGGAGAACAGCAGGACACGAGGACAGCCCTGCACACACTCGCATAAAGGGCAGCACTTGGGCTGGTGGTGGCACCGCTCCATCCTGCCACTTTGTGTGGGCACTGAAGGGTCCTGGGCAGCAGCAATCAGCCACAATTATGCAAGACCTTTTGATCATAACGGATTTATTCAAAACTCATGCATAAATATTAATGTCCCTGAAGATTCTGAACAACTATTTGGCATAAGCAGAGGAAATATTTAAATCAAACCCGACTGCTGTGCATTGCAAACAGACAGGGCAGCTCTGCACACGATGGCACCTCTGGCAGTGCACTGGCATTTCTGGGAGGCTGTGGCTGCTGTGGCGTGTGAGCCTGCCCCCGCAGCTGCCCTGCTGTGCCCTGCTGTGCCCTGCTGTCCCCTGCTGTCCCCTGCTGTGCCCTGCTGTGCCCTGCTCTCGGGGCTTGGATCAGCCCTGCAGGTGGCACCTGGCTGGGGGCAGTCCCCCTGCCCGGGCCGGCCCTGGGCTGGGGTTGGTGTTGGAGCAGCCCCCAGGCTGTGATCCCCTCCCAGAGCTGGCAGCACAGCCCAGCAGCGCTGGTCAGGGGGTCAGCAGGGGCTGGCCACAGTTGGAGCCCCTGGCCCCGTTTTGCTGTGTCTGAGGGCAGCACAGCGGGCACCGTGCAGGTGTGTGCAGCAACCAACACAGATGTGCGTGCTCTCCCCAGGCAGCAGCAAAGGTTATGAAATTATACTCAGCTCCTCTTGCTGCTGATGAAGCGTGTCCACTTTGGGCAAATTGCCATTTTCTCGTTTAACAGGATTTCAGCTGCTCTCCAGGGAGCCCGTGTGGGGCTGTCCCTGCAGCACTGCCAGCTGCAGCTCCTGTCCCACAGGGTTTGGCTGATCTAAACCCTCCCTGCTCCTGCTCCTGCTCCTGTGGGGTCACAGGGCAGGTGTGCAGACCCTGGTGCAAGGACAGTGTTCATCCCCCATGCTCTGCCCTTATGGAGGGGGAGCTTATAAATATAAAAATGCCCCAGTGAGAGGTGCTTGAGGTGTGTGATTTCACAGAAGCAGAATTCCTTGTGAGGTTTGGAGAACAGCCCATTCTGTCCCTTTAAACAACAGCATCCTCTTACATGGGGGAAACTGGCAAATTGCAGCAATTTTCTGTGAAATGTGCTGTTTTGAGGCTACAGATGTTGGCACCAGTCTGTCTAAAATAAAAATAATTGCAGACCATTACAATAAAGTAATCTTTTCAGATGAGAAACAATTATGTTTTTCAAAGCCAGCGCACGTCTTTACACCTCGTAATTATCAATTACAGAGATACCTGCTCTGTTATCTCAACAGCATCTCCAGTTGGCTTCTCAGGGCTAATTGCAGGGGATTTAATTCAGAACTCAAACACTAATGATTTTGACCTTTATGCCTATTCCTGAGGTGTGATAACACTTTAAAGGCTGCATAAAACTGATCTGCCTGTGGTTTGCATTGCACTTGCCCCCCTTTTAGCATGGAGAACCTCTCTTTGCTCTGTCTGGCCTTCCTGATACCCCTGGCTCTGTGGGGCTGGACAGGAGGGGACGGGCTCCAGCCACAGTCACAGCTCCAGACCCCAGAAATGCTCCTGCCAGGGCTCCAGAGCAGTATCAGGCAGGCAGAGCCCAGCAAGGAGCAAATTCAGGCACAGAGTAACTACAAAGCAGCCAAATGTCAGGGACAAGTGTCCCAGCGGTGGACAGGCTTCCACCACACTCCTAATGGTGTCATCAGCATTGAATGTTTTCTGTAGAAATGAGCTTGGAAAGCCTAGTCTCCAATACAAATTGTCCTTTTTGCTTGCAGAGGGTGGGAACCTGATCTCACAGGGTCTTTGAGGCTGACACAGGCCCCCTCCCCTCTCCTGCTCTGTGTTACATTTGTGGGTTTTAATATTTAATTGGTGTTTTTTGCTATTTTGGTCTCCTAGCACTTTGCTGCAGTTGAGAGCTGGAGGTCAGCAGTGAGGGGAGGCTGTGGATTAGTTCATCAGCTTTTTCTGATTTATTTGTTATGGATGCGTCACCAGGCCTTTCCCAGAACTCTTGGCTTCTTCCCTTACCTGTTATTTATAGGCTTGTCTTTCCCTGTCCTTACACCCTGGCCTTTGCCAGGCTCACTGGTGGGACCCACCTTAGGGGGCTGGACCCCACAAACCTCCCGAGAGGAGAGCCCCAGGGGGAGATGGAGGCTGGGGAATGTGGGGGAAGACCTGGGAGCAAGAGTGATGCAGCACTTTGAGAATCCCCAGGTGACAGCTTAGTGCCCAGGGGGATGCATCCCTGCAGAGTGGGGATCACTGTGTGTGCCCAGGGCAAATTGGGGATCAGGGTGTGCCCAGGGCAGGGTGGGGATCACTCTGTGCCCAGGGCAAATTGGGGATCACTCTGTGCCCAGGGCAGGGTGGGGATCAGTCTGTGCCCAGGGCAAATTGGGGATCACTCTGTGCCCAGGGCACAGTGGGGATCACTCTGTGCCCAGGGCAAATTGGGGATCAGGGTGTGCCCAGGGCAGGGTGGGGATCACTCTGTGCCCAGGGCAGGGTGGGGATCAGTCTGTGCCCAGGGCACAGTGGGGATCAGTCTGTGCCCGGGGCAGGGTGGGGATCAGGGTGTGCCCAGGGCACAGTGGGGATCAGTCTGTGCCCGGGGCAGGGTGGGGATCAGTCTGTGCCCAGGGCAGGGTGGGGATCAGTCTGTGCCCAGGGCAGGGTGGGGATCACTCTGTGCCCAGGGCACAGTGGGGATCAGTCTGTGCCCAGGGCACAGTGGAGATCAGTCTGTGCCCAGGGCAGGGTGGGGATCAGTCTGTGCCCAGGGCACAGTGGGGATCAGTCTGTGCCCGGGGCAGGGTGGGGATCAGTCTGTGCCCAGGGCAAATTTGGGATCAGTCTGTGCCCAGGGCACAGTGGGGATCAGTCTGTGCCCAGGGCACAGTGGGGATCAGTCTGTGCCCAGGGCAGGGTGGGGATCACTCTGTGCCCAGGGCACAGTGGGGATCAGTCTGTGCCCAGGGCAGGGTGGGGATCAGTCTGTGCCCAGGGCACAGTGGAGATCACTCTGTGCCCAGGGCACAGTGGGGATCAGTCTGTGGCAGGGTGGGGAGTCTGTGCCCAGGGCTGGGGAACAAGTGGGGGCCCACTGAGGGCATTGTGGGGGCCAGGGGCAGTGACTCACCTCTCTCCTTGCTCAGCTCCAGCCCACCCCGAGCTGAGCTCCTGATGCCAGCTGGCATTGTGCCTCTGTTGTCTAGGCAAAGGTTTCCATGACACTTAATAAAGTGAAATATTATTTTGCACAGCTGGATTCTGTCTTAGATGCAGGTTAGGGACAAGAAATGCACACCCAGCAGAGAGCTGTGGGTAGCAAATTATAAGGGCTGTGATCCGTGATGGCAACAAGCAGAAAAATACCAATTTTTAGGAGTTGTTCAACTGACTCCCAACCAGATGTTTACTTCCAACTGTGCCTTGTTTGTTGGTCTTGCATAATCAGCTCATGGCATGAGGACAGAAAGGGTTCAATCCGTGTCATGGAATAAATGAGTAGCTGGAGGGAAGGTTTACCTGGGCCTGGGCTCCCACACAGGGAGCTCACTTCATGCCCAGCCTGGGCTCTGTGCTGAGCCACTGGGCCAGTTTGGTACCAGTGACCCTGCAGGTGCTGCTGGGCAGGGGCATCTCCCCACTGAGGGCTTCAACACTGCAGCTGGTGCAAGGTTTATTTAAATGCCTTTGACACGCAGCATTGGATGGGAGCATCTCCATGAAAACAGAAGCTTTACAGGTCTTATTTTAGGAAATTTAATGGAATGTTATGGGATGTCAAGTATACTATGTTAATTGGTGTTAATTGGGAAGTTGTCTGAGTTATGGAGATTCAATTAGAAGGAATTAAAATCCATTTTCACTTATTCCTGCATACAAAATACATACTGCCTTTCCACTCCTGTCTTCCCATGAGAAGCCAACAGCATGTTGGCCCAGGGTGCACCCAGCTGTCTGGGAGGAAATAGGTGAGCAATGGCAGACTGGGGAGGGAAATCAGAATGAAGGTGCACTACAGCCTTAGGGGGGCAGCTGGAAAAGAACCTTCTGTGGTCACAGCTCAACTGATTTGCAACAGATGAGGAATTAAGAGCAGCTCCAGGTGCCTGCCAGGCAGGGATGGGCTCAGGGCATACCTGGCAGGGGACAGGCAGGACTGTGACCATGGGCAGGCTTGGCTGTCTGGGAGTGGGTGGATTGCAGGTGAGCAGGGCCCTTGACCCTCCCTTCCCACATATTTTGTAGACAGGGCTTGCAGGATGGTAAAAGTGAAGAAATAAATATATCCTGGGAGGAGGTAAGGACTGGGAATGCCTGGCCAAGCTACTGCTGGTCCCTGCCCGCCCAGCACTCACAGTGGCTCTGCAAATTAGCCAGGAATCAGGACATGATGGGAGCTTTGAAATAGGGAGTTTGGGGAGAGTTTGTGAAGTGTTTAAAAGGCAGAGGCAACACAAAGCCTCAATTTTAATTATTGCAGTTTTAATCAGTGGAATAGTTTTTTATGCCCTGAATGGTGAAGTAATTGGAAACGAGAAGGGATTTTGCTTGTGGTGTAAAATTACAAAGTCAGAGAGGAGCAGCCCAGCTCCAAGAGGCTGCAGGGGAGGGAAGGGGGTGCAGAAGAGAGGGGGAGGCTGGGGGTGCAGTGGGGATGGTGCACTGGTGCTGGCCAGTTGCTGGGTGGCAGTGGGGACTGTCCCCCCTCCTTTGTGGGGCTGCAGCAGGGGAGGGCAGCCTGCTGGGATGGGTAATGGGGGAGTCATTTGATAGCAAGGAAGGGATATTCCTGCTCTCAGTCATGTTTAGGTAATTGGGAGTAAATAACTCCTTTCATCCCTAAACTGGATGACTTCATACACGAGGTAAATGGAGGAAACAAAATCCCGATTTTCGTTCGTGTTCCACGCACGTAGTAAAAATGAACCTTCGTCTGCAGCAATTCTGAGCTAATGAAAAACGAATGAGGTTTTAAATCAAGCCCAAACACAGAGCTCTGCTGCCAGAGCCACGCGGGGCTGCTGTAGGACAGCCTCCATTTCCAAGGCTTCTTGCAGAATCCTGAATAATTTTATTAGATTTTGAGCAAGGCTGTTGCCAAAACATTTATTATTGCACCCAGCAAACAGCAGGAGACCGGGAGGCACGGGGGTGTCTGTAGGGCTGATGCCATAGGCAGTCCTGGCTTTCTCTTCTCTCCATGAAGTTCCAGAGGGCTGAGGATTATTTAGTAGTGTCTGTACATCACTCAGATGATGCAGAGTGACCAGCCCTGCCTGATCACTTCTTCTGGAAAGGTCCCTCCTGCACAGCCTTAAATCATGTCTGAACACGTTATAATTCTCTCATGTGCCTGGTGACTTCTGTGTATTTGATCAGTTCAGATTCCATAAAAATGTAAATAATCAAAGCCCTTCTGCTGTTATTTATAATGCCTCACTCTGTGCTGTAATTTATGAATTAATTTCAGCTGCAAGTTTCTGGAGGGAGGGGAAAAAAAAGATGAATAATCGGATGTGTGGCTGCCAGTAAAATCCACGACTGCTGGTGTCTCCTCCACCGTACATGGCCCAAACCCTGCAGAGCTGGCCATGGCTCCTGGGGACCAGGGGCCAGTCCCTGCCCTGGCATCTGCATTGGGGTGGCCACAGTGAGTCCAGTGGGTCCAGTCCCTGCCCTGGCATCTGCATTGGGGTGGCCACAGTGAGTCCAGTGTGTCCAGTCCCTGCCCTGGCATCTGCCACTGGGGTGGCCACAGTGAGCCCACGGGTGCTGGGGGTCCAGGGCAAGCTGCTGCCCGCTGGGTTGCCCTGCTCAGCCCCAGGCATTGCCAGGCATTGCCCTGGCTGTGGCTGCTGCTGGGCTGGGAGCCCAAGGGGGCAGGCAGGACCCTCCAGCCCAGCACAGAACATGGGTTTGTGGCAGAGAATCCACTCCTTGGCACTTATCCCTGTGTCATCCAGGCTGCCAGCTCGTGGCTGATGCTCATGATGGTCTCTAGAGCCATCCCAGCAGAGGTTGGCACAGTGGGAGCTGCTCACCCTGTGGCCAAGGCAGGCCAGGAGCCCCAGGGCCAGCACAGGCTCTGCCCAGCTGGAGCAGCAGGAGCTGCAGCCTGGCCTGGCCACTGTGAGCTCTCTGCTAAGCGTCATATCTGATCCAGACACAGCATTATATGCATTTCTCTGTGAATAAGCTGTGCTTGACACAGTCTGTGATTGCTTTTTTAAAACCATGTGGGGAGGATCAGTTCTTTCATCCACTGATAAGGTATCAGGTGACAGAGGGATCAGCATCCACCACATAAATCTGCAACTAATCCTTCGGAATCAATATTTTTCATTAAGAACCTGTGAGAGTTGGGCCATTATAGGGAAAAATCTGTTTAGGTTGACACCTTGATGAAGTTATTCAGTTCAGGGGCTTAAGTCATTGGAAGGTAATAAAGAGCAAAGAGCACAGAAAGATTGAGGTGCCGGTTATGAGAGTTCGCGACGGGAATAGGGGCTTTATTGCAGAGAGAAATTATCATACTGATTTATTGTGGAATTACGGGAACCTGAACAGGCTGGCAGCACTGCCCCGTGTCACTGCTGGCTGGGGACACTGTGTGGCTGTTCCCTCTTACCCTGGGGACTCGCCCCTGCCCTGCTGTGCCGTGGGATCACTGTGCCTGCCACAGAGAGCCTCTGGGACCCACTGCCACCAGCACGGGCACTGCTGGGGCTGGAGGAGCTGCTGCTCCACAGCTGGGCCACAGCTGGGCCACAGCTGGGCACTCAGGAGCTCTGGTGATCCCCAGGGCCACCAGTGTCACAGAAAGCTGGAACAAAGAACAAAGAACAAAGCTTTCCTTCCACACCCTGGGCATCTTGCTCACTGCGCCCTGTGTCCCTGATGCTGCCCACACCCTGTACCTTCACTGTTCCTCAGCTGAGCCCTGTGTCCCTGGTGTTTCTCACCTGGTGTGCCCTGTGCTGCTGGTGTTCTGCAGGACAGGAGGCTTCCCTGCCTTCCCACACTGCTGCTGCCTCCAAGGAGCACTCCCAGATGGATTTGCTGCCAGCCAGCCCCCTCCCAATGGGGGCTGCAGGGGGGTGTGGGGGCACAGGGAGCTGCAGGGTCACAGCCATGGAGCTGGGCCTTGTGGGGAGCAGCAGGGGGCTGGGCAGGAGAGAAGGGCTCCATCCCTAAATAAAGGGTGAGAGGAGGAGTGTGCACAGCTGGTACCCACCGGGCTGTGCAGGATGTGCAGGATGCTGCTGGCTCCTCTGTGCAGGCTGAGCAGGGCACCGTGCCTGCTGTCACTGCAAACCCAGCTTTAATAACTGAGGGAGTCAAACTTACCCTCAAGTTTCCTTTATAGGTTAACCGAGGTTAATTGTGCGAGCTGCAAATGAAAATATCTTGCTCGTAAATCCCCAAACCTCATTAAAGGGGATTAAATGATATGACTACTTTGTAAATCCTAAAATTTCACACAAACCTCTCATAAACAAACACGAGGCCCCTGACATGCTCAGTCTGATGCAGGTGCTTGTTCCAGGAGCAAGGAGGATGCAAGCACCCACCTTTGTGGAGCCATGGGGGTGGCACTGCTGGAGCATCCTGCTCCACCTGAGCCAGCAAACACAGGCACGTTGTAATCCCTGGGATCTGGATGATGCCAGGGAAATTCTGCAATGGCCACCTTGGCTCTGAGCCACCACCGATGGCTTTTTTTTCTCTTCCAGACAGATTTTGTTGTGCAGCTCCTACAGCAATGATTTGTTTCCATCCTCACTGAGTATCCCCAGCCAGCACTAAATCCAGAGGGTTGGGAGAGGCACAGAGAGCAGCCCCAGAAGCAGGGAGCAGCTCCCAGATGGGAGAGCAGGCTGGGTGACAGGCACTGCCCCATCCCACAGCAATGGGGCTCCCTGCACTGGAGCTCTGGCCAGCACCCACAGCCCTGCAGGGCTGCTGCTCTGCCACGCAGGAAAGGCAGAAACCACCCGAATCCTAACGAGCAATTAAAGGCTAATCAAAGGCCTATCTGTCAGATAAGGATTGTTGTGTGTGTTTTTACTTGGCTTTGCATCTATTTGTGGAACAACACATATTGTCAGTGAGATTTGTAGCACTGAGATTTGCGTTGTGGCTCCTGGATCTGATCCAGCTCCGTATCGATGGGTTGGGAAGGATGGGATTCTTCTGTTCACAGCAGCCTTTAGTTTAGATTGAAGCTAACTTCTACGTGCTCTGTAAATACCTGCATGTGCCAGGCACATTTCCTTCATTTCTGATGATGCTGTGAACTGTGTCACTTCCTCTTCTCTCACCCAAAATTCCATGTTATCCAGCCACTGGATCAGGGATGTCAGTGTCCAAGCATGGCTCAGCCCTGGCTGTGGAACTGCATGGGGCACTGTCCCTCCACCCTGCAGGCTCACAGGGACTGTGCTGCCCCTTCCAGCACGGCCCAGTTCAATATCTGTTGGGGTTTTAGTTTTGATTGGCTTAAGAAAAAAATCTCTGAACATTTTTGAAGAGGAAGACCCGAAGGCCTGAATAGAGTGTGACCCAGAGGTGACCCTTGCCAGGCAGTGAAAGGCCTGGTGGTTCTGCCCTGTCACCCCCAGCACTGGGTGTGACATTCCCAGCTCAGATGTGCATCTGCAGTGTTTCACTGAGTGAATGCTGCTCTCTGAGATCCCAATAGGAGCAGATTGTTCCGAGTATCTTCCACATTCCTGATCTATTGATTAACGAGGGAGTGGGAATCTGTGTAGAAACACTCCCAATTCACTCAGTCTACATCACTTCAGCTTCTTAACTAAATCCCTCCCAAATCCTTGCAAAACTCTAGCAGGGAGCTGGCTGGGTGGAGGAGCCACAGCCTCACCCAGCCAGAAAATGCGTGTGAATGTGAGGGAGCCTATTGTTGCCTAACACGGTCCCATCAATAATAGATTCACAGACCTCCGAGGGAGCTAAAAATTTCTGCTTTAGGTATGAATTATGGATGCAGTTTAGTGTAATGTAGACATATCTCAGAGGTTTCTCCCAGTTTATATGCTAGTAAAAGCCAGCAATTTGCTTGTGTTGCATCTATAGGTTTTGTAAAATAAAGAAATCCTCTCTTCTGCAATAAATTCCGATGTTAATGAAGGTGAAGACAAATCTTTAACGTGCATTTTATGCACAGGATGAGTGTGTGCAGTGGTCTGGTGCCAGCAGCACCCTGCCATGGGCAGAGGGACAAGCTGTGGCCAGGGCCAGAGCAGCCCCAGCCCCTGGCCCCCCAGATCTGTGGGAGACACTGACAAGCCCAGAGCATCTCCAGCGGTCAGAGGGCTAATGCTTTTTTTAATACCCTGTAATAATTAATACTCTATCTCTCCAATGAAAAATCATTATTAAAAGATTGGTTATAACTAAGTAGCTCCTTCTCAAGCACAGAAAGAGCAGCAATCCCCAGGGCTCAGCTTCTGTCAAAAAAAATCCATAGCTGCAGATTCATGTCAGCATTTCCTACAGCTCCAACAACCACCAAGTGACCAGTGGGGATGAACCAGTGCTGGCAGCTGCTGGCACAGCAGGACCAGCACAGCAGAGTCCCTGCAGGCCCCTGGGGCAGGAGTGAGGGGCTGTGGGTGCTGTGGGTGCTGTGGGTGCTCTGGGGTGCTGTGGGTGCTGTGGGATGCTGTGGGGTGATATGGGTGCTGTGGGGTGCTCTGGGGTGCTGTGGGTGCTGTGGGTGCTGTGGGTGCTGTGGGTGCTGTGGGTGCTCTGGGGTGCTGTGGGATGCTGTGGGTGCTGTGGGGTGATATGGGTGCTCTGGGTGCTGCAGTGAGCATCACTAGTCCCATTGCTTGGGGTGGGATAGGGGCAGGGCATGGCTGCTTTCCTCTGTGGGAGGGAGTTCACAGCAACTGCAGCATTTCCACAATCTGGGGCTAGAACTGTCAGGGAAATTCCCAGTTTTCCAAAGGCATTGCCCTGAAACACAGTTTACACATAAAATCATTGTCATTTCCTATCAGCCATAAAGAGGGTCTTTAAGCACTTCTCTTACAGACATAATGTTTCAATTTGCAAGTTTAATTTTTTCCATTTTTTTTCCAGAGAGGCATTGTCAAATATGTATTTATTTTTTAAGGAAAGAACAAACTTTTACAGACCTTCTGCAAAACCTTGTAAAAATATAATCTCTCCTTGTGCCAGACAACTGGTGCCTGCTGACTCAATTGCTTTTATATATGACAAGGCTTGAAAAAAATGATTGCTGCTGCCTAACTGGGAGCAGATTGGAGTGAAGTGCAGGACTCATCCATCAGAGGTGCCATGTTGGGTACGTGGAATGCAGAGCCCTGGGGCTGGCAGCAGCAGGATGGTTTTCTCCTAAATCTTCCCTTCAGCCAGGGAACTGAAGGGCTGAGTGCTCCTGGCTGCTGCCCAGGGGCCAGAGCAGCACCAGGGTGACACCCCAGGGCTGGCAGCCTCTTCCAGCTGCTGCCAGCTGCTGCCAGCTGCTGCCAGCTGCCAGAGGAGTCACAGGCATGAGCTGCCTTCGGTTTAATAAACGTGCAAAACAGTGTTGGACAGCCCTGAAAAAACTGCTGAGCGACGTGCCCCATCCAAAATTGAGGGTTTGAGAGATCTCCCTGTGCCACTGGTGTCACCCAGAGCTGGTGTCACCCAGAGCTGTGTCAGGGGCCAGCCTGCAGTGGGGGATTGGTGAGGTGCATCCATCCCAAAGCCTGCCCGAGTTTTGGCTCAAGGCTGCAGCAAGCACAGCACATCCCCTAGCCTGGAGTGCCACTGGGACCCACAGCACGAGAGGCTGAACTGGGGAGTGTTTAACCGACTAATTAAGCACAGACCTTGCATGTGGGGACTTCCCGAGCAGGGAGATGCCAGGGGGATATTTCTGAACGCTGCTCTACAGCTGAAAATTAATTCTTTGAGATGTTGTGTGGATTAAAAGGCAGAGCCAGGCTGGAGCTGGTAATTAGCAGCTCTGGGATGGGGCAGTCCCAGCTGCTGGAGTGCCTGGTGTAGAGTCCCAGGGTGCCTGGAGAAGGAGCAGTGCCTGGAAAGGAGCTCTGCCCTGGCCAGAGGGCACATGGGGACACCAAGGACATCGGGGTCAGGTCTCCACCATGATAACACAGGACCAGAGCTGGGCAGACAAAGCCTAACCCCATCCCTGGAGCCCCACTCAGGGGCTCAGATCCCCAGACCCAGGGACAGGAGCTGCCCTGGGGTGGGAGGGGGCAGGAGGCAGCCCCCTCCCCTTGGGGTGCGGCTGCCCTGGAGATGGGCGGGACCCCCTTGGCCAAACAGCTCCAGCCACCCCTGCTGATGCTGAGGTGTTCTCAGGGGAAGTGTCAGCACTGATGAAACTCAGTGGAAAATGCTGGTGATGATTGGAGGTATAAATGCCAACTTTCATTACAGCTCTCCTGGCTGGTTTGTTACGGCATTTTCTCTTCTAGGAGACAAGGCCACACTCACATCATCACTGAAACATTCCTTCCTCTTCCTCAGCCTCTGAACTCACTTTCTCCTCAACTGCCCCATCCACAAGAGACACGAGAATTTGGCTTTGCCCTGGTTTGTGCTGACCAGCAGTCAAGGAGGATCTTTGCCCAGGAAGAGAGGTGAGTGCCCGGAGAGCAGGAATGCAAAGCTTGGTGGGAAAGGAGCCCTGAGGCTGCAGAGCTGAAGGACAGGCAGCAGGGGAGGTGCTGTACAGCAGAGATGGGGATCCTCTGACCCTCCAGGGAGTGTGGAGGCTGCTGAGCTGCTGCGTGATGAATGAGAAACCCAGGGATTACAATAATTTTGTTAAAGGGTTCTTAGCTCTACTCTGCTCTTTTGATTAATGGGATTTTGTGAAGAGTGCAGGGAAAGGTCATCTGACACGTGTTCAACAGCTGATGACATTATTTAGCTCTGCCAGGGAATTGCTGCTCCCAAGCAGCTGCTGCTGTGCTTCCCTGGCAGCTGCAGCATCTCTCCAGCTGCACTGGGCACCCCAGCACCCACAGGGCTGGGGACTGCCTGCAGACAGGGCTTGTGCCTGAGCGAGCAGGGCAAGCTGGCACAGCCACCCTCACTGCCCTCACTGCTTCTTGAAGGGCTCTGAAACAGCTGGCTGTGCAGGCAGCTGTGTGTTAAATAGCTGGCTGCCAGGGCAGGCACCAGCAGGGTTGTACAGCAGGGTCTGTACAGCAGGATTGTACAGCAGGATTGTACAGCAGGATTGTACAGCAGGGTTTGTACAGCAGGATTGTACAGCAGGATTGTACAGCAGGATTGTACAGCAGGGTCTGTACAGCAGGGTCTGTACAGCAGGATTGTACAGCAGGGTTGTACAGCAGGTTTTGTACAGAGGGTCTGTACAGGTGGTGTCTGTGGCCATTGGCACAGCCTGGTGCCTGGCAGATTGATGTCAGAGGTGTTATTTCTCCTTTCCTGTGCTGTGGCTCTGATTCCTGTCCCATCCCAGGGCTCAGCTCCAGTGTGGAGAAGCAGGAGTGCCCCTTCCCCACTCCACATGTTCTGCAGCTTCCACTGTTCTCCCTGTAACTAAACTTCTGGATTGTGATATGATAATCTGCTGGGTGTAAATGGCTTGTCCAGCCAGCCCTGCAAATCACCTCTTATCATCACACTCAATGGGCTGTGTCAACCCAATTTCACAGACAAACGCTCCTCTCCCTGACCATGGGCACTGACGTGGATAACTCTGATTTACAAAGCCAATAGAAATAAAATCACTAAGAATTACTAAGAACCACTGACTTAATATAGGAGATTAGGATCTCCAAATTTAGGGTGACTGAAAGCCATTTGATACACGAGCAGTGGCAAATGGGTTATAGAAATGTCGGCCGTGCCAGGGTCAGGTGCCACAGAGAGATGATTTATCTGTGAGAGAAGGGCTAATTGCTAAGTTACCTTTGATGCTTTCCACAGAGGCCAGGTTATTTATATCAGAGTTTGTTTGTCGTCTTTTACTTTTGGGGTCAACCAAATTTTTTTATGGTAAGAAAAACCTCAGCATCCTGTTCATTAAAGTAGCAAGGTCAAGCCAAAGGGTGGAATTGAGCTGGAAATAATCAGGTTGGTGTGATTAACTCCAGCCTCAGTGCCACTCAGAATGAGCCTCCAGCACAGTCAGCCTTCAGGGGACAAAGCACCAGCCACAGGCACAGGCAGCTCCAAAAATCACCCCTCAATAGGCAGAGGAGGTGATGTACAGCAAGGAGAGGGAGTGCCTGTGTTCCTGCCCTGTCTCTGTCACCCACTGTGTGCTGCTCCTGCCTGGGGAGGCTCCCAGGGCTGAGGGGGCACCCAGGAGCTGCAGGAAACCCCAGGAGCTTCCTCGGGGATCCCCCTGCCTGGGCAGCTCAGCCTCTCCCCACCTCTTCCCATGATTTTCACCCTTAAAGATCTTCCTGTTCTATCCCTTGTCCTGCACCCTGTGTGCAGATGTTTGCAGATGTTTGCAGATGTCTGCTGTCACAGCAGAGTCTCCAGGCTCCCTCAGGGCAGGAGATCAGGGGGCTGCAGCCTCCACGGGCACAGGCCCAGCCAGAAAAGGGGATCCATGGGCCAGATGGCAGCACAGTTCCCAGGTGCTGGTTAGCAGGGATGGGAAATTGCAAATGAAAGGCTTCTGTAGACTTTAAACTTCACTCTGCCTTCATAAAGGTGTCAGCTGGAATTATTTTGGGCATTTACTTGCGTGGTCTAGTGCATCACTAGCTAAAACAGTTTTTTTTAAAATAATGGAATTTGCTGCTTGGCTCATGCATAAAAAATAGCAGGAATGCGACCCAGTTGCATAATTTTTTTAGTAATAAATAGAGTCAAAAGTGTTGAGCTCAGCTGGTGGCACAGTGAGACACCCTGAGCAGGGGCAGAGGGCAGGGAGCTCCAGGGACAGCCCCCATGACACACTGGGGACACAGCCTGGGGCAGCGTGCAGGGGACACCCTGGGAGAGGTGGGACCTCAGTGGCTGAAGTGTCCTGTGCCACAGGGGCCCCTCCCTTGGGGCTTCATGTCACCCCCACGTGCACCCGTCACACAGCTCAGTCCTGGCGTGGCACTGCTCCATCCCTGCCCTGTTCAACTCTTGGTGCGTGAAACACCTTCCTAAAAACGTGTGTGCACCCCCAGGTGTGCCCTGGGCACAGCCCAGCATGGCTGGGGGCTCGCTGAGCCTGCAGGAGTGCCAGCAAGGAACAAGGACAGCAAGGACAAGGACAAGGACAAGGACAAGGACAAGGACAAGGCCAAGGCCAAGGCCAGCCCTTGGGCTCTGACCCTCAGACTGGGCTCAGCTGGGCCCTGCTGCTGGCAGGCATCTCCCCATCCCCAGGGGTGTCTGAAGCTGTGGGTGGACACAGGATCAAAGGGACCAGAGGGACCTGAGGGACCCAGGTGCCAGCCCTCTGCTGCCCAGCACCCCAGGACACTGCTCCCTGCTGCTGCTGACCACTACAGAGGATGGCAGCACCTCTGCTGCCTGTGATGAGCCTGGGGAGAGGCACAGGGCAGGTTGTGGCCCCCCAGAGCCATTCTGCTCCTCATGCCTGGGGGCTGGGGAAGGCACAGACAGACCCCCATGACACCAAACCCCGTGCAGTGCAGGAGTCTGGGGCGTGGGCCAGGTGCTGGCCCTGCTGCCCTGTGCCCTGGGGTGCTCAGAGCCCCGGAGCTGCAGTGGGGGAACGCCCAGCCCGAGGCAGAGCCCTGCCCTGAGCACAGGGCCACAGCCCCTCCTCCTGCACAGCACTCTTGTGGAAGAGGTGGCATTTTGATTGATGCCATTTGACATATGGAGAATTCCCCACAGCAGGCACTCACTCACCCAGCTCATTACGGGCTCTGACTTCTTTCTCTAATTAAAACTCTCCCTCTCATTTTAATTCCTTTGCCCCAAACTCCCTGTTCTGGATCATCTCACAGTGTGACACTAACTGCCTGAGACAGGCACCAGGGATGCCCCACGCCCAGCTGGCCCAGCTCTGGTGCCCAGTGCCACAGGCTGGGGTGACCCTCCTGACCCCCCTACAGACACCCCTGTTCTCCTACAGGCAGGACTCTGCCCTGGCCAGATGTGCCCCCGCCCAGCCAGATGTGCCCTGCCCCTGCTCCAGCAAATGTGTGTCCCACTCTGCCCTGTCTTGGCCAGCTGTGCCCATGGGGACACTCAGCCCACAGCCCAGGCCTTGCAAGCCCAAGGTCTGGATTTTTGGTGGGCACCAGTTTGCAATGGCCTGACCAGAACATTCCTGCACAGCTGCCTGTGCACCAAGAATTCACATTGCAATGACTAAATTGCAGTGATTTCCCTCTGCCCCCAAATCCCACACTGGATAGGAGCCATTCCAATCAAATCCCTTCCCTTCAATCCATCCCAGCTCCTGGCAGGCAGGGCAGGCAGGGTGGGCAGGCTCAGCTGCACACCACACTGCAGCTTGTCTCTGGTTGGGCTCACAAAGCAGAGTGAGTAACCAGGGTAAAACAGATTTCTGAAGGAAAGCAATCATCCTCCTGAGGGCTGCTGAGCCTGACAGGTCCCACCTGGACCTTTGGCCTGCTCAGACTCAGCTTTCATGTAACTAAGAGAAAAATATGTTTAAACATGGGATTTAACCCTCTGACATGAGCTTCATTCTGGCTGAGAGTAAATCCCCAGGGAGCAGAGCCCAGGGCAGAGGGCACACAGCCCTGGTGCAGAGCTGGGGGGCCCTGGGCAGGACCAGGGGGCAATGCCAGCAGGACACGGTGCTGCCAGGCCACTGCCCACCTGCTGACCCCTTTGCAGGGGCCATGGCCCCCTTCCCCCCTCTGCCCAGCTGTGCACAGCCTGACAGCCAGGGTGTCCCTGCACATCTCACCCAGCCCCAGCAGCCAGACTGAGGCTGTGTGCCACAAGAACATGTGCTGTGCTTTTACATCAACAACTTGCCAAGCTGGAGCTGGGCTGCCACAGTAAATTCTGGGTCAGCAATGCCTGTCCCACCGTAATGAACATCGATTTTGTGCAGCTGAAATACAGCTACACAATTTAATTTTGCTGCTAAGATTTTTGACATGGCTGTTCTTAGAGATTAATGTGGGATTTAATGAGGGATTTGGGCTCTCATCTGTGATGTTCCCTCATCCCATCGTGTGCCACAGACCTGCTGCTGGCTGCTGCCACATGGCTCCTGCCTGCAGGGTCCCCAGCAGGGCACACGTGTCACCGTGCTGCTTGGGGAGAGCAGGGACCAGGACACTGAGTGGGGAGCCCAGGGTGTTCCCCTGGCTCCCCTGGGTGCCTCCAGACCCTCCAGGCAGGGGGCTCAGAGGGCTTGGTATAGTGCCCAAGACTCCTGTGGATTGGATTTTGGTCCTTGGAAAAATTTATCAACATTGCAGGAAGAATTACAAGTCACAAAAAATAAGTAGAGCATAAATTAGATTGTTAGAAGGTAGAAAAGTGGATTTTTAGAATTGTTTAGGATGAGAAGTTTAGGGCTAAGATGGAGGATTTTGGGCGTGGTGTGTCTTTTCTTTCTTCTTCTTCTCCATGCCATCCATCTTTGGGTCAGGGTGGCACCACTGGGTTGGTTTGGGAGGAAGCTGGGCAGTGCAATAAAGGTGTCATGGATTGGAAAGTAACTGTAAACATTAGGTAGGTAATTTATAGTCTAAAAGAGAAGTCCTGCCCCAAGGGCAGGCAGTGTGCCCTGGATTGAACTGCCAGACAGATCTCTGTGAGTCAGGGAAAGGATTCCTTAGATAAGAAAGAACAAACAACCTTGGGAACCTCAGCAAAGGCTCCTGCCTCTCCTTCAGTGCTCGAGCTGGGAAAGCCTGAACTCTAAAGCAGCCAAATGTCCTGCAGTGGGTGACTCAGAGCCAAGGACACCCCACAGGCAGGGACAGCTGAGCACAGGGCAGGACAGAGCCCCCAGGGCAGGACAGAGCCCCCAGCCTGTGACCAGAGTTCCCAGCCAGTGACCCTGCCCAGCACTGGGACAGGGAGAGCACAGCCAGCAGCACTGGGGACAGGAGGGCTCCCCTCCTGCAGCCCTGGGGTGCCTGGTGTCACCCAGCCCCAAACACAAGTGTCAATTGTCTTGTCTCGGCTCCAGAAAGAACAAGGTGGGGCATGTGGACACTCAGCCCCTTCATTCAGGGCTGGGACCAGCACAGCACAGCAGGGCAGGACACAGGATCCTGCCACAGGGAAGGGCAGAGCAGGGCCTGGCCCTGGGGCTCAGGGTGGCACTGTCCTTGCCAGTGTCTCTGTGGGGACACAGCTCATGCAACAGCGACCATGTGGCCAAAGCAGATTTTTTGCTTATCAAATCAAGGAGCAGCTGGATTAGAAGATTAGAAGCCAAATTAATTACTAATGACTTCCTGGGGCCTGGGTAGTTGTGACAGGAGTCTCCAGGCAGTGGCAGTGCCGGTGGCGCCAGGCAGGCACAGGGGGACAGCAGCAGCAGCAGCACTGGGACAAGAGTGCAGGGGCAGAGACTGCCCGGGGCTGTGTGTGTGCCACGGGGGCTGTGTGACCCAGGTGTGACCCCAGTGTGACCCAGGTGTGACCCAGGTGTGACCCCAGTGTGACCCAGGTGTGACCCAGGTGTGACCCCAGTGTGCCCCAGGTGTGCCCCAGGTGTGTCCCAGGCGTGACCCAGGTGTGACCCAGTGACCCAGGTGTGCCCCAGGTGTGCCCCAGGTGTGCCCCAGGTGTGACCCCAGTGTGACCCAGGTGTGCCCCAGGTGTGTCCCAGGCGTGACCCAGGCGTGACCCAGTGACCCAGGTGTGCCCCAGGTGTGCCCCAGGTGTGCCCCAGGTGTGCCCCAGCGTGTCTGTGCTGTCAGTGTCCCTCCCTGCAGCGTGGGGTGGGGGAGGGCTGGTGCTGCTGGCACAGTGAGTGCAGCAGTAACAAACACTGGGAAATGCCACTGCTGTCCCCCTGCCAGCACAGCCGGGCCACTCGCCATCTGCTTCCTGACCTGGATATTAAACTGCTCTGCAGGATGAAATATGTCCATGGCAAGAAAGTTTTCTTCTGGCTGCCAGAGCCTTTTGGTCAAGTGAGCAAGGGCCAGGCAGAGGGATGAAAGGACAGAAGGACATCGTGGAGAAGAGTGAGCCAGGTAACGGGCTGACCTCTGGATGGAGGCTGGGTTGTTTTTAACCAGCTGCCTCCCAGCCTACAGAGGAGCTTCCAGGATCTGGAAGCCCCTGAAGTCCGTGGGACAGCGTGGGGCAATCCCAGTCAGTGCTGTCACTTCAGCCCCTGGCACCACAGCCCCTGGTGCCAGCCCACCGTGCCCAGCTGCCACCTCCCGTGGGTGTGGGACACACGGGGGACAGCGGTGGCACTCACTGCAGGGCCCTGCCCGAGCAGCCCTGCCCGCCGGGCACCCCCTGCCCTTGCACTTCTTACACTGGGATAATTGGTTTAACAGAGATTGCTGGGTCACTAATTACAGAGCCCATTGAACAGCATATCTCAGCTTAGGGATACAATTAAAAGTTCACCCTAATTAATCAGAGGTAATTAAAAGACCTTGCATTTCTCTGACATTAATTAATCAAGGAATCCCAAGCAAATCGATACAGGCAGGGGGGAGTCAGGGGACGGAGGGAGGGGGTGTTGTACTCCCTGACCCGCGTTCCTGGGCCGGGAGCAGAGTTGGGGTCCCCCACAGCATCTCTGTGAGCCCCCCTGCCACTGCCAGAGCTGGACCCCGCTCTGCTCCCTCCCCCTGCAGCCGGCGTGGCCACAGCGGCACCGGGCTCGGTCCTGCTGGCCAGTGTCGGGACCGCAGCATTGACCGGGACCGCAGCATTGCCGCCGGCGCTGCGAGCACCGGCTCCTGCAGAGTCCGGCTCCGGCCCACCGGCTCCGGCCCACCGGCTCCGGGCCACCAAAATCCCGGTGCCCCGCTCCTGAAGAGTCCGGGTCAGGCCCACCAAAATCCCGGTGCCCCGCTCCTGCAAAGCCGACAGGGCCACCCAAAATCCCAGTGGCTCCTGAAGAGTGGCCGGGCCACCAAACAGTGCCCGTGGCTGCAGGCCTGTGTCCAGCCCGGAAATCCCGGTGCCCCGCTGGCCGGTGGCGCTCAGGGCAGTGGCCGCAGGCACAGGGCCGTGGCGGTGGCCGGTGGTGGCCGGTGGCCGGTGGCCGGTGGCCGGAGCCCCGCGGTGGCCCGGGCTGTGCCGATCGGCAGCCGCGGTTTGGCTGCAGCCGCCTCGTCTCCAGCTCCCCCAGGAGATGAGCACTGAGATAATCCAGACGCGATGATAGATGGACATCGGTGTCTTGTGTATGGATCTGGCCGGGGGTTTCAATATTTTGCTGCTAAGGAAGCCCTCATTTGTGGCGTGATCGAGGACCCCGTGCCAAATCAAGGAAATTGATGTGCTTGTAGTAGGAAACTTAATCACCAGAGGGGAAATGCCCACCTCGTTTTTCTCATGAAAGAGGAATGCAGTGCTTTGATTTTTGGCTCTAGTATAAACAGGGTGTGATTAAATATTGTTTCCCCACTCTTTCTTGTCATTAATCAGGATATAGCTGCAAGCGCTGGGCGTGACGTGGGGACACTTGCTTTGATTCCTCAAGTTCTTAAATGGTTTTGTTGTCTTCTCGATCCCATTAAAAATCGCAGGCGGGGTGTTCAAAGTGCTCCTGCTGGAGAGAGCTTCTGATCTGAAGGATGCGCGCTCTGGGGGGACGCGCCTTCGGCAGGGAGCGGCACCGCCGGGCCGAACCGAGCCGGCGGAACCGCCGGGCCGGGCTGAACCGGGCCGGGCCGGGCCGAACCGACCGGGCCGGGCTGAACCGAGCCGGGCCGAACCGAGCCGGGCCGGGCTGAACCGAGCCGGGCCGGGCAGAGCTGGGCAGGGCCAGGCAGAGCTGGGCAGAGCCGAGCCGGGCCGGGCCAGGCAGAGCCGAACCGGAGGGAGCAGAGGGCAGGAGCACGGAGTGGAGGGCAGGGGCAGGGGGCAGGAGCAGGGGCAGGGGGCAGGGGCAGGGGGCAGGGGCAGGAGCAGGGGCAGGAGCAGGGCGAGCTGCTGCGAGACCAGACCGTCCCACGGGTCAGGGTGGGCACAGATGGTCCCGCAGCCCCTCTGGGCTCTGTGCCCGCACCATCCCAGTTGACTGCAGGGCACCGCGGCTGGGAGCTCATTCTTCACTCCCACCTGTGCCCTTCCCTCAGTCACAGCTCCGGAGCCCATGGAAATGCACCAGAAACTGCTGTCAAACGAGTTAATTTTAGTGCAAAGCTGCCACCAAAGCTTGTGCTGCTCTGCCTGTCACAGGCTCGCGTGTCTGGTGCAGCCGTGCCCCACTCGTGCCCTGCCCCGCAGCCCCAGGCGGGCACAGGGGAGTGCAGGTGCCCTCGGGGGGCCCAGCCCAGGTGGGGGCAGTCGGCACACCTCAGTGGGCTGTAAAAGCCCCCGGCAGTGCAGGGCTGGTGCACAGGGGCTGGTGCTGCCTGTACCTTTCCATTGCTGGCTCTGTGGGGTTCGGGGTCCCCTGTGCTGTGGCCAGTTCTCCCCGCCCCAGAGCCGTGGGTTGCTCAGCCAGAGGGGACAGGAGGAGGGAAACACTGCCGGGTGCCCAGCAGTCCCCGCAGGCGGTGCAGGTGGGTTGGTGCAGGTGTGGGTTTTGCAGGGATCCCGCCCGGGTGAGGCACTGCCGCCTCCACAGCTTTCCTGCAGCCCAAGAGCTCTGCCAGCACTTCTGCTCTCCTGGCCTTTTGTGGCTTTTCAGCCAGCCCGTGGCTTTCAGCGAGGGCGGTGACACCTCCTGGCACGTGAGGGGGACCCTCAGTGAAGCGAGGAAGAAGAGGGCAGGCCTTCCTCCACGCAGCGATGGGGCCGGGGGAGGCGGCAGTGTTGGGAACAAGAGCGAGTTACCCGGTCCTGTCCCGGTGGGAACGGGGCAGATCACTTCTGATTTTCTGCCTTCAAGTTTACATAAGGCAAGGACGGGGTTACAGAGCTGTGGAAGAGCTGGGCTGAACATGAGGTGACACTGAAAACAAGCTTCAAAAAAAAATTGCCAGCTTGTGTTTGAGTACAGATTCCTCATTTGCAGTTAAATATAATTGTGAAGGTCTGTGAGCCAGGGAGATATTTCTAGTTATTGGAGAACTAGCTCCTGCCCCTGTGATCCCCCAGGAATGATAATGAGGTTTCCCCTGAGCAGGCGCTGCGGAGCCGGGGGAGCTGCGTGCAGCGCTGGTGTGTGCTGAGAGCAGGGCTGGTTCCAGGGTCCCCGCCCGCCGCAGGCACAGAACCCAGCCCTGCATCGCCCCGGGCTGTTCTCACCGCTCCTGGTGCAGCACAGCGAGGGCAGGGATGGTTCCAGGGTCCCCTCCTGCCCCAGGGCACAGAACCCAGCCCTGCATCGCCCCGGGCTGCTCTCTCCGCGCCTGGGCTGCAGCACAGCGAGGGGCAGGGAGGATGCTCGAGGGCTCAGGGGGATCCAGCCGCCCTGGGGACCCAGGACACGGGGAACCCCCTTCCCTGCCCGCACTGTCTCCTCCCAGAGCCCTTCCCTCCTTTTCTCCAGGTCCTGGTGCATGCCCAGCCCAGCCCAGCCGGCAGTGCCCCGTCCCACGGACAGGATTCAGCCCCCAGTGCCAGAGCAGCTCCTTCCCTGCCCAGCTGGTCACGGCTGGGACAGACACTCAGCCTGGCCTGGCACCCTCACTGTCAGATGGCTGCTCCTCATGCCGGGGGAGCAGTGGTGGCAGCAGAGCTGTCCCCAGCAGAGCTGTCCCCAGCAGAGCTATGACCACCAGAGCTGTCCCCAGCTCTGTCCCCAGCTCTGTCCCCAGCAGAGCTATGACCAGCAGAGATGTGACCAGCTCTGTCCCCAGCAGAGCTATGACCACCAGAGCTGTCCCCAGCTCTGTCCCCAGCTCTGTCCCCAGCAGAGCTATGACCACCAGAGCTGTCCCCAGCTCTGTCCCCAGCTCTGTCCCCAGCAGAGCTGTAGAGTGGCTCCTCCGAGGGGCAGCAGCTCACAGGGGCTGGCACACCCCTGCCCACCTCGGTTATGGTCTTTGCAGCGTCAGTGACAGATATGTAAGGATTAAATTGCAGTAATCTCTGTAATCTACTCAGCGAGATTAAAACCTCCCCCCGCCCCCAGACTTTATCCCTTTCATTCCAGGACTCTTGAGCAGTGATTACAGCCGGGGGAAGCCATTTAGCTTTTAAGCACCACTCCATCCTGCTTAAAAATGCATTTCAGAATCAAATGAGTTTGTGCAGCACAGCCAGGGCTGGCTGCTCCGGCTGGGCAGGAGGCTCAGAATTAGGACCAAAGTAGCTTGAGTCAGAGTCAAAATTAAATTTATTGTTTCTGACCTTATTGAGAATACAGTGCATTTACAACTGATTAATGAGGCTTAACAGGAGTTCAGACCCAATTCAAGGCAGCTCCACTGCCTGCACTTCCATCCTGCTGTCTGACAGGCCCTTTGAGACCCCACTGCCCTTAGGAGACCCCCAAGTGCAGGGCTGGAGCTGTGCCCGGGTCGGGTGTGAGTGACCCGAGGGGCTGTGGAGCAGGATGAGCCCTCAGGAGCAGCTCTGGGGCCAGGCCATTACTGAAGGGACTGAGCAGCCCTTCCACCCTCTGCAGCAGCCAGCCTGTGGCTCCAGCAGGCCGGGATGGAGCGAGGGGGACACGGGGGGGAGGGAACCCCTCGAATGCTGATGGCTCACACAGTGATCCTGGAGACTCTGGGATGAGGATGCAGTCCCAGTGCTCACAGTGCTTGGGGACAGCTGAGTCCTGCTGCCTGTGTCCCCCAGAGTGTCCCCAGTGTCCTGGGGATGTGGAGCAGCTCTCTGATCCCCATCCTTGTGTCCTCCTGGCCCCTCACTGCTGCCCATGGATCTGGCTCAACCGCATCCCCCTGCTCCACTGCCCAGCTCCAGAATGCCAAAATCTCCTTTTAGCAGCTCCAGGTTCCCTGCCAGCACAAGGAGAGCAGGGAGGGTTGGGATGCTGGGGGTCCTTCAGGGTTAATGTCACACAAGGCAGGGGGTTTCTAGCTGCTTTGGTAAATCCCTGTAGAGCAGGAGATTGGAGAGCTTGGCAGTGATGAAGGAGGCAAAATGGGAAAGATCTGCTTGGGAACAGAGCCAGGGACCCAAGAGAGATGGGGAGGAGAGGAAGCACTGGTGGGACCCTGAGAAGTGAAGAGAAGTGAAGTGAAGGGAAGAGAAGGTGAAGGAGGGGATGGTGTGGGGCTGGGAGCAGGATGCAGCACCAGCTCCACAAAGGGTCAGGTGAGGGGGGCAGAAGGAGGCAGGATGCTTTCCAGAGCTCACAGCTCTTCCTCCAGCCCCCAAGCTGAGGAGAGGGAACCTGCTGCAGTGACCCAGTGGGCTCTCTCCTCCTGCAATGCCAGTGCCTGGCACCCTGCTCCAGGGATCCCACAGGGGCTGGCCCCGGGGCTCTGTCAGCACAGGCAGCAGGCTGGGAGCATGCTGATGGCACCAGAAAGCTGTTGTTTATGTGGCGTGGGGCGTAAACAGCAAACATGCCACGGGAAAGACATGCCCTGCACGGATACAAAGACTGGAAGCAAAATTGTCAGCTTTACAAAACATTCCTCCCTTGCAAGCAGAGAAACCTGGAGGTGTTGAGGCATCCGCAGCAGCTTTATTTATCCAGACGCCTCTAATGTTCATGCTTAGGCAATGTGTCTGCTGCCGAGGCTGGATCACCACACGGAGGTGGTGATCTAAAATGGAAAAAGCAACTTTTCCACAGATTTGGCAGTTTGTCATGGAGAGGAACTAAGTGATGGGTACTTTCCACAGTAGAAAGCAGAACCTGCCAATGCCTGGCCCCTCAGGTACCTCCACCCTGGCTGTTGCTGCCAGGCAGGGCAGTGGCCCTGGACAGGAGGCTGCAGCCCTGTGGGCTCTGTCAGTGCCAGGGCCCTGCCCCGGCTCTGTGCAGCCTGTGAGTGCTGGGAGAAGCAGCCCTGGGTGCGTTCCTCAGTCAGGGATCGCCCAGGGCTCTGTCTCCCTCCATCCCTGGGTGCGTTCCTCAGTCAGGGATCGCCCCGGGCTGTGGCTCCATCCCTGGGTGCGTTCCTCAGTCAGGGATCGCCCCGGGCTGTGTCTCCCTCCACCCCTGGGTGCGTTCCTCAGTCAGGGATCGCCCCGGGCTGTGGCTCCATCCCCCTGCTTCGACCCACTCAGAGGGGCTGGGGCTCAGCCCTGCTGCCACACAGAGCAGTGCACACAGAGCCCAGAGTCCCAAAAGGAAAAACTCGGGGGTCACTGGGGACGGTGAGATTTGTCTCCACGAGGACTCAGCCCATCCTCTAGATCCACAGCTCTCCTGAGGCAACAGGATACTTCTCCCTGGAAACTCCATCCTCCTCCCAGGAGGAGCAGTGCCACTGCTCCCGCCCAGCCAGGTGAGAGGCCGCTCTGCTTTTCATTCTTTTTCTCCGTTGTTCCTCATGTCTGCACCGAGTTGTGGGTGTTGCACAGGAGGAACCTGGTCCCGCCCCGCACTGGCTGCCGGAGCCTGCGGCATCCTCGGTCGTGTCGGGCCGGCGCTTCTTGCCTGTCTCTCCCTGTCAGCATCCTTCTTCCCGAGGAACAAGACAAGTAGTTTTCTGCAGCCGATCGAGCTTCTAGTGCTGAGAAAGCAGGAGCGATGGCTGCTAATGTCTAAGCGGTGCCGCACGCAGCCCTTCGGCTCAGCAGGAGCAGCCAAGCCTGGGATGTCGGGGCGCAAGAGGAAGGAAAAGGGGAGCCGGGGATGGGTGGGGATGGAGCAGGGCGCATTCAGACTCTGCCACAGCCGCTGGGCTTCGGGTCAGCCTGCATGTGGGACACCAGACCCGGCACAGGCGGGGCTGAGCAGCCCCAGCCCGGCAGTGAAATTTAATTCATGCGTCACTTTAAAGCTTTTCCCTCCTACTTACCGGCGGCACGGCGGCGGCCGATGGCTCCCGCTGCCCTTGCCGAGGACAGAAGCGACTGCTACCGGGGGGCACTGCCCTCGGGGAACGATGGCTCGGGCAGAGCGGCTGCGGCTCCTGCTCGGGGCCGGGGCATCCCGAGAGTGTGCTCACCCCGAGTGTGCTCACAGCGCTCCGCTGCCGCTCCCGCAGCCGGGCCGGGGTTCCGAACGGCGCAGCGCTGGCTGCGGGGCACAGCGGGGCAGGGCAGGGCAGGGCAGGGCAGGGCAGGGCAGGGCAGGGCAGGGCAGGGCAGGGCTCGGCGGGCAGCAGGACCGGCCCGGAGCCCGGAGGAAGGGCTGCGAGCCGCGGTACCCCGGCCCGGCCCGGCCCGGCCCGGGGAGGCACCGGGCGGCCGCGGGGCTCCGGGAGGCGCTGACGTCAGGCGCCCGTTAAATAGCGCCGCTCCGCCGCTGGCCCGCACTCCCGCGGAGCAGCGCGGAGCCGCCGCCGCCGGGCGGGCATGGCCGCGGCGGGGCAGCGGGGCCGGGGCGGGCGCGGCCCCCTCGGGCGGCCCGGCCGCGCCCCGCGTAGCCGCGGGAGATGCCGGAGCGGCCGCGCCGGGCCGGGGCCGGGGCTCCGGGCCGGGGCCCGCCGTGCCGGCGGCGCGGCCCCATGGAGCCATGGCGCGTAGGGCGCCGAGCGGGCGGGCCCCGGCCGTGGCTCCGGCTCCGTCCCGGCGCCTGGCGGGAGGGTGCTCGTGCTCTTCACGCTGTCGCTGTCCTGCTCGTACCTGTGCTACAGCCTCCTGTGCTGCTGCGGCGGCCCCGCCGCGCCCGCGCCCGCTGCGCGCCCGCCCGCGCCGCCAACGCCAAGAAACTTCTGCAGCAGCCGCGGCCGTGCGGGCGGGCAGCCCCGAACCCGGCGGGCGGCAGCGCCCCGGGCCCGGCCCGCCCGGGCACCAAGCGCCTGCCCAGGGCCATCGTGGTGGGCGTCAAGAAGGGCGGGACCCGCGCCGTGCTGGAGTTCATCCGGGTGCACCCCGAGGTGCGCGCCCTGGGCACCGAGCCCCACTTCTTCGACAGGAACTACCACCGCGGGCTGGAGTGGTACAGGTGAGGGCGGGGGGCTGCGGGACCGGCCCCCGCCCGCCCTCTTGGGCATCCCTTGTCCCCTACCCCCGTCCCGGAGCATCCCTGTCCCTGAGCATCCCCGTCACAGAGCATCCCCCTCTCTGTCCCGGAGCATCCTTGTCCCGGAGCATCCCCCCGGCCCGGAACATCCCGGTCTCGGAGCATCCCCCTGTTCCGGAGCATCCTCCTGGTTCGGAGCATCCCCGCCGTGCCCTCGCCCCCCGCTGCCCGCCCGTCCCCGCTCCTCTCCCGGCGCTCTCGCTCTCGGTGCGGGCTCGGCTCCGCGTTCCTCGGGCAGTCCATGGAGCCGGCGGGGCGGTCCCGGTGGGCGCTGTCGCCCGGCCGCACTCCGGGAGTTTTCCTTGATCTCCTCTCGCTGTAACCGAGCGGCTCGCGGCTCGGTCCTGCCCGTTCGCCGGGGCTCTCGGCTGTAGCCCCCCGAGCCTGGCCCTGCCGGTGGCACCCGGGAGCCGGCACGGTGCCGGGCATCCATTCCATCCCGTCTGAGGAAACATTTCCTGGGCGGACGGTTCTGCAGGGCGCGAGTGCCTGTGCCCAGGGCGCCCGGCTGCCCTCCCGACCCTGCTCGCTGTGCGCCGGCAGCTCCCGCTGCCCCTTTGATCGCTGCTCTGAGGGGAACTGTCCCTGTCCTCTGCCACCCCCTCTCCCTGAACTCCACTAACTGTGCATCTGTGTGGAATCTCTAATAATGTGCAGAGGTCAGCGAGTGTGTCTCCAGCAGGAGATGGGATTTTGATTTCCACGAGGGTTTCTGTGAGGTGCTCTGGGCGCTCTGGGAGAGGCAGCAGTGCTGCTGTAAGCAGGTCAGAGCGCCCGTGGGCCCGGGGCTGCCCCAGCAGCTCGCCCCCTGCCCCCTCTGGTCCCCCCCCAGTGCACCAGTGAGTGTTTGCTGGGCTGCTCTGGAGTGCTGGGTGTGTTTGGGCGAGGTCCTGGGGCTTGTGCTGGGCGTCAGCCTCGGGGAGCAGAGGGGCCTTGGCCTGGCCCCGGGTGCTGGTAACTCAGAGCAGGGGAGGGTCTCTGGCCCTGCCCGTGTGTCGCAGCAGGGGAGGGACTCTGGCACTGCCCAGAGCTGGGAAAGGGTCTCTGGCCCTGCCCGTGTGTGTCACAGCAGAGGAGGGACTCTGGCACTGCCCAGAGCTGGGAAAGGGACTCTGGCACTGCCCGTGTGTGTCACAGCAGGGGAGGGTCTCTGGCCCTCCCCGTGTGTCACAGCAGGGGAAGGGACTCTGGCCCTGCCTGTGTGTCACAGCAGGGGAGGGACTCTGGCCCTGCCCGTGTGTCACAGCACCGTGCTGGCTGGAGGAGGCACGGTGGGGCCACCCCACGCTCCCTTCCCTCCATCCCAAGAGCAGTTTCCTGGCAGACATGGTCCCAGTTCCCAGGCAGGTCAGTGCTCAGTGCAGTCAGTGTGACACAGTGCTCAGTGCTGGCTCTGCTCAGGTCCTGGCAGCTGGATGGAGCCTTGAGAGGCACAGCGTGGAGAGAACAGTCTGCAGCACTGCTGCCCCGTGTCCTGCTGGGTCACAGCCCACCCTGCAGCCAGGAATGAGCAGATCCTTGGGTGCCAGCACTGGGGGCAGGTGACAGGAGAGCCAAGACAGGCACAGGTGAAGCTCACTGTAGGTATTTCCCACTCCTAGGGCTGTCCTGCATTGCCCTGTTCCTGCTACTCTTCAGAGAGTAGCTACAGCAATATCCTTCCCCTGCTCCTGCCCCTTGGCAGGTCTGTGTCACTCCCACACCTTCCCCCCAACATCAGGCTCTGTCACCATCCTGCACCCCCTAAAAGGCAGCAGCTGTGGGAGCCCTGCAGCACAGGCATGTGAGGACAGTGCAGTCTCTGGGAGACACCCAGAGTGGCAGGATGGGCGATGGAGAAGAATTTGGGTCCTGGCTGAGCCCCTCACTCAGAGGGAGCTGCCTGGGCTCAACACCTAGCTGGGAAGCACCCCCCCAAATCCTGAGCTGGGATCCTTCCCTGCTCCGTGTGTCTGTGGCTGATCTGAGTTGTTTGTTTCCCCTGTGTGCTGTCAGCGTGGGCAGAGCGGGCTGGGAGCCTCATGGGCAGGGCAGGGCTGAGCCTGTGCCACTGCTCCCTTCTGAGCCTTGGGGCTCAGAGCCTGCCCTGGAGGCAGGGACAGACCCTGGGTGGGGGGACAGACCCTGCCTGGGCACACAGGAGCTCCTGTGCACACCCTGGGGCACAGAGCCTGCCCTGGAGGGAGGGACAGACCCTGGAGAGGGGACAGACCCTGCCTGGGCACACAGGAGCTCCTGTGCACACCCTGGGGCACAGAGCCTGCCCTGGGTGGGGGGACAGACCCTGCCTGGGCACACAGGAGTGGTGCTGATGCTGCCACGGGCAGGGGCTGTGTCCTGTCCCCTCACTGGGCACTGAGGGGCTGCACAGTGTGGACAAGGGGTCTGTGACCAGGAGGGATGCAGGCAGTGGCAGGGGGGCTGTGGAGGGGGTGGGAGCCTGGCCAGGTGAGCAGTGCCTGCCCTGCCCTGCCCTGGCTGTGTCTGGATTGATGGAGAGATCACGCTGGAGCAGCGGAGCCTCCAGATTAGTTCAGCTAAAACAATTAAATGACACTTCCTTGGTTTTATTACCTTTTTATTTTTAAACTGACAAATGTGCCAAAACTTAAGCACAGAGGCTGCTAAAGTATAAAACGTGGAATTGATTTTCCTGCCTGCAGCTGGAGCAATTAAAAGTGGAGCAGGTCTAACCCCCAGCGGGATCAGCTCCTGTGGCTCTGCCAAGAGCCTGGAGCAGGAGAGCAGGGCCCTGCCCTGGCCATGGCCAGGAGGGGCAGAGCAGGGGCTGGGGCAGCAGGTGGGCTGTGAGGATGGCAGGGGCTGCCTGCCAGGACCCAGAGCAGGGGCTGTGCCTGTGCAGGGGGGTGGCTGCAGGCTGCTCACAGCACAGACCCCTTGCAAAGGCAAAGGCATTCCCTGACCATCCCTCCTGCCTGCAGCAGCCCCTGGCTGCCAGGTCAGCCGTGTCTGTCCCTCCTGCCCCAGTGGGCACCAAGTGGACACACCCAGCTGCTCTTTGGTGCAGTCACAAGAAGGCTGAGAACAGAGCCCCTTGGATGCTCCAGTTACACTGGTTACCCTTTTCTCACATTTCCCCTGCCCTGGCATTTCTCTGAGGCAGAGCTGGCAGAGCTGGCAGGAGGGGACAGCTCCTCATCTGCCTGTCCTTGCCTCTCCAAGTGTCCCACTGGTTGCCAGCTGCTCTCGGGGTGCTGCCGTGGCCCCAGAGCAGGGCAGGCCAGGCCCTGGCAGCTCCTGGGGCTGCTCTGGCCCCACAGCCCCCGTGCTGCTCCCAGCCCCACCAGCCTCTGAGCCACCTCATCAGCTGCACACACACTACAGGAAAGGTATTTTTAGCAAGGTCTGTTTTAAGACAACTGAAACCAAACAGCAGCTACTGGGGGATATTGATTCATTACCAATCCTGCACTAAATGTTCAATATTGAGCTTTTTCCTGCTGCAAGCAGTGTGGGCCAATAACCTTCAATATTTTCCAGAACACAGGGAAGATGCTGTGATTTAAATTGCCGTTAATTTCGAGCAGTGGCTCTAATTGCAGCATCTCGGGGTGCAGTTCTCCTCCTCAGGATTCCTGAGTGATCCGTGGGATGCTCCAGAGAGGGCAGCAGGCTGAGCCTGGCTCCCACCTGGCTCAGACCCACCTGCCTGCACCCCCTGATGCCGGGGGGGCTCCTGGGCCGAGCCTGGCTGCCCAGCCCGGGTCAGGGAGCCCGGGCACTGCTGCAGCTCTGCCCTGGGCAGGAGCCCAGCGAGTGTGCCTGTGTCCCCCTGTGTCCCCTCTGTGTCCCCCCTGTGTCCCCGGCCTGTGGGAGGGCAGGCAGCGGCACAGCCGCTCCCTGCAGACGCTAATTGATGCTAATTGACGCTAATTGCTGCCGGCTAATGGCCGGGCTGGCTCGCACACAAATGGGAGCCCATTAGGCTCTGCCCGGCACACGTTTGTGGGCTTTACTGACAGCGCGTGTGGCTAAAGGTAATTAGTGAGGAGAGAGGAAGGCAGCAGCTTCAGGGATGCTTTGAAATTTCCTTGAGTTCAGAGAGTGCCCTGGCTCTGGGGAGTGGGTGTGGGGGTCCTGGCAGAGCCTGGTGCATGGTCAGTGCCCGTGGAGGGCAGCGAGCCTGGGGCTGCCATGGCTGGGGACAGCAGTGCTGCTGTGCTGGGAGCCCTGCTGTGCTGCCCCAGCATGGACCAGTGCTGCCCCAGCATGGACCAGTGCTGCTGAACCTTCACTGGGGCCAGGGGCAGCAGTGCTGCTGTGCTGGGAGCCCTGCTGTGCTGCCCCAGCATAGACCAGTGCTGCCAGAGCCTCACTGGGGCCAGGGGAGCTTCTTCCCTCCCAGAGGAGCTGGGCACAGCTCACATGGTCCCAGCCTTTGGCATTAAGGATGTGTGTCCCAGCTCTGTTCTCCTCGTTTGTCAGTGCTGCAGTGTGTTCTCACCTTTGCTTTGGAAGCACCAAATCCAGCTCTGGCACCCCGTGGGCCTGGCTGCCCTGAGGCTGGTGGGGAAGGACAGCTGGCCCTGGTGGCCCTGGTGTCCTGGCCACAGGGTGTGCCGGGGGTGGCTGGGCCAGGGCTGGGGGCCAGAGCTGGCCACAGGGCCCCTGGCTGACAGGGAGCCTGCAGGAGCCACTCCTGCCCTGGGGAGGATTTCTGCTGGCTTGTGCTGTCCCTCTGCCTCTTGCACTCACCTGGCACAGGGAGGTCACCAAGTGGCCACTGTGGCTCTGGCACAAGCCGCTAACGTGGAAATTGGAGCAGCTGGGGCACATGCAGTGCTGTTAAAAACGAGTATTCAGGTTTGAAGTTTCACCTGTGGAAGGAGTTGCCCTGGAAATGGGGAAGGGGGAGGCTCCAGGCTGTGCCTCTGAGCAGAGAGGGCTGAGAGCTGGGCTCTTGCAGGGATCCTCATGCCCTGCTCCCTCCCAGCTCCCAGAGTCACACAGAGGTGTGTGTGAGCGAAGGGCAATGGCAGCGTGCCCTTTGGAAAGGAAACTCTTGACTTAAAGGACACTGCAAATCTCTGGAGCATTTAAATGATTAAAAATGAATCAGCAACAAAGTTAATTACTGTGTTCGCTCTGCTTTTATGCATGGAAATGTCCCTCATTAGCTGTCTGCAAGCGCTGGTGTAAATTCTTTGAACATAAACATTTATTAAAGGGAGCTGCTCCATCATTAAATCCTGGCTGCTGCGGGGCCCTTGTTGGTGTTTGAGCTGTGGCTGTGGTGCTGTCCCTGCAGCCTGGGCTGCAGCCAGCCTGTCCTGGCATGGCTGTGCCCCCTGGGCCAGCTGCTGCCAGCCTGCAGTGCCAGCCAGGGCTGGGGACCCCTGGCAGTGCCAGCCAGGGCTGGGGACCCCCTGGCAGTGCCAGAACAGCATGGCATAACATGGGGTGACAGGACTGACCCAGGGCTGGGGTGGCACAAACTGACCCAGGGCTGGGGTGACAGGACTGACCCAGGGCTGGGGTGGCACAAACTGACCCAGGGCTGGGGTGGCACAAACTGATCTAGGGCTGGGGTGGCACTCTCGGTGGGCACTGCCCTCCCCTCTTATCTGCAATATCTCAATTGTTCGCTGAGGTTTTGTTGGGTTCCTCCCTGGGAGAGCGTTTCACGCGTGTTCGACATCAAAGCAGCGCCGGCAGGGAGGGAGCGCATGTTTCTTTAATGTGGGAGTGTTGTAGGGGCCGCAGGGTGCCCAAAGGCAGATTATAACACAATTAATAATTCAGGGCTGCAAAGGTGCTGGGGAGGAGTTAACCCCTTCAGGGCCAGGCGCTGCCTTGCTGCTGCCGCAGCCGGGTCAGGCTCGGTGCTGCTGCTGCCAGCAGCCCTGGGGTGCTGGGTTTGGGGGGCTGTGCTGGCTCTGGGGCCCCCAGGGCATGGCTGGGCACAGCAGGGAACAGCAGCTGCCCTGGGCTCTCCACGTGTGTCCCCACGCCAGCAGCGTGGGCAGACAGGACCTGTGAATGTGGGCTGGAGGGAGTGCTCGTGCCCACATCAAATTCACTGGAGGGCTTTGAGAGCTGGGCAGCTCTAGTGAGAGTAATCTCTGATTCAGGAGGAATTAATGCTGTCCCTGCAGCCAGAGCAATGTGCTGTGCCCCAGCCATCCTCCCCCCCATGTCACTCAGACATCACTGTCCCCACGCTGGCAGCAGCTGGCTCAGCACATGCCAGGAGCCAAGGGCAGCTGGGGACACCAGTGGGGACACAGGACGTGTCCATGGGGCCACAGGACGTGTCCATGGGGCACCAGGAGCAGCTCCTGGCTGAGCCCTGGCCAGCAGCTGTGGCACTGTGGGCCAGCACCAGGAACCTTCACAGCTACAACTGCCAGCCTGGGCATTAAAGCTGTGTGACATGCTATTTGTATGCAAATAACCCTGCAAATGCAGAAGTCCAAAAATATTATTTTAAAGTCTGGTGTAATTAAGTTTGCCATGCACTTTCCTGCTCCTGCAGCCCTGGGGATCCTGCTGTTAGTGGGAAAATGAATGCCTGGATGACATCTCTCCCCCTTGCATGGCTTCACTGGTGATTTATTTATCTGCCCGTGCTGTGTTTTGTTGTCTCAGCAGTCTCTGTTGCTCAAGAGCAGCAAACACTGGGAGTCCATTTAAAAAAAAACAACTCTTGTCTCATTTCAGTAATTTACTATGCAGAGGTTTTGTGTTTTTCATAATGAATTAGAACCTGTAATTTTGCATTTTGAATGCATGGACCTAATAACTCACGTAATGAAAGTCTAACAGGTTTGAGGATGAGCCATTAATGAAACAGCAGTTTTATGATACTCCACAATGTATTGTAATAGTGAATCACTTACAGAGGTGTCCTGAGCTGATTTATGATGGAACTTGTTTGTGATGTGGAGATAGAGCCACGTGCCTGCACTGGGTTAGCACCTGCTGCTGGTCATTAGCAATGGGGATGGTAATGGGGATTTATGGGGTTTGAAGAAGAGCAGTGGGAAAGGCCAGTTAAGAGCTCAGGTACCTCACTGAACCAGCCCTAATTTATGCTGACTAATGAGTTTGTTTTCTCTCAGATTGGGAAGCTGGAGTGGTGGAGAGTGTGTGGGACAGGGCCCTCAGCACGTGCCAGCAGCGGTGGCACCACGTCCTGCATGGTCCCTCCCTGTCCTCTTGTCACACAGGGTGTCGTGGGCTGCTGCTGGGGCTGCTCCCAGTCAGGTCTCTCATCAGCCCAGTGCTGCTGGCCATGGGCTGAGTTCTAGGGGTGCTGGAGGTGCCAGGTCCTGGGCACTGCATTGGCACCCCTCGTGCTGGGGTGCCAGCGTGGCCCTGGCAGCTGTGCCGGGTTTGGGGCACGGATAACTCAGTGCCTTGTGCTCTCCTGGGGGGTGCTGCAGACAGGGATGGGGTCAGGGATCCTGCAGACAGGGATGGGGTCAGACAGGGATGGGTTCAGGGATGGGGTCAGGGGTGGCTGCAGACAGGGATGCTGTGTTTGCTCTCCCTGCTGCTGCTGCCCTGGAAGTCGCTGGGGCACCCAAGGCTCCAGGGCAGGGGAAGTGGCTGCAGTGCCAGTGCCAGGCCCCTGTGCAGGGACAAGCACCACTGCAGGTCCAGTGCCTGGGGTGTGCTGTGGGGGCTCACAGGGAGCTGAATTCGGGCTGTGCCTGCCACAGGGTGTGGCACTAAGGTGTGGGTGCAGCAGAAGGGTGCTGGCCTCATCCTGGCTGCCGGAACCCCGTGCCCACCCCAGCCAGGCATTCCCTACCTGCTCCCTGCCTGCTCCAGCCAGGGCACCTCCAGTGACATCCATCTGACTGCAGTGGATTTGATAGTTTACTCTGGTAATACAAGACCAATTTATAAATCTTTCCATCCCATTAGTTTTTATTTGATTTGGATGTTCAGATGTCAAAGCAAATGATTTAATTAGTGCTAAGCTGTGCTGCAGGGATGCTGCATTTCCCCCAGCCCGGTGCTCCTTGCCTGGCCTGCAGCCCTGCTCTCAGTGCCACAACCAGATGGTTTGTGGGGCCCATTTGGAGCTCCTGGGCCTGCTCAGGGGCTGGTGGGGTGGGTGATGGCCACAGCCCTGGGCAGCTCCCACAGCAGAGTGGCACAGCCCCTGTCCCTTGCTCCCCAAGGCTCCTCGTGGTGCTGGTGTGGCACAGGCAGCACGTTCCTGTGTCCTGGCCCTGGACACACACACATATCCTGGGTGTGGAGCTGCCAGTGCCCCATCCTCTGCCCAGGCTGTGCCCTGTCGTGTCCCCTGTCCCCCTGGAAGTCATCGGTGGCCAAGGTCCTGCGCAGCTGCTGAGGGCTCTGTGCTGCTCTGCCCCACGGAGGGGACATGTCACCACCTGCTGGTGCCTGTCGCAGCCCCTCCCTCAGCCTGGCCCTCCCCCTGTGCCTGCAGGAGCCTGATGCCCCGCACTCTGGACAGCCAGATCACGGTGGAGAAGACCCCCAGCTACTTTGTCACCAAGGAGGCGCCGCGGCGCATCTTCAACATGTCGCGGGACACCAAGCTGATCGTGGTGGTGCGGAACCCCGTCACCAGGGCCATCTCTGACTACACCCAGACCCTCTCCAAGAAGCCGGACATCCCCACCTTCGAGGGGCTGAGCTTCCGCAACCGCAGCCTGGGGCTGGTGGACACGTCGTGGAACGCCATCCGCATCGGGCTGTACGCGCTGCACCTGCAGAGCTGGCTGCAGTACTTCCCCCTGTCCCAGATCCACTTCGTCAGCGGGGAGAGGCTCATCACAGACCCCGCCGGGGAGATGGGCAAGGTGCAGGATTTCCTGGGCATCAAACGGGTCATCACGGACAAGCACTTCTACTTCAACAAGACTAAAGGCTTCCCGTGCCTCAAGAAGTCGGAGAGCAGCGGCCTGCCCCGCTGCCTGGGCAAGTCCAAGGGCAGGACTCACGTGCAGATCGACCCCGAGGTGATCGAGCAGCTTCGGGACTTTTACAGACCTTACAATATCAAATTCTATGAGACAGTCGGGCAGGACTTCAGGTGGGAGTGAGCGCCTGCGAGCAGAGCTGCAGGGACAGGAGGCTGCAGGGACAGTGACATGGGGCTGCAGGGACACGGGGCTGCAGGGACAGTGACACGGGGCTGCAGTGACAGGAGGCTGCAGTGACAGTGACACGGGGCTGCAGTGACACAGGGCTGCAGGGACAGTGACACGGGGCTGCAGGGACAGTGACACGGGGCTGCAGGGACAGGGGGCTGCAGTGACAGTGACACGGGGCTGCAGGGACAGTGACACGGGGCTGCAGTGACAGGAGGCTGCAGGGACAGTGACACGGGGCTGCAGTGACACAGGGCTGCAGTGACAGTGACACAGGGCTGTAGTGACACGAAGCTGCAGGGACACGGGGCTGCAGGGACAGGGGGCTGCAGTGACACGAGGCTGCAGTGACACGGGGCTGCAGTGACACAGGGCTGCAGGGACAGTGACACGGGACTGCAATGACACGGGACTGCAGTGACACGGGGCTGCAGGGACAGTGACACGGGGCTGCAGGGACACAGGGCCAGGACCCCCCTGCCCATCCTGCCCAGAATGCTGAGCAGGGGCAGGTGAGGGGTTCCTGTCCCTTAGGGGTGTGCAGCGCTCCAGGTAAGGAAGAGTCAAGTCCTGCTGCAGCCACCAAGCCCGGGGCGAGTGCCCAGCAGCACTGCCTGTCCCTGCAGGTCCCTGTGGCCTCTGTGGGGTCCTGTTTGCCCTCAGCACCACACAGTCCCCAGGGCCATGGTGCTGGCCCCATCCCTCCAAAGCACATCCCTGTGTGTCCCTGGGCAGTGGCACTGGGACTGTCCCTGGCAGCCCCTCCTGGGCAGGCAGAGCTGCAGCCACTGCCCTCTGCCTCTGTCACATGTGAGGACAGTGAGATGTGTCTGCCTGACCAAGAAGTCTATGGGAAATGTTGTACTGATATTTTGTCCTGTGAATAAAGCACAGAATCCTGCTGTTACGGGTACTTTAGTGGCACTAGTGTCCTTGTTCAGCTTGTGATCCCTTCATGTAAATAAAGTGGCTTCCACCAGTCCCTATGCATGGGCTGTTCTTAGGCCAGGGCTGGGCAGAGCTGGGGGCCATGGGGAGCCCCCAGACCCGACACAAGCCAAGGGACATGTGGCACAGCCCTGCCTGGGGCCATGCCAGGGGTGGGGATGTCTCAGAGGATGCACAGTGGCTGTGTAGGGATGCAGCACACCTTGGACCAGTCTGCAAGGCCTTACTGTGAGTGATGAGTAACCAGTGAGCTCCAGTGGGAAAAAACTGCAGTTAATTAGTGGGCACCTAAGAGAGCCCCATCTGCATCTGTGCCACTGCCAGGCACAGGAGAGACACAGCAGCCAGGGGACCCAGGGGCAGTCATGGGCAGGTGGAGGACAGAAGGGAATCAATGGCCATGGACAGGAAAATGGGAGATTTGCTTGTATGATTTTTCCTTTAAAGGAGAAAAACATTCACAGCGAGACTCACAAATCCCAGCCTCACAGTAGAAAAGCCATTTCCAATCCACTCCAAGGAGGCAAAAGGTGCCAGGTTAGATTGATCCTCCTGACAATACTGTATTAGTGGGAAATTAGAGCTGGAGCCTGAGGAAACTGCTGCGATATCAAACAATTACTTTACATTTGTCCTTACAAATGGAGGGAGCAGAAATGTGCTTAAATCAAGCATTAGCTTTCCAAAGGGTGAGCAAATGAGGGCGCAGGCAGGGCTGCACTGAAAATGCAGAGCACATTAGGAGCTCTTGAAAAATGGCTTGAAAAGCCCCAAGCAGGCAATGTGCATGCCAGGGAGGCAGGGCAGGGGTGTGGTGAGGATGGGAGGGTTTGGGGAGGTGCTGGAGTGCTGCTGGTTTGGTGACTGGTACCGAGCAGAGGGGCTGCCAGGGGGAACCCTCTGCTTGCCCAGCCTGGGCTCCCCCACCCAGGGCACAGGGACAGGAGCTCTGCTCTCAGGGCTGTCCCGCAGCCCCAGCTGCCCCCACAGCACAGCCACTGCCCTGGGGTGAGCTGTGTTGTGATGGGTTCACTCAGGCCTGAACCCCAGAGAGCAGCTGTTCAATATTTATCAGCTCGTAAATAGATAAACACAATGGATGTGATTCAAGTGGTGCCTGATCCTGCTGGTGCTGAAGAGCTCTTGAGAGGAGCTGGGCCAAGGGAATCCTTCAGTGCCCCTCTCAGCACTGCTGCCCAGAGGAGCAGAGCCAGGCACATCCAGGGGGGCACAGCAGCCCCTCCTCACTGGGACCATCCCAGGGTCCAGGATCGGATCTTTGGCACAGTGTCCCCATCAGCTCCTCACCTGGTGGGGACAGCCTGACCCAAGAGGGAGCACCACGTCCCCAGTGTCCCCCAAAGTGTGAGCTCAGGCTGTGACACTGCAGCAGCTCCTTAAACTCAGTCCTGGTGTTTCCAGGTGCACAGGGATAACAGCGTTGTTATCCCTCTGACCAAGGCACGATCACAGCACCGTGAGCACAGAGAAAATTTGATTAACTTCTTATGGAGTTACTATGATTCAATTTGACTGCTGGCTCCGTGTTTCCTGGCAGCAGGCAGAGTCCTGGCAGGGGCTGTGGGGGACTGCCAGCCCTGTCCCTGCTGTGTGCTCCTCACACGCCTCCTTCCACGCACAGAGTGGGCAGCGGGTAATTGCAGTGGTTGGGGGAGCCTGCAGCCCCTCGGAGGCGCTGGGTGCTCGGGGCAGCTGCGGTTCACACACTGCCAAGTGGGGCAACTTTCCTCCTCTTGTTTCATCAGCCTGCAGCGAGGAGCAGCAGCACGGGGTCGGTGTGAGCCAGGGCTGTCCGTGCTGCCCTGAACAGCTGGGTGGGCACAGCTGGGTGGGCACAGCTGGGTGGGCACAGCTGGATAGAGCTGGGTGGGAACAGCTGGGTGGGCACAGCTGGGTGGGAACAGCTGGGTGGGCACAGCTCCCCGGGTTCCCCTGCTCACGATCATTAACACATCCCAAACTCTGGAAGTTCTCCTCGTTCCTTTCCGAGCCCTGCCCAGCGCTCCAGGAGCAGCAGCACCCGATGGCATCGCTGCTGAATTCTGGGCATCGCTGCATCACTCATTACCGGGCAGCTAATTAGCTGGCTGGGCCAATTAGTGGCTCCTGCACAGGCAGGGCTGCGGGCAGCAGGGGGCTGGCACTCGCCAGGGGCCAGGGGCCACACACAGATCAGTGGCTGTGGGATGCTGCTGCCAGATCAGAGGAAAGGGGAGCTGTACCTGGGGCTCTGACCCCACCCAGCCCAGGGGAAAGGGGAGCTGTACCTGGGGCTCTGACCCCACCCAGCCCAGGGGAAAGGGGAGCTGTACCTGGGGCTCTGACCCCACCCAGCCCAGGGGAAAGGGGAGCTGTACCTGGGGCTCTGATCCCACCCAGCCCAGGGGAAAGGGGAGCTGTACCTGGGGCTCACACCGTGTGGTGCTGAGTCCCAGCCAGCCCTGAGCATGGGGCCAGGCCAGCTCAGCTCCCCTGTTGTGAACAAGTGTTTTAGGATTTTAACACCTCACCAGGCTCACTCACAGCATCCCTGCTCCTGCAGCCAGCACAGGCTGAGGACAGCAAACGTCCCTGGCATGCTCCAGTGGCTGGAGATAAGGACAGCTTAGGGATAAATATTTACCCAGTGACTGAATGGCTTCAACTGAGTTCATTCCTATTAGAGAATCTGTTAGTAATTATCTGAAGACTCGTTATTACCTGGGGACCTATAATCTCCCACAGTAATGAGTTCAAGTGGCTGCTGTGGCATATCAAGCAGCAAAGGGAAGGTGGGAAGGGGCTGCTGCCATTGCAGCAAGGGCAGGGCAGGGCTCAAGGACAATGGAGCTGGCTCAGCTTTGGGCACCTGGCACTGTGGCACCATGGCCATGGGGCACAGAGCTGCCACTTCCTCCCTGCAGCAGCTCAGGGATGAGCCCTGGGCTCAGGCAGGTCCAGGCAGAGCTCAGAGAGGCCAAAGCTGAGACCTGAGTGCAGCTGCTGCATGCCCAGGGACGTGCTCCAGGACACAGCCCCTGGGCCAGGCTGGTGACTGCCAGCTCCAGCAGCAGCCCTGGTGGTGGCTCTGTGCCCCACACAGCTGGACTGGGGCAGCGTTGTGCCAACCCTGCCACCCACAGGGACTAAATCTGCAAACCTGAACCCTCTTTGTGTGACTCAACTGAAACAAGGTACCTGAAGAGCAGGATGCAGGGCAGGGCAGGTGCTGGCAGACCCCAGACGTGCAGGGGAGGAACAGCCCCTCGTGGGGCACATGTGCAGAGGGACAGTCCCCAGGGCACTGCCCTCCAGGCCATGCCCAGCCACACCCTGCAGGGCACAGCAGCTCTGTGCCACAGTGTGGGACTGCCTGAAACAGCAACACAGCAGGGGAAGGGCCCAGGAGGGACTGAGGTGAGTTACTCTGTGCTGATCCTGTGCAGAATCCAAACTGGCAGCCAGAACAATCCTTGTGCACCTCTCCCTGTCACACACCATGGGTCCCTGGCTGGGCATGGCCGTGGTGGCAGCTCAGGCTCACACCAGGCTCCGTGGTCCCTCCTCTTTGCTCCTTCCCTCTCCACCTTCTCCAAGTGCTGGCAGATCCTGGTGGATTTGTGTGTTTTAAATAAATGTCTTTATTCATTTAAAATACACTAGTTTTATTTAAAACACCCAAAGAGGCTCCTGCTCTCAGCCCCACCTCTGCCACAGAGCTGCGTGTGACACTGCTGTGTTTAGTCACAGCACTGTTATGAGACCAATCCATTCATTTAGCTCTAATCTCCAAAACAAAGATAAAATTACGTGATTAAGATCTAATTAAAGTCTAACTACCCCCACCATTAATCACTTCAGCACAACTTTAATGGATGCCTCTCGAAGCCGTCACGCATTTGGTTTCCCTCTGTGGCCACTGATTTCCCTGCAGGGACTGGCTCTGCCCAGGCTGATGTTTGCTCTCACTGCCTCTGATTTGGCTGGGGACCACTAAAAATGTTTACATGTGAGCAAGGAGCTCAGAAATCCATTTCTAACCAGACAGAAAATTTCATTTGACAAGCTCATTCAGATGTGCTGTGTCTCTGCAGAGCTGAGTGGAGCAGGGGGGCAGCTCAGCCCCCACCAGCCCCAGCCCCAGCCCCAGGCAGGGACAGCCAGCAGTGCCATGGGCCTGTGGGGCACACAGGCTGCTTGGAGCCCCAGTGCCTGGTGGCCAGAGCTGCACTAAATGCCACCAGCTCTCCTTGAGGAGAAAAAGCAAATTAAAGCCTTTCTCACAGCTCCTGGGTTGTCCACCCTGAGGCTCAGCCCTACAATAATGCTGATGGAGAATATTGTCACGGTCCTCTTTCCCAGCAAATCACTGCCTGTCACTGTCCCAGCACTGTCCCTGCCCAGACCAGCACAAACACTTTAATGTCCTCCCTTGCAGCTTGGCGAGGCAGAGACTCTGCCAGGGGCTGCCTCCCCAGCACCAGCAGCACTGGAAGAACTGCAAGTCCAAATTATTAGTGCAGTAGCCACCCCACTGCTAATGGCATCTGGTCTGGGGGAGCAGCTCAGGGATCCCCCCACCTGCAGCCCCACAACTCTATGGGATTAGCCAAGGGCTCCCCTTACCTGCAGCCCCACAGCTCCATGGGATCCCCCCACCTGCAGCATCCAGGGCAGGATGCTCTGCCCCTGCCAGCTGAGGGGTGGCCAGGCTGCCAGCCCAGCCCAGGTCCAGCCCAGCCCAGCCCAGCCCAGCTCAGCCCAGCCCAGCCCAGCCCAGCCCAGCCCAGCCCAGCCCAGCCCAGCCCAGCCCAGCCCAGCCCAGCCCAGCCCAGCCCTCTGTGGGCTCAGCACAGCACAGGAACATCCAGGTGAGCACAGAGCAGTGCTTCCCCTGGGGAGGGCACATCAGCACAGCTTCCCTGCTGCTCAGCCATGTGGGACAGATGGAAATGGGCCTTGTGGGAAACCAGGCAAAGGAAGCTTACAGCCCATTTAGGTTTGTTCTGTGTCTGTTTTCTGCAGAGGGATGTGCAGTTTTCCTGACAGTGGCACATTAAGTGCACACACATCCTCTGGGGATGGCAGCTCTGCAACAGGTACCTGAGAGGCTCCATGGGAGGGAAGATTATCATCATTAATCACCACTGGGAAACAAGGCACTGTCCCCAAACTGCAGCCCTGTGTGATGGGGACTGTGTACACACGGAGCCATACGTCAGGGGAATGATCCCTGCATGACTCAGCCAAGAGGAGATAAAGGAATTGAAATTCAGGAGTGCTGCTGGTTTACATCTTCAGAGACGAGCTCCTGAAAACACTGATTCCAACACAGCCAGGCTCTCAGCTGGGCCCTGCCTCAGGAGCTGGACAAGCACAGCCACTGCTCTGGGAAATGCAGAGCAGCAGGACAAGCCCAGGGCACAGGAGGGCTGGTGGTGCCCAGGGAGCTGCACGGGGATCCCGGTGCCAGCAGCTCCCTCACCCTGTGCCAGGCTCACTGGGAAGCTCTGGCTGCCCCAGCCAGCTGCCCAAATTCCCTCGTGCCAGCCTGCCTGGCACAGAGCTGGTGAGGGGAAGGCAGGAAGGGCGTTGGCACTGGGCTGTGGGGCAGAGGATGCTGCAGAGCAGCTCCACTCCCTCCCTGCCAGCTCCAACAGGCCACGGCTCACCCCCACACAGGACAGGGCAAACTTCAAAAGGGGAGAAAATGTTATTCCTCAGAGTTAATATTCCCCTGCAGATCTTACTCTGCTCATTATTCTGGTCGTTACTTAAGCAGCAGCTGCTCGTCACTGGCAGTTTGGTGCTGAGAAGGGCTGAGTGCAAGAGGCTAATTTATTTTCTTTTAGTGCTTCTCATCCATGGCAGCCCCTGGCTGCTCCTCACCACTGGAAACCAACCGGAGGCATTTCAGATATTTCTAATGTATGACAGCAACTGGGAAACAGAAATTACCCTCTCTGAAATAATTCCTGAGACAGATTTCTTTTGGCACTTTGCAATGGAGACGCAGAGGCAACGCGAGCTGCATGTGCTAGTTTGCTTTTCCTGGGCAATTTATGAGCCCCACCATCTGGTTGGAGCTTGTTCCTCTCCCCAGACCAGCACACCTCGTGTGAGGGGCAGCACCCGGGGGCACCTGGAGCACAGAGGAGACACCAGGGGCTTTCTGCAGCAGTGCTCCAGCAGCCCTGGCACTGCCACCCCTGGCACTTTCTGCCACGTGGGGTTTGCTGAGCCAGGCTCCAGCCTGGATGGTGACACTGGGGGCATGTGGTGGCCCCGTTGGAGTGACCAGTGGGTCCCAGCCCTGCAGGGCACTGGGTGCAGGGGCAGCAGGGCTCGCTCCCCCTGCCCTGCCCACCCTGGCAGCCGTCCCCTGGCTCCACCCCAGAGCTGCCACCGTGCCATGATGGGTCCCTGCTGAGATCCAGGGCAGGAGACAAATGCTCTGCTCAGGGTGTGCTGCCTTCACTGCACCTGCTCAGCCCAAATGAAATTAAAATATTGACAGAAACAATTTCCAGAGGGAACTGGAAGCGTTGGTGGTGGTGCTGGAGCCAGTCCTCAGCCTGGCTGCCTGTGCTGTCACCCTGCAGGAGCCTCCCCCAGGCAGGCAGCCCTGCCCAGTGCTCTGCCCTGGCACCTCCTGCCAGGGCCCCAGAGCTTTGGGCACTGCTCCTGCTGCTTTCAGGACACTCTGAATCAGTTCCATGCAATAACTTGAATGAAGCCAACTCGGTGTTTTGTGCACACACATTTTCCCCAGGGCTGTGGGGAGGGGAGCTCTTGTCCCTGTGCCAGCCAGGTGATTCCCTGCCCCAGAGCAGCTCTGATGTCTCTGCTCCCCTCACACTGCCCAGCACTGGCTGTTCCTGCCCCACAGCACCACTGCTCTCACACCTGGACCCACTCACAGCCCCCAGGAGGATTCTGCCATCTCCACCCAGCTGCAGAACGAGACTTTCCCTCCCCATTCCTCAGTCCTGCACTCCAACCCATTTTCATCACTTATTCCCCAGGGCCCTGTGGCACTGAGGGGAGCACAGGCCATTTCTGTGCCACCACCAAGCTCAGAACCTCATCAAAGAATGAAATCAGGTCGGTTTGACAGGACCTACTTCTGCTCAACCACGCTGACAGGCATGAATTTATATTCCCAGGCTCTAATTCTCCCATTAATTGAATTTTGCAGTGATTTTTCCACATGTTTGCCCAGGATTAATGTCAGGCTAATTGGATGCAGTTGTCCAAACCATCTCACTCACTCACTCTGCTGTCTCTCCTCCCTCCCAACTCTGGGCTCCAGCTCTTCAGGATCAAGGGGGAAGCTCCAAGGGGAGCTGCTTCTGACCCTGAGAGGCTGAAACCTCTCTCTGAGGGCCAGGCTGCCCAGGACCCACCCTGCTCTGCCCACCACAGTCCTGCAGGGCTTGCAGAGCTGCTGCTTTCCTTGTGCTTTTCTTTTTTTTTTTTCTCCCACTTGAAACTTTCTTCTTGAGCAATTAATAGATAATTTGCATCTTGCAGATTAATAATTTTTTAAAAACGTTTTTAATGAAGGTGCCTGGCTGCACACATACCTGTGTGTGCCACCAGTCCCAGCTCTCACCATATAAACCACTGTGCTTGTGGGAAAGCTGATTGAAGGTAATCATGGCAACCTCATTAGTCCTCATTTACATCAGTTACACCAAGAAATTTCCTATCCTTTGATCCTGGCCATCACAGTCCATGAGACCCCTCTGCACATTGAGCTCAAAGGCAGGAGCACAACTCAGCTCTGCACGAGCCAACCCCTGAGCTCTGCTCTGGGCCACAAGAACAGTGCTGGACACAAGAACAGTGCTGGGCCAGAAGAGCAGTGCTGGCCACAAGAGCAGTGCTGGGCCACAAGAACAGTGCTGGGCACAAGAGCAGTGCTGGTCACAAGAACAGTGCTGGCCACAAGAGCAGTGCTGGCCACAAGAACAGTGCTGGCCACAAGAACAGTGCTGGGCACAAGAGCAGTGCTGGCCACAAGAACAGTGCTGGGCCACAAGAGCAGTGCTGGCCACAAGAACAGTGCTGGCCACAAGAGCAGTGCTGGCCACAAGAACAGTGCTGGCCACAAGAACAGTGCTGGGCACAAGAGCAGTGCTGGGACACAAGAGCAGTGCTGGGACACAAGAACAGTGCTGGCCACAAGAGCAGTGCTGGGCACAAGAACAGTGCTGGGCACAAGAGCAGTGCTGGGCCACAAGAACAGTGCTGGGCACAAGAGCAGTGCTGGGCCACAAGAACAATTCTGGGACACAATAACAGTGCTGGCCACAAGAGCAGTGCTGGGCACAAGAACAGTGCTGGGACACAAGAACAGTGCTGGGACACAAGTGATTTCCAGAGATTCTCCCGAGGGTAATTCACACCCTACAACAAACAGACGCTATACACAAGAGAGAAGGAAAGTTCTGGGTTTTAAAAAACACTCGGTAACAGCAAGCGAGGGCAATACATTATTTAAAGGCTTTTCCAAGGGAAGAAAATGATTTCAGCTTAGTTAGCTTTTTAGGACATCATAGCAGAGAGCAGGGCGGGCACGGGAGCGGGCGATGCACGGAGCTGCGGGCAGAGGGCACAGGAAACCGGGCCGGCACCGAACCGGGCATTGGACCGGGCACAGGAAACCGGGCCGGCACCGAACCGGGCATTGGACCGGGCACTGGAAACCGGGCCGGCACCGAACCGGGCATTGGACCGGGCACAGGAAACCGGGCCGGCACCGAACCGGGCATTGGACCGGGCACTGGAAACCGGGCCGGCACCGAACTGGGCATTGGACCGGGCACTGGAAACCGGGCCGGGCACCGAACCGGGCATTGGACAGGGCACAGGAAACCGGGCCGGCACCGAACCGGGCATTGGACAGGGCACAGGAAACCGGGCCGGCACCGAACCGGGCATTGGACCGGGCACAGGAAGGCAAACGGGCACCCCGCAGGTACCACGGACACCCCGCAGGTACCACGGACACCCGCAGGTACCACGGCAGGTACCCCACGGACACCCGCAGGGTGCCGGGGAATGCGGCGGTGATGGAGAGCGCGGCACCGCCGGCACCGCGGTGCGGGCACGCTGATGAATTAGGTGTCAGCGGGTTTAATCCAGAGTCATTAGCCATGCTCAACGTCCGCATATCATTTGTTAAACTAATGGATCGCTGGAGGTCATTCGGTAATAAGAAAGGGAGAGGAGGGTTATTAGTTTTTATCAGACATTAATTGGCCAAAATCGATTGCTTGTTTGGTGTCTGCAGTGCTGGGGGGTGTTCCCCAGCAGCCCCCGGCCCGCACAGACCCCGCAGAGCCCGGCCCGGCAGAGCCCGGCCCAACAGAGCCCGGCCCAACAGAGCCCAGCCTAACAGAGCCCGGCGGCAGCGGCGGCCGCAGCCGGACCTGGGACCCCAAACCGGACCTCGGACCCCAAACCACACCCCAAACCGGACCTCGGACCCCAAACCAAACCCCAAACCGGACCCTGGGCCGGACCTCGGGCCGCTGCCATGGCCAGCGCTTCCCCGCAGCCCGTGCCAGGCTCAGTCGTGCCAGGCTCAGCCGTGCCAGGCTCTGCCCGTGCCAGGCTCAGCCGTGCCAGGCTCTGCCCGTGCCAGGCTGTGCCCGTGCCAGGCTCAGCCCGTGCCAGGCTCTGCCCGTGCCAGGCTCAGCCGTGCCAGGCTCAGCCGTGCCAGGCTGTGCCCGTGCCAGGCTCTGCCCGTGCCAGGCTCAGCCGTGCCAGGCTCAGCCGTGCCAGGCTGTGCCCGTGCCAGGCTGTGCCCGTGCCAGGCTCTGCCCGTGCCAGGCTCTGCCGTGCCAGGCTCAGCCCAGCAGCCCCTCCGGGGCAGTGCCAGCAGCAGCGAACCCGCAGCTCCCCAAACCCTCCGAGCTCCCCCAGCCGTGGCACGGAGAGGCAGAAATGAGCTGGGAACCACTCAGGTGATGTCACATTTATCTAACAAGTTCCCAAATGAAAACTAGCATTTGGACTTACTGCATTCAGGCTCAAAATTTGATTACATTTTTCTACAGCTGTAAATCTGCTTTCCTTTCTGCAACATTATTATTAAAGCCAGTATTGAATTGGTGGTGTGATACGTAAAATTTCAATCCTGGCTTTGACATTCCAGGAAGTTAAAAACCAATTACAGTGTGTGCTTTGCCTCAGGACAGAATGAATCATTGAACACAGCCACTTCACCGAGAGAAATTAAAGGCTGAAGCAGCAACATGGGGAAGGTATTACGTTTAAAATCAAAGGTCAATTAAAGAAAAACTGAGTCTATTTTATTTTTACTATTTTGCTTACATTTTCATCTCTTTCTGATGAACAAGGAGAGAAAATAAACCTGCGCTTGTATTTATCTGCCAGGTGATAAATCCGGGCTGGAAGCTGGTTTCGGGAGCTGAGAGGAAACATTGAGGTGATAAAAACTCCCAATAAGCAGCATTAATCTCACTGTAAGAAAGCCAGCACAGCAATAGGGCAGCACTGCCCCCACAGCAGAGCAGGGGGTGCCCAGGGGACAATGTCCCGGTCACTCTGAGCCCGCAGGGGCCCCTGTTGGCCCAAGCTGGGCTGTGCCACGCTGGGCCGGGCAGCAGCAGCTGCAGGAGGTGTGAAGAGGGTCCCAGCCAGCACCGTGAGTGCAAAGGGCTTCGTGTCCCACAGCCAAAACCTTCCTGGGGACTGGAGCCGGGGATGCACGGGCTGGGGAAGCACCGCCGGTCCGGCCGGCCCTGCAATACAAACCACCCCAAAACCAGGGGAAGCCTGCCCAGCTCCCTGCCCGAGAGCTGCAGAGCTGATGCCACAGCCCACGAACCCATGGAACTGCCACCGAGCTCCTCCTGAGCAGGCACGACAGCAGCTCTGACTCCACCAGGGCAGGGGCAGGCATTTACAGATGTCCCCAGAGATCTACTGATGTCCCAGAGCAGACAGAGGGGCAGGGGCTGGCATTTACCGATGTCCCCAGAGCAGAGGGGCAGGTATTTACCGATGTCCCCAGAGCAGGTACCCGGTCAGGGGCTGGCATTTACCGATGTCCCCAGAGCAGGTACCCGGGCAGGGGCTGGCATTTACCGATGTCCCCAGAGCAGAGGGGCAGGTATTTATCGATGTCCCCAGAGCAGAGGGGCAGGTATTTACCGATGTCCCCAGAGCAGAGGGGCAGGTATTTACCGATGTCCCCAGAGCAGGTACCCGGGCAGGGGCTGGCATTTACCGATGTCCCCAGAGCAGAGGGGCAGGTATGTACCCATGTCCCCAAGCAGCCAGCGGGGCCGTGGGTGATCCCCAAGCTGCGGCAGGAGCTGCTGACCCCTCCTGCAACAAACACAGCAGCTCGCTTTGTACTTGCCTTGCTCGGCAGCAGCCTGTCAGCGCAGATGCCTTCGACATGAGCTCTAATAGATAATCCACACCTTGAAACGCAGTCTATCATCTGCTCGTTACCCTCAATAAATCATTCGCGAAATATTAAAGTGCTTAAGGACTGTCGGAGGGGCTCGGGAGCCGCTCTGCAGCGCGCACAGTGCCTGCTACAGGCGCAGAGGGATTCACCGGCTTTATTTCCAGTCTGGAGCACCGAGCCCCCCCGGCCCCATCACACCGCGAGACAGTCTGACCCCAGCCCTGCACACTCATTAAGGCTGTTCGGAAATGCACCCGATCTCCGGGGAGCCGGTTCCACGAGATTAAAACCGGGAGCGTTCTGCGGAGCGCTCACATCCATACGGGGAGCGAGCCGCGGGGAGACAGCGAGCTGATGGATTCGCAGACAATTGAGAGTCATTTCAATAAAACCGCAATTAGGCGGCAGCAAATGGCGGGGAGAGCAGCTGTTGCAGCGCCGGGACAGCAGCACAGCCCGCCCTGGCGCGGCGACACAGACAGCGCAGTCTGGCTGTGCGGGCGCAGGGATGCTCCGAGCTCCGCCCGGCTGGGCTGGGACTGCCAGCTGCCTGCTGAGCCCAGGAACCTGCTCCCCAGGGACCCTGCACCCCAAACCTGCAGGAACACAGCACTGCAGTATCCCACAGCAGCGGGACAAACCCCCACAGGTCTGGGAATGCACCACCAGCCTCACTCCACCAAGGCACCAGCACCCATCGCCAGGGGAGAGCCCCACAAAGGGCAAGCTCCAGGCAGGAGGGGACATTTTATGGACCCAGGGCCTGTAGGGTCAAGGGACCCCAGCCAGACCCTCAGCCACCACGGGAAGGGGCACAAGAGACCAGAAAGAAGACCCCTGCCTCTTCCAACCCAAGGGGTTTCTAATGGTCCCCTTCCCCAAAAAGTCCCAGCGCCACCAGCCTGGGGACCCACTGTAAAATGGCAAATCCACCTTGGAATCAGCCAGAGACTGATGTCACCATTTCTTATTAAAAGCTGGGTTTTTCCTCTATGATGGACCAGTTTTATGTTCCCATAAATTGCCAACAGTTAGCCAGATCCCCACAGAGCCAGGATCGATACCTGGCCGAGGGGAAAAAGTGCTGAGGAAGGAAAAGCAATACTCCAATTAGAGCAAAATTTAAGAGTCCAGGGGTAGGGGTGACAGTACCTAACATGTCACAATTTATTGACAGCCTCCCAAAGCCTGGGTTTTGTTGTGGCTCCCAGAAGCAGGCAGGTGTCCCACCAGGGAGTCACAGAGCCACTCTATGCACCTGGTTGGCACCAGTAACCATTCCCATGGGCTTTGGCATCCCCAGGCAAACACAGGGTGTTCCTGGCTCCTCTGGCTCACCCATCAGCAGGGCAGCTCTGCTGGTGCCCCCTGAGCTGGCAGCAGCCACCCCACAGCCCATGGGACAGGTGACAGCCAGCCCCAGACCAGGCTCTGGGGGCACAGGGACAAGGGAACACCTGGCACTGCCCCACCGGCGCTGCTCAGGGACACGTCCCCCTCCCCAGGCTGTCACAAACCTGGGCCCAGCTCTGCAGCAGTCTAACCCCAGTTAAGCACAGCAGAATCCCAGCCCAGGAGCAACACCTGGGAGCCCCAACCCTGGGCTCCCCTCCCCACCCCAAGCATTGCCAAGCCCTGCCCTGCCCTGCCCCCCCTGCACCAAGTGCCTGCCATGGACCCTCAGAAAGTGGGAGGCAATAAATTGATCACTCCAAGATCAAAGTTCTCAAGTGTTTCCCACAGACCTCTCACCCCCCTCCCAGGTAGGCTGGAGGAGGGCAGTGGGCTCTCTGTTAAATCCTGTGGCCAGAAAAACCCAACTGGATTGGAGAAACATTGGCAAATACAATAAACACAAGTACATTAACTCCAATTCTGCGAAGCCTTTGGCTATATTAATCTCTCTTTAATGTAATCACCTATAAATAAATGATGACCCATGATTTAATACAACATCTGCCATCCCCATTTCTTTACAAGATGTGAAGCAGTGCCTCTGGTAGTGCTGGGGTGGCACTGGTGTGTGACTGGGCAGGGCAGCCACCAGCTCCTCAGCTCCAGCTCAGCATTCCAGCAGGATGGATGGAAACACAGACCAGGGCTCCATGGCAGGGCTGCAGGGGCCATGTGTGCCCCAAGGCCCCCAGACCTGTGTGGGCAAGGGCTGATGCAGCAGAGCAGTTGATGAACACACCAACATCACCATTTCTGTGACCACCACCAGGCAAGGGGAGATCAGGACAAGCCAGCTGGAGATTTGGGGAACAAGGGGGATCCACTTTGGTGAGCACCAAAGGGGCATGGGGCACACACTGATAATGCTGCTCACCTGTGCAACACGCCCCCCCTGCAAAAATATGCAGAGGAGAGAGAAAAAGAACCCTTGAGAATGAAAAGCTGTTGAAAGGTGAGTTTGTGAAGCCCAACCCAGCCCTGGTGCACTGATCTGAGGGCTCACAGGAGCAGGAGGATCTGAGCCCACAGTGGAAAGGCCCCTAGGCACAGGATGGACACATCACCTTCCATCCCTGTGCCAGAGCACACCCGGGATTGCCAAAGCCTTTCTCAGCTTGCCCTGAGGCTGGGCAGCCCAGCAGGGGCAGGTGCCTGCAGCTGGGGCTCTCCCAGCCCAGGCTGGGGCACACAGAAACAATCCAAGGACAGAGGCTTTGTGTCCACAGCCAGGAGCAGCAGCCCATCCTCCTCCTGCCTCGCTCCATCCTCATCCTCGCTGGGCTGAGGGCTGGCAGCAGAGCAGCCCATCCCCTCTCCCATCTGGCAGCCACTCCCTCCTGGAGCCTGCTGAAGGAAAAGAGGCTGCAGTTAGTTCAGAGCTGCAGGTGGCAGGAGCCCCTGAGGCCAGCCCTGCCCCAATCCCTCTGGCCAGGCTGCAGGCAGGGGTGGCCTGAGGGGCTCCTGGGGGTGTGGGGATCTGGTGGGGGTGTCCTGCCCCAAATGCCACAGGGCCTGGGTGCAGTGTCCCTCCTGGCTGGAGCCTGGCCTCCCAGCTGTGGGTGGCAGTGGGCACAGAGGGGGCTGGGGGCAGAGGGCACTGAGAAGCCCCTGCAGGTGGGGGCTGAGCCCCAGCACGAGCCATGCATGGAGGGAGGGACAGGGAACACTGCCAGCCCCAAACTCCAGAGGGGACACAGATGCCACACCCTGCCTGGGGCTCCCAGCCCAAACTCACCCGCACAGGGCTCGGCTGCAGGTCCCACAGCCTCGGCAGGAGCTGGGCTGATGCTCTGTGGAGAGACAAGCATCACAACAGCCCTGGCAAGGAGGAGCCCCTGTCCCCTCCCCAGCACACAGCCCAGCCTCTGGGTTTGGTGTCCCCAGAGGAGCTCTGGGGCACAGGGAAGCTCCCAAGCCCATCCTGGGCAGGAACACAGCAAGGCTGAAGCCTGCAGCCTGGAAAAACGCTCACTCAGGCAGGAGGCCTAGTAATAAATTTATTGTATTTTATTACATATTCCCCTTTTTGCACTTAATTCCAATTCCTCATATTCAAACTCTTCTTTCTGAAAGAAAATGATTTTTAACATAAAAATATAAATTCTGCATATTAAAAGTGCATACACCTTGAATAATAAAACATACAAATAAATAATAAAAGGCATTGACACAGTCTCATGCAGTTGTCCTCAAATAATTTAAAATTTATGGTACAATGTTCAACCCCAAGTAGACAGCCTGCTTTCCAATTACTGTACAGGTCAAAAACATTAAAATACACAGGAGAATATCAAAGGTGTGGGAAAGCCCCACGTCCCTGTACCAGGTACAGTGATGTGACATGCAGTTTGAGAACTGTAGATATTCCAGTGTAAAATCTGACATTGCGTCCAGAAGAGAAATTGCATTTGCAACAGGACTTAAAATTCAATTTTAACCAATGGTGAGGCACAGGTGGTGAGCAAATCTGTACAAATTCATACTTGGAAGGCCACAGGACAATAATGGAGCCACCGGTGGCCTGGATTCCCTTGTGTTACCCTACCCAAGGCAATTAGCACCTCCACAGGGGTTATTGCACTCACAAAAGCCACACGAGCCTGAGGCCAGGGTGTGGCTGCGGGGCTGAGTGAGCCGGGACTGGTGGTTACACTTAGTTTTAATCTGTGTCTTTTAAAAAACACTATTTGCAGATAAATTGAGTGCTATCACCTTTAAAAAAATAGAGTCCCTAAGCCTTTAGATCCAACACAGACATTGTACAAGTCTTCAGGTGCTTTTCTTTTACAAAATAAAGCTCTTAATAGTAACTGCTGCTTTTGTTGAGAAAACCATGTAGGACTTTCATCTCACCACAGATTAAAACTAAATTTCAGTTCCCTCCACAGGTATCATTAGATACTGCCAAATTCTTTTGGATTAGTAGGCAAATGACAAAGATTAAAAAAAAAAACCAAACAAACAAACAAAAAAAAAACCAACCAAAACCAAACTAAAATTAAAAAAAAAATAAAACAACACCCAACAGTAAAATTATTTGGAATGTTGTTTCCAAACCCTCTCCATGCCAGCTGACCAAGGAAGGGCACCAAAGCTGCAGGGCCAAGAGGCAGGAGGAGCCCAGGGGCTGCAGGAAGGCCAGGCCATGCAGCACACAGGAGCTGCTGTGCTGGCACAGCCCAGCCCAGCCCAGCCCAGCCCCAGCCCAGCCCCAGCCCAGGCTCTGCAGCACGGACAGGCAGCCCAGGGCCCCAAGGCAGAGCCCCAGGGCAGCAGGAGGCAGCTGGGAGCTGCTCCCCTTCAAGGACACCCAGAGCAGCTCTGTGTGCCTGCACAGCCCCTCCTCACAGCCCCTTGCATTGCATGCAACAGCAGGCTGCCCTGCTAACAAAAGGAAAAACAACACAGAACAGAAATGAGCTTGCTCTCGTTTCCCTGCTCCAATCCCTCTAACCTTGTGTTACGCTCCAGCCTTGTCAGTAACGCAGAATCCTGCAAAGGAAAGATCAGAGATGTGCAAAGGAAGCAGGAACCCAGGGACATGCTCCTGTGTGCCACAGCAGCTGCAGGAGGCAGCAGCACAGGCTCCAGGCAGTGCTTGGAGCCCAGGGCTGGGTGAGAGGCTTGCATAGTCAGTAGGGACATGCACTGGGGACAGCACGGCCATGCAAGCTGCCTCCAGCCCAGGAGAAGGGAGCTCATGCTCAAGTTCAGAAAGCAAAACCCCTGCAGCGACGGCGGATGAGGGCACTTGCAGTGGGAGAAGTGCAATTAAGCTGCTAGCTTTCTATCCTAAGCATCTTGTTTTTATTAATCCATATTCAGTAAGTCTGAAAGGGTTAACAATTTACACACCCTAAGTGAGACACAGGTTACAGAGAACTGCAGGCACCAAATTGTCTATCAAATGTGATTAATACAAATAAAAGGTGCCTCTTCAATACACGTCATTGAAAATGTGCTTATAACTTGAATACTACTAAACACTATCCAAAAGACACAGCCCAAAAAGGGTAAAAAAAAGTCTCTAGGTGACTCCTGTAGGAACTGAGCACTGGAATGAAGGTGCTGCTCTCCTGCGCCCAGAGGGCCAGTTCCAGAGCAGGAGCAGGAGCAAGAGGCAGACCAGGGGCTGGGCTGAAATGCAAGTCACACACTGGAGCAGGCCACCCCAACCCAAAGGCATTGCAAACACTGCCTGAACGCCTGCTTTGCCCTGGAGCTCACCTCCCTGGGACCAGGGCACTGCTGGGCCTCCCCTTCCCAGGCAATTCCCATCACCATGAGGCATACCTGTGCTTCCAGGACCTTGGCAGGAGGTGCCAGAGCCCGCCATCCCCAGACAGCCTGGGCAGGACACACCTGGCAGCAGCTGCTCCCATGGCACTCAGATGCTTGTGACACCTCCAGGCCCTACATGCCACCACCCAGGGCAGCTGTGGGTTCCTGGGCAGCAGCAGCCTCTGGGAGAAGGCAGAGCCCATCTCCCCCAGTGCCAGGAGTGCCTCTGATGGCCACCAGGAACGTTAAGATGTGACCATGTACATGCAGCTGCTCCAGAACAGCCTCGAGCCACTGCTGCTTGAAGGATCCATGTGCAAAGCCACGGTGGTGCTGGCATCTAGGGCTTGGCAGGTCCCTCTCTCCAGTGCTCCTGGTCCCATGCCACATCCTGGCAGCTGGACAACACAATACCATGGACAGGAGCTCCTACACATGAAAGGGACAAGAGATATGTCTGCTTTAAAGCAAGGAGAGAAGACTGATGATTTTTCCTCAAATCCCTTTAAGTAGGGCCTGTAGTAACCTACATTCCATTTCATAAGCATTTCTCCTACTTCCTTGATGGAGTCATGACTGTAACAGCAACAAGGCTTGGATTAACACTCCCAGTGAACAGTGTTTCCCAGCCCCACACCCTTCAACCCTCTCCTGTGCAAGGCAGCTCGTTACTGCTGAGATGTGTGACAGCAGCAGGCAGGGGTGTGGAGTGCCACAGTGGTGCTCCCAAGGGCCCTGACACGGAGCAGACAGCCCTGGAGCAGGGATGCACTGCCCACACCCTGCACACACACACCTGGAGCGTGTCTGTGCCCCACCTGGGGCACCCTGCCAAGTCACTCTGCCTGAGGACACCCCCAGCCAAGCCCTCCTGAGCAGGAAACCCAGCAGAGAGGAGAGGAGAGGAGAGGATCCCACCTGCTCAGAGGTGAGGGCACTGCCAGTGCAGCCCCTCCTGCCTGCTCACACTGCTCTGCAGAGCAAGCAGCCCATGCAGCAGAGCTGCCATTCCAGAGAGACAGAGAAATCCTGTTTGGCAGCATGAAGAGAGCACATAGTGCTGGAGCTGGCAGCAATGAGCATCAGGAATGATGGAGAATGTGCAGAAACAGAGTAAGATTGGCATCTCATGGGATTGCAGAGGTTCAACTACTTTTATCAGCTGCTGGAATACCAGGACCTCCATCTCCCTTCTACCCAAATGAGAGCTCCAAGCACCATTGTCTTGCTCCAGATACAAACATTGAACTGGTGTTCAGCTAAAACATGGGTTTGGACATGGCTTCAAATTCCCTTCAGTCAGGCATGCAGCACAGGAGCAAAACCACCTCAAAACCCACACACCAGCTTCCAGTTTAAACCCCTTCAGTGAGAGATGATATGAGAAAAAAAACGTCATTTGATAAAAATAACCTTTCACAAACGTCCATGGCAAAATGCACAGAAAGTAGTTCTGTCTATGAAATATCCCAAACCGAGTCAGCATAAGCCACTGGAATTACATTCTTGCTAGAAGAGTTGTTACAAGAGAAGAGCCAAGACAGTGTAAGACCTTAATACAGATAAAACCTTGAACAAATACTTCAACATCAACATTTCAGGGAGTAATTTAAGTACTGCAATATGAAGCAAGTCTTATCTGCTCTGCTGGATATAACAGAAAATAATCCAAGAATAATCCAAGTCATACATTTCAGAAGCAAGCAATGCAATCTTTGCTTCTTGTTGCTGCAATAAATGAGACTGAAACAATGCCTGGGTGAAGGAATGCACTGAGGGGACACTCATGGTGGGGTTGGAGCAGTCAGGGCATGACATGTGCAGGCTGTGGGCACTGCTGGGGCACAGGGAGGGGATCAGCAGCAGGGGGACATCACAGGACACTGCAAGGGTTCCATGGCAGCTGGGCTCAGCCCCACATCCTGACTGCAGCTCAGGGCCACCCCCAGCTCAGCCCCACACTCACTCTGAGGACCCAGCCATCCCCAGCCCTTCCCTCCCACACTTGCTGCAGGTGTGTGGTGAGCAGAAACCTGATCTCAGAGCAGCAGCAGACCTGGGGGCAAGGCTGCCTGCAGGCCAGTCTGTTATGGGCTCAGTCTGATGGGACAGCACACACGTCCCTGGCCCCAGGCCATGCCCAGAAAAGCTCTGCCATGGACTGGACAGGCACAGACCTCACTCAGCAGAGAGCATGGCCAGCACACTGCCCAGCCTGTCACAGCCTACACCACAGGCTGTGGACATAAAGGATATGCAGCACATCAGTAAAAACTCATGGAATTAAAAAAAAAAAAAAAAAAAAAGGATTACACCACATATATGTAAAAGGACTTAAGAAATCCACCTTAACTTGAGGAATCTCCCCTGTAGGAAGGGCATGTAAACAAAGACATCAGTAGATGTAGTGTTTTGACCCTGATGGAGGCTGTCATCCAAACAAGAAGGGGAACCTTCCACTGAGGGACATGTGGCAGCCAGACCCATGGAGGAGGGGACGAGCATGCCAGAGGGAAGAACCTACAGCACTCTGGAGAACAGGAAACTGCCCTGGGGGTTTGGGTACAGCCCCTCCAGCCCACACAAAGAGCCTGTCAAAGCATGCTCAGAGAGGGCAGCATGACACTTGATCTAAACTTCACCCCTAGAGATAATGGAGGCTTAATTACACCACTATGATAAGGGTCTGAGCACATTAGGAAATGCTTCCCAGGAGTTTGAACATCCTGGCAGCATCATGGCCATCCAGGTGTGTGGACATGACTCTCCCATGGCACTGCTCCCACAGGACGAGCTGGCCAGCAGCTGCTGCCCAGGGATTTCTTCTGTTGTTTAGCAGAGCATTTCAGAAGTAGTTAAACAGGACAGGGTAGAGGTTGCCTTAGATATGGATAAAGCAAAACTCTTCATAGACACAGCAACAAAAACTGCAGGTTCCATTTCAAACTTCCTGCTTTTGGAATGCAAAAATGAAATCTGTTACACAGACACACAGGTACCTTTCTGTCCATCACTAATGCTAGTCCCTCCTATACTGGCTGAGTATATACCTGAGAAACAACATTAGTGTTGAAATATTGCCCTTTAGAAAGCTTGCAAATGGAGGGGAGCAGGGACAGAGAGTTGAGAGCAGAAAGAAGCGACAGTCTCTCCCGTTTCCTTCGCATCCTCCACAGCTCAGAACAAGGCCATACACCAGTGTGGACACAGCCCACCCAGAACAAGACCAAAGGAATATCAGTTCACAGCTCTACAAAGCACACCAGTGTCAATACAACCAGGGCTCAGGTCCCGACTCTCAGATCTGAAGAAAGCTGTTGCACTTTGGACAGAGACTCCTGTCCAAGTGCTATGGGACAGCTGCATTCATGTTCAACAACGACTCCAGCTAGGCTACTTGCACCAGTGCTGGCTGCCTGTGGCTATTTGGTTTGATGGCAGAATCAAAGGCGCTTTAACAACTCGCAGTTAACTTCTCCTCAAAACATACATTAGGCACATGAACAAAAAACAAGAGCTCAGAATAAATTAGCTTCTCAGCAGAAGAAAAGACACCTGGATTGCAGCATTTCACTGAGGTTCCAGAGAAGGCCGTACAGACACTTGCATGCTGGAAGGTAACTTCTTCAGCGGCTTGTCAGCAGAGCGCTTGCCACTGGAAGGAGGAGACTGGACTCCGGGATCTAGCTGGGAAGACTTGGACTTGCGACTGGATAGCAGAGAATGTTTGTTAGATGTGGCATCTTTTGAGACAAGTTTTTCTTTTGTAGTGATGTTGGCATTGGTTTGAGAGGCTGGTGGGACACCACCTTTCTCTGGTTTGTCCTCCAGCACATTTTTACTGCCTGACTTAGAACCGACGCTCCCTGTCTTTTTTGACAGCATGGTTGTCTTGCCCAGGTCTGCCGAGCGCCGTGTCTCCTTCTGCCTTAAGGCTGATTTGAAGAAGGACAAGCCCTTCTCCTCGGACTTGCTGTCCCTCTTGAGGCCGGCGCGCGCGGCGGCGCCGGGGGAGCGCAGGCTGGCCATGGAGGAGCTGCGCACGTGCCGGCTGTCCACGGCCCTGCTGTCGCTCCTCGAGTGGCTGATGCGAGGGGAGCTCGTCCTGGAGCTGCTGGTAACGCTGGCTTTGTCCGAGCCCAGGCTCACCTTGGAGCCCTCCCTGCTGAGGCTGCGCTCCGAAGTCCGGCTCTTCCCGGAGGAGGAGCCCTTAGTCAATGAGCCTGATGGGGTTTTCTTGGCAGCTGTGGAGGATGGAGAACCTGACTTCTGCTTCTGCTGAGCTGATGGGACAGATGCCTCCAGGGGTTTCGTGCTGTGGTCCTTCCTAGCCTGAGTGGGAGCAGGAGACCCGTGTCGCCCGCTGACTCTAGAAGAGTCCGCCTTACTCCTAGACCGGGAAACTTTCTGAGAACTCTTCAGTGGAGGAGAAGAGTGAGAGATCTTTGTCTCTTGGGGAGCTAAGACTGTCCTTCCCTTCCTCAAACTTTTGTCTGGCTCAGAAGTTCCTTTGGAGCTGTGACCCTTCTTGGGGGTGTCATGTGCCTTCTCTGCAGCCAGCCCCGTCCCAGCTGGGGCTTTCACCTCCTTCACTGGGGAGCTGTCCACAGAATCACTCTGGTCAACAAAGGCGATCTGATTGTTGTTATCAAAAGGGTCCAGAGCAGGGTGGTTCCTGTCTGGCTGCACAGAGCTTTTCCCATAGCCATCAGAAAGGTCTGAGCTAGATGTCCTGACAACGGACTCTTCCCTGAACGCCCCTTCCATGACAGCCAGAGGGGCTCTGCGAGCTGTCCTGTGCTCTCGCCGACTGTCACAGGGCTCCAGGTAACTGCTGGAGAGATTCCTCAGGCTGCCAAAGCACGAGGTGGAGACTTTGTCATCAGCAGCTTCCCCAATCTTCTCCAGAGTGGAAGCAGAGGTATGTACTGGGGAATCTCCAGAGAAGCGTGATGGGGAGTTGGAGCGGAACTGCAGCTTTGCAGAGAGCGACCACGAGGGCCTGACACCATTTTCACTCACTGCCAGTGGACTGGTGACAGAGGATCTGGATGACAAGCTCTGACGCTGCACACTCCTTACAAAGGGTCGAGTTGAAAATCCTCCTGCAGAGAAAGCAAGTGACAGAGTCAGGGGAAAGCCAAGGCTGCAGCTGGTTTAGCCCACCCATCCACATTTCCCCAGGAGAGCCAAGCAGTCCATTCACACATCACTGTGTGTCTGTCCATGCAGGCTGCAGGCACAGCTTCTTGCACAAAAGCTGAATGAGGTGTCCAACAACTGTTATTTGCTAGGGGTCACCCAGGAGTAACTCTCTGAAGCCTCTAACTGATAAACCAGATTCTTCTCTCATCCCTGAGCAGCAGATCAAACACAAGGTTTGCACCTTGAAAGTCCTTGAAACTGGCAACATCACCAGCTAGGATTATGATTCTGTATTAAAGAATACTTCCCAGAGCATTCTGTGAAGGGCAAATTAAGATTCCTACCTCTAGATCAAGGGATATAATTTTATTTAGAAACACAAAATGTAAGTATTTCAGAAGTGTGACTTTTATGGCCAGACCTGACACCTGTCACAGAACTGCTGCAGAGACATCTCCACACCAGCTTCCAGATGCTGACTGACCCATAAAGCTCCACATTGTCAAAAGTTACAAGGCAAGGTGTGGAGGAACCAGGCAAAGCCAGGAACTGAAGAGTAATTTGTGTACATGAGTGAATTTGCATCTCCCTCCCTCCCTGGGACCATCCAGCAGCAAGTAATTAGTGCCTATGCTAAATGTGTCAGCTCTGCGTCAGCCAGGCTGCAAAGGTGGTGCAGTGACACCCAGAGAGAACACAAGCACAAGAAGTTGCTGATGGAGAGGTTCCGTTGATGGCATTTGCTTTCTTCGAAAGGCTCCTTAAGGCTCCAGCCCTGCTCTCCCCTCCAACCTCCCACACGAGACAGAAGCCCACCCGTGCTCCTATGAGCCAGCTCCTGCCTCTCTCAGCTGCTGGAGTAACCAGATTTTGCAGCTGTTTTAGCAAGGGTCTTGCAAGAGCAGGACAGGCAGCCCCCCAGAGTGGTACCCACCATCATCTTCGCTGCGCTCCCCGGCGAGCTCCACGGACTCGGAGAGCGAGGCGAGCGAGGTGCGGCGCGAGGAGGCGGCCGAGGCCACGCTGGGCTGCTTGCTGCCCGGGAGCCGGCTGAGCCAGTGCTCGCACAGCGACGAGCTGGTGGAGCCTGCGGGACAGGGGCACCGTCAGCACTGCACGCACAGCACGCAGGCAGGGAGTGGGCACTGCTCTGCTCTGCGCTGCCCTGAACTGTGCTACCCTGCCCTGCGCTGCCCTGCCCTGCGCTGCCCTGCCCAGCACTGCTCTGCGCTGCTCTGCACTGCCCTGCCCTGAACTGTGCTACCCTGCCCTGCGCTGCCCTGCCCTGCTCTGCGCTGCTCTGCACTGCCCTGCCCTGAACTGTGCTACCCTGCCCTGCGCTGCCCTGCCCTGCTCTGCGCTGCTCTGCACTGCCCTGCCCTGAACTGTGCTACCCTGCCCTGCGCTGCCCTGCCCTGCTCTGCGCTGCTCTGCCCTGCTCTGCGCTGCTCTGCACTGCCCTGAACTGTGCTACCCTGCCCTGCGCTGCCCTGCCCTGCTCTGCGCTGCTCTGCACTGCCCTGCCCTGAACTGTGCTACCCTGCCCTGCGCTGCCCTGCCCTGCACTGCCATGCCCTGCCCAGCACTGCTCTGCTCTGCGCTGCCCTGAACTGTGCTACCCTGCCCTGCGCTGCCCTGCCCTGCGCTGCCCAGCACTGCTCTGCCCTGCCCTGCGCTGCCCAGCACTGCTCTGCCCTGCCCTGCCCTGAACTGTGCTACCCTGCCCAGCACTGCTCTGCCCTGCACTGCTCTGCACTGCCCTGAACTGTGCTACCCTGCCCTGCGCTGCCCTGCCCAGCACTGCCCTGCCCAGCACTGCTCTGCCCTGCACTGCCCTGAACTGTGCTACCCTGCCCAGCACTGCTCTGCGCTGCCCTGCCCTGCCAGCACTGCTCTGCCCAGCACCGCTCTGCCCTCCTCTGCACTGCCCTGTCCTGCCCAGCATTGCCCTGCACTGCCCTGCCCTGTCCTGCCCAGCACTGCCCTGCCCTGCCCCGTCCTGCCCAGCGCTGCCCAGCACTGCCCTGCTCTGCTTCTGACAGACACCGCATGGCCCCAGAACCAGACACTGCCATGGGAGTGGGGCTTTACTCTCATAGAGCATTTTTGGTCAGAACAAGACAGAACTGCACTTGTCCCAGTGTGCTGTCAATACCAGCATGCAGACAGTGGTGGTATTCCAGCTGCCACCCCAACACCACAAAAATCTCTTTTTTTCCAGAGGCAGGTCACCAAACCTGCAGCTGTCCACAGTTCAGCCTGGATTCCACCAACACGTGCACTACTGGTGCCCCCTTGGGACTGAGAGTGCTGCCACAGGCAAGGAGGAAGCCACAATTTGATCCTGCACGAGGGCAGCTCTGAGCAGTGCCCTGTGGGGGCACAGGGCCCTCCCCATCTTCACAGCCTCCCTGCCAAAACTGCCTAAGCAGAAGAGGTGGAAAGTTCCCATGGCCTCTGACACAGCCACAGACTCAGACAAGTCTCGCTGAGCTCTGGGACACAAGAGTGGGGGTTTAAGCAGAGCGGGGTAGAAAGCTCTCCAGAAGGACAAACTATCCATGAAAGAACTCAGAGCCACCCCTGGAAGTGCCAGCAGGGCTTACCTGCCACAGAGCTGTTGGCAGACCAGGAGGGGATGGCTGTGCGTCGCTGGTAGAACAAGATGTAAGCTGTCTGCTTGCACACTTCACTTTCAGAAAGTTGCTGAACTTCACTGTCATCAAAGCAGTACCACTGGCCATCAACAGAATTCTTGCAATATGCTAAGAAACAATACATTACTGTAAGAGTCCCTCACTCCTACTGCTCTCGGGTTTGCTGTATATTTAACATAACTCCTCTGCTATGATGGGCTCAGAGGACAATGTGAGGAACAGATTTATTCTTCCATCATCTTCCAGTCTGACTGGCAAGATGGAAGCCTGAAGCTGCCAGAACAAAATAAACAGCTTACATTTCAGGACTTTGTCCAACATCACCCCTCAGAACAGAACATCATTTGGGGTGGCTCCACTCACTTCAGTTTCTGTAACTTGTGACATGTTCCCATCAGTGACTCCCTTCCTGACTCCATACAGAAATGGAACCAGTTTCTTTGTGAAAGGCTCCACCACAGATAGCACAGCAGCACACTTGCCTGTATAGTGTCCCCCTTGCATGGTGCCATGGTGGTTGCAGACAGCATACAGGTCATAGATGTAGTCCTCAGGATCCCTGCCGAGGCCATAAGGCTTCCTCCAAGGTGACCAGTGGGAGGGCAGGCTCCAGCTGCTCTGGCTGCGTTTCACAACGTGAGGGGTCATGTCCAAGCCACTCAAGGGAAATTTAACCATGTTCTGAAGTTTCATCCTTCGGTCTCCTTCCTGTGCACAGAGCAGAGCATGAGCTGCACAGGCCACCACACCTGGGAAAAGGCCAGGTGAGGAACACCCAGGGCAGAATGGCTGCTTCGAAAGAGAGGAGTCCACTCTCATCACACAGCAGTCCTCCAGCAGCACTACAGGCAGGCTTACCTGTCTAAACCTTTTGAGATGTATGATGAGAACATCAGGCAAGGTCCAGAGGCTCAGTGTGATGCTGCCCTGCTGCAGCTGCTTGCAGTGTGGGCATCGCCACGCATCATCTGGGGCAAGCTACAAGGAATAGGCAGGAGTGAGTATCGGTGTTCAAATTCCAAGGCAGCCTGCACCACACCACTGCTCCTCTGCGGCCCCAAGCCCAGAGCAGACACTGACCCCTGTGCCTCATCTCTCTCCAGCATTTATCAAGCTCACTGTCCTTTATAATACTTATAATATTCATAATATTTCACAGAAGGAAAATTGCCAAAGAAGGACTAAGTTCTTGGATCAATATCTGGGCAGCAAAGAACCCAGCAGCAAGACCTCCCACAACCTTCTCACTGCAGAGGATCTCCCTTAGCAGCACAGATAAACAGCCTTGTGCTACAAATCTGTTCTCCTGTCACAAGAAATCAATGATAGCAGAAAAGAGCTGCTCTGGAGTGAGGGAGTTCCTGCAGCATGTGAAAAAGCAGAGTTCACAGTGTGTATGTACCTGTTCCTCTTTGGTGTACAGTTGGAAACACTGAGATAAAGTGCAGGTCTGAGGTTGATGATGAAGCTCTCTCTGCTGGCGGACGCTTTCAGAGTCTGGAATATATTCCTCTTCTGTATTCACAAACAAGCTGCATCAGGGAGACACCACATTTACCAGCACATCCCCCTGCTCCCCAGGCTGGCCTGCAGACAGGGGCTGGGCACAGCTGGAGTTTGAGCAGTCTCATGTTGCTGAAGGATGTACAGTTCACACAAGCAAGCTGCCAGCAGCAATTGTGAGGCAAACACAGTTTAAGGTTTTTTTACTTCATACTTACTAATCTTTAGTTTCTTTGTCCCATTCTACCACTAATTTCACATGAGCAGTTCCCCCCTGTCCGCATGATTTCAATGCCCTGCAGAGAGAAGCAGACATAAGTCAGACCATCTTTCAATCCAAAGTCTACATTATCTTTACATGCATGTAATTTCTCTCCACAAGCCCTTCATCCTTCCTCCACTCCCACAACTCAAGTTTGCAAAGGAGTAAAAGGAATTCACACAGCAGAACACTTGGCAGAGCTGGTAAATGCCTTCACCCAAGTATGGAAGTTCTCTAAGGCAGCAGACACCTGTTCCAGAACAGGCATTTACCAACATTTCAAAGAATAACAGACACAAGAAAAGAATTTTAAATAGTGGGAGTAATATTTCCATTCTGTTCTCCATTTCCAGGGAGGACAGACTCCAGATGGCATGACATACAACTGAGGTATTCTCACACAGCTTCCTGAGGATGCTCCCTCATTTCCCTGCTCTGCAGTCCATTCCACACAACCACACAGAGCAGGACTGCTCATTTCTGCATGGCTAACACTGAGTTCCCAGCTAACACACCTCTCTCCTGCCCTGGCAAGCACCCAGCACCGAGGCCCAGCTCACCTTTCCACTGTTGGGTGGCAGAGGGGTCGCTCCTCCTGAGGTAGCAAGTATGTGATGCCCACAACGCTGACCACTCGCAAGCTGAACGGGCAAACCTGCAACAGAGACAGAGGGACCACCTCAGTGCCTGCAACCCCACTGCCCACATGCAAACTGCTCTCAGCACTGCCTAAGACTTCACCCTAGAACATGTCTGACACGAGAAAACAAATGTACAAGGTCTCAAACAGGCCTGTGCCAATGAGCTGACACAGGGCTGGTGTACAGCAGCAGAACCTGTGCATCCAGAGCTCCTCTCTGGAGACCAGAGAGAACACTTGTCTCACCTGCAAGCAGGCTGCAGGCCGCAGGAAATACTGCATCTTCTCCAGTATTTCCTTCTGCAGAATATCCCAAGCAATTGTTTTTTCCAAGTGCAACACAAAGGGCAAGCCAAACCTATGGGAAGAAGCATTTGAGAAACAATTAAAAGATGATCGTGTTCAGCAATCAGAACCCCAAACTACCTGGGGGAACTTCATGTGAAGTTTTGTGAAGCTTCAGAGGCTGAGGCAGTTCTCAGGCTCCAGCTGACACAAATGCTTTTGCCATGGTTGTTTCTCACTTCTTTCTCTCCCTCCCCCCATTTTCACTCCAATTTAAAACTCACACCCATAACAGGGTCTGGTCAAACATGCTGCTCCCAAACCAGACAAAGCTGGTATATCCTCCCAACTGGGCTGCATCTGCTCCTTTACAGTAATGCAATACCTGAGGTTCACCAAAATTAGAAATATTTTGCTGCACCCATTAATGCTTTTTGATCAACATGTTCTTTAGCACCTGATGTGAGCTAGAGATGCAAGCTGCTGCTCCTTCACCTGGAGCCTGTGCTACAGGAGAGTAAAACCCAGCTCAGTTGAGGAAGCAGCCAGAAGAGTAGCTCCAAGCATGCTGCTGCCAGTCACCTTTTGCTCTGCTGTCCAGTGCACGCTCTGTTACACACCAGCAAGACAATCTTGTCATTTGCTGCTAGTTTAGGACAGGACTGTTCCAGTTTTCCAGACTTCACCGTTCCTTGAGTGTAAGCTATTGTTCGGGAGTGCTCAGTGCCACATTTCAAGTTATTCAGGTTATTGTTCACATGTATTCCTGAAAAATTAGGAGAAATAAAACATTTCATTATCTGATTTGCCTTTAGTGCCCTCATGCCCCCCTCAAGAAGCCCTCCTTGGGCTACAGAGGAGCAGGTCAGTATGGAATCAGGAGCATTTCCATCACTTGTACAAAGGCTTCAAAGAGCAACCACCCTTCACAGTGACTGTTTCTTTAGAGAAGGACATTACATGCAAGTGCTCCCCATCTGATTTTTCACAGCAGGTTGTACAAGCACTCTCAGCTCTTACTGCCCACAAGAAAAACTAAAGTGCCAGGAACCCAACTTGCTACTTTCAATAATAAAATTTGCCTTTGATTACACTCCATCTGCCCAGGACACCATGATTCCCTTTCACTGAGGGGACATGCAGAGGCTGAGGAGTTGGAGCTTGGAAAGAGAAAGTGTTTGTTCATTCCTGAGACTGTTTATTCATCACTAGCAATCTGATTTTAAATAACACAATTTCAGTGGCTTCATCTGGTCCCTAGCAGGTCTTTAAATTAAGCCTGACAAGAGATTTCACATTAAGCCAGTCTGGCCTGCAGCATCAGCCCCAAGAAGAGGCAGAAAGGAGTGTACAATGCTGCTTGATAACCTCCCAGCTGACAACACTATTAAATCTTCTGCAATGAGCCTGGACAAAGTCAGAGCTGAAATCAATACCCCCACAACATGAACAGCTTGTGGGACTCATTCTTTTCTCACACAAACCTCCCTCACCAGTCACTGAGGTGGGCATTAAGCAGTTATTGACTCACCTCTCTGACTGAGGATGCCCTCAGGCCTGAAGGTCTCTGGGGTCTCAAAGGCAAAGATGCAGTCACTCTCGTGGATGGTGTCCAGGTCGTCGGTGTCGCAGAAGGAGCGATGGAACCCATCGTAGTACATCTCTGTCAGCACGATCTGCAGGCAGCAGGGGCAAACCAGAACCCATCAAAACACCCTCAGCTCCAGCTCAGTGCTCCATCTCTCAGCTGGGATTTTCCTGCTAAGGGATGGCACTCCTCAAGACATCCTGCCATCAGCCAGGAGCAAGGAACAGGGAAAAGGACAGCCATAAACGAGAAGCTGGGGTAAAAGCAGCATATGGAGAGGCTTTTGTGGAATTTAACAGCTTTCCTGAAGCTCCTCCTCCAGAGGAACTGGCTGTAGGTGCCCAGTGGTTGTCTCACTGCCAGCATGCACAGATGACCATGGGGTCAGGCAGGTCTGCACAGCACTGAGAGCTATCCCAACACCACAAGGATTCAAACAGCCAATGCACAGGGAAAAGCAGATCCACATTTCCACCCCTTCCTTGCTTCCCTGTTCAACCATGGCCAGCAAATTTCGATTCCTCCACATCCAACAAGGGACAAAAGCCTCCACTGTCCCTCCTGCTGCAGGGAGGGCAGCCAGGTGAGCAGGCAGGCCCTTACCTGCTCGGTGGGGATCTTGGTTTCCGAGGAGACAGCCTCCCTGAGCCTGGCCACCGTTCCGGCGACGGGCACGGCCACCCCGATGCGCATGCAGTGCGAGCACTTGCCCTGGTACACCACGGTCACGTACAGGGGCCTGTGGAGAGCAGCAGCACTGCTGGGCACTGCCTGCAGCAGCCTCAGCCCAGCCTGGCACACCCAGGCTGCCCAGCAGGCACAGGGCTCTCCTGGCTGCCCACATCCACCTCACACTGCAGGTGCCCCCAGCTGCAGCCAGACACAGGTAGTTGATTTACAGACTCCTTTTTTACTGCATGGCCCGGTCTTACCAGCTCCCACAAGCAGAACATCTCAAAAAAGGCCCACAGAGTTAAAACCAAGACTGCCTATGAGAAGGCAATCAGTTTTCCAACAGGGATCCTGTAAGAAAGCCTGGGACTGTCAGTGTAAGCACCTTGGAGTACTTGGAGAGCTGCTACTGGGAACAGGCTGTGCCTCAGCCCTCAATCCTGCAGCCAGCAGCACTACTGGGGAGACAGGATGGAGGGGACATCTTCCCTGCACAGCCCACTCAGCCTCCACCCAGTGGTGAAGCAGGGATTTCCAGAGCAAATGTGACAGAGCAACGTTTAATCTGCCCTATCAGCACACTGCTCCATTGCTTCTGGAACCTACACAAGTTTTCTGGATGCAAACACCAGGACCAGGACTTTGTTTATATCACAGGTAGTTTTGCTGTGCATCTCTATCTTCATTATGAACACTTTACCTGGACTTTTTTCCTCCCCGAAGCTTTTTCCTTTATTTGCATCAGTTGTCTTTCAAAAAAGCAAAACATTTTTGCAGGAAAGATTTTAACTTCAATTTTTTAAATTGGAGTGATCAGTGAGGCTGTTTTAAAAAAAACAAAGTGTGTTTCATCCTTTTCCCTTTTTTAATTTCAAAATGCTATAAATTAAGTGAAAAGCAAAATATTTTGGTTATATGAAGCAAAAACTTTTTCTCCCAAAATTAATTCTATAGGAAGGATAGGCCTTTACAAAACAAGTGAGAGGCTCAATTTTCTATTTTATCAGCAAAGTAAAACATTAAATCCCCATATGGTCCTATCTACTTTCTTTAATGACTTATCAGAAACGTTGCTGATATTGTCCCCCTGCTGCAGCAAATGAAGCAGCAGGACATGCATGGGGCAGAGCTAAGGTTACACTGAGGACAGCTCCGTACCGAGTGTGGGGCAGAGGGATCGGCAGCGAGATGCACAGGAAGGGGTCAAAGGTGTTGCTCTGCTTCTGGCAATGAGGGCACGTCAGGGAGGACCTGGGACAAACAGGAGAACAGGGCACAGTTACAGCTCACTTCACTGGGGATGTATAAACCACCAAACCCCATATTCACCACCAGCAGATCCAACGGGAAACCCTGGAAGGGTTTGTGTTTGGAGAATGCTGAAGTGACGGGACAGGGGCAGAGACAGCCAGCACTGGGGTGCACACAGCTCTTCCACAGGAAAAGCTCCAGACCAGAGTCCATTCCCATTCTCCAAAACTCCATTCTCATTCAGAATCCATCTGCACCTTACAATGGCTTTGTGTCTTAGACCAGGCTTAAGGTTTCTCCTTTGCAAAGGAAAAGCTGGCAAATACTGGGGAGAAAGCCCAGCAATTATAATTCTTACAGTACAGGCACAAGCCATCAAGGAACACTGGTGATTCAGCTGCTCTCTTCCAATAGCTCTGAAATGAGAAAGCTCTCTCCCCAGAAAGTAGGGAAACTCGAGGGAAAGCCCTGAAGGGACAGTAGTAACTTCAGCTCAGAATTCCCAAAGGCTAGATGACAAGCACTCTGCACACACTGGGGATCCCCAACTCCCAGGCACCTCTAGATCCTGCCATGGGCTCTTCCCTCTCAGTCAGGGTGAGCCCCATAGCACCAGGCTTCCCTGAGCCTTCGCTCATGAAGCACTGACTCACTTTCAGGATGCACAGGAACAGCTATAGTGGTACATACTGCAGATTTACACAGAACATACCAGATCTGAAGCAGTGAAATTCTCTTTCCTCTAGAGCAAGGTCTTAGTTCAGCAAGAATTCAAAACCAGCTGTTAACACAGTGACACCAGTCCCAACTGTACTGGGAACTAGTGCTAGTTTAGAATTATACTGGGGTCACCCATACATTCAATAAATTTACAGAATACCATACCTGTACTGGGCTTGAAAGAGTTCCTGCACAAAAGTGCTACTGATGGGAAAGGCTGGGCCCTCAAGCAGCACATCATCCTCCAGAGGCGGCTAAAAGAGAGGAACAAACCCTTGAGGCACACCCAGGTGTGGTGGCTGCACCAAGCAGGTGGCTCCAGAACACCAGTCAATTTTGCCCTCCTTAGCCAAAAGCACTGGAAGAATGCCACAAGCATTTTTAGCTACCAAGCACACTCTGCTCCAAGGGGTGGGCATCAGGAAAGAGAGGCAGCCAGGGCAGCCCAGGGAAGGGCACAGGGCTCACACCTGACAGGGTCTGGCAGCCCCAGTAACACCTCCTGGCTATTGCAGGGCCACTCAAACACAACTGCCCCAGGGAGCACTTGCCAGGGAGCAGTGGAACAGCTGGTTACACTCCCAGGGCAGAAACAATCATTATTTTAACCCGAGCTTCTGTTCCATCTGAACTACTGAAGTTCAGTGGGGGAACCAACGGGGAGAGCTACTTTAAAAGGAAAGGCTGTGTGCAAAGCCAGCCTCCCACACTGCCTCCCAGCAGAATCCCTTACCTTGAGAGGAGGCATGCCACCAGAATTGACCACATTGTTGAGATCCTCGTGCACTCTGTCGAGGAGCCAGAGCAGGAACTCCTGGGCGTCGTGCTGGGCGTTGCCGCGGTACTGCATCGCGTTCTTGGACACGATGTTCTGGGGAGGAGAGAGCACAGCAACAGCTGCTGCTGACCTGAGGCATCCCATCACCTGCCCCTGCCTCACAGCCCTGACACCACTGCCCTCATGAAATGTTCTGCTTGCTCAAGCTGAAGCAAAGGAGAGTTTAGTCTCCTAATGCCCACGCACTCTGTCCTGCCCACTGCAGCTGGGGTGAGGTCACACATTTCCCAAAATCTTGATGCAGGTGTTCAATGCTAATCTAGGTCTGCAATTCCAGGACTCAGCCACGATCAGGACATCTAAATCTCAGAGGCTTCTACAGTCTGGTCACCATGAAGCAGGGAGAGTAGAATCACTTCCCATCAGCACTCTGTCAAGCACAGGAGCAGTCCAGGCCACTGTGGAATTCTTTCCACTGGACAGCAAGAATCCACCATGCACAACCTGCTCATCCTAAACTCTCTTCAATGACCATCCCAGCCAGGGAGGTGCAGCTTTCCCTGCACACAAGGAACCACAGCATGCCAGACAAGCAGTGCTGGAGCAGCACCAGTGCCAGGCTGTGCTGCACCTACATCCTTGGCACACCTGCAGAGAGAAAAGCTGTTCACAGCACTCTGACTTACTGAGAGGGATCCCCAGGAGGGACAGGGGCACTGGCAGAGGTCAGACAGCACCTGCAGGGCAGGAATGGGCAGGAGGGCTGGAGAGGCTGCACAAGTGCCTCATGCCACAGCTCCTCCACTCCTCTAATCAGACTTTGCAACAGATTTGAGAAATGAGGTTGGGTTGCTCACTTTATCCCTTTGAAAATGGGGTCACTGGGGAGGGGGGTGGTGATGAAAGAGGCAGGAAAGGACTGATAAACTGATAGACTCTTTGTGCTCTGTAATCTGCCCACCTGTCTCAAGGCTGCAAAATAATGGAGAACAGAAATAATCTGCTCTCATTACATATGTGCAGCCCTTCTGACAGCAGTTTTACTGCCCTTGCTGTGCAGGGACCAGCACCCTCCCACATAAAATACGTGCACACAGCTTGAAGCATGGGAGTGGTCCCCAGCCAACACTCTGTGCCACACTGGTGTGACCCCAGCACCTCTGCTTGGTGTCCAATGTACAGAAACATGAGGGCTTTGGGAATCCAGGCTAGTGTTTGTTACTGCCTCTTCCCCAGAGGCTCAGCACATTAGTCCAGAGCCTCCCTGGCTTTTCCTGATGTGTGTCCCACGGAGAGCAGCCAGTCTGTACCACAGAAGCCAGGGATGCACAGCAGTCATGTGCCCTGCTCTGTATCAGTGTCACTACTCAGCTCAGACGCATCTCCATGATAATTGCTCTGCTTTTCTCAACACTCTTGCAGCCCGAGTGGACTAAGGATAAAGAGCTGCCTGTGGAGACACATCACAAGATGTTGGAAGTGATTCAGGAAACACTACAGAATATCAGATGCAACTTCCTCACAAGAGGCTCTGCTAAACAAACACTCCAGCACCAGCAGCACGCTCCCAGCCCCACTCACACTCCTTCCAGTGCTGCTACAACTGGGTCCAATCCTGCCCAAACCCCTGAGGCTGCTGCTGCAGGGAATGCTGTGTGCCCTCCTCTCAGCCCAGCCTTGCAGACATGCAGGGTGTGGAGGGGAACAATGGACACACAGTCAGAACAGGCAGTGCTGAGGGACGTGATTAAATGAGAGAGATAGAGATGCTGACTCAAATAAACAATTTAACAACTGACACAAATACCAGGAACTCCTGAATGCAGCATCCCAGCCTGACAGACCAGCACCAAGCACAGCCCCACACACCCCCTGTCCCTGTTCCAGTCCCTGTCCCAGTCCCTGCTGGGCTAAGAGCAGCAGGCAGAGCAGCATGGGGGGTCCTCACAGCCCTGGGCTATGGATGGGGGACTGCAGCCTCTCAGTAAGCCACACTGGCCATTCCTGAACAGCTCCAGGAACATCTGACAGGCAAGGCAGACAAATGAGCAAGACCCTCATCACTGAGCACTGGCCACCCAGCACCTCTCCATATTTACTTTCCAAGTCTGCCCTTCCAGCCCAGCAGAAGGCTCCTTGCTCTTGCCATAACCCCAAACTTTTACTCCTCTTTTGCTCATCACTTAAGACAACACCACATTTTGCTGGTCCTGTAGTAACGCAACAGCAACTGTAACTGGATTCAGATACAGAGTTAGGAAGCAAATGCTTTTAAAACACATGAAAACCACCACATTTACCAACCCCCAAGAGCAGTTAATCCTCTGCCCCTGATCTGGCTCTCCTGTAAGCAGAGCTGGCACATCTGACCAGCTTCCATCCAGCACCACAGGGTATTAAGAATGACTCCAGAACAATCCCAGCAGAGCTGTTTCAGCTGTGAGGCACCAGGAGTGGCCATGGACCCTGACACTGTCTCCCAACATCTTCCAGGATGCACAGCACCTCCAGCCCTTTCCTCAGCTCAGCCCCTGGGAGCTTGGCAGGAGGCGGGTGGATCCTCCATCCCACCAGATGTGCATGCAGCAGTACAAAGGCACCCTGAATGAACTGGCTCTATCCAAAGGAATAAGGGGGAAAATCAGAATTTCCTATCAATCCCACTTATGTACCTCTAATGCAAGCACCCTGTCCATAAAGGAGATTTACAGCAAAGATAGATTATAATTTTTACCACGCCACTGAAAGTTTAATAATAATTCATCTACTGCTCTAAAGAGATGCAATAAATAGATCAAAACAGAGCTGAACTACTGGCCTCTTCTTTGCTGCTATTATTGTTCCAGATGACAAAGACAACCAGAGGAAAAATGCTGGTCTGCTATTTTCCAGTGTGGCCCTGCTAGGAAACAACGGTGGGATTTTGCACATGAACAGATCAAGTCAGCTCATTAGAGACCTGACCCAATGACACACATGCACAGGAAAGAAAGGCTATTCTTTATCTTCCGTTCAACAGTGAGTTATGCTCAACCACATCATTTCTCTTTTTTAAGCCCACAACCACATTTTTGCCTTTGAGTAAGTTCTACAGCAGACAACTGCTTACCTGAATTCCTCTGTGCTCACACACAGGCAGCACCTGTCCCTCTCTGGAGATGTTCTTTTTTGGGGAGACCAGCACCCAGCCAGCAGCCTGGTTCAGGCCCTGGGGCTCAGAAAGGAGCTCCTGCACTCAGGGGCAGAAGAGATTGCTGTGGACCTGGCCTGATCACAGGCACCAAACAGGGAAAAGGGAGCTTGGATGACAGGTCTGTCAGAGCAGCCAGGGCAGCACAGAACACTCCTCCCTTGCTCTGTGGGCACCCAGAGGCAGCACCCCATGGGACATGGCAGCTCCATGGGCAACCCTGTCCCCAGACAGACCCATCCTGTGCAGCACAGAGGGGAACAAGCACAGTCCTCACGAGAATACCTCAGGAAACAAAGCCAAGAGGAGACCACAGGGAGCAGCACAGCAGCACCAGAGGGATTCTGCACCACGTTTAACAAGCCTAGACAAGAAGGATCACCACACCAGCCCCTGCCTAACACTTCTCATGCCAGCAGCTACTCTCACCCTTCCAGGCTGAAGCCTGTTAATCCTCATTAACCTTCCTTCAACACATAAGAGTGAAGTTTGTGCAGATGATGGACCCAGGGCTGCAGTGTGTGCACAGACTCAGAGGAGAGCTGTGGGTGCTGCCTTCCCCAGCTGGCACACTCCTCTCCAGGCTTCCCAGGAGTGCAGCTCTGGCTGCCAGAAGGCACTGCCAGGAATCAGTGAGGCTGCCAGGAGAACTCACCCTTATGAAGAGCAGAAATCCCATATTGCTCAGCAAGAACGTGTTTTCCTGCTACACTATAGAGCAACTGGTGGGATTCAAAGGAATAAGGGACTGAGCAGAAGAAAGCCACAAACACGAAGCAGCTCAGTGAAGGACTATCAGTACATGCTGGCACAGAGGATGGACATGAAGGAGCTCCAGCTCCAGCTGCACACCTGCACCTCTCCCCAGCCTTTGCCTCAGGTCCCAAGTCAGACACAGAAACTGAGACAGGGGACCCCATCATCACTGCTCTGAGAAGCCTCCCCTTGCACTTTATAACAAACATTCACTTCAGTGGCACAACCACATGCAAACAAGTTGATTAAGCAGGGCTTTGCTCAAATGGCAGGAGGAATGGCATCACTCCAATCAAGTGTGGCCATGTACAAAGCACAGAGCAACACAGACCCAACTAAGCTGCCTGGGAACATGCATCTCCTCACTGCTTCCACAGGCTGCCAGGCACCACACAGCTCTCACTTTCACCACGACACCAGAGGCACCACAAATATTTCATTTTGCACAAGCAGCATGGAAATAAGAACCTGGAAGCTCAGAAGACAGAAAACATGTTTTGGCAATGATGTTCATTTGCCCTTCCAGCCTCACAGAGGGTCCTGCCAGAGGGTCACCAGAGGGTGACTTGGCAGTGGAGCAGCAGAGCTGTTGCACTCTGGGGTCTCTTCTCCTGCCTCACCCAACCCTCTGCTCTGGAGAGGAGCACCCACACCACACTTCTGCTGCCCCCTCTAGCAGAGCCCCCTCAGCAAAGCACATCTGACTCCTGGACTCTGCTGCTCAGCCTCAGCTCCCCAGCCTTGTGCTGCACTCAGATCAAAGTTTGAGGCATAACAGAAATCCCTAGAAAGCATTTGGATTTCACAGGTAAGTCAGAGAGCTGCCTTAAGGCAACCAGGTCTGCTGCAGGAAACCCTTCCCAGGGGGTTTAGGTGTGCAGAAAGCAAGTAAAGCAACTGTATGGGAAAACAGGCAAGAAAATAAGCAAAAGAAAACAAACCATACATGCAATAATGGACTTACATCTTATTGATAATGAACATTAAAAAAAAGGGTGTAAGGTGGCAAGACTGCCAGACCTTTGTGATACCAGTGAAGGTGAAGGGTCTCACATTTATTCTTTCATGCCCTTTCTTCCATCCCTCTGTGCAGAGGGAGGACAGTTTGCTCTCTGCAGAAATATTTTAGGAATAAGCAGTTGACCCTATCCTGAATAAAATAACTGATCCTGTGCTAGGCAGAGAGCAAGACAATTAAACACAATCCAGGAGATTACATTTGACACATCACTGGCCCCATTAGCAAGGCACAAGAGCTCTGATGAGCAGAAGAGCCTGGGGCTGACAGCTCTGTGAGCATGACTGAAGGCTCCTGACACCCACACTGCCCCAGCAGCTCTCCCAAGAACTGCTCTCACTGCACCTTCAACAAAGATCTGACCATGAAAACACTTACAGCAGTTCCTCCATAACTCAGGAGTTAGTGAGTAACTCCCAAAGAAGTGCCCAACACAGCTGGCAGATTGCTTGTCCCAAAGTGAGATATTTGCATCAAAAGCATTCCCAAAACAGCTTGACATGAATTTCAAACACCTACTTGGTGTAGCACTTCTAACCTGGTACAATAATCCCTGCTCTACCAACAGGGATTCATTCTGGGTTCAGATCCAACTCTGACAATCCAACCCAACTGACTTATGATGACTGTTGCTGTATTTGCTTAACATGCTGCAGGTCACAGCCAAGGCCACTTTCTTGCAGGACAAGAAATGCAATCCCAGCTCTGGTGTGCAAAGGGTCCTGTTAAACATTGGCATGCTTCAGTGTACAGCTGCCTTAGAGCCCCAAAGCAAGCCTCAAAACAGAAAGAGCCTCATCACCCACAGAAGACCCACACCCCACAGGAGGCAGAGGATTTGCATAAGAACATAATTTTTCATGCCCAATTAGTTTAAATCAAAATCCTTCTTGCTGACGACCCCCATCACGACCTCCAAGTGCTGCAGAGCAATTCCCATACAAAGGGTGCTCTGTCCTCCCTGTCTGACACTCCCAGGAACTCTGCAGGCAGGACGGGACAGCTCCCTGCAAAAAAACAAGCCCAAAGCCCTGCTTATACAATAGATGTTTGTCACCACTGTCACACCACCACAAAGGGGAAAGAGGAAGCACACACTGCAATATCAGCCCCTGTTATGAAAGCAGCAGCTTTGTTTGGGCAGGAAAACAAAACCCACGGAGCAATCGGAAGAGAAGGATTGTTAAAGCAAACAGCAGAGGAGCACAGGACCAACGGGAAAGGCACCCACAGCAGAGAAACCCAGGAAACACCAGCTCTGCCTTGGTGCTCCTGCTCTGCTCCCCAGGCTCCCAACCCAGGCACCAAACCTTTCTGCTTCCACCTCTCATCCAGTCCCCACAGACCTTCTCCTACATCCCCACTGTCCAAGCTCTGCAGCACTCCCAACCTCCCCTCTCGGCCAGGCTCTCCCATCAACCTGCAACTACAAGATGAACCATTTATCACAAACCAGTTGCCTGAACTGCATTTTCCTTGGTTTCATCAGCTACATCATTCTGATACCCATGACATGGGTTATTTCCTGAAGACCAACTTAAAATGAGAAAAAAACTACCAAGGAAAACCAGCTGAGGGTAAAAAGCATTCAAAAAATCATCCCTTCAAAGGCCCCTGTCCATGAGGACTTTAAGACATGCTCCCTTGAAAATAACTGCCTCTCTTCCAAGAGCAAAGCCTACAGATATGAGTGGGCAAGAAAACAAGTATTATCCTTTATCCTAAAATACACTTAGCACCTGCAGAGAAGTATTCAGGAATTAGGATGCGCCTTTGCCCATTTGGTGCCAAAAGAGGAAAAAGGGTAAAAACCAACACATGGATTTGAAAGCATGCTGAAAAAAGAGCCTTTCGCCTATCAAATAATTATTACTGTCATGGGCTATTACTGTTAGAGGGAAAGCCCAAAATTACTCTGCGAAAATACTTTCCACCCTTAAAAACAATTATACCTAGGCAGATCAGGAATGTTCCACCCTCTAAGCAGAAAAAGTTGGGGGGATGTTTTTCTTGTTTTGGGGAGAAGCTGCAGTTTCCAGAATGAAAACACCAATCTTTGCCTTTCTCCAATCTAAGCCCATTGCCCCATTGTTGACATTTGTAAATGAACTGTGCAAATCTGCTGCTGAGAAAAAGTTTAATTAAGAACTGATTCAGGCAACTTAACTGTCTCTAGAAACATGAATTTCATATCAGAAGTAACTGACCCCTATAAGGGAGCAGCATTTCACACAATGACACAGTCCTGCAGCAGGACCCAGGCTGCTGGTACCATACAGCACTGAACTGGATCAACTGGGACCAGATTCCCTTCAGCAAGAGGCTTTTTAAAACCTCCAGGGACCCAGCAGGTAGGAGATGGATGGGCTCCAGCTTCATCCAAGGCAGAGCAGCACTTGCTTCCTGTCAGCCACGCCTGCAAAGTTCTGCTATCAACACCCTCAGAACATGGCCTTCATTTAATCCCTGGCCCTGCTGCTCTTCCTCCTGCTGTCTCTGTATCCCAGCCCTGCTCCCACAGCCTGTGTGAACAGCAGAGCCTGGCCTAGAAAGAGAGCAGCTCTCCCTTTATCAGTTCCACTGTCAGAAGACAATCCTGCTTTCACAACCTTTTCCTACTATTAATCTGGAGAAATCCACGATTTCTTCTCCTGCCACAGCGCCTCAGGAGCAGTGACAGGTCGAGGTCAGTCCCCGCGCTGCTGCCAAGACCAGACTCACCCAGTGATCATCTTTCCCATAAAAACCTCTCCTGAAAAGACCAGAGCCACACGCACCCCAAGGCCAACAGCCAGGGTCTCCAGGGAAGAGAGGGCAAACAGCCAGGGTCTCCAGGGAATACCCCAGCATAGCTGTGGGATGGGTGGGTGCAGCTGCCTCAAAAGGCACAGGAGAAGCAAAGGGATGGTGCTGGCCATGCCTCCATCCAAATGACTGAGGCTGCCAAAGGCCACTGCCACCTCAGAGGACCCTCCAGGACATCCCACCATCCAGCAGGCACCAAAGGAGAGCCAGCTCCTCAGTCTCTACCTGCTGAACTACCTGCACCCCACCTGAACTGCAGGCAGAGTGCAAGACTGTGTCAATGATGTTTTCACGCACTTGAACATCTGCTCTGCAAGTCAATCCACAAGAAAAATTCCCCTAAAATTTCCCCTAGGTGTCTCTAAGTTCACAGCGTGGAAGCTACCACCCATCCTCTGATCCTCTCACACAGCCAGGGAGTCTTGTGTGCCAGGAATAATACTTCTCCCTATTGCAAGAGGCAAAGTAGGCCTAGAGCACTTTTAACACAGTTGTGCCTGGCACATGTGCCATGGCAGGGTGTTTTTAAGCCCCAGCGCAGGACCAAGCCCTCTGCTCCAGCAGCTCCTGGGGTGGGTGAGAGGCCCGGGCAGGGCAGGGCAGGGGCGGTGGGACAGAACCACAGGACAGGGGCTGTGGTGGGAGAACATCCCGGGCCAAACACCAGCGAGCCCGAGCAAGAGAGTACAAGCAGGTACTCCTGAAACACACTCCCCAAACCAGCCCAGACTCACCAGTTCTTGGTTAGCAGACTACAAGGCACAGTTCTCAACAGCCTCCTTCCATGCACGCTCACAACCCCCAAACAAAAGCTAGTTACAGCTTCCCTAATGGCAGCACGGTAGAGGAATGAAACAGTAAAATGGGTATTTTCTCCCATAAAAACCATCCAGAGCCACCAACCAGCACCAAGCACCGTGAGCAAAGAGCAGAGTGGCAGCACCCGTCCCATGCCCAGGATGCTGCTGTGGGTGTCCAACGCTGTCTCTTGACCAGGGTCTGCTGCTCTGGAAGGACGCTGGCAGTAGGAACAGCACTCCAGAAATACCAGCACGCAGCTGCCGAGGCCAAAGGGCTCTTCCCACCGCGTGGGTGCTCGGAGCAGCGCCAGGACAGCCACCACAGCCGGGGACCGGGGCAGCCTGCGGTGCCCGCGTGATGGTGGCACGCTGTGTCACTCCTGGACCTGCTGTGAGGCACGGCACCACCGGCCGAGCCCCGAGCCACCCCCGCACGGCCAGCACCGCGCCTCCAGGGCTGCTCCCGCCGGCCCTGCGCCTCCACGGGACGAGGCCCCGCTCACCTTGAAGTCGCGGCTGTGCTGCGGGGTGTACTCGAGCGTCCAGAGCGCCCGCACCAGCTGCGCCAGCTGCTCCGTGACCTCGCCGGGCGCGGGCGGCGGCCCGTCGGCGGGGGGCGGCCCGCCGCGGAACTGCTCCAGCGCCAGGAACTCGGCGAACAGCTCGGTGTTGCTGAGGCACTGCAGGATGGCGTTCATGAAGCAGGTGTTGCCGTGGTTGCGCAGCCCCGCCACGCCGGGCACGGGCTCGGAGGCGCCGGCGGGGCGCGGCGGGGGCTCGGGGCTGCGCGGCGGGCCCGGCGGGAAGCAGCTGCCCAGGCCGCCCGTCGCCTGCGGCGGCGGCAGGCGCGGGGCGAGCGCGCCGCGGGGCTCGGGCTCGCTGCTGTAGTGGGAGAGCGTGGAGAGGGTCTTCAGCACGCGGCTCATGAACCCGCCGAGCGACCGCCCGGACGGCGCCGGGGCCGGGTGGCGGCCGGGGCCGAGCCCGCGCCGCCGCCCGCCGCCCGCCCGCGGAAAAGCCGCTTGCTGAAGGAGCGCTTCTCCTTGGCGCTGCCGGCCGGCCCGGGGCCGCTCACCCGCGACATGGCGGCGCGGCGCAGCGCGCATCCCCGCCCGGCGCTCGGCTCGGCTCGGAGCTCGGCCCGCCCGGCGCTCGCTCGGCCGGAGCTCAGCCCGGCGGCCGCCGCATCCCGCCGGGCCGGGTCGGGCCGCGGCTCCGCCGCCTCACGGCGCCGCCATGCAGCGGGCGGGGCGGGGCGCGCCGCCACGTGACCGCGCCGCCACCTTGGCGACGGGCAGACGCTGCCGCAGCGCCGCCATCTTCGGTGCTGGCATGCGCGGGGCGGGCCCCACCCAGACACCAGCCCGGCCCCGCCCATGCCCCGCCCCGCGGCCCCGCCCCTCGCGGGGCCCGCGCCCCACACCGGGGGCTCCGGCCCCGCTCCCGGGACCCGCCCGGCCGGGCCCGCCCACTCGGGCCCGTTACTCCGGGCACCCTGCGCAGCCCCGGCCGCCGCCGTGGGGGGCGCTGCGCGGCCGCGGAGCGGGGCGGGCGGGATGGGCGGGGCGAGGCGGCCCGGGGCGGGGCGGTGGCGGGGGTAGGTACTGAGGCTGCCGCCGGCCGCCCCATCGACAGCGGCGCCGGGACTGCGAGCGGAGCATGGCGCCACCGGGCCCGGAGAGCGGCCGAGGTGAGGCGGGCCGGCCGTTGCGGGATCACACACGGGGAACGGGCGGGATGCGGGCGGGACAGGCCCCCGCGGTCGCGGTCGCGGTGCGGCGGGGCACCGGGGCACCGGGCGGGCGCCGATCCCCCAGCCGCCCCCTCATCCCCGGTTCTCCCGCAGCGGCCGCCACGGCCCCCGGTAAGAAGATCACGGCGCGGCTGAAGCGCACGCTGCCGGTGCGCGGCCCGCAGGCGCCCACGCTGAGCGAGCTGATGCGCTGGTACTGCCTCAACACCAACACGCACGGCTGCCGCCGCATCGTGGTGTCCCGCGGCCGCCTGCGCCGCCTGCTCTGGATCCTGCTCACCCTCAGCGCCGTGGGGCTCATCCTCTGGCAGTGCGCCGAGCTCCTCATGAACTACTACAGCGCCTCGGTGTCCGTCACCGTCCAGTTCCAGAAGCTGCCCTTCCCCGCCGTCACCATCTGCAACATCAACCCCTACAAGTGAGGCTCGGGGAGCTGGTGGGAGGATGGGAGGTCAGCACAGCACCGGCTCCTTCCCGGGTTCGGGCCGGTGCTGCTTGTCGGTGCTTTCCCAGCCTGGGTTTTTCCTGTAGGGCACCTGGGGTGCCACATCCCCGCTGTGCCCTGTGCCTTACACTCACCCCTCGCTGCTGCCTGCTGATCTCGGCTCTGTTCATGCTGCTTTCTGCTCCGCACAGCTCCTGTCAGCTCTCTTCAAATTCCCTTCTTCCCAGGACCAAGTTCCAGCATTACAAACAGCATCATCTCCTAAAGAATGGAAAGGGGATATCTGTCACTCCTCTCCTGCTTCTTGCTTTCTTTATGAGAGATTTTGACATGATTTATCAACAATACTTTTTTCTCCTGTCAAATCATGCTTTACATTGCTCTCTGTTCTGCTGCTGGATTCCCACCCCGATCCTCACGGGGATCCAGCTCTTTGATGACTCTTCACAGTTGAAGTCTTACTTCCACATACTCTGCCTCCTCAGGCTTCCTAACATAAGGAGCTTGAGAGTCCTGGGAGACCTTTCTGTGTAGTTCAGTCTGCTCTGCTCCCTGGGGTCCTTACTCCAAATCCCTCCCTGGATATAACTGTGTCTGCCCTCACTGATGTGAGAACCTGGTGTGAGCCATGCACAGAAAATTCTGTCCCAAACCAGGGCACCCACAGTGCAGCAGGCAGGGTACTGCAGCTGGGCAGTGAGGTGGGATGGGATGCCACTGTCAACTTGTCTCCCATGCAGGTACAGTGCCATGAAGGAATATTTGTCTGAGTTGGACAAAGAGACAAAAAAGGCTTTGGAGACTTTCTATGGATTTTCTGAGGGCAAGTCCAAGGTGCGCCGGTCAGTGGATGACAGGAACAGCACAGGGAGCGACTTCTTCCAGCAGATCCCTCTGCTGAAGGTGGAGGATTTCTCCAGGACAGCGACTGACCTGCGCAGCGGGCAGAAGAGGAGGGTAGAGGGAAGTGTCTTTCACAAGGACTCGTCCATCGTGAACGGCGATTCCAATGACATCATTGGCTTTCAGCTGGTGAGTGCCACCGTGCCCTGGCCAGTGAGTTCCCTTGGGGCAGCAAAGGGCTGGCTTGGGGTCAGTGTCCCTCTGGCAGGCTTTATTGCCTCCTGGAGTGGCCTTGCGATGCACAGTGGCAAAGAGCAGTCTGTCTGCACTTCTGCCTGAGCCTCCATGGCTGCTGCAGGTTCACCTCCAGCTCTCTGGAAGAGCAGTACCTTCCTGAAGTTTTCCCAAATACAGTCAGGGTCATCTGTGACCTTTCTTTTGGTCCTGAAATATTTGGTCATGTCACTCACTTAGCCCTGCATAAAAGGTCTTTGATGCCCACTGTAACTTCATACATGGTTATTTCTGTGGAAGAGAAACACTATCAGATGTACCTTGTACTATCCTTAATTTACTCCTGCCTTGTAGAATCCATGATTTCGGTCCACCTGAAATGATTTTTTCCTTTTGCTTGTCAGTGTGACGCCAACAACAGCAGTGAGTGTGCCCTGTACACATTCAGCTCAGGTGTCAACGCTATCCAGGAGTGGTACAAGCTGCATTACATGAACATCATGGCACAAATTCCCCTGGAGACTAAAGAAAAATTGAGTTATTCTGCTGATGACCTTATACTGACATGTTTCTTTGATGGCCTATCTTGTGACAAAAGGTCAGTGCACAGAAAATTCCTGCCATTTTAACAGCTTATTTCCAAGCCCTTAATATGTAGGACTGGATTATTTGGTATTTGCTGAATTCCAGCAGGATCCACTGCTAGTTCTGTGAATCTGCCTCCCCCTGATATTAACCCTCATTCCTACATTAAAACTTCCTTGAGTTTCCATCTCCTGAGATATTAAACTATATCATGCTGCCATGTATTTTCAAGTTACTCAGATAGAGACCCACATTTTTCGGCAAAATAAACTTCTTGAAAAGAACTAATAAACTCCCCATGCAGTCCTGGTCTGTCTCTTGTCAAAACCAAAATTCAAAAGTGCTGCGTTTGTCCCACAGACAGAACTACAGGGAGCAATGTCATGATATTTGATTTCTTGCAGGCACAGCAATGTCATGATATTTGATTTCTTGCAGGCACTTCACTCGTTTCCATCACCCTCTCCATGGCAACTGCTACACCTTTAACAGTGGTGAGAACGGGACCATCCTGAGCACCTCCACCGGCGGCAGCGAGTATGGTGAGTGGGGCCCTGCACACCAGGCTGTTCCTGGGCATTTATCACTCCTAGGGTGTTCCAGGGCACTCTCTGCACACCTGGGGTGTTCCCTGTTGATTTGCACACCCAGGATGTTCCAGGGCACTTATCACACCTGGGGTTTTCCAGGGCACTGTGCACATCTAGGGTGTTCCTTGTCACTCTGCACCCCTGGGTTGTTCCAGGCCAGTTTGCAGAGGAACTGTTTGATAACAGGTGGTGCAGCAAACTGGATCCTGCTGGAGCGTGAGCGATGTGTTGGCTGTAGATGTACAGGCTGATTGGGGAAATGCCTGTTTGAACTAGTGCAGACTCTTGCCTGAGAATACAGATCATATCATTGCATCACTAATGTTTTCCAGCTGAAATTACTGCTGCCCGGTTATATAAGTGAGTTCCAGCCACGTTCTCAGCAGATGTTATTTGTTGTACTCGGTACCACCAGGGGATGTTACTGGCTGCAGGTGTCTTGGTCTGGCTGGGCAGAGACTGTGCTTGGCTGTTACAGTTCTACTTAAGGCCAGATAACATGAAATAAACCGTGCTGCCCTCCCTGACCAGAAAACCTGGCTCTGGCTCCTGGTGTAACTTCTGCCTTGTCTCTGGTTCAGGATTGCACGTTGTTCTGTACATCGATGAGGCAGACTACAACCCCTTCCTGGTGACCTCCACAGGAGCCAAGATCATCGTCCATGACCAAAACGAGTATCCCTTCATTGAAGACATTGGCACGGAAATTGAGACTGCAGCGGCCACCTCCATAGGGATGCACTTTGTGAGTGGCAACAATCTCCTTTTCGGGTGCACCTTTGCCTTGGTACAGCTGTAAATAGGAACTGATGGGGTGATTTCAGAGAGGCAGCAGCTCCAAGACCTTTAAATACCTCCCACTCAGCAGCTGAAGTGCCTTGAGGGAAATCCTGTGATAGCACTTTTCTGAACAAAAGAGGCCATGGGAAAATCAGTCTATAAACCAAGGCGGCCTGGGATATTGTTTGTTCTCCCTTTTCTTCCACCCCTTGGCTTTCCAGGGGATTTTTGGTTTTGTTTTCACAGCAAAATCCACAACCACAGAAAAGTGTTGTCAAGTGCCTCGTTTGGCTTTAGCAATGAGCAGGAAGTTTCATCCCAGAGAGTCCCTGGGGTGGAGGAGCCAGAGCTGGAGCTGTGGGTCCCCGCGTTGGGGTTGGGTCCCTAGGGATGGTGGCAGCACAACCCCTTGAATTGTTTTGTGAATTAAGCCTCATTTTGCTGGTTTTCTCTCCATCCCAGCCATAAAAACACCGTCGTGGGCAGTGGCTTTGCTTTTTCCAGCTGTGAGCAAAGGCAAGGAGAGCTGCAGCTCCTGCTTTCCCCATTTAGTGCCGTTCAGAGGAGGCATTTGGCCCAAGGGGGTTTGGCACAGCAGAAAGCTGTGCCAGCTCCCCTTTCATCTGGACGGGCTGTTAAGTGAGCACTTCAGCCCTGCCTTTCTTCCTGCTGCTCTGCTGGAGCATCAGCCATCCTGCTTATCTGGGTGTGCGAGGCCCTGCATTAGAAAAGACATTAAAACAGGGCTGATGTTTTACGAAATGCAGGTAGTTAACTGTCTTCCAGCTGGAAAAAATGGCAGCATCTCCTTGGTCAGTCATGACTGAGAGGTTTGGGAGCCAGGATGGTGTGAGGACACAAGTCTCACAAGACTTTGCTCTGTCACCATCGCACTGCACAGAGACGGTCACGCAAGGCAGAGGCTCAATATTTAATGTGATATGTTCCTAGCACAATCGGTTTGGAGTGTTGCTGTAGTATGAAAAACAAGATTAGGCACATCTTATTGGCTGTATATAAAAGATTTGTTTGAGGAAAGGATCCAGTTGCATCCTAATGAGGCAGCCAAAATAGAAGCTGGACACAGTTTCAGGTCTCAGAACAAAAGCTGGGGATCCCCGTCCTGCTGGGAAAAGGCAACTGCAGAGAGCCTGCTGAGTGGTGGGGTCAGGATTGTCAGGACAGGGCTGCAGCAGGTGCCAGATCAGTCCTTGTCCCCACATGCAAGGGCACAAAGAGGACCCAGCAGCTGTGTCCCTCACTGTGCTGGGCTCTGAGCACAGCATCATTGCACATGGGCTTCTGCGACTGCCCCTCACCTCCAAAAATCTTCCAAGATGTCTGGCATGCAAACAAGGCATTGCTTGGTCAGAGTTACAGTGCTTTAGTTAAATATTTAGTTTGGAAATTATTTTAGTACCTGAAGGAACAAGTAAGCTTTTGTAGGAGCATAAGCCACAACAAAATAATTCTATACAAAGGATCCATCATCTCTTGGAAGCCCCAGGAGCAGATTGAGGCAGTGTCTTGGCACATTGTATGTGGAATTTAAAAGCTGGTTTCAGTCAGTTTTCAGAAGTAATGCATCTCTAATATGCATCTTTCCCTCCAAAGAGAGATCTGAGCATCTCTAAAAGCACTCATTTGCACCATAGTGGCCCAGAGCCATCTGGTGCTGTAGACAAAGTGGTGAGGCATGCTCCTATCAGATGTGGCCTCAGGGGCTGCATTCAGTGCCTTAGGGGCTACAGCCATTCTCAGGTTCCTGCTAAATTGATCCTTTGTACAGAACTTTAAATTCTAATTTTAAACTCTGTAGAGAAAGACAAGTGAATGGATTCTTAAATGGATGTTTCTTGTGGTTTCAGGCCACTTTATTGTAAAGTGGATAATTACTGCAGAAAGATAGCAGGGGCTGAGGGAGGTAAGGTAGTCTGCAGGAAGTGGGCCATGGGGCTGGAATCAGATTTGGGAATTTGAGGGCTCCTAGCCCTGGTTTCACAGAGCTTGCAGGCACAGACTTGGCATGTCAGGGCTCTTTGCCTTGGGCAGAGATTTGGAACAGGAAAAGTCATGAGCATTTGAGAGGAAGGGTCAAAGCAGCACCTGGAAAAAAGTTTGAGGGAGACACAAACATTTGATTTAGAGTGGATTGAGAGAGGTGCTGTTGAGCACTAGTGGAGCCTCAAGTGCTGTTTGTCCACGGCACAGGAGCAGCCAGTGCTGCAACAGCTCAGGCAGGCAGGGATCCTCACAGAAAATAACCCAAAACCCCCATCCAACAACCACCATCCCTCAGAGCACAGACATCCAGAGCAAACCACACACAGCCTCTGAGATAGCAGAGAGCATGCCTATGGATTACTCTACTTTGAAAACCCCTCACTGCTGTGATTAGAGCACCTTGCATTCCTGCAGAAGGTTTCCAGGAAGACAGCAGAGAATCCCAGCAGAGCAGTGTTTTGGGAAATGGATATTAGAAACAAAAAACCCCTTGTTTTGACAAGGGATTGACCAATCATTTTAGGTAGCAAAAGGTAAACATTCTATTTAAAGCTGCCTTATCACTTACAGTTTCAGAGTTGGGATAAAGTGTCGCTGAATCCTTTGGTGAACTCCAGAAAAACAAGTTTTGTTCTTTCCTGTTTCCCAGACTCGGTCTCGCAAGCTGAGCAAACCCTACAGTGACTGCACAGAGACAGGAGCTGACATACCTGTGGACAATCTCTACAACAAGAGCTACTCACTCCAGGTAAAGCCATTACATTTGGGGTTATCAGTTGCTTGAAAACTACCTGCATAAAGAGCTTTATAGCAGTCTGTGGTTCAGAGACTGGGAGCAGTCTGAGCACAGGGTTGTGCTGATGTAAAATGCTATGGCACTTCTTAAAATCCAACTTTTATTCCTAAGTGGTTGCTGTTTGAAGTTCCCTCAGGCACCCTGTTAGATAAAGAGAGAACATGAGCTCATTAGGCAATTTTCAAGCAATGTGGGACTGGAAAATATTGGCCAAGTAAAGGTTGCAGCTAAGTAACCCTTGAAGCCAGAAATTGTGACCTTTAGGACTCCAAGAATAACAGAAACCATCTAATCAGTATCCAGATAGCAGGATGTTTGTTTACAGAGTAAGTTTCCACTAATTTTGCATGGTTTCTGTAATTTGGTCCTCTTAGAGAGTGTCAGTTGTTCTGGCACTCTCCACTTGAAGAATTGTACTTACATTAGCTGCTGCCTGCTGCAAAGCCCAGGTCTAGGCTGAATTTATGTTTTATGGGGAATGTGAAATCTGCTGTGGTGTAGTGGCAGGTAGGATCACCCAGACATTATCTCAGGTTTTTAATAACAGTACTTCACTGAAATTCAGTGCTCAGGAGGGACTGGAACCAAAAGGCTTGACTGGGATTTAAAAGAGAAGTTCTGTTCTTGCATGTCCCAGGGTTTTAGCACAAACCACAGCTCTGCTGCCTTGTTAATCCTCCGAGCTTCACCTCTCCCAGTAGGCACCAGCAGGGTTTGATGGAAGCTGTGAACGTTTGCTGCTGTGAGTCACTTCCCACACCTAGTTAGTGATTCATGGGACACGTGCCATGGCAGGCCTAAAACCCTCTCCTTGACTCTGTAAAGATCAACTGCAACACTGAAGCTTTTGATGGCATTTATAGAACCCCCACAGCAGAGTCTGAAGGCCCAGGGAAACAGGGTTCCCATCCCACTGCATTGTCATAAGCAGGATGTTTTTAGGTGCACAGGAGCCTGGAGCTTGGTGCTGCCTCTTAGCCCCCAGCTCTGTTTTTTCTCCTCAGATCTGCCTGCACTCCTGCTTCCAGAAGGCCATGGTGGAGTCCTGTGGCTGTGCCCAGTACGCTCAGCCCTTACCTGCTGGGGCTGAGTACTGCAACTACAAGAAGAACCCAAACTGGAGTGAGTATTGAAACACCTCTGGCACTGCACATGCCTCAGCTGCCAGTCCTGTCCCCTGCAGCACCAACCCCTCACACAGCCCCTGCACCCCCAGTGTCCCTGTCACAGCTGCTGCACCCCCAGTGTGCTGGGACGAGGCAAATCTGCTTTAACCCACTTAAGCTGCCACCCCAAGAGCCAGAAGTGTCTCCCTTGCTCACACTGACTGGTTTGTGAAACTGCCCCTGATGTTTTGTCACCTGTGCCCACCACAGAGCAGTGGAGTGGAGGGCTTGACCAGGTGTGGCAGTTTTCGTGCCTGTATCAAGTGACAGCCACTTCTCAAGTGACAGCCACTTCTCAAGAGCCTTTTGCAATATCTGTGGGGTAAATCCTTTTATCCCCACCATGTAGGCGATGGCCACAAGGGCCACCTCTGCCCCAGATGTCCCACTCCAGCCCAGGTAGCAGGTTTTCTCTCTGGCTTCTCACACACATCCTACTCTTTCCCTGCAGTGTACTGCTACTACAGACTGCATGAGAAGTTTGTGAAGGAGCAGCTGGGCTGCCAGCAGATCTGCAAAGATGCCTGCAGGTGAGTCCTTACCACAGCCAAAGGTAAGGTGTGTGTGGGAGTCTGGAGCTCACAGGTGACATCCTGCCTTTCTCTGCAGCTTCAAGGAGTGGGCCCTCACCACCAGCATTGCTCAGTGGCCATCCACCGTGTCAGAGGTCAGTGCCCAGCTGTTCCCCACCAGAGCAGCAGCCTAGCACAAGGCATTGAGTAAGCCCAGAGGCTCAACACAAAAGCAGGAGGCCCTGGGGTAGTCAGTAGCGTTCACTGATGCTGCTCCCAGAGACCAGTCTGTAGTTTCCAGCTCAGGGCTTCCCCTCCAGGAGTTTACCATTAAACTGGAATTTGTCTTGGGAGATCCCCTTGGGCCCAGCTGGGCTGTCACACACTCAGTTCTGGTGCCCAGACTAGCCCAGGGAGGTGTGGAGCACGAGTCCCTTCCTAAGGGTCTCTGCACAAGAACCTGCAGCTTGAGTAGCATTTTCTGTCTGTTCTCCAGGACTGGATGCTCCGGGTTCTCTCTTGGGACAAAGGGCAGAAACTCAACAAGAAGCTGAACAAGTAAGTCCCCCTGTGTGTTCCTGCCTTGCACCTCCAGCTCTGATACGATCTCGGCAGCCCTAATGATGGCAATTGGGGAAAAAGCTCCCTTGGAGCAGCCCAGCCCTACTGGTCCAACTGGTTATTTGCATAGTTTTTCAGTATGTTTCATGTTATTGTTTTACTAAACCCTCTGCCTGCCTCCTGCTTCCCCAGGACAGACCTTGCCAACCTGATGGTGTTTTACAAGGACCTGAACGAGAGATTCATTTCAGAGAATCCTGCCAACACGGTGAGTGAGCGTGCTGGTCCCTGCTCCAGGGGACACAGCACTTCCTCCCACGCAGGCTGGGAGCTTTCACCTGCCCAGGGGAGCAGTCCCACACAGGCAGGGGCAGGAAGCTGATGTCAGATATGCACCTCTGGGCTGGTCCTGCCCTTTCCAGCCCTTATCTCAGGCCATGTCTCTGCCTGTCCAGCCCCGAGCCCTGTGCAGGGGCAGCCTGCCCAAGGAGGAGCTCCAAGCTCCTCCTGAACCAGAGCCAGAGAGAACAGCAGCAGAGATGGGCCCAGTGCCTTTGGGGGTGCTGAGCACGCCCTGGGTGCCCCAGCTCTGTGTCCCTGCCTGCTGTCCCAGGACCATGCACCGTGCCCATTGCAGACTCAACCCCGCGCTCTCTGCCCTTGCAGCTCGTCATCCTGCTGTCCAACTTCGGGGGCCAGCTGGGGCTGTGGATGAGCTGCTCGGTGGTGTGTGTCATCGAGATCGTGGAGGTGTTCCTCATCGACTCGCTGTCCATCGTGCTGCGGCGCCAGTGGCAGAGGGCCAAGAAGTGGTGGAGCCACCGCCAGCAGGGCAGTGCAGGGGCAGCAGCACAGCCCAGCGACCTGGAGAGGCAGGGCCACGCCAACCCCGTGTGCCTGGACGAGGACCTGCCCACCTTCACCACCGCCCTGCGCCTGCCCCTGCCCCAGGACAGCCCCCTGCCCAGGACTCCCCCCCCCAACTACAGCACCCTGCGCCTGGAGAGCGCCTTCAGCGAGCAGCTGCCCGACACGCTGGAGCTGGGACACTGACCCTGGCACCCACGCAGCTGGGGCTGCACACACACACACACCAGGGTGAAAGGCACAGCCCAGGCAGCACTGCAGGGCTGGCAGCTCACAGCCTCACTCAGGGATTGAGCCGGCACTCAGAGCTGCCCTGAGCAGAGCTCAGACACAAAACCGAGGGCTCACAGACATGAGGAGCTTCAAGCACCATCAGCTGTGGAGTTAATGATGGCAGGAGATGGCTGGAGCAGGATGTGGTACTGAGCTGGGATGTCTCACCAGGCAAAGGCACGCATTAGCCACCAGCTGCACACACCCCATTGCATGTGGGCAGGAATTGCTCCACAGCAGCAGGTTGATGCCACATTGAGCATTAACACTAATTGCTCTCTGCTGTGTGGCTGGACTTGTGGGAAAAACCCCGGGCTGTCAGGAATCCAGGATGGCATTTGTAGGAAGGGCATGACAGGGGCATGGGTAAAGCACAAAAGAGCATTAAAGGAAAGCTCTCACTTGAGTTTTCATTAGAAACCCAGTGGTGGCCTAAGGAGCTCTTTCTTGTGAGATGAAAAGCCAGGACAACCAGAAATGTCCTCGTAGGGCAAGTTACTACACAGCTAGGGTAGGAAGGCCCGAGTCATCCCCAAAGAATCATCTGAAAGGGCATGAAATCCAATTTAGAGCACAGTAATGAAGTGTATCCTCTGCAAGCTTGTTCCATTCCACATCACTCAGGCAGCCCTTAAACATAACTTCCAAGGAGCTCATTAAATGACTTCCAGAAGCCTCACAGGGAGCTAGCTGGCTGCTCTTTTCCTGCTCAAGCCCAGGCAAGGACTTCCTCCTGCAGCCACGCAGTCCCCAGCTGCCTGCCCTGACTGGCAGTGCCTGGAGGATGTCTCACTCCAGCTGTGCCTCATCCACCTTGCCCCCATCCACAAAGCAGCGTCAGCAGCCACCTTTTACCTCCTGTGCTGCTCCCCCTGGGCCAGGGGCTGCTGCCTGTGCCCACACAGCCGTGAGAGCTCCTGGGGCACCTGGCTGTGCCCTGCCCTGGGCTCCCCAGCCTGCACCAGCTTCCTCCTGCCACAGCTCTGCTGCCTCCAGCACCCTGTGGAGATGTGAGCAGAGCCCTCTCCACACGGGCTGTTGGGGTCTGCAGAGCCAGAGTGATGCAGAGTGTGAGGGGTGTCTTAGTGGAAGAGTCTTTCCTTTCTCTAGCAGCTTATTTTATAGAGGACAGTGAGAATCCAGGAAGGTTCTTTAATGTGCAATAAAACCTATTTTAACTGAATTATTTAAATAGATGATAAACTGAGAAAATAAAGATATATTTTTGAATAACTGCTTTGCCTTTTTTTTGTCTTTAAATCACTGCTATATGAGTTAGTTTCTTGCAGGCATCCAGAGAGCTGAGGGGACTTGGCTCTGCATGCCCAGGGGCTGTAGGTTCCCAGCAGGGATGGAGCAGAGGAGTTCTGTGGGACTCAGCTCAGGAGCAGGCAGGAGGAGCAGTGAAAAGGCCTTTCACAAAGCAATGTAAACCAGCAAGGGACCAAAACCACTGGAACTTCAGGTGTCCTCAGACAGCTCCACACCTGGGCAGTCCCTTGGAGGCCACAGGAAAAGTGAGAAGCAGATCTGCCTCTGCCCCTGGCCCAGCTCTGAGGTGCTCTGGGCAAGCCATGGCTCATGCCCATCATCTCTAACAGCATCAAATACCAGCACTCATTGTGTCCAGCGTGCCCCATGGGCAGCAGTGAGAGAACAGACCCAGAGCAGAGCAGCCCCACTCCCCTGGGAGTTACAGGCATGAGCTGTCCCCAGTGCACAGGGACAGGAGCCACAGCCAGCCCAGAGCCAAGGGACAGCTCCCCACAGGCTGCTGCCCTGCCAGCCTGGTGCTGGCACAGGAGCTGCTCTGGCCCCGTTACACCTGGCTGAGGAATTGCCTTCCCAGCTGCCCCCAGAGCACAGGGAACATTGCTCCTGCAGGGAACACTGGGGGCAAACAAACCCCACAAAGGGGGCCATGCCACAGTTCTGCCATTCCACAGCTGTACCTGTGTGTGCAGCAGCACCTCAGAGACCACAGCTCTCCCCAGGGCTTGCTCACATCTGCTGCAGGCAGTGCTGAGGAGAGCCTGCCCAAGCTCCGCTTGATGCTGGTCCTGATTCTCCCTCACTGCTGGGCCATTCCTGAGTTTCTTCTTCCCCTCAGACTGCTCAAGCACCCCTACCAACCTCCAGCCCTCAGAGCTGGATTAAATCAGTGAGTGCTGATCATGCAATCAGCCCCCTGACAGGAGGGAACCCCCCACACCTGGCTCTAGGGCCAGGGAAGGCACTGGCAGCTGGCACAGATTGGGACCCCTGGGTCAGGGGGTTGTGTTTCCAAAGCTTTTCCAGAGGGGGAAAAAAAAACCAACTTGGAAAATAAACAGAGTGGTGCCAGCTCTGCACAGAAGCAGGTGTAGGGACTGGTCAGACATTATACCAAGAACTGCAGTTCCAATAAGAATATCTTTTGATGGAGAGCAAGGCTGCTAACCTGTAGTGCTCCAGCAGCAGAAATGTCAGGGCTCTCCCTCTGGAAACCCAGGATGTGTGTCCTGACAGGTGTTTTTTTGGGGAGAACACTTGCTTTAAATTCTTTGGAAAAGCACAGGTGCTCGGCAGGTGCTGTTTGCAGTTACTCCTGGGGCAGGTGCAACACCTTCTCTGATATATGAATAATCCTCAGAAGGCAGAGGGCCATGGAGCTACAGAAATGCTTCATTTCATTCTGAGTTAAACACTGAACTGTGCTGAGTCACCTGAGTCACCTCAAACACAGAAAACCACTGGGGACAGTCTGAGAGCCAGGACTGGCACACGCTGAGCATCATAAACCCAGAGTGCCTGAGGCACCCAGCCTGCAGTTTATGGGAACAACAGGCTGTAAAATGCAGGGCTCAGCACCATGCCCTGTCCCCCTGTGCTGTCTCCAGGGCTGGCTGGGAGCCACGGGGACAGGATTGCCAGGGTGGAGAGCCCAGCCAGCCCCAGGCAGGGCTCCAGAGCAGGCAGCCCTCACTCACAACAGCCCTGCCTGCCTCCCATCCCTGGGATAGAGCTGCAGCCACAGTGCCCAGCTCCTGGGCAGGGATGGCAATGACCCCAGAGCCACAGAGCCACAGCTCTGGGCTGCAGGGAGCTGCTGCAGCACCCCAAAACACAGCAAAGGTGCAGGCACTGCCTTGGCAAGGGACAGGCTGGGGAAGTGTTGAAACAAACCTGCAGCAGCAGGTGCTGTGACTCACGGGAAAGGCTGCAGGTACACCAGGACCAGCCCTGGCACACTGGGACCAGCCCTGCCAGAGAGGAGGCACAGCAGGAGAACTCTGCTCTGCTCTGCTCTGCTCCTCCACAGCTCCTGCAGCGGCTGAGGAGGAGGAAAACCCAGCTGCACAGGGATTTTCTGGGTGCCAGGAATGTGCCAGTGTGGGGGTGCCAGCCTGGACAGGGAACTCCAGCCTCCCCAGAGTGGAAGGAAGGGGCAGCTGCCCAAAGCTGCTCCCAGCAGATGCAGCCAGGCAGCACCCACAGGGTTAAAAACTGCCCAGGCCCCTTCCAGAGAGGCAACATCTGGGTGACATCCAGTGGTCCACAAGCAGGTTTGGGAGTTAAATGCTTCATTAATGTGAATGGGGCTGGGCTGGGGAAAGGCATCTCCAGCACATGCCTATGGAAATGGAAAATCCATCCAGGCTCTGGTGCTCAAGCCCTGCTCTGGGGAGGCCAAACAGGCTGGGCAGTTTTACCCCTTCACCTCCAGGGCAGGGTGAGCCAGCAGCACAGCTGGGCAGCCCTGGAGGCACAGCTGGCCTGAGCCATCCCCACCAGCCCAGCCTGTGCTCAGAGAAGCATTTCCCAGCACTGGAGCATCCCTGGCCAAGGCCAGGCTGGGCAGGGGAGCCGTGGAGCGGCTCCAGGCAGGTGAGTGAGTCAGGGCTGGAGCCAGGTGAGCAGCAGGTGACAGCAGTGACAGGCCAGGACAGGGCCCAGCACTAATCCCACTGCCAGCAGCTCCCCAAGAGCAGGACGGGCCAGGACCTGCCCTCAGCAGCTGCCCACACGCCCTGGCACATGGCACAGGGCATGGCACAGCCAGAGCCAGGCTGGGCGAGCAGGAGGAGGAACAGGAACCCTGGGCACTGCTGTGCCAGCTGGGCTGAGTGAGAGCAGTGCCAGGAGGAGAGCAGGAGGAGGAACAGAAACCCTGGGCATTGCTGTGCCAGCTGGGCTGAGTGAGAGCAGTGCCCGGGGAGAGCAGGAGGAGGAACAGAAACCCTGGGCACTGCTGTGCCAGCTGGGCTGAGTGAGAGCAGTGCCCAGGGAGAGCAGGAGGAACAGAAACCCCTGGGCATTGCTGTGCCAGCTGGGCTGAGTGAGAGCAGTGCCAGGAGGAGAGCAGGAGGAACAGAAACCCCTGGGCACTGCTGTGCCAGCTGGGCTGAGTGAGAGCAGTGCCAGGAGGAGAGCAGGAGGAACAGAAACCCCTGGGCATTGCTGTGCCAGCTGGGCTGAGTGAGAGCAGTGCCAGGAGGAGAGCAGGAGGAACAGAAACCCCTGGGCACTGCTGTGCCAGCTGGGCTGAGTGAAACTAACTCTGTGTCACAATTAGTTACAGAGCTGCTCAGGGGAAACCCCACCAGTGACAAATCATCACTGGGAACCTGCCCAGTGTCACCTGCAGGTGAACCAGGAGCCAGTGCCCAGGGTCACCTCGCTGGGGTGAGGGAATTGGGCACCAGTGGAGTTTGCCCCATCCCTCCCTCCCCGTAGCCACAGCCTGGCTGGCACAGCCACACACCGGTGCTGCCACTGCCCAGAGCCCAGCCCTGGCACAGAGTGACCCCTCGTGTGGCCACTGGCCACCAAGCTGTGCCAGGCCAGCAGGAGCCACGGGGCCCCTGCCCTCCCCTCTTCTGAGCTTGTAAAACAAAACCAGTCTGGGTTTTACTGCCTGATCTTTGTAACGCAAACACAGGCCAGTTTACAGGTTTGACACAGGCTCCCGGCACAGGGTGGTTGGGAGATGCTCACTGGCACTTCACTGCCATTTTACTGCTCACAACAAAATGACTCGATCCCATTTAGTGACAGCGTGTCTCTGGAAGGGAACACGATAAACCCGGCAGTGACAGCGCAGGGACAGGGACAGGAGCAGGAACAGAGACAGGAGCAGGGACAGGGACAGGAACAGGGACAGGAGCAGGGACAGGGACGGGAGCAGGAACAGGGACAGGAGCAGGGACAGGGACAGGAACAGAGACAGGAACAGAGACAGGAGCAGGGACAGGGACAGGAGCAGGGACAGGAACAGGAGCAGAGACAGGGGCAGGGACAGGGACAGGAGGACAGGGACAGGGACAGGAACAGGGACAGGGACAGGAGCAGGGACAGGAACAGAGACAGGAACAGAGACAGGAGCAGGGACAGGGACAGGAACAGAGATAGGAACAGAGACAGGGACAGGGACAAGGACAGGGACAGGAGCAGGGACAGGAACAGAGACAGGAGCAGGGACAGCCTCTCTGTGCAGGGCCACAATGCCTGCACCAGCATTGGGTGGGTGATGGTGACAGGGACCCATGGGGATTGCTGGGACCTGACAGGAACAAGCACCTCTGCTCTTCTTCATTGGCACACCCAGAGCTAACAGCCTCCAGCAAAATTCCAGCTGCCTGTGCACCCATTGCAGCCACAGCCACCACCAAAACATTTTCCTTCCATCAGACAAATGGAGGAGCAGTTGGTATTTCTGAAACATGGTGGATGGGCAGATGGAGTGGCTTTCAGGGCTGATTTTCCCCATGGATCTGGTGTCCCAGCTGTGTTTAGCTGCTGTCAGCAGTGCATCATGCCAGCACAACACACCACTGGGAACACAATGCCTGGGATGCAGGGCAGCTTCCTGTGGCATTTCAGCTGTATTTTCAGCAGGAGGTTTTTGCTTATGAATAAACTTTCTCATAAACAATTGAGAGATGATGGAAATTCAAGCCAGCTCAAGGTCATTTGGCTTTGCTGGCTGCACAGCTGATGTTCCAAACCCTGGAACAAACGCCACCCTCTCTATTTCCAGTGCTGGAGCTGCCAGGGCTGGTACCAGACATTGTTCTCTGGGAAAGCAGTGCCACAGGAGGGCAATTACTGGGACAGGACAGAGGAACCCGGCAGGTCCTGGTCCATCAAACCTGTTTGTTCCAGCTTTCCTCAGAGACACTTCTCAAACACAAGCCTGCATTCCACTCCTGACATCATGACATGAGGTACACTTCTGCCAGTTAAAAATAAAAATCCCTTTTGTTCCCAAACAGCAGAACACGGGGACATTTGGGAAAGTCTGACCAAGTCCTGATTGAACAAGAATCTGTCATTACCTCTCCTAGCAAGAGGCAATCACTCCTGTGTACAATGCTCTGCCCTCAGCAGTGATTTATGGTTCCAAGGAGGTTTGTACATGTTCACTGTTCTGTTGTGAGGAGCTGACGTCTCCCACATCGCTCGAGATGCTCCAGATTTTACCTCCAAACGTGTTTGTATCCCAGCCCATGGCACACACTGGGCTGGCCCTGGGCTAGGAGAACACAGAAAATGGGGGGGCATTCTCTCCAGCCCCCCAGAGGGATTAATTATGGGATCAACAGGAATCAGTGTGCAAGACACACAATATTGAGATTAAGTCATGAAATCACAAAGCACATGCTAGTCACTGTGAAAACCCCAACAGCTGGGCTGGGAGGGCCTGGCCCCTCTGAGCTGCTGCCTTCCAGCCCCCAAGCAAACAGAAAAGCTGCTTCTACATTTAGTTCATTCTGTTGTTTTATGGAAACAGTGCTCATTTCTCCTGGAAAGAGATCATCAAGCTCCAGATCAGTCCATTGGCAGAGCAATGGATTGGCAGGCCAAGCTCTGCCCCTTCTATTTGAATATCAGTATCTTTCCCAGATAACAGGGAGTCCAGAGCAGCTGGGACAGTGCAAGGTGACCCTGCCACGGGAGGGGCTTGGAACTGGGTGAGCTTTAGGGTCCTTCCAGCCCAAACCATGCCAGGATTCTGTGTTTCCAAGGTCCCTTCCAAACCAAATGATTCTGTGATTCTGTGAGTCTGTGGTTCTGTGATTTGGTGATTCTGTGGTTCTGTGAGTCTGTGATTCTGTGGTTCTGTGATTTGGTGATTCTGTGGTTCTGTGGTTCTGTAATTCTGGGAGGTTTGTGCCACCGTCCCAGGCTGTGTTAGGCAATCTTGACATGATGGGAGCAGGGGCAGCAGAATCAGGTGCCATTCCTTGGGACACGTTAGGAGCAAACCAAGGCGATATTCCAAGGAAGGGGAGAGGCAGGGATGGAGTGAGGGCAGGCAGGGATGGAGGGCAGGCAGGGATGGAGAGCAGGCAGGGAGTGAGGGCAGGCAGGGATGGAGGGCAGGCAGGGATGGAGGGCAGGCAGGGAGGGCAGGCAGGGATGGAGAGCAGGCAGGGAGGGCAGGCAGGGATGGAGGGCAGGCAGGGATGGAGAGCAGGCAGGGATGGAGAGCAGGCAGGCAGGGAGGGCAGGCAGGCAGGGAGGGCAGGCAGTGATGGAGGGCAGGCAGGGATCCAGCGATCCAGGGCAGGGCAGCGCAGCGGGGCGGGCTCAGCCGTGCCGGGGCGGGCCGGGGCGGGCCCAGGAGCGGCGGGGCCGGGGCCGGGGCCGGTGCCGGTGCCGGGCTGAGCGCGGAGCGCTGCCGGAGCCGCAGGTACGGGGGTACAGGGGGGCCGGCAGGGCTGAGGGGGTCGGGGCTGGCCGGTCCCTCCGGGCCCGGGGCGGGAGCGCTCGGGCATCGCTCGGGCATCGCTCGGGCATCCCTCGGCAGCAGCGAGCAGCCGGCCGGGGCTGGCCGTGTCCCCCGTGCGCACCTGGGCTCACCTGCGCTCAGCCCGGCCCTGCCTGCCTCGGCAGCAGCCGGGCGGCTTTTGGTGCCGGGCAGGTGTTTGGGACACACCTGGTGTGCCGCCAGGGGTGGTAATTCGGATTTAGGCTTTATTTACACAGGGGTTTTCTTTAATCTCCCTGGTAAAAGAGAATGGGAGCAGAGCGCGTGTTTCTGGAGTCGCTGGGTGTTGGGTTCGGCGCCGGGAATGTGCCTGTCCCCAGGCTGGTGTGTCCCGGAGGGGCAGAGGGTGCTGGCAGCATCCCGGGGTGCAGCTCAGTGCCGGGTTTGCCCCTCGCGCTGCCCGGGAGCCCCGCTGCTCCTTGCCCGAGGAGCACAGTGAACTCAGCCATGGGACCTCACTGGCACATGAGCAGCACGGCTTGTGATTGTCAGGCAGGGCATCATGGCCAGCTCGGGCTCGTGGGTTGGTTTGGGTTGGAGGGGACCTTGAGTTCATCTCATCTCACCCCCTGCCCTGGGCAGGGACACTCCCACTGTCCCAGGCTGCCCCAAGCCCTGTCCAGCCTGGCCATGGCCAGTGCCAGGGATCCAGCTGCTCTGGGTACCCTGTGCCAGGGCCTGGCCACCCTCCCAGGGAAGGATTTCTTCCCAATATCCCTTCTAGCCCTGCCCTCTGCAGTGAAAACCATTCCCCCTTGTCCAAAGTCCCTCTCCAGCTCTGCCTTCAGGCCCTGCAAGGGGCTCTGAGCTCTCCCTGCAGCTTCTCCTCTCCAGGAGAGCACCACAGGCTGGCTCAGAGCAGGGCTCAGGGTTAGGCAGGGCAGTGGAGCAGTGCCCAGCACCCAGCACAGATCAGGTGAGCACTATCTCAGCTCCCAGACTGTAAATACTGCTGGAGTGCTGCTCACCTGCCCCTTGGGCTGGAGACCCGCAGGCGCCTGCGTGGGTTGGAGCTGTGGGCGTTGGAGCTGGCACTGTGTGCCCTGGCACTGTGTGCCCTGGTACTGTGTGCCCTGGTCACCCTGTGCCCTGGCCCTGTGTGTCCTGGCCCCTGTGTGTCCTGGTACTGTGTGCCCTGGTCACCCTGTGTGCCCTGGTCACCCTGTGTGCCCTGGCGACTGCCCCTGCACTCCACCAGCAGCACACAGCATCTGCTGGGAGCTCTGCCCCACCCTGAGACAGGTTTTCATTGCTCACTGGCACCTTGCTCCTCCACTTTTCAAACTGCCAGCCTGTAAACTTGGGAGGTAATAAAAGAAATTCCTCTGATTTGCAAAAATACCCCTGGAGAGTATTGATGTCTCGTTCAGGAAAGCTGAGCTTTTCCCTCAGGGCTCAGGGGAGATGGCAGATGAGCAGCTGGTGATCAAAGAGGAGTGACTGGTTTCCCAGGAGAGAAAGTGCTGAGCAATCACAGTGGCATCGGGCCGGTGGTGTCGGGGTGGTTTTGCAGCCCGTGTCCAACCCTGGAGCTTCCAGGAGTGGGCCAAGTTTTCCTCATGATTTATTTCCTTCCAAGTGGCAATTGCCCTAGGAAAACCCCAGAGGAGATTGAACAGAGTCAACACCACCATTTCGTAATGTGGGAGTCTGATGTCACTGTGAGGTGGAGGAGTTTCACCCAGGATGATGCTGGGATGAGGCAGGGCTGGACTCAGCTGCTGGAGGCAGGGAGGACACGTCCACAGCACAGAGAAACCCGCTGGAAGCAGGAGCAGGTTTCTCTTGGGGTGGCTTTGGTCATCACAGGGATGCACGTGCTGGCAGGAGAGGGGCCATGGCACCCTGTGCTCCCACCCTGTGCCCCACGGGGTGCACAGTTCAGATGTCCCTGCTGTCACCAGAGCAGCCCCGAGCAGGGCATGGATGTAAAGCAGTGCTGGCTGCCCAGAGCCACCTGCAAAGGGTTCAGGTGTCCCTGGACGGGGTGGCACCTCCTGTGCCCCCAGCCCTGCTCAGCTCCTGCCCCATCACTCAGAGGGGCTGTGGGAGGGGGCACAGTTGTCTCTGATGTAGAGTGGGTCTTTGCATCCCTCTTTTTCACCTCTGTGCTCAGGTGCAGCCCTGGTGGGGCAGAGCAGAACCCATTCCAGGCTGGCACCAGCCCTGCCCTGGGCAGCTCCAGCCAAGCTCTGAGTGCTGGGCCAGGGAGGAGTCCCTGGAACAGGGCTTGGGCAGCTCCCAGCTCTCAGCGAGGGGGAAGCCTGTCCAGAAACACTCTGGAAATTCAGGTGAGAAGAAAACCTTTAAAATGAGAATGTACATTGCAAAAACGTCACCCAGGTGTATTCAAATGCAGCTTTTGCTCCATGCCATTTCTTTTATCCCATATGGAAAGGAGTGATTTCTCCCAGCACTGTCAGGTTGATGAGTGACCCACAGAGACCAGCACACAAGTGGGGTCTGCCTGTGGCAGGAGCCAGTGGTTGGTGGCAGCAGGGACAGCACCAGCCAGGCAGGATCCTGCCCCACACCAGGCAGCGTTTGCAATCTAATCTAAATCTTCTATTGGATTTCTTAAAAGGCAGAAAATATTTCCTTGTCTGCTTCGCTGGCTCCCCAGATCTCAGGAGCTCTGAGGATTCGGTTCTGTAAGGCCAGGGCTGACCTTGCCAGGGGCTGAGCTCACAGCAGGGCTGGGGCAGGTGGCCCTGGGGCTCCTGAGGTCACTGCTCCCTCTCCTTGTACCTGCCCAAAACCCAGCCAGGCTCTGGTGCAAGCTCTGCTCCCTCTGTGAGCAAACACCCCCAGGCAATGCAGGAGGAGCCTCAGTGCCACAAGGTCCTGAAAGATGAGATGGTGATCTTGGAGTCCAGGGGGTGCAAGTGCCAGGACACGAGTTCCTTGGAGAAAAAAATCTTTCTCTATAGGAGTAGAGCCTGCCCTTGGATCTTAGAGGAAGCAGCTGGGGTTTGTTCTTTCCAAAATCCTCTCCCACAGAGGATCACCTACATCTAACATCACAGGTAATAGGCATGCAGTGAAAACCATCATCTCTGTGTCATGGAGCGAGAATTCCAAATCTGTTGGGTTTATACTGTTGTCAAACTGGCCAGCACATCAAGGAATCAGTATTTTTTATTTTTGAAAAGTATGAAGAACCCACCTCCTTTCACTCCCCAGGGCCTGTGCACACCTTTGCTGCCTTCTCTGCTCTCCTGCAGCAGTGCTGTGCCACTCTCACTCCTGCCCTGCTGAGTGCTGCTCCTCAGTGAACTGTTGCTGCATTATTCCAGCACTCTTCCTCCCAGGATGGGGCCTGTTCCCAGCATTAATCTTTAACTGTGCTCTCCTGCAGCTTAAATCTGACAAATGTTCTGGGTGGCTGCCCCAGGTTCTTTTTGAAATCCTGCCTCGGGATGTTAAGATTTAGTAACACAGATTCTAACCTTAAAATAGCAGCACAAAATGTTCTATTTACTCACAAAATGAATGCCAAGTATGCAGCATCCCTCAGCAGAGCGGGGGAGTGGGGGGGGCTGTACTGATAATATCTGTCAGACGAAGGAATTTGGTGGGGAAAACCAACCTGGTGTCCCTCCTCCAGCAGGCAGCAGCCCTGGCCAGCATTCCTAGTCCTGGGAAAGGAGCTGCTGCTTCTAGCTCCTCTCTGCTCCTCTGAAAGCTGCAGATGTTCTAATACCCTTCCTTTTAAGAAGAATCATCTCAGGCTCCAGGCGAGGTTGAAGGCTGAGCTGTGTGCCTGAGCTCAGCTCCTCTGCTGCATGTGCTGCTTGGTCCATCTAGTGTTGGCTGGGGCTGGGGCAGCACTGCAGCTGTCAGTGAGCACACAGCATTGCAGCTGTGTCAGTGAGCACACAGCACTGCAGCTGTCAGTGAGCACACAGCATTGCAGCTCTGGCAGTGAGCACACAGCACTGCAGCTGTCAGTGAGCACACAGCATTCCCCCAGCTCAGGAGCACACAGAATGGGACAGAGAGCACACAGCACCTCTGGAACTGCACCCAAGCCTCCTCGTGCCCCATGGAGGCTGGTGAGCACCGCTTGCTGTCAGTGGCACAGCCGTGCGGCACAGCACGCCTGTGTGAGAAAGCTTGTGGAGTTCCACACACTGCAGTGCAGTGCCCAGCCTGGCTGTAGTGGCTGATGCAGGCACAGATGCAGCTGTCAGTGGCACAGCCTCTAGAAAACTGGCTGTAGTGAGCACTTTCTCCTGCCTGAGCAAGCAGCAGCTGAGTGAGAAGATTGAGCTGGCAGTGGCCACAGCACTGCACTGCTGCTGGCCACCAGAAGGGCACCAGCATTGCACTGCAGTGAGAAGCTGCTGGTACTGGTACATGCACAACATCAGCTTCAGGAGCACACACATGGCGCAGTGCCCAGCATGCATTCATCCCAGAGAGGGGGCCCAGAGATGTCATGATCTTGCAGTTTTCTCCACGCCTTAGCCTGGCTGAGCAGCTCCTGGCAGGCACTGCCACACAGCAGCACCAGGAGCAGCCACATCCTGCAGGTCCCTGAGCTCTGGTGTGACCAGCAAGAACCAGAATGGGACAGAGGCACTCAGCACCTCTGGAACTGCCATCCCAGAGCTCTCCTGTGCCCTCCAGGAGGCTGGTGACCTGCTGCTGCCATGGCACGACCCTGGCACGTCTGTGCTGGGTGTTTTTGGGTTCCACCCCACGGCAGTGCCCGTCCCAGCCTGCTGTGTGACAGAAGAGGGGCAGCTGCTGTGGCACAGCCCCTCAGAGCTGGCTTGGTGTCCTTTCTCCTGCCCGCAGCAGCAGCATGAAGCTGAGGAGGTACCTGGTGCGGGCTCTGCACCGCCTGCAGAAGGGCCCTGGCTACACCTACAAGGAGCTGCTGGTCTGGTACTGCGACAACACCAACACCCACGGCCCCAAGCGCATCATCAAGGAGGGGCCCAAGAAGAAATTCATCTGGTTCTTCCTCACGCTGCTCTTCGCATCCCTGGTGTTCTGGCAGTGGGGGATCCTCATCAACACCTACCTCTCCTACAACGTCACCTCCTCTCTCTCCATTGGCTTTAAGACCATGAAGTTCCCTGCAGTCACTGTCTGCAATGCCAACCCTTTCAAGTAAGCTTTTCTTCTCCCAGTTTCCCCATGTGTGCCCTGACCCCTCAGAAACATTGCCAGTGTGAGGGGCTGAGGGCCTGTTCCTGTCTCAGACGTCACATTAGGAACATCAGTGGAGTCACCAAGTGGCCCTAAAAAGAAATAAAGCACAATGTGAAGATGAATGGTTCAGGGCCACAGGAGGGTTCTGCAAGTTCTTCTGGGCTTCCTAGGATCCCAGAACAGTTTGGGTAGGAAGGGAACTTCAAGTTCATCTCATTTCACCCCCTGCCCTGGGCAGGGACACCTTCCACTGTCCCAGGCTGCTCCAAGCCCTGTCCCACCTGGCCTGGGGCACTGCCAGGGATCCAGGGGTGGCCACAGCTGCTCTGGGCACCCTGTGCCAGGGCTCACCACCCTCATGGAGAAGAGTTTCTTCCTTACACAGTTTCTGCACCATATCAGTCAATCTAATGAAGGTTTTTACCTCCCTGCAAACTTTCCTCAGCTCATAAAAGAACCAAATTCTGCTCACCTTTCCCACCCAGAATTAGCCTTTCCATCTTTCCCCACCATTTCTCTCCTTTCCCTTCCTTGCTGTGAACATTCTTCTCATTGCTCATACTCCAGTCACTAACAGCTGGTTCCACAGTCCTGCTTGCCAGGAGCCACAGAGACAGAACTGAATCCTGTCTTCAAAGGGGTCACTGATTTTCATTAGATTTGCTTTAAATTTATCGTTGTTTTAAATCCATGCAATGGCATAGCCTGAGGCAAGACGCTCTCAGCCAACACAATAATTGCTTTAGGGGTGGTTTTTCCTCCACTTGCTAGAGATGTTTTGTGTAAACTGTAGTGAATTACTGAGCTAGAGGCAGTGTGGCCCAGCACTGGTGTGCTCACCCCTGGAGTGTTTATCCTCCCCTGCCCTCCTGCAGCTGCTGGGACACCAGTGCCCGAGCTGGCCGTGCTCTGCATGGGCACTCCTGTTGTCCTCTGGTAAATCCAGTCCACTCTGAGCTCCCCAGGAAGGGCCAGGCCAGGGGGGGAGCTGCCAGGTGTCCCCAGCACGTGTCCCCAGCACCACGGGCCTGCCTGCTCACAGCTGCCTGTCCCCAGGTACTCGGAGGTGAAGCCCCTGCTGAAGGAGCTGGACAGGCTCATTGAGGCAGCACTGGAGAGAGGATCCTGCAGCCAGGGAACAGCAGTGACAACGTGTCCCCACCGCTGGACCTGGAGCTCTGGAACCAGATCCCCCTGGTCCTCATCGACGAGCACGACAAGGACAATCCCATCATCCTGGACATCTTTGAGACCAACCAGACTGCTGTGGGCAACGAGACCATGGAGAACAGCACCACTGCTCCAGCTGAACCTGGGGCAGAGAGCAGCACCTCTGCTTCACCTGCACCTGGGGCAGAGAACAGCACTGCTACTGCCCCACCTGCCCCAGCCAACAGCTCAACAGAGGAGAAGAAGTACAAGCTGGCAGTGAAGCTGGTGAGGGTCCCTCAGTGCAGTGGGCAGAGATGAGGGATGGGTGCCTTGGCAAGGCTGCAGCAGGGAGATGTGTGTGTGTCCCCAGTGTCCCTGGCACCCCCAGGCTCAGAGCTGTGTGTGTCCCCAGTGTCCCTGGCACCCCAAGCTCAGAGCTGTGTGTGTCCCCAGTGTCCCTGGCACCCCCAGCTCAGAGCTGTGTGTGTCCCCAGTGCAGCCAGCAGGGCTCTGGGAACTGCACCTACAGGAACTTCAGCAGCGCGGCGCAGGCGGTGAGCGAGTGGTACATCCTGCAGTCCACCTCCATCCTCTCCAAGGTGCCTCTGCACGACAGGATCAGGATGGGCTACCAGGCAGAGGACATGATCCTGGCCTGTCTCTTCGGGGCTGAGCCCTGCAACCACAAGTAGGTGCACACGAGCTCCCTGCTCCTTTCTGTCCCTGCTGGCATGAACAGCACGCGGGTTCTTTTCTCTTTGGAAGGTGTTTATCAGCTTCCAGGGAGATTGCTGCTGATTCTCAGCTCTAACAACGCTTACCAGAGGTTTTCTGGATGGGATCCTGGCTGGAACGTGTTCTTTTGGAGCAGTGCTGGCTGAGTTAGAGTTTTGGATGGGCTGTTTTGCTCATGGCATATCAAGGCTAGCAGCACCCAGGGTATCCAGTGACAGCCAGGTGCTGAGTCAGCAGCACCAGTTACAGCCCCCTCCCTTTTGCACAAGCTCTGAGAAATGCATTTGAGCCAACTTGGTTTCCTGTGAACCCCAAGTTCCCATCTCCAGTGCTGAGAGGGGGAACAGCAGCACCCCAGGCTGTGGGAGCCCCATCCCTGCTGCAACAGGGACAACCAAGAACTGGCATCAGAGCACAGACTGCAGTGCCAGCCCAAACCTGTAAGCACAGCTCAGACTGAGCAGCTGTTCCTCTCACCTGTGTGACAAATGTTCCTCTCCATCCCACTGAGCACTGTCCCCGGGGCCATGGCCAGCAGACACCTGTACCTTGCCTTGCTTTTTTCCAAAAGCAGATGGATGGAAGTGCCTGCAGCTGTAGTCCCTGAGCAGCAGATGAGGCAATGGGAGGTGAACCCAGCACAGCTGCTGAGCTGGGCCCACCATCTGCTTTTTGTCACACCCCTTTAGTCCTTCCAAGAGTCACAGTTCTATGTGTATGATTCTTCCAGGAATTTCACCCAAATCTACCACCCAGACCATGGGAACTGCTACATCTTTAACTGGGGCATGGATGAAGAGGCTCTGAATTCTTCCAACCCTGGGGCTGAGTTTGGTAAGGGAGTGCTCTGTGCTGGAGGAGGGGGCAGGAGGGGCAGATGTGAGGGTTCTGTCTCTTGGTGCCCATTGCTGTCACCCAGGACAGATTTATGATCCTCTGTCACTGGAGCAGGGAACAGAGGCTTTCCAGAAGGGGATGAGCCCCAAAAGAAAAACGTACACACAGAAAAAAGTGACTACAGCAGAAGGGCAGCCTCTGGATATTTGAAATACCTGAGGCAGCACCTGACTGTTCCCAGCTGTTGCCATTCTGGGCATTCACCACCATAAGTTTTCCTAAGCCAGACCCAGGCTCTTCCCAAGGAACAGGGAGAAGAAAACAGACTCCCTTCTTTCCCCAGTGCCATTCCTGTTGTGTTTTGTCTGGTGTCCCAGGGCTGAAGCTGATTCTGGACATCAGCCAGCAGGATTACATCCCCTACCTGTCCTCTGCTGCTGGGGCCAGGCTCATGCTGCACCAACAGAAGAGCTTCCCCTTCCTCAAGGATCAGGGCATCTACGCCATGGCTGGGACAGAAACCTCCATTGGAGTGCTGGTGGTATGTGTGGCATTCCTGGGGAGCAGATTGGCTGAGAATAATGTTATCTGATGGGACCTAAACCAAGTTTGCTTTAAGTCTTGGCTGAACTGGCTCAAACCAAAGGAGACAAGGTGCACACCTGTCAGGGGCTGGAGCACTTTATGGAGGATTTTATGTAACTGTCCTGGCAAAGTGCTTTATTGAGGCCAGAAGGGTGGGCTCAGGTCAGGCTGCCTGTTCCTCAGCCTGAAGCTTTGCCAGAACAGACACTGCCAGGGAGTTCAGCACCCCTGAGCAGCCTCCTGTGCCCGGATCCCTCCTCAGCTCTGCCACCCCACTCCTTCATTTCTGGCAAGGCCAGTGGGGAGCTGAGGAGTTGAGAGCCTCTGGGAATGGGCCCAGGGAGCTGTGGAGCAGTGCTGAGCACAGCCTGGGCTTTGTGCTCCTTGGCAGGACGAGCTGGAGAGGATGGGCTACCCCTACAGCGACTGCACCGTCAACGGCTCCGACGTGCCCGTGCAGAACCTCTACAGCCAGTACAACACCTCCTACTCCATCCAGGTACAACACCTCCTACTCCATCCAGGTACAGCCCCTACTCCATCCAGGTACAACACCTCCTACTCCATCCAGGTACAGCCCCTACTCCATCCAGGTACAGCCCCTCCTACTCCATCCAGGTACAAACCTCCTTCTCCATCCAGGTACAGCCCCTACTCCATCCAGGTACAGCCCCTCCTACTCCATCCAGGTACAGCCCCTACTCCATCCAGGTACAACACCTCCTACTCCATCCAGGTACAGCCCCTACTCCATCCAGGTACAGCCCCTCCTACTCCATCCAGGTACAAACCTCCTACTCCATCCAGGTACAGCCCCTACTCCATCCAGGTACAAACCTCCTACTCCATCCAGGTACAGCCCCTACTCCATCCAGGTACAGCCCCTCCTACTCCATCCAGGTACAGCCCCTACTGCATCCAGGTACAGCCCCTACTCCATCCAGGTACAGCCCCTACTGCATCCAGGTACAAACCCCCTACTCCATCCAGGTACAGCCCCTCCTACTCCATCCAGGTACAGCCCCTCCTACTCCATCCAGGTACAGCCCCTACTCCATCCAGGTACAGCCCCTACTGCATCCAGGTACAAACCCCCTACTCCATCCAGGTACAGCCCCTCCTACTCCATCCAGGTACAAACCTCCTTCTCCATCCAGGTACAAACCCCCTACTCCATCCAGGTACAAACCTCCTTCTCCATCCAGGTACAGCCCCTACTCCATCCAGGTACAAACCTCCTTCTCCATCCAGGTACAAACCCCCTACTCCATCCAGGTACAAACCTCCTTCTCCATCCAGGTACAAACCCCCTACTCCATCCAGGTACAAACCTCCTTCTCCATCCAGGTACAAACCCCTACTCCATCCAGGTACAAACCCCCTACTCCATCCAGGTACAAACCTCCTACTCCATCCAGGTACAACACCTGCTCAGCCAAACTTCACCCTGCAGGAAAAACCATCCAAACAATGAAATCTTTGCCTATCATGCAGGGTACTCATGGGGAATCATAAAATCATAAAACCTTTCAAGATCATCAAATGCAAGTACCAACACAGCAGCACCACTGATAAGCCATGTCCTGAAGTGCCACATCACCTGGTTTGTGAACACTTCCAGGGATGGTGACTTCACCACTGCCCTGGGCTGCCTGTTCAAATGCTTTACAACCCTCTCCATGAAAATTTTTTCCTATTATCTGTTCTAAGCTCCACATAATTCTTATAGGAACAGTCACTGAGGCTCTGGGAGACTTCTGCTGAGACAGTGTCAGAGTGACACCTCTCAGAAACTCATGTTTTGTGTACACAAGTGATATTTACCCCTGACAGGAGAGGAATACAAAGTAGAGATTCTCCCTCTGAACACTCCTGAGTTCTTCAACTTTTTTCTCTTTGGGAAATCAAGTAATTTTTCACCCTGGAAATGCAGCTGGTTTGTATAGGAAGGCAAACAGCCCTTTGCTTCTTCATCACTCTGAGAACTGGATGAGAAAGTTGAGTGTCTGTAAACCTTGAATCTGTAGAAAATTAGAGTGCAAACACTAAGCACAGGTTAATTTGTAACAGGCTGTACTGGAGAGAGAAGCAGCTCTTGAGGGTGCAATGTGATAATGAGGAAAACACCCAAACCATTTGGGGTGATTCACAGATGCACCTGCAGATCAGAAGGGCTTTGGGCTGGCAATGGTTTTATATTTCTACCTTTATATAATATAATAACAACTGGGCCACTTTACCCAGCTTTTGAAGATGCTTGTATAAGGTTTAAGCAAACACTTGGGAGGATTGCAGGATTGCATTATTCCCTGCAAGTGCAAATGCTGACGGAGTTGTGTGCCCCTCTAATGCCACTTCAGAGCCCTCTCAGCAGAACCAGGCTCTCCCATCACACCCTGGCTGCTCTGCACTCTGTGCACCTTTCCTATCACACAGAAATTCTCTGCTTGTGCTACCCACAACTGCTAAATGTAATTGTCCTCTCATAGACTTTGCTATTGCTTTGTGCTGCCTCGTGCAGAATCCCACTCCAGTCTTGGGTGATGAACTCCACACCTCCCTGAGCTAATGGCAGCTGGAGCTGAGCTGGATCCTGCCCAGGACAGCAGCACCTACACACAGATCATTCCTATGCCTGCTCTTTATGTGGAAGGATTGGGAAATTAAAGTGTAAAACCAGCCCTTTTTCAGTGCTGTGTAAAGCCTGGAGAGCACAGCCATGTCTGTGGTGGAAGAGAACATTTCTACTCCCTTTTGGAAGCTGGGATATTACTTCTGTGAAGCCCTGAAATAACTGAGAAATGAGCAGTTTGTTGTGTGAGTGGGAGCTGAGCTCCCTCCAGCTCTCAGCCAGGGCAGCTCCCATGAGTGCCCCAAAAGCTGCAGTGCCCAGCAGGGCTGGGAGAGGCTCTGGGCAGGGAGAGCCCCCCGTTCTGTGCCCCTCAGCTGTGTGTGTGCAGCCCCAAAGCCCTGCTCAGTGCAGGGGGAGGCAGGTGTGGCAGGGAGGGGCTCTGGGGGTGATGCCAGCAGTGCCCAGCCCTGAGCATCCCTCCCCTGCCCTCCCCTCCCCAGGCCTGCCTGCGCTCCTGCTTCCAAAACCACATGGTGGAGATCTGTGGCTGTGGGCACTACATGTTCCCCTTGCCTCAAGGGGTGAATTACTGCAATAATGAGGATTTCCCAGGCTGGGGTAAGAGCTGCTGGGGGTTCCTGGGCTGGGAGTGGGCTCTGCTGCTGTCCCTGCAGCTCCTGCACTACTGCTCCCCAGGGATGTGGCCACCTGGGCCAGTGCTGGGGACAAGGGGCCAGGTCTGGCTGGGGGCTGGGGGGGCCCTTGGGCACAGAGGCAGAGAGCACAGGGTATCACTCCAGGCCTCTGCACCCAAAAATTTTGGGTCCCCTGGCAGGGGCAATGGAGGGTCCAGTGCTCCTCTGGGGTGGCACAGCACTGTGCTGGCAGAGGCCAAAAATACCAACCCTTGACAAGCTGGCTCTATAAAAACTGTCTTCAGAAAGTTGCACTTTATTTTTAATTTGTTATTAAATCGTCTTGAGTGTTTTGCCCAAGTTTCTCAAGGAAAGGAAAGTTGAAAGGGAAGATGGCAAATCTGTGCAGAAGGATCATACCTAATATTTATTTTGATAAATTAAATTGATATAACTAAGTGGGTCCTTATCTAAACAGATACTTTAATTTGGTTTTCACCAAACAGCATATTGCTATTCCTCACTAAGATCCAGCATAAAACAGCGTCAGATCTGCATTGACTCCTGTAAGGAAACGTGCAAGTGAGTACCTGAGCCTGAGCTGGGTGCTCTGCAGGTGGAGGGATCCTTTGCTCTGACTCCCATCAGCCCTGACTTCCCTAAAGGGGCAGCAAACCCTGCAGGGGTCTGCCCTGTGAGAACTGGAGGGGAGGGGGAATCTCCAGACTAATGCTCTCTGTTCCCTCCAGTGACACCCAGTACAAAATGACCATCTCCATGGCAGACTGGCCATCAGAAGCCTCTGAGGTAACCCTGACTGCTTGGTTTGTGACAGACATTGATGTTCCTGTTCCCAGGGACACTCGCTGTGCTCAGAGCTGGTGTCAAAGCTAAAATCTGTATTTTGCACACACAGCAGCAGCAGCAGCAGGGCTGGGGGCAGGAGGAGGGTCCCCCCAGCAGCCCCTCCCTCCTGGGCTCTGTCCCAGGGCTGGTGCCAGCCCAGGGCTGAGCCCACCTTGCACAGCCCATGCCCCAGGACAGGGAAGGAGCCCCCAGTGCCCTGCTCAGGTCCAGAGCATCCCCCTGCACCTGGGACAGGCACAGCACTCGTGGGGCTCCTAAGCCTCTGCTCCTCTGAGCTCATTCTGTTTTCTAGGACTGGATTTTCCATATTCTGTCTTACGAAAGGGATATGTCAACAAATGTGACTCTGGACAGGTGAGTGAAAGGAACAAGCACTTTATCTTCTGTGCTGAGCCTGTTAACAGCAGCCTGCCACGAGCCCTGGCGCTGGGCCAGCACAGGGAGGATGAGGCTTGAGTGTGCTCACCTGGGACACACAGAATGCAGCTCCAAAAGGCACTTCATGCATGTCTGTGCTCTCCAGAGCTGCAGACTGGGTCAGTCAAGCTCAAACCTGCAGCTAGGTACAATCAGCATGGAGGACAGTTCCAATATCATAATGTTTGTCACTTCATACTCACCACAGCCAGGCTGGAGGTGCAGGACATGGACAGGCAGCTCCTCACTGAGGTGGGTTTTGTTCTTTACAGGAATGGGATCATCAAGCTGAACATTTACTTCCAGGAGTACAACTACCGCACCATCTCGGAGTCAGCTGCCACCACGGTGAGCACAGGAGGGGCTGGGCTGGGCTGGGGCTCGGGATGGGCTCAGTGTCACATCCCTCATCGCCCCTTTTGCACGGCTGCTGGCAGGAATGCAGTGATGCAGCCACGTCTGCCTGCTGGCTCACAGCCCTCAGTCCCTTCCTGTCCCTGTCCCAGCCCTGCAGGGAGCCCCAGCACAGAGGGGACCCAGCAGGCAGCTCCCAGGTGTGGGGGCATCCCCACACCAGCGCTGGCACCTGGGTGATGGCTCAGGGTGGGCACACCTGGGCGGGCATACCTGGCTGGGCACACCTGGGTGATGGCTCGGGTGGGCACACCTTGCTGGGCACACCTGGGTCATGGCTCAGGGTGGGCACACCTGGCTGGGCACACCTGGGGGCTCCCATTCCTCAGCTCAGCGCTCCCCCCCGCAGATCGTGTGGCTGCTGTCCAGCCTGGGAGGGCAGTTCGGGTTCTGGATGGGGGGCTCGGTGCTGTGCCTCATTGAGTTTGGGGAGATCATCATCGACTCGCTGTGGATCACCGTCATCCACGTCATCAGCTGGGCCAAGGGCCTGCGGCAGCGCCGGGCGCGGGCGCGGTACCCGGACACTCCCCCGACCGTGGCGGAGCTGGTGGAGGCTCACACCAACCTGGGCTTCCAGCCCGAGCCGGGGCCGGGGGGGACAGCGGGGACAGCGGCCCCAGCACTGCCCCCCGAGCCCGGCACGCCGCCCCCCAACTACGACTCCCTGCGAGTGCAGCCCCTGGACACCCTGAGCCCCGACAGCGACACGGACACCGAGTGACCACGGGTCCTGTCCACTGCTGCAGCTGTGCCGAGTGACCACGGGTTCTGTCCACTCCTGCCAGCTGTGCTGAGTGACCACACTGTCCTGTCCACTCCTACCAGCTGTGCTGAGTGACCACGGGTTCTGTCCACTCCTGCCAGCTGTGCCACTTGCTGGGCAGTGTCTGTCACGATTAGGACAGAGTTTAAAGGCCAAGCTGTCCTCTCCTGTGACTGATCAGTGGGAGGAAGCTCTGCCTAACAAAGCCTGCAATAAAGCTCCCAGTCAGGCTTTGGCTGCAGCGTGGAGAGCTCGTGTACAGCAGCACTGCTGTAAAATCCTGTCACCGTTTCTGTCACCAGCTGGGTGGGAGCAGGTGGTGGCAGGAGAGGACAGGATGTGCTGACAGGGTGCAAGGCCATGGCCTGGTGGATCACAGAACCCTGGGAGGGAGAGTTTGTGCTGGAAGGGGCCTCAGAGGGTGTCTCAGGCCATGCCCCTCTCCAGCACCCTTGGCACAGTGTGTGCCACAGCTGTGCCACAGCGTGGAGCAGAGCCTGGGGACAGGACCACAGCTCCTTCTGACCTCGGGGGCTGCAGAATTTCCACTCCCAAACCACTACAATGGGAACAGCAAAACTGACTCTGCCTTCACTACTGGAGCCCCTGGGTGCCCTGTTGTGCTGCTGCCCAGGGTTTGTCCCACAGAGGCTGGGGTGGGAGGAAGCATCAGCCTGTTTATCACTCTTTCAATAATAAAAAATTGATTTCAAAGTTGCCTTTGGCTTCCGTGCTGGCAGTGGGGGTACCAGGGCTGAGAGGACGTTGGAGCAGTGGCGTGCAAGGAGAGCTGTGCTGACCCTGACTGAGGGCAGTGGGGCCTTTGGGGTCCCTGAGCTGGGTGGGGCAGTGAGTTCACCTGGCTCTGGCCCTCAGGAGCTTTCCCAGGAGCCCATCACAAGCCCCTGGCACTGGCCTTTCTGAAGCACTTTGCAGAAGTTGAAGAGGAAGCACAGTGTGGTTAAATCTCAGCAGAACAGGATGTTCTGGGCACGGCGCCCAGCGCAGCCACCGAGAGGGGGGTCCAGGATCCTGGTGCAGGGGGGGCTCCCCAGCACAGGCTGCTGTGGCCAGAGCTGTGGCCAGAGCTGTGGGCATTGCTGTGGGCAGGGCAGGGTGTGCCCAGGCCCCTCAGCCCCTTGGGAGTGGTGGCAGTGGTGGGTTCCCAGCTGCTCACGACCACCAGCAGCAGGACAGAGGAACTGGGGGATGATCTGACAGCTGATTCTGCCCCACACAACAGAATTCTGTGCTCAACATTCACTGAATCCAGATTCAGAGAGTACCTCCTTAACAGGTCCATGCTCTGCCCCAGCCCTTTCTCCCTCAGCTGGTTCTCTTTGAAGAGAGAAGGACCCAGAGCCCCCAGACACACAGCTCTGTCCAGAACCCCCTCACCCAGCTGGAGCCTGAGCTCAGCCAGCCCCTAAACCCACCTGAGTGGCAACAGGGCACACAACAGGCAGCAAAAACACGTGTAAAGACAGAGGAATCCAGCCCTTACAAGCTGTCCTAACTCTTCCTGTCTCCTGAAAGGAGCATTTCCATCTCTGGGCAGCAGAAACGCTCAAGCCCAGCCTCCTTTCCCACAGGAGAGCTCTTGTAAAGTGATGGCACTTGATCCCATACCAGAGCTGAGTGGGCAACAGGGACCTGACACCCTCCCCTCCTGAATCAATGTACACAGTGCCATCCTTGGCAAAGGCCCCCAAGGATTCAGCAGTGAAAAACCAGGACACACAGAGCACCTGCCTTAAACCATGGGGAGTGCTGAGAGCAAGGACCTGGCATCTCCTCTCACATTGTCACCAACACACAGCAGGTCCTGGGATGGGCAGCAGGTCCCAGGCTGCTCACCCTGCCCTGGTGCCCTCAGCCCCAGCTGGCTGCCAGCCCAGGCCAGCAGCAGCAGAAAGAACAGCCCCAAAACCTTCCCCAGCAGTGCTGGGGCAGGGGAAGGGTGGGAGAGGCAGGGCTGGAGAGCTTCACCCTCCCTACACAGGAGTGAAGGGAACAGGGTGTTCTCTGCAGGACAGGGACAGCCCAGCAATCCAGTCACAGCTGGTTCATGGAGCTGTCTGACACCTCATAAAAGTGGGAAGTGTCTCCAGCACCAGGCTCCAGCCCTGTCCCAGCCCAGCAAAGGGGTTCCACTGCAGCAGCAGTGCAGCTGCTCCAGAGCCAGCTGCCATTCCAGTTTTGTATTCCCTGGATTCCACCCCACTGTCTCCCAGGAGAGCACACTAAGGCTGGACCAGCTGTTTCACAAAAATCTGTGTAACAAATGGGAGTAAATTCTACAAGAAAGCACCACTTTCCCTAAATTCCTTACAAACCTCATGGCTTTCAGTAGAACAGTGAAATCGCACCTGTAGGAACAACCTACAAAGCTGGTTTTATTCTCAGGGCTGAGATTGATCCAGCCTCAAGTGCCAACTGAAGATGAGAGACCCTTCCTGACCCTGAGCAGTGGCCACTGCCTGCAGGCAGCTCCCTCAGTGCTGCATCTACCCCATCACCTCACATACAGCAGATTAAATCCTCTGAAAAAGCTGCCACAAAGCAGGAGCTCTACAGCACCTGGCAGAACATTTCCAGCACTCCTCAACCTACTCAGGGTCATGCAGAGTTTTTGGGAAATCTGGCTGTAGGACATCTTTCCTCATTTCTAAAGACGGAAAAACCAACCAGCTTTTCCTAGACAGACATTTATTAAAAGTTAGTTTGAAATAAATCCCCAGAGATATTTTCACTGTCCTTGCAGAACTGAAAACCAATATGAGGCGAGTCCTTGAGCAGGGGCCAGCAGCAGGGAGGGCACAGCTGACCCTCAGGGCAGTGATGCCAGGGGCAGGGAGGGCACACTAGCCCTCCAGGCTGCAATGGCAGCAGCAGGGAGGGCACACTAGCCCTCCAGGCTCTCATGGCAGCAATGCCAGCAGCAGGGAGGGCACACTAGCCCTCCAGGCCCTCATGGCCACAATGCCAGGGGCAGGGAGGGCACACTAGCCCTCCAGGCCCCTCATGGCAGCAATGGCAGCTGCCATCCTGCGGGGCAGGCTCTTGGCAGCCTGGCGGAACTCCTCTGGCTTGGCCTTCAGCAGAGTCACGATGTTCTGCAGGGACCTTGAGGGCTGCAGGCCCAGGGCATCCATCACATTGATGAGATAATCTGCAAAATTCAGGAAAAATTAGTGTTTAACTTGCAATACAGTGTGAAATGAATGATACCCCTGCTGCTGGTGGCAGAGGGGATCCTGCCACCCACAGGCACCAGCAGAGGCAGGAGCCCTGCAGGGTGGGAGCAGCCTGTGTGTGCCAGGAGCTGTGCCCAGCACTCTGCTCACCAATATCTGTGGCCAGCTGCTTGGTGGAGTGTGCTGTGAGCTGGGGGATCTGCAGGATGGCCTCACAGTACGTCTGCATGGTGGCCCTGGCAATGGAGCCCAGCCAGTAATCAGCCACATTGTCCAGCTCGGGCAGCTCCTCCCCTGCAGACAGACAGACAGACAGACAGGGAGCCCCTGTTAGCTCCTCCCCTGCACAGACAGACAGACAGCCAGGGAGCCCCTGTTAGCTCCTCCCCTGCACAGACAGACAGACAGACAGGGAGCCCCGTTAGCTCTGCACACACACAAACCCTGCCCTGGCTGTGTTTGTACAACACAGAACCATAACTGGTTAACTGACATGCAGGCAGGCAGAGTTTCTCAGCTGGTTTTGGATAATCAAAGCAGTCATGTACCCTCCCTGCTCTGTACACCACTGGCACCAGCTCCAACCCAAAACTCCTGCATCACTCTCAGGTAAATCACTTCCCAAGGGCTGCTGGGTGACCAGCACTGCCTGGCACCTCCCACAGGATCCTCTTCCAGGAGCAGTTTGCAAGCCACAAGTGACAAGGATTCACAAGAGATTTTTCCCAGCCCTAAAGGCACTCTGTGCTCATTAGTGTTCTGAAAATCATCAAGCCATTACAACATGTAAACGCTTGAAGGTGACATAACAGCAATACATAAATACAAAAGAAATACATAATAATAATAAATAATAAATAATAAATAATAAATAATAAATAATAAATAATAAATAATAAATAATAAATAATAAATACATAGCAATACAAAAGAAGTAAAGAGCATGTTTTTGGAAGGTTTCAGGCTCTGTAAATACCAAGCTCTATGCATTCTTCACTGTCTGTGGAAATAACAGCATCATAAAGAGACCAAGCCCAGCACACCAGGTACAATGCCAGCCTGCAGGGAAAGGCATCAGGTGCCTACTGCTGTTACCTGCAGCAGGATTAAGGACACAGCAGGTAGCAGCCCCCTGAGCAGGAACAGCAGCCAAAACTCAACACAACTCCTCAAACCATCATTTCAATGAACACCAAACTCACACAGACCAAGCCAAAGCTTCCAGTTTGAATGACACAAAAAAAAAAAAAAAAAAAAGTTTTACTCATTATTTAGAGGCTCCTCCTGGGTTTTATCGAAGGATTTTTGGAAGAAACAGAAATAGGAAAGGGATCTCCAATGGTTTTGTCACACATCCCACCCATGGAATGTCAGGATGGGAAAGCTTTCCCCAGACACTCCAAGCCTTTGGTCTCACCCTACCTTGCTCTGGGGGGTATGGCAGTTTTCCAGCATGTAATGCCAGCTCCAAAGCAGAATCCTCTTGAGTGACAAACGGCTCAAGGTGCAGAGGAAGCGACATAATGTATTGCCCAATCTAGAATAAAAGCACCAAAAGCTGAGTCACTTAACAAATGTGAGGCAAGTCCTCTCCTAGGAAAAAAGTCACCTGCAGTAAATACACCTGAAAGCAGAGAGCTGAGCCTGACAGCCACTCACTCATGTCCAAATTGGCTCTTGTGCATCATTACACTTGGTACAAGAAAGAGTTTTTCACAAGGTCAGAGAAGCAGTCACTGAAACACTCATAGTAAGAAAGACCTGTACAGAGAACTGCTACTCCAAGCAGATCTCTGCTCTCTGGAGGGTTCCCAGCAATTTGTTTTCTAGAGCAGAAAGACAGGAGAGTTCTCTTACATTGCTGATATATTCCAGAGGGGTCAGGCTGAAGTTTGGCAGGTCATCTGTCAGGGTCTCACCAAGGCCACCAGAACTCCAGCCCTGTAAGGCAGAAGTGCAGGATGAACTCCTGATTCCCAGAGCATGAAGCCTGTCAGTGTTTTAGAAAGGGGTGTCCCAAAAACATGAACTGTGACTACCCAAGGGATTCTAGGAAGCAGAACACAGATGGTGAGAAAACCGTTTGTCATGTTATCCCTCAGCCCCAAAACACCCACCCTTTTTCTACCCAGCTCCCTGTGGGAAGAATACTCAGAGGGGTCAGAAAAGCAGCACCTCAAACAAACAAACCCCTGAGCCTTCAAGCTCCTGTGCTGCAAAGGCTGTGGGTGAGGGAAGGGAAACTCCCAGTGCCTGCAGCCTGTGGGAGAAACGTGGCACCAGAGAGAAGAGCTCAGAGCAGGACACAGGGAGGCAGAGCTGGCCCAAGGGATGCCCCAGGTGCAGGCTGGCTGCCCCCCCAGCCCCAGCCCCTGCCCCAGCCCCCCCTGCCCACCTCCATGGAGGGCAGCTGCAGCAGCTGCTGTTTGATGCGCAGGAACACGGAGTCGAAGGCCAGCTGGTGGCACAGCTGGTTCAGGCGGCCCAGCGCGGCGCGGGGTGCTGCCAGCAGCTTGTGGTGACTGCTGCCCTTCTCCTGCACACAAACACAGCCACACTCACTCCAGGGGCACACAGGGGCTGTGGCAACGTGCTCTGCCCTGCCATGGCACAGCCTGGTGCCTTTGCAATGACCTATTCCAAGCAGGTATTTCGAGACAGAAGCTGCCACTGCTCCCTCAACTGCAGGACAAGGAATCAGCATCACATTCCAGCCTCCCCAGGCTCTGGCACATACAGGGTGCTGAGAAACTTGCAGAGATGGCAAAGCTGCCTTTTACTCATAGGGCACAAGTGATGCCCTGGATGGAATTAAATTCTACCTGAAGAGTACCTGTGGAACTGGACAATTTAATCAAGGTATAAAGTCAAACACATGACACTGAAGGCAGAAGCTCCAAAATTGCAGGGAAACCAAGTGCAAAAGAAATCAAAACATTTTGAGGAAATAAAACTCATAAGCTTGAATTCACTACTCCATGTGACCAGTGATGGCAAACATAACTTAGATCCACAAGAAGATAACTAAAATCATTCTACCCTGTTCACAGATCCATGCATGAATGATCCTGCAGAATTCTCTTTCAGACTGGACAGGGCAGCAGAGCCAGAGTGGCAGAGAAAGCTTCAGAAGGTGTGTGGGCTCCAGAATTTGAGATGGCTCCAACACAACCTTCCCAATGCTTACTGTGATAAAATCTCTCTCAGCTGAGCTGATAAGGCCATGTTCACAAAACAGAGCCAGGATCTGGGAGAGATGGAATGAGTCCAGACTTCCTGGGTTTGGACATTTCATCTCTCCATATATCAGTGTCTCTGTAGAACACAGCCCATGGAAAAGCTGCAGCCCAGCATGAGAAGTCATTAGACTGGAGGAGGAATCCAGGTGTCATCTACCCAAAATGGGCCCAAGGGCACCCTGTAACAGAGGCAGGCTCCCCAGGCACCAGGGCTACCTTCAGAGTGTAAAGTGTTTCCATAAGGCTGGCATACTCAGATGGGTTCTCCTTCAAGAGATAATTGTATTCCTGCCAGGGATTTTTTATGGAGCTCTTCTTTTCTGCAGAACTGGTGTCCTGAAAGCCAGAAAAACTGCAAGGGCTGTAGGAGTCCGAGAGATACTTCCCAGCAGCTGACAAAATTCTGAAAACAAGTACACAAAAGTCACCAGCAGAATCCTGTGGACTTGGCAGCCCTCATGCTGGCCCAAGGACCAGCACAGCCCTTGAGTGACTTCAAGGGAGAGCATTCACTGATGGAGACTCCAATTGCAGCCCATCCTCTCATCCACTGAGCCACTCAGCAGCTGCAGAGGTGCTGAGATCACTGAGGGGTTTGAGCTCTGGGATCACTCAGAGCACAGAGGGGTTTGAGCTCTGGGATCACTGAGGGGTTTGAGCTCTGGGATCACCCAGAGCACAGAGGGGTTTGAGCTCTGGAAACTCGAGGGCAGTGGGGCCCCACTGAGCACTGCAGGCTGGGCTCTCCTCAAGTCACACTGAGCATTTCAAGGAACCCCAGGCTGAGCAGGGCACAGCTTACAACAAGGACCAGCAAGACCCAGGTGCTGCCTGTGCCTACCCTCCTCAGGTTGCAGGGAGCCCATCAGGTCAGGCACACCCACACTCACTCAGCACGTGATTCAGGCCCCATGTCACAAGGGTGAGGATCTTGCCAATTTGATCAAGTGGAAAATTCCCTCCTGACCCCATCTGGCAGCCCATTGCTGGCAGCCAGCTGTCCAAGAAGGATTCTTGGGGCTGTCTCAGGAACTGGGCAGAACAGTCTATGCCCCATCTCTGACATGGGCAAAGGGAATCACTGGTGGCTTTCCCTCCATGGTCCATGCAACCAAAGCACTTTGAGGTTTGTTTTCTTTCAGCTTGATTCCTGCATTGACAGCTCATGAATTAAGGTAACCAGTGCTCACCTGTTGGCCAGCTGCTGCTCAAAGTCTCCACACTGATGGAGTAGTTCACCACAAATGGAAATTATCCTGGGAAAGAACAAGACAAAAACACATTGAGAGATTTGAGGCAGATAATGCCAGACCCCCCTCAGAGAGCCCATCTCAGACCCATGTCAGTAATTATGAAATGCCATAACAAACCACAGCCCACACATCTGTCAAGAGTCACTTTGGTGATTAACTCTGCACCCATTTGATAACACTGATTTTTTTTTTTTGCCCAATGGCCTCATCCACATTTTATTTCTTGTCATTGTGGGGAAGGCCAGCTCAGTGTCACTGGGAAAAATTCTAAGAGCTGCTAATATCACAGGTGATATGAGAGGCAGCCTTGCTCCAGGCAGGGTGGGGAGCCCCAGAGCCCTCCCTGTGCCAGGAGCAACCTGAAACCCACGGCTGGGACTGGTGCTGCCAGCAGCACAGCGAGCTCAGCCCTGGGCTCTGCACTGAGAGCTTGTGTAAACTGACCCCAAGCAGTTCCCCTGCAGCTTTGATACAAAAATCAGCCCTGAGCCAGACACAAAAACCAAACCCTGTACCGGACAGAGCTCTGGAATGCAGTCCAGTCCTCCTGGAACGGGGAATCTGCCAGCACATCATCCAGTTTGCATTTCTTTCGTATGGACTGCAGGGTGTTTGTGAAGTCAGATGTGTACCTGCAGGGAGAAAAGGAGCAGAGAGAAGCACCAGCATGAGAACAGCCTGGAGAGCAGCACAAAGACATGGCCTGTGATTTGCTCCATCAGGCCTCTGCAAGGGCAAAGCAAGAACCAGAAATACTAAAAGGAGGACAGGAGACACTCTGGCTCCACTCCAAACAGGTGGATGGGCAGAACTGATCAGCCACAGCACACCCAAGCCTAGACCAGAAGAAAAGGAGTGTGAAAGATGCTGTGTGGCTGCCTCAGTTTGCTGCCTGTGGATTCCCAGGAGCTCTCCCTGCCCATGGGAAGGAAGGAGTAAAGACATTTCAGTTACCACTACATTGACCATCTCCTAGGAAAGACCAGGAAAAGTTTATATGGCTCCTGCTACTCCAACATCACTTGGCCCTTACTCCAGGAACATGGTGACAACAATCTCATGAATTTGTTTTCTCAGTTACTCCCCAGATGAGAACATGGATAAAAAGAACATTCTGTTTTCTACCCACACCCGTTTTCTTTTTAATAATGCCCATAAGCTGGAGGCAGGTACATTGCTCTGTAATTGCCTATAAAGAAGGTGAGATCAGACTTGTGCTTTCCTCTTTCCCCTTCCCACAGGGCAGCAATATCTGATTCATGCCTTGTGAGCAGCTCTTTCAGTATCGTGAAGGAATAAGGAGGAAATCAGTATAGGAGTAGGAAAGTGATACTTTTAGACAAGAACTAAGAGTGAACCTCACTCCATGGGGTATCTCACATTTACAGGCAGATCCTGAATGAGGTCACTTGTCCCAGTGACTGTGTATTCATAGAACCAGTAAGGTTGGAGAAGACCTCCAAGATGATCAAGTTCAACCTCCAGACTTATTTCCCCACTGAGATCTACTTTCGTCAGCCTAATTTACTTTATTTTGTTTTGGGAAACATCTTTTCCTTCAAAAGTATTTATTAGAAATGAAGATTCTGCCCAACCAGAATACACAACAGCTGGCAAACCTTTGATTTAGCCATAAAATCTTCCATTTTGACTCTAGAAAACAGCCTGTGCTGGAATGAGGCAGCAAGAGGGATATTGATGGCTCATGGTGGTCAGAGACACTTTCTGCTCTCAGCCATTTCCCACAAACTACAAAGTCCTTGGCCACAAACTGCACACTCCCAGCTCAGGATGAATGGAGCAGTACCCAAAGACAGCTTACTTTGAGAAGAGGGCCCTCAGGGCCTTCAGCAGCCCACACACCCCCAGGCCATCCGTGAGCTTCAGGCAGTTGTCGATGGCTCCAGCTGCCAGCATGAAGAGTTTGCTCACGGAGTGGTTCAGCTCCTGGACACAATCAATCACTTCCCAGTGCTCCTAAACAACAACAGCAGCAACAGAGCTGAGCCTGACTCCTCTTCCAGGCCATAGAGAAAACACACCTTGTGCAACACAGCCTTCTCTGGTATGCCCCATTCTTGTCAAACTCCTAAGGCAGAACCACCCTGGTGCTGCCACCCTGCTGCCCACGGGCTGTGACAGCAGCCAGGCTGCCAAAGCCTCTGCTCACCAGCTCCTCCAGGAAAAACAGCTCTGCCAACAGCAGAGCCTTCTACAAATAAAAGGCAATATAACCAAAAAGGAGAGGGGCAAAGAGAGCAGAGACTCTGACAAAGACCCCTGTGTTTAGTGGAAGCTTCAGCCCCTCCCTGCCCAGCTGAGCCAGGACTGGTACATTACCAAGGGCACTGCACTGATCTGGATGAGCAGATTCTCTTCTTCCAGGTCTCCATACTCGAGTTGATAGGGCTTGTATGGGGCATACACCACTTCCACCAGCTCCATCACCTTCACCAGGTTCTGCTCTTCTACAAAAAATCAGATGCATAGCTCACAAAGACATGAATATGCTACTAAGAGCCTCATTTCAAGCTAGATGCAGCTCTTCCACTAGAGCATGCTGCCTGCACAGGCTTGGAATGCTGCCCAACAGCTTCAATCTCAACTACACAGATTGGGTTTTTTATTTTTTTAGAAACAAGATTATTATCTCTACCTGCTTCCTAAAACCAAGATGTTCTACCTCAACAAGTGCCTCAGGAAAATTAACACTCACTGACCCAAAACAGCCTGGGTGACAAAAATCTATCAAACATTCCAACCTACAGCAGAAGAATTGAAACCATCTGAGAAGTGAAACACATTACTCCCACGGCATCAAACAGGGGCAATCCTCATTTATCAGAGAGCCTACTTCACACTTTAAATAATTGACACTAATTCAATTCACTCAGCACTACAGTGCCAGTGTTCATCAACCAGAGCTGAATGTGAAGCACAAACTCAGCTCTCAGTGCCATGCCTGAGCAGGAGCTGCCAACCCAAACACAAAGCAGGGCTGAATGATCATTGCTCACATCACAACTGGACACCAGCTGCTCTCACAAAGCTCTGCCAAACTCAAACCTGCAGCAAACCAAAATTACTTTGAGTCCTGGGTACCAGAGAAGACTTTCACATCCTGAGGACAGGAAAGCAGTGGAGCAATCTGTCCAAAGCTAGACATTTTTGAGACCAGACTGAAGAGTATCCCAAGCACCAGGGTCTGACCTCACAGCAGATCCTGCTTGCAGCAGGAGGCTGGACCAGATCATCTCCCAAGGTCCCTTCCAAATGGAATTATGCTGTGAATCACAGCTGAGCCCTCCCCTCACACATGCAGGAACTGGTTTGACTCTCCTCAGCTGAGTCACCTGGCACTTCCATTCTTAAGATATTTCTTTTCTCAAACATTTTACCCCACACTAAAAGAGATGGAAATAAAGGCTTTGGGGTTTTTTTAAAACACACTCAGATAACAGTTCAACAGTGGTCTTCCTATTCCATCATCTAGAATCTGGCATTATTTTTCCAAGCCCTTTTTAATAATTTCTGTAATGAACCATAAATTAAGCTGGAAAATGACTGACATGTATGCAACCAGACAGACAACACACACAGTCACACTCCCTGACATTGCCCAGCAATCATAATTTACAGGATCAAGAAAGAATCTGGGTTTAAACAGCTCAAGACAATGTTATGAGGAACCAAACACAGGAAGCACAGCATCAGGAATGCTCCATGAGCTTTAATTTTGGATTTTCCCACAGCCAGCCTTTGAAGCGGCGCCACCAAATTCATACAGGTCTATAAACAGCCAACAGCTCCAGTCTGGTGTAAACCTGTGCAAACACAGCACCTCACTGCTCTGTGGTTTGTGGGATTTACTCAGCCATCATGACCAAAATGACAAATGTCCCAGGGAGGAGAAAGCACTGGGCAGATCTGGAAACACTGGGCATTGTCACTTGATTAAACCCTAAGCCAGCAGCAACAGAAAAACTACAAAATCAAATACAAGCATCCAATGGATGCAGCCTTCAAGCAGGTTCTCTCTTGTTTGGTGAGGTGTGACAGTTCCAGGAAACTCCTCAACTTTTCTGCTTTGTGATCTCTCACAATGGGTCTCACTGCCTCCCTGGAGACATTTCCTTGTCTGGAGACAGAAGAAACAGTAAAGCTCATAAAAGGAGAAGTGCTAAATGCTATTTACCCTGCAGAGCCAGCATGCTCAGGACAGGGCTGCTGCAGGAAACTCAGTGTTGTGTCAACAGCTCGGGTGTGAGACACACACACAAACACAAAGGTGCAAGTGCCGTGCAACTGGGCACTGCTCAGAAGAGAAAATCCCTCCCTCCACCCAAAACTAAACAAAATGCTGAGCACAATGGGCTTCCCAAAGCACAGAATGGCAGCATGAGTGCAGAGCCTTACTGAGGTTTGGCAGCATGGCTGCCTCCAGCCCCTTGGCGAAGTGCACGGCGGTGCTGTGGAGCTCCAGCAGCTGGGCCAGCCTGCAGTCCTGGCCTGGCCTGGCCATGGCAGTGCTGAGGCACACGGGGATGGAGGGCACCAGGGCTCCCAGCGTCTGGATCAGCAGCACTGTCACCACCTCGTGGGGGTTCTTGAAAACCTGCAGCAGCACAACAGCTCCTGGGAAAAGCACACGAGCTGCGAGAACACACAGCAGCAGAGAGCAGCCTCCACACACAACACCTCACCAGGGGGGGAAAACCCAGGAGAGCCTGACTGCACGTCTAGGGCAGTACTTATTTACTGTTGTGCTTTGAGCACAGGCACCAAGATGATAAGCACAGGTGAAAAACTGAATTCAGAAGAACACAGGCACTACAGGGATTCAAAAAACACCTGGCAGAAGAGGGCATTTGAAACACAGCACTCAGTTTACACAGGTGTGTTGGGAAACAACATGAATCAGTAAAATATGAAGAAAGGACTATATCACAAACCAAATTACTAGTCAGATAGGCAGAAGTCAGTAGTGGAAAGGCTAGAAAGCCTGGAATCAGCTGAGAATCAGCCACTCCACTAGCATAAAACTTTTTACAGCCTTCATTGTGACTTTTGCTGCTCATTTGCTTTGAAAGCTGAGTTTACCATCAAAAAGGTCCAAGAGTTTTTCAGAAAGCAGAAGCAACACAGGAGACTGAGCGACACGAGCTGTGCCATTTCTCACAATCTCCAGTTCAAAGAATATCTGCTAAAATGTAACCTGACATCTGACCTGTAAGTCACATCAAATCATTAGGCAGAAAAAATACATTTCAAGGAAACACTGAGCTCCTCTGCAGCACAGGCCTTGCACTGACACTGGCTTTGTGACATGCAGATAAGAATCTCTTACCCTTCATGGATGAAAAACTCTTCAACAATATGAACTTATTTCTTCATTTCACCAAAGGACAAAAACCTTTTTTGATCCTACACTATTCTTGGCAGGGAAAAGAAGCACACAGACTCCAAGGGGTGACAGCAGAAGCCCTCAGATATCTCACACAGAGCAACATGCATCAGCCTAGTGTGACCCTGAGGGCTTCCTCCAGGCCAAGTGATAAAGCAATTCAGGCATTTCAAATGTCTTGCAACAATTACAACACCAACAAATCAGTTTTAACTTAAGATACAGATGAAGGTGATAGGGCAGCTTTACTGTCAATAACACAGCAACCTTGCTGCTGGTGGGGCAGCAGAGCAGGAGGCTGTGACTGCACCTGTGCTGCCCACTGCAGCTGGCAGTGCCAGGTCCCCAGCAGGGTGTCGTACAGCTCGCTCAGCTGCCGATGCAGGCTCAGGTCACTCTGGCACAGCTCCTGCCACACGGCCACCAGCTGCACCTGATGGGCAACACAGACATCTCAGAAGAAAACTGGCAGGCCACACTTTGCTATTGCTGTGCCAAACCCAGCACTCCCCACACACAGCACTTCTGCCAAAACGTGAGGCTCACCCTTGCTCCCCCTCCATGTTTCAGCATAACACATAATTCAGCACCACAGAAGGAAAAGACTTTCAGCATGAAGCTCGAGGCTTCTTAGTGATTCAAAGATTTAATTAACATTGGTATTTTACTCATAAAATGAGATTGCAACTGATACCCCCACATAATAGTTGAAATACTTGGCAAGCCCCAGCCTTGAACTTAATCCTCAAAAGTCACAGTCATGTGAGAAATTTGAAGCTCAGGTTATGGCTACAGAACTGTCTGGAATTCCAACTTTTAATCTTACCTGAAAAGAGTTTACAGAAGTCAGCAGCTGGCAAGTTGCAGTAATAAAGTTACTGCTGACATAGCCACATGCACAGAAAGCAAAGCAAAGCCATGAGGCACAGAGAAACCAAGCAGAACACACAGACCCTGTGTCTGCTGCAGGGAGGGACACAAGCCCCTGAATGGAGAATTACTGCTGCAGCACGGGGGTAACCAAAGCTGGCCAGAGCCAGCGAGAGAAGTGAGGAAGGAAATACAGAGAGGAGCAGGAGCCACCCCCACCACAGCCCGGCTGAGATCCGCGGGGCAGCAGCTCCCTCTGCAGCCAGAGCCCAGCAAGAGCTCCCACCTTCATCCCTCGATGCTGAAATGCCAAAACTCTTACCTTGTGACACTTGTAATAATAAGCGAGAAGCTGCGGCATCCGATCAATTTCAGTGAAGACTTTAACAAACATTTTTGCCTGATCTAAACAAAACAAAATAACAGGATCAGCCTCACAGCTGAGGGTGAGACATCACTCTGAGCAAGAAATCCTAAGGGAGCAGGCACAATGGGCTACACAGACAGAGACAACATCTCTAGTTTGCTTCTCTTCTCAAACAGGAGAACTGCCTGAAACCACCCTCAAACATCAGGCAGCAGACACAAGGAATTAATTTAAGTTCCTAACCAGCATTTAGTACTAACACATCCAGTATTAAAGCCAGATAAAGCCAGAGCATTTCCTAGAAGGAAATAATTAGTTTCTAGAAACAAACCAGCACTTACAAACCTAAAGCAAACCTGAGAAAGGCCTCAGCCTTGCCTTCACCTGTCCTCAAAATCATCCCTGTGCCTCAACTGACTCATGCATGGCACAGTGCTTACAAACACAGGCTCTTCAAAAGTCTGGTTTGTACCCCAAAGCCCCAGACCCCTCCAGGACCTCAAGGTGCACAAAGATGAGTATCAACAACGAGAACAACTACTTTTCAGAAATGCTGACAGCAGCACAGGGAAGGAACAGCACAAAGAACTGTCCAAAAAGACCGATTTTCTAAGGAGAATTTATAAAGCTGTTTTTACAAAGTAGTAGGAAGTCAGAACTCTTCCAAACAAATTTCCTTCCTGATTACACCAACAACACCACGGTAACAGAAAACCCTTCTGCTTATTTGAGCAGCATCTCCATCTCACACATCCACATGGCCCACAAAATCCTGCAATCTTCTTGATCCCTTCAGTGGCCACAGGTACCCCAAACTGTAGGAAAACCCAAGCAGCAGTGGCCAGCAGGCAGCTGCAGAGCCAAAAACATTCCAGGAGAAGCTCAGGACCCAGTGCCAGGAGCCTCCAGGACACCAACTCTCCACCCAAACACTGGTTTAAAGACAACAAACTCAGTGCTGGCAGTAAATGACCCCAGGAGCTACTGACCTACAGACTGGGAGTTAAAAGCAGCAACAATTTGGGGGCTGGCCATGGCCTCCAGGCGGTTCTTCAGTGCCTCCAGGTGCACACACTTCTCTGAGTAATCGGGGGTGTCCACCAGCATGGCCAGGCTGCTCTGCATGCTGGTCAGCTTGGCTGAGATCAGGGTCACGTCCTGCCACAGGGAAAGGGACCTGTTACCCAGGGCAGCCTCAGACAGAATCAGAACCAGCACAAAGACCAAATGATTCAGTATTTACCTGTGTTTTAAGAGTCTCTTCAATATCTGCACTTAGTGTGCTCCACTTGTCTGCTTCCTGAAGGGACTCGGCAGCCAACTGCATCCTGGACTTCACTTGGTCAATCTCCACCAGAACCTGAAGGAAGAGACACAACATTATGTTCCCCACTGAAACAAAAAATGACTGTCATAGATACCTGGGAGTTACTTTCTACTTGAAATTTAAAAACAAAAAGGGGTGAAAAGATTATGTTATTACGAGAAGATGGAATGATTTGAAGGAGCAGAGATGTAAAATTATCTTCCAAAGTTAAACAGAAGGTTAGTCTGAATTCTGGCCTTGTTCTTTTAGTATCCACTTTGCCTGAAAATGCTGTGCACCCCAGGCAGAAATCAGTGTCCCCAGGCAGGGAACAGCAGCTCTGAATCAACACCTGAGCAGCTGTTCCTCAGGACATGCAGACTGCACAGGCCTGTGTCACACCCACCTCTCCACCATTAATGTCAAAAAAAGTGGTTTTGTCTATCTTAAATTCACAAGATTATTTCATGTGAACAACTCTGTAACTTCCAGAATTTCACAAGTTGCACATAAACACTAAGAACTGACCTGCATGGACTGAGCTGTGTCTTCTTCAAACTTCTTTATATCTTCTTTAACAAGGATCATCTGCTCCTTCAGGAATGTTGCCTCCTGTTTCAAGACTTCCACCTCCCGGAGGACTCTGGGCATGTTCTGCAGAGCCTGATGGCTTGTTTCTGCAGGACACACAGCAAACAGTGAGGAGGGCTGAGAGCCCTTGCAGAACAGCTGCTTTTTCAATAATCTTACCTAATCTTTAGTACTTGAAAAACCCAAAGCAAAAACATCAAACAACAAATCTTCGGCTGTATCTTTAAACTTTAAGTATGTATTTTATCATGAGATCATTTAGGTTTAATGGGATCATCAAGTCCAGCTGTTCCCAACAGTCCAGTCCTGTTCCCCCAGCACTGCCAAGGCCACCACCAACCCCTGTCCCCAAGTACCACATCCACACAGGTTTTTTAATCCTTCCAGAGACTCCAACACTGCCCAGGCAGCCTACAGTGCCAGGGCTGGGCAACCCTTGTGGAAAAGAAATTTACCCTGTTATCCCACCTAACCCGCGCTGGCAGGAGCTGCTGCTCCCAGCACTTAACAGATGTGTTGGTGAATAATTACAAGACCCGAGACGGTGTGAGGATCCCTCGGCCTGGGGCAAGGCCGGGATCGCGCAGGTGGCCCCGGGTGGCCCGCACGGGTCTGCCTGTGGCACCTGCAGTGTGGGGACACAGGGCCGGGCCGGACCCGAGCAAAGCCCGCACCTTCCACGGCGTTGTTCACCTCCTGGATGAAGAGCTGCAGCTTCATCACCAGCGTGGCGGCGTGCGCGTCCACCTTGCCCGGGGCCTCCTGCTGCACGGCGCGGAACGCCGCGTTCACCCAGCCCTTCACCTCGAACTCGTCCGACAGGAACCGGGAGAAGTCCATGGCGGCGGGGAACGGCGGGGGTACAGCCCGAGCGGCTGCGGCCCGGCCCCGCCGCGCACCCGGAAACGCTCGGCGGTGCACAAAATAAAACCCTGCATCTTCCTAAGACAGACTAGAGCAACTGGGAGCCCTGTGCATGCCACCCATGGGCACGTTGGCAATCCAGGCCTGCTCAGAGACAGAGTCCCTTACACCAATGCTGAGTCTCGGCATTATGGACCAGTGCAGCAGATCTGGCACCCGTCACTTGTGCCTTGGGTGCTCCTGTGTTCCATGTCCTGCACAGGGCATGCCTGGAGCTGTCTCTGTGTGCACAGTCCAGAAATGTGCAGCCCCCTGCGGCAACTGCCCACACAGTCTTTCAGATTGTAGCTCTGGAAAACTCTTCGAGCAGAAAAAACATGTTCCCAGCACAGTCCAGACTGCCCTGCCCCTGCACTGCATCTCCCCCTGATTAAGACTGTCCCCATCTTTCAGGCAAACAGCCAGAGGGACTTCACTTGAGACTGAAGGCAGATCAGGATGTCTGTGGCCCTGTCCTCTTCCAGCAGCAGGGACAGCCAAGGCTCTGTGCCCCGGCTGAGAGCCCAGGGTGAAGTGAGGGCAGGGCAGGGCAGCGTGTGAGCTGTGCCATCGCTGTGTGCGTCGCTGTGTGTGAGCTGTGCCATCTCTGTGTGTGAGCTGTGCCATCTCTGTGTGTGAGCTGTGCCATCTGTGTGTGTGTGAGCTGTGCCATCTGTGTGTGTGTGAGCTGTGCCATCTGTGTGTGTGTGAGCTGTGCCATCTGTGTGTGTGTGAGCTGTGCCATCTCTGTGTGTGTGTGAGCTGTGCCATCTCTCTGTGTGTGAGCTGTGCCATCGCTGTGCCATCGCTGTGCCATCTCTGTGTGCGCGGCTCCCCCGCCCCAGCCCCGCACTGAGCATGTGCCGAGCCCCGCCCGCCCCCGCCCGGCACCGAGCGCCGCCCCCGAGCGCGCGCTGGCTGAGCGGCCCATGGCTCCGAGGTCCGCCGCGCGAGGCCGAGAAACAGTACAATGGGAAATCAACTGATTTGTCTCACATGCAGAGATTCAGTGATTTGTTTGTCTGTGTGTAGGAGCAGAGAGAAGAGTGAGAAGCCAGAAGAACAGAACATTGGGGGAAGTTTCTGGATTTAGTCCTGCTGGGATAACGAGGGCACCCTTCCATCTGGTTGGGTTGGTAGGAGAATGCCTGATGGAGCACAGTGGTACAACTCCTAGAAAGAGGTGGAAAAATGCCACTGTTATTTCAGTTACAGCAAGACAAATCAGGTTGCTTAGTTCCAGACTGACATGTAATGTGGTCTGGGGGAAATTGCTTTCACACCTCACCTGAAGTCACCAGCCAAATGTGTGAAAAATCCTGTAGTCAGAGCACCTGGCAGCAAGGAATGTGGTACTGGTACCCACACTGGAGCTTATCTAAAATCGGGAATAACAGCAGGAAGTCTGGAAAATGTTCCTCCACAATTCAGTTGGAGCACTTTGTAAAGTCTGTCATAATTCTCTGCAGACCTAATTATGTGGATGGCTTTTCTTTAAACCCCACTCAAACCCACTTAACCCTTGTTTGTGCACGGCAGAAATGGCTGGATGAGACTCCACAGGCAGTTTTGCAGATGGACTGTAGCTGTCCTGAGGAGTTTGTGGCTCAGTTCAGGCACTGGGAGCTGGACTCTGCAACAGTGGCACCAGTGGTGACAATGCTGGAACTGCTCTGAAAAATTCCTGTGTGTGAGCAAATCCTTTTGCACTCTGCCAGGATTTGTGAGGCAGCAGTAAATGACCCTGAGCTGCCTGGTGTTGGTGTCTGATGTGTGACAGGAGCTGTGCTGGGATGATCCTCAGCTGCTGAGCATCTTTGCAGCCAGCTTGCATCTGGAGGCATCAGCTGCTGTGACCTTATCACAGCCACCATAAGGGAAAAATGTTAAACCTGCCAAACTTACAATCAGCTGATACTGAAACAGAGGGTTTGGTTTCAGCTAAGTGGAGAATTGTGTGTTAATCCATGAATAATGTATCTGGGCATTTTTAATTCGATAGGATTTGAGTTTAAAAAGGTTTTTATAAAGAGGTGTTAATTCCAACTCCCTTTGCTGTTTTCATGGTTATGTTTCCCTCATTTTTATGGATTTGCCCTCTAACCAGCTGAAGAGATGTGTGCAACCTTGTTATCACTGAGTGAATGAAAATTGGCTGGGGCAAGCAAATTGCCCAGACCGAGTCTTGGAATTGACTTCAAAGTAGCAAGGTTGAGCCCTGTAATTGGAGTGTCAGAGCCCCTAAGGGTTTTCAAGACCCAACCTGTAAGTTCCATTAGGTAATTTATCTCAGTGGACATTCTTCTGCATATCCTGAATTTATTTACATCAGGAGCCCTTCCTGCAAATTTCTATCACACTAATAAAATCTGTGTTTATGACAATATTATGGCATAATCAAATCACACCTGGGGCTTTTATTCATTGTTTATGTGAAGATTTTAATAGGAAGCTGCTTTATCTTTTCTTTTCCAAGAAACTTTTGTTCAGTATTAAGTTCTGACTTCTTGGTCATTTATTGCTGTAAGTACTGAAATCCTGTTCTGTAAATATGGTTTTGTATTAGCTCTTAAACTACTGCAAGAGAGGGGACTATTGGGGAAAGTCCTCCCAGAGTATCCAGAGTATGGTGAGTCACAAATCAAACACATAAAATGGAGAAAGCTAGGAGAACTCCCAATAGTAGAAAACACAGCCATGAAAATCATCCTGATATTGCTACAAAGCAGCCCCAAATCAAACACAGATTTACAGCTCCATCTGATTCCAGTTACAGACATGAAATAGCAAATTGTCCCATGCACTGAGTCAGGGCTGACAGCATCACAGGCCAGGAGAGTGCTGAAACCTGGGAGATAAGTGCAAGGTGGAACAAATGGAATTTATTATCCAAATAAAGGATAGCAGTGTAGAGTTTGAGGTTTATTAAGTCTGACTATCACAGACCTATGCATGACATTAAATTTCTGCAAGAACTCCAGCCTGGTGGTGATTCACAGGATCCTTGTTGTCAGGGCAGGATGAACAATTATTGCCAGATGAGCTGGTTTTTGTCAGGATATCATTACAACCCAGATGAAGCTCCCTATGCACAGAGCAGTTTCTTAAGACTAGAGACATCTTTTTCCTGGGGGAACTGTAAGATTAAAGGGCTGCATAATTACCCACTTAGGAACCTGGAACTGTCATAAACTGACTAAAAACAAAGCCAAGAATAATTACTGCTTATAAATTTTACAGGATAACAAACAAGACTTTAATTGATGCTTTTTTTTTAAGAGGCAAGATCATTATAGATCTTATCATTATGGATTTGTGCTGGTAAATGTATTTAAATATGGAGCAAGGGCAGAAAATTGTCCCAAAATTAGAAAGTTGGAACCATCATTTAACTGTAAACTTCTTTTTAGTGAAGTACTGAAAACCATCCTTAATTAGCAATCACTTTTACCACTGAATGTTTGTTTCTGCCTGGGGATATGTGGTTCAGTGGGAAAACTCAAAGCAGGATTTCTTTCAGGTTCTGTTTTTAAACCAGCTGTATTCAGTGCAATGCAGCTTGTTCTACAGAAGTACAGCAAAAAAAGATGGAAAGCAACTGCAGGCACTTCCATCAGATGTAACAGGAGTTTGGTGTGCAGCTCTTTGGGTCTGACACCACAGGAACCAGAAGGACTTTCAGAGCCAGAGGAAGGAGTTAACATTCAAAACTGTGAATCTGGGATTCATATTTCAAGACAAATCTCAGTGAGACCAACTATACAAAAGGCTGAAATGGGAAAGAATAGACTGCTGCCAACAGGCTTTCTTGCAAAGGTAAATAATAAAAAATAAAAGGTCAAAGCTTGGAGATAAGAACAAGAACATACAGGATAAGCAACTAAAAGAATCTTTTTATAACCAGAGGCTCTTAGATATGGAACAGACAGGGCAGTGATTCTGGAAGTGCAGTGGCAATTGCACACAGTGCTTTTTATATCCTCTGCTCACCTAATTTTAAAATGGGGTCATATGGTAGAGTGTGAGTGAAATACTTTTAAAGTAGAAACTTATGTTTGAAGATGTCTGGGCTGTAAATCTGTGATAATTAAAAATTAAAAAAGTATTCATGCCTTGGACAAAATAAATCCCAATGTTATAATTATGCTGTTACACTCAGACCACAGCTGACTGATGGGCAGAGCCATCACCAGTCACAGCAGATAAAATTTACAATAAAGATTCAATAGCCTGATAATTTTATTTCCCTACAGTAATTATTTTCATGCTAATATCTTTTTGTGCATACAGTAATACCATTTTACTTGTTTCTTTGTCACTGAAAATTATCCTGGAGATTGCAGAACAGACAAAATAGTTTCATCCTGTCACTGGCTGTGACTAATCTCAATGTTGTCTCCACTTTTGCTTTATGAATTTTGTCTCATTACCAGAAAAAAAGCTCAATATGTGCTAAAAAAATAGTTGAATACTGCAAACCTGCTTTAAATAAAATGACATGTTCATTCTTCCATTTTTGAAAATGTAAGAGACTTCTGTGTGAAGCTGTTCTGAATCATGTCTCAAAGCACTAGAGGTGTCATTGCTCACTGGGACAGAGTTAGAGCTTTACTTAAAGGCTCAATAATGTTCCCATAATCTTCTCCAGTGGTTCATATCCCAGGAGCTCAAACCATTTAATGGAAAATAATAAATTATCCTTCAGCACAGCTGCTGCCAGGTAGGCCAGTTATCCACAATGCTGGAAGATAAATGAGACCCAGAGAGGCTGGAGATGTGTACAAGTAAAGGTGGTTTTTTGTTTGGCTGGTTGGGTTTTATTCTGTTTTCTGAGCTCTTGAGAGCTAATTTTATAATATGTATCTAGGTGTAATTTATTTATGGTTTATATTCCTATTTATCAGTATTATTGGCTTTAATTCATGGTAGCATCAGAATAACTTCCCATCTGCTGCTTACATTTCTGGCAAGCAGTGAAAATGAGAGGTGGGCCTGTGAGAACCTCTTGACATTAAGAAATGAAGTCAAAACTTGCAGATAATACTAGCAAGATAACTTTAAAAAATACTTTATCTATGTTTAAGTACACGGGAAATGTATTTTGTTCAAATGGTATAGAATGTTTTTTCTTTGGTTCCCTTTTGAGAGAACTGTGAGCTAAGCTCATACAGAGGTTGTTTGCTGAGATTTTGTAGTTTCATTCCTACTCCAAGTTTTTGTCAGAAATTCTTCTTGGCTGTGCTTAGTCTGTCACAAGGGACTTCAGAATTTGTCTCCTCTTAATTAATTGAACAGCTTATTTTCTGACACGTTTTGGCTGCTGTTTTCTGCATAATTATGCTGAGTACATTTTGACCTCTCTATTTTCCCCTTTTCAAATCAATACAGCTGAAGCAGCCCTTCTTTCAGGAATATCTCTCCCTTTGAGGACCCAAACATGCAGCCAACCTATTTTTCAGTGTCCAAATTCTTGTTTAACATGGAGGCCAAGTATGATGAGCCCTTGGAATGGGGTTTTCTAGTGAACAGTTCTTTCTCCAAACCCATCTTACAGAAATTGTTGCTTTACACTCAGGGAGCACAGTCCATAGCCCTGCTTCTCTCTGGGTGACAGAGGTAAAAGATCAATTATTGACAAATAATCACAGAAGCACCCTGGCCTTACCAGCTGCCAAGTCATTGCTGCAAAGTGCTTTTTTTGTCTCCTCAACCAATTTTGATGCCCTTGTGAGAGACTCAGCCTCCTGCAGGGTGAGGTCCTGCATCATCTCTGGTCACATCCTTGGTGGAATGATTGAGCCTGACTAACAAAATGATTGTCACTTTGGTTTAGGGAGTATTTAACTTCTAAACAGTTACATTGCAAGTAATAAGCAGAACAATAGAGAAGCCAGCCAGCACAGCATTCAGCTGGAGTATTTTTTACTGCTTGAATTAATTACTCCATAGTTAGGTAGCTCTGTGATTTAATTTGCATTCCTGAAAAACACCATTAAGACAGTCTGACTGGCTTAATTCATTTTCTCTGCTTCCACACACAGATCAGCTTGACATCATCTCAATGGCTGAAACAACCATGATGCCTGAGGAAATTGAGCTGGAGATGGCAAAGATCCAGAGGCTTCGGGAAGTTTTAGTCAGGAGAGAATCAGAGCTCAGGTTTATGTGAGTATCAATCCTTCTGGGAAAGCACTATGCAAAATTAATCAAAATAGGAAAGAATGGTATTTAGAAGACTTTTATCTGCTTGACATTTTAAAAGGGAGAATGATGAAGAGCATCCCAGTTAGGTGAGCACTTACAAAATGCCGTTGGGAAATGATTTTTGTAGTTGCAAAGGAAATTACCTTTTTTTTATTCAGCACCTTTTTTTTTTTTAATTCAGCACGATTTGCAGAATACATTAAATGGATCTCTTACTTACAAAAGGAAACTTTAGCAAAGTACATGTCCATGGAGCATCTTTTCCTACCTGATTTCAGTCCTTTGTGACAAGGATATTTGTCTGAATAAAATATCCACAGGTAGGGGATTTGAAGCTTCCACAGTCCAACCTGATTCAGGCTTTATCCCTACTTCATTAGCAGTCTCAGACAGTTCATGTCACAGGAGAGCACACTGTCTTCTGCACTAATAGCAGCCAAGATTTGACATTTGTTAAATGGAAGCCATTAAGTTATGAACACAAAACACTTTCTGATATATCAAATTAAATAGCAATACTCCCAAGAGAGATTTTCAAACTTGCAAAAAAGTCAGGCATAGGAGCCTCACTAAAGGTTCATGAGTATCAATCCAATTTTGATGGTGAAGGCAAAAGGGTTAATATTCCTAAATCATCAAATTTAGAAGATCAGAACTTGTTAATAAGAAGTGTATTATTTTGAGGTGTCCTCAGTCTGTGAATATCTGAGGTCAGAAACAAGTGCCTTTGCTGACAGGCCAAGAACTTCAGTAGCTCTAAAACCTGCTGAGCTCAGACCCTTGGCATTAATGAAGCTTCAGCAGCCTGAAAAACTCACTGGTTTTCTGCTCATGTTAAAGCACAGGGGACTGGTGCTTTGACCCTTAGCTGGAGGTTAATTCTAGTGCCCTGGCTTGCATTGCCAAAGCTGGGAGCCTCAGCCCTCTGCAGACAGCACTGACGTGTCTTTGGGCATTATTGGGGACTGCTGCCACAATCACTGCTCAGAGCCCTTTGCAACAAGGGCTGCCAATAGTGGCATTTACCTTTAGTAATGCCACAGTGGTACAAATGAAGTGAACAGGAAAGGTTTTGTCACTCCTGCTCCTGGTAGTCAAGTAACTGCTTGGTTATTGGTTTGTACATAAATTTAATCTGCAAGAAGCCTCATCATTAAACCCTGCACTTCTCTTGACATTTTCTATATCAAACAAAGCAATGAAATAAACTGCCCCAGTGAATGAGAACAATTTTGCTGTTTGTTCTGATATCCAGTCTGCTCTTTTCATTTCCCCCATGCTCACTCTTCACTCTGTGTTGCCTGGCAGGTGTTTGAGTAAGGGATTTAGCACAGGAGAGCTTGCTTATTGAAAAGGGATGTTCACACTGTGCAACTGTTCTCCTCCTGGGTTAGATCTCATCCTCTCACACTGCCTGGGGCTGCCCAGGGGCTCTCCAGCCTCCCCTGGCACAGCAGTGACAGAGCAGGGACTGCCAGGGCTGGCCCAGCTCCTGTGTGTTCTGAGTCACAGAGAGCCACAGCCCCCCTTCTCCTGGTGTGAAGGACAGGTGGCTGCCAATACAGGCAGGAGCTTGAGGTTCCTTGAGGTTCTTCAGGTGTCCCCACCCTGTAACCTGATCACCCCCCATTGTTCTCACTCAGTCACATGATCACCCTCCATTGTCACCTTGATCATTCAGGTGTCACCTTGATCACCCTCCATTGTTGTTCAGTCACATGATCACCCTCCATTGTCACCTTGATCACCCTCAGGTGTCCCCACCCAGGCCCTGAGCACCCTCAGGTGTCACCTGAAACTTGTCCTGGTTTGAGGGACAGGTGGTCTGCCAATAAAGGCAGGAGCTTCTCTTTGAAATGGAGAATACAAACCCCCTCCCTCCAAATTATTATAATTTTGAAATTAAGGGGCTCTCAGGCAAAGAGATGGGAATAGGAATAACAGTTCTTTACTAGGAAAATTGAAATAGCAATGCAGTATTACACAGAACAATCCCAACCCTGCCAGAGTCAGAATCCAAGCTGACACCCGTCAGTCAGTCAGGGTGTTGGCACAGTCCCATTCCATGGTGGCTGCATCCTCCTGCAGTGGCAGATGTGGCTCAGCTGGAGCAGTGCTCCTGGAGAAGGGGCAGTTTCCTCTGAAGGTGCAGGGATGATGTGGAAAGGTCTGGCTTTCCTCTGGGATCCAGTGGGAAGAAGGTTCCTTGGTGTCCCAAATGTCAGTTTTTCTCTGGGTAGGAAAGGCTTGGCTCCTGCCCTGGCTGGAGCATCTCCCATGGGATGATGGAATTTTATCAGCCATGCCCTGGGACTCACTGGCCATGAACAGGAGATCTCTCCTGGAGAGAGGATGGGCTGTGGGAAAGATAAAGATGATTGCCCCAGCTGGTTTAAAGCTGCCCATGAGCAGATAATGTGTGCCAGGAGATCAGGGGCACTGCCCCAGCTGGGTTAACAGATGGGGACAGAATTCACATTGCTGGGCACATCAACCCAGCACAGTTTGTTAATGCCTCTGAATGGAATGGCCAGAGAGGAGCAGGTTGCTGTGGTACCCAAGTAATAACAGCAGCACCTGTTCTTTACTGCCTCTTGTGCTGCATAATTTACACTGACAGAAGGGCTTGGCTACATTTGTCCTCAACAACAAACATCTTTCAATGATAAATTTATTTTAATGACCTGTGCTGAGATTACCAGCACAAGTCATGGTTACCTCAGGGGTCCAAGTTTTGTATCTGTTCCACTAAGCAAATTATATAAACTCTAACTCATAGACATATTGTGGAAGACTTTATATGTAGCCACATTTTATTTATTTTTCACTTGGTTTCTGAAGTCATGAATTGCCAATATCCAAAGACCAGAAGTCTATGCAGGTCATGAATTTTAGTAACTGATTTCTTCTGACAGGACTAGATTCCCCTGGAATGACCCTTAGAACCAGCCACATGAAGCTGAGCCTCAGCCAGGTTTAGGCAGGCTCAGCTTTGAGCACTGCTAAGGAGCAGCTCTGCAGCTGCACTCAGAGCAGAGTCCAGAGCAGCTCTAATGAGGCCACAGCTCTGCTTCTTGCATCTGCTTTGGCTTTTCCTTTCATCATAGCAAAAGGATAAAACACACACACAGTTTTGAGAAACTCTGTGCTATGTTTGTATTCTCCTCTTTGCCTTTCACACTGTTAGCAACAGAATAGAAATTCTCTTGGGTTAAATTGGGGTTTTTTATAGTTCCTATGAAAGCATGAACACAATGAAATGATTCTGTGTCACTTGCACATCCAGCCACAGCTCACATTTCCAGCTGCATTTTTTAAAGTAATGGCTCATTCTTCTCCCTGTCTTCTGTCTGACTGATCTTTTTATTCACAGGTAGCCAGACCCCAAAGCAGGAGGAGCACACTGTAGCTGTGCCTAAGGAAAGCAGAGCTCTGTAGCTGTGCTCAGAGTGTGTCCCCAGCCCCAGGGTGCCTGTGGCTCCCTCCTGGCACAGGCACACATCAGTGGCTGCCACAGCTTTTCCCTGCACTTAAAAATATTCACACTCAAGAATTAGAAAACAAAACATTGCAAGCTAGACCTGCTGCTGATGGAAACCACAGCAAACTCTTCCTCTGTCAGGTTTAATCCATGGAAGGAATATGCTCTAAGGCTGCTGAATTAATTTACTCTTTTCCTTGAAGAAGATGCAAATGTGGTAGCCATGAAATAAGGACATTAGGCATTAATCAGCTAAAAAAACCCCAACAAACCCAACTGAAAAAGAACCCTGGCGAGGTCTAATGTTCAGTGGACATGGAGTTGGTTTGCATTTTTCACACCAAGGGAAAACTGTCCCTGTTGATCTATGAGATCACAACAATGCTGTTTCTGGCAGTTCCTCAGCTGTGTTTGTGTCTCTTTAACCATCACAAACTCTGCATGAGGGAGCCCTTGGCATGACAGAATCCCAGAACAGTCTGAGCTGGAAGGGGCTCAATGACTGGTGGACATGTACTAGCACCCATCAAAGTGATTTCAAAATTCAGAGGATATCTTTAATAACATATTGCAGTTTCACTGCCTCTGTCCCACAGATCTGTGCTGTCCCCAGCCCCACAGAGCAGCACGTGCTGCTTTTCAGTGACAGACCAAGGATTCACTCTCAGACAAGCATTGATATTTCTGTCTGCCCGTTACTGTATTAAAAAAAACTTCCCTAAAATAGAGAAAAAAATCATCTGTGAGAACAGTGGAAACAGGTTTTACCCTGTTTAAAAATGAAACAGCAAAAGTTGTTAAGTGAAGACCATAAATATCTGTGCAGTTTCAATATGTGTAATTTTTCACTCTTTTGTACTACTTTGCAGCCCTTTGTACACTCTTTTTCCTCTGCCTTGCAGAGAGAAGTAGAAATTCCTTACTGGTACACAAAACATAATGTAAGATATCATTTCAGTAATTAAAAACTAAAGCACTTAAAGATGAAGTGTTGTCACACAAAGACATTTAAACAGTGTGGCTTTCTGGAACTCTGAAGTGAGGCAAAAATGTGCACTACAGAAACTCCAACTGACATCTCTGATGTTCAAATTTGTAATAATTTGAATTGCAAAACATGGCTTTTTAATCCTACTGCGTGAAACTCAATAAAATTAGATGTGTGACAGCTTATTCTTAGCCTGTCCCCTGAATTTTTTTGATTTGAAAAGCAAGGAAAGCAGATGAACTCTTTTATCTGTTTGCTATATACTACAGTGAAATATGTCATCCTGTAGTGTATACTTTATGAGAGGCCAGTTTTCTGATAATGCTTGGTTTTATTTTTATCTATACAAAGAAACAAAGAAAGCAAAATGAGCTGAAGCAATGGACTAACAGGTCATGATGTGTCCCAAACCACTGTTCCAATTGCAAGTTTGTAAATGTGTCCTTTGCTTTGCTCCTTATTTGTGTTTCCTCCTTTAAAAAAAAAAAAAAAAGAAAAAAGAAGTGCAGCTGAAAGCAGCTCTTCATACCCAGGAAATCCACATCACTTCTAGCTGAATACCTGCTTGCTGTGAAGAATTACCTGAAGTTTATAAGGAGACAGTTTTCAGATTATAAAATCAAGCCATCCTCAATTAGGTAATGCCACAATTTATATTGCACAATCGTATTTTAGCTCAGTCTCAGCACAGCAGATGCCCTGTGATTTGGTCTCTAATTACATTATCAAATCCTATTTTTGTCTCTTGCTGAGTGCCCAGGATGGACTCCTCAGGGTCTGTCCAGGTCATCTAGAAATTGTGGCTGTTTGTGGCATCTCTCCTTCAATGATGCTGGTACTATGGAATTTCATAAAATTATGCCAGGAGCTGTTGTAACCATCTCCAGCCAGCCCAGGAAATGAAAATATAGCCTGAAGCCATCATTTGCTATCTCCAGCTCTTCTGGTTTGTTTTTAGAATAGCTGGGAGCCCAGCATGGATTGATATGAAGGAGGCAGTATGTACAGAAATATCCATTTATAGGCAGCCAGCATTCCCCTCCTGCGCTTCTCGGGCTTCTCTCAGCTCCTTTCTTAAAATACTCTGTATAAAAAGAGTTTTGGGTCAAATGTAAACGTTCCATCTGTCTGTGCTCTTGAGGAAAGCAAACACACCACTTCAGAACATGCTCACTCTCTCTTCCTTTCTAATTCTTCTGTCCCACTTCCTTTTTTTTCCCCTTTCCTGGTGAGCTAACAGACCCAAAAGCTGAGGGAGCTGCTTGGGCAGCATCCTGTGTGTCACACATTGAATGTGCTGCTGCTGTGGATGGGTTTGGAGATCCACAGTGCTGGAAGACAGGATTGTAAAAATGGATGATGCATGTGTGAGCTTAGCTGAGCTGACAGGGAGAGGCAGCAAATCCTCAGACCTGTGTGACACAGAGCAGATCAAAACTGAGCTTCAGAATCATCTGTGGAGCAAAATGAATGCATTTAAAATGCATTAGCATGTTGGGGCCCAGTAAATACTGTTAGTAAAGGTGAGATCATCTCACCATCAGTTACTGCCTGTTCCTGTGGAAAGGCATGGAGTGCTCACAAAGCATCATGTCATCATGGAACAGTCTGTGGGAAATCTGCCAGTGCCTGATACTGCTGCCTCTCCAGATGGAAAGCAAAGCTTGAAGCTCTGTTGGATGACCTTGAACTAAAACTGTGAGAAAGTTGCTTCCACCTGAGGTAGCTGCCCTGGGATGGTTATTTCTGCATGCAGGTGATGCTGAATGGAGCTGTTTAATGCAGAGGGAATAGAAGACATTAAACATGAAGCCCTATTAGGTTGCTTTAGGCAATCACTGAAAACATTTTACTCATTAAACTTTTGTTTCCCCTGTAAGAATGCTATAAATACAATGGTGTATTTGCTTGATGTCTGTGTGGTTATTACATCACTGAGCTGATGCTGTGAAGAGGCCAAATTCACCTCCACACTGCCTCAGAACTGAAATTGGTCATTGTCCTTGTGCACTCTCACCACACATTAGTAACACACTCCCCCTTCTCCAGAGTGCTCATAACATCTACATCATCCAAATTCTCCAGTGTCTGTGTGTTTTTACACAAATTAACTCAGTTTTTGCCACATGGAGAAATACTCCCCTCCACAGTGGGGTGATTTCAGGAAAACTCTTCTTGTTATTATTGATTCATAGTAAAACCTTGTAACTGGCAGAGGAGGTGGCCAAGCTCCAGAGAATTCAGCAATGTCAGTGCAAATGAAGAACAGACAGCCTCCCTAGACACTGTTCTGAATTAATGTGAAATATACCTTAAATATGACCCTTCTGGGACTGAGAATTTCAAATGCCAGCTTCAATTCTCTGAAGCAATAGCTGAATTACATTCCTGTGCAAGCTGTGGCTCAGTAGCTCCTACGCCCTGTTCCTCCAGCAGAGAGCACTTTGAACAAGAAAAGTTAGAGAAAATCTGACTTTAATAGTGCAAGTTGGTGGCAGGAGCTGTGATCTGTGAGCTGCCCTGCCACAGGCTGGTCACAATCTGCTCCCTCCACTGCCAGCTCTGTGTCCTGCAGCAGCACCAGTGGGATAAACACACACCAGAATGGCTCCAAGAAGGTGTTCTCTATTCATTAATAATTATATTAATTATATTATAGTAAATTATATATAATAATATAATATATATAGTTATATTAATTATATTAATAATTATTCTGCCTGTGATGTCACAGATTATAATTAGAAGATTTAAGTAACTAAGCCAAGCCAACAGGGACAAAAAGGAGTCAGATCCAGAAGGGGAGCAGCAGGGGGAGGTTGGTCTCTGCTCCCACATAACAAGCAATGAGGCAAGAAGAGCTGCACTCAAATTGCACAGGGATTAGATTGGGTATAAGGAAAGATTTTCTGCCTGCAAGGGTGATGAGGCATTGGAAGAGGCTGCCCAGGGCACTGGTGGAGTGACCATCCCTGGGAGTGCTGAGAAGGTGCAGGTGGCACTTGGGGACATGGTGTGGTGCTGAGGTAATGTCATTTACCTGAGAGGCATTTCCAGCCTGAAGAGCTCAGTGATTCTATAAATGGATTGTGCTCTTGTCCCAAGGACACTTCCAGCACTGCAGATTCCCCAAAGACACCAACACCTGCAGTGCCCAAAGTGCCTCCCCTGGAGTCACTGGACCTGCAGCTTGGCATCATTCCCATCTCTGCAACAATTCTCTTTTTTTCTACAAATCACTCCAATCCCCCAGACTCCTCTGCCACTGCTGTTTGCTCCTGGCTGCTTTCAGCTCATTGGAGACACCCCCAGTGATCCTTTTATCCCTTCATGCACACCTTCAGTTACAAAATCTGTTGGCTTGTGGCACCTGATTCTCAGGCCAGCTCCTGGACTGGCACTACCAAAGACTTCAGAAATTCCAACCATTACAAGCATTTTACTCCTGGGGCAGGAATGTATTAAAACAGAACTAAAAATAGTCTTAAGTGCCTGCAAAGCCTCCTGGAAGAGAGGGAAGGAAACCAGCAAACCTGGTCTACATTCCTTTTTTAACTTCAAGCACTTTAATCCAATAACAAAGGAGAAAACAAAGGAATCTCAGACCTCCTCTTATAGACATGCCAGAGGGAACACAGATCTATTTCTAACTTTGAAAGTCATTCAGCAAAGGCAGAAGCTCTCTAGACACATTGAACTGCTCTGCTCATCCTGAAATCAATGAAAATCATATTTGATGCTTATGTAGGTGTTACTAATAGTTCTTACACTCAAATATGAAGTATTTGTCAGTCTTGTTTACCATCTCTTTTTTTTGCTGACCATTTTTTTGTTTTTTCCTATGCATGTCTCTAAATGGCTCTGAGGTCTTTCACTGAGGAATTTGGTTTTCATCCTTGGCTGAAAAGAAGATAGAAAAACTCAGCTGAAACAAAACAAAACAATTATTTTGTGTCTGGTGCAGAGTGTTTCTTTGTTAAGTCCTGTGCTGTTCATTCGTTGTGAGGTTTGGGTTTTTGTTGTTTCTTTCTGGCAAACAGGGAGTCTGCTTGGAGGTTGTGATGATGTAGCTTGAAATACTGAGAGAGAAAAGAATAATACATGTTTGTGTGATGTCTGCAGGCATGCAGAGGGGATTCTGCAGTAAGCCATTGAGAAAGAGAAAAGCAGAGGTGCAGACAGCAGGAAAAGCACTCTGAGAATTCATCCCTAGGTCAGAACTGCTGCAATCACTCCAGGAATGGATCTGGGCTCCTGACCAGGGAAATGTTTTATCATGCACATAACTCAGGTGTTTAGCATTCCTGGGCAGACATTTGAAGTTCAGCTCTGCAGGAAAAACTGCCATACAGTGACTGCTGTTTGCTTTCTGATGTTTGTTCTGCAAGGTGAGAAGTGTTTTCACAGGGACTGGGAAGAATGTACATCTCTTCCAGAGAAGAGAGAGAACCTCTGTAGGTCAGGAGACACAAAGGAATTATTTTCTCCTCTACTCTGCAGATTGCTGCTCTCCTTAAGATTTCCAAAAGCTCTTTTTACTTCCTAAAGAGGTCTGACAGCAATGCCAAGGTGCTCTCAGTCAAACCCAGCTTCCCAATGAGAAACACACTGGGATTTCATTTTTCCAGAAGCAGCATTGACTTCTTCTGGGACTGCTGTAACTACTCACATCCAACATCCAGAGCATAAGGGGGAAAAGAAAGGAAGGTTCACAGTACCAGAACAGATTGAATGGCCTTCCAAGAGATTTCCTTTCCAGGAGTTCCTCTTCTCTTTCCTTCAAGGACAACAAGGCAGCTCTTGCCCAGGGCAGCCCCTGTCCCCCTGCATTCATTCTTGTCTGCTAGCAGATGTGGGATGTGCTTTATGGTTACAGGCAACCATAGATCCTGCTTTCATTAGGCCAGATAGATGCAGCTTTGCTATGGTCCCATATGTCCTTCAGCCCTCCCTTTCCTCATTTAACCTTTGTTTTTATTACTTTTTTCCCAATCAGCACTGTGGAGTGGATGAAACACAAAGGCTGTTTGACACAGATGGGAGGAAAGATGTTCCCTGTGCTTGAGGGGATTGGTGCAGATGGTGGCTTCAGATTTTGTCCATCAGCACAATGCACCAGCCTGCAGAACTGGGACTCTGGAGAGCTCATCTGACTGATGATCTTTGGAATTCATGTGGCCACAGAGCTGTTACAGACCTAAAGGGCTTTGGCCACAGATTTACTTCTCTGCTGTGTGTTACAAGGCAGGAAAAATGTTTAGGTCTCAGGAAAAAGAGATGCTAAGAATATCCATGGAGTACCAGCTACATGCTCTGCAGTCAGATTAAAAACCAGCCAAAATAATGGGGAGAAGGTGCAATGAAAGCTGCAACATGTGGCCAGTACCTTTGCCACAAATCAGGCCCAGGGACTCCAGGGACTGCTGAACATGAATGATCCTGCTCACTTGGAATATACTGCTGATGATATTTTAAATTCCTGCAAATCCTCAGAGAAGAGCAGTGCCATTGGCTTTGTGGAGTTCCTTAGTGAGGGCAGGCAGCCAAACTGATACAGTAAAATATTTTAATTAGTGTATTTCAGAGCTTCAGAATGAAGCCAGATCTTCTGAATCACGAAAAAAAATCCTCTCTCTGTCTATCACAGAGATCTCTTTTGCAGAAACTCACTGTTCTCTTCACTAGTTGAGATTGTGGCCCTTTATCATTTGAATAGAGCAGCTCAATATTGAACATTTCCTGCCAAGAAACTGTCATCCTTGTTGGGCATGGTGATCTTAGGCAAGTGTGTGAACATGACACCCAAAGTGCATGAGCACTGAACAGATAAGGGGCTGGGAGCCTTGCTCATAGCCCAGCACATTTTGAATGCCAACCCTCCTGGGAGGACAGTTTAAGATTAATTGATAAAAGTAATTTCAGTCCATTTAGTGTGATGGATCTCAAGAGTAAAACAGGCTTTGCTTGTGATGAGCATGGATGATGTGGGGAGCCTAAGTAAGAACATTCATCAGTAAAAGCATCTCTGTCTCCAAATGTGCTGAACACACAGAGCACAGGCCCATGCACTGCTCCTGGGGCAAACTGATCTGCCCAGCAAAACCAAGTCCTACCAGTAAAAGAGCAGATCCCAGTGAAGTGATGGGGTGCACAGAGGAGGAAAAGAGGCCAGCAGTAAGGATTGTTAGGAGAGGTATTTCATGGTCATATTTTGGGAGGAGAGGGGTAGAAAGGCAGCAGGAATAGCTGTGTGAAAGTAGCAGAACAGGCAAGATGGAGTTAAGCCAAGCAGCAAACAATAGAAGATCAACATGTTTTCCTGGCAGAGCAAAGAGCTGAAGGACAGCTCCCTGCAGAGACCTTGCAGGGCTGGCAGGGAGTGAGAGCTCTTGGGCTGGGATTAAAGTCTGATTTGTGCCAGAAACACCTACATTCTGCACTCCTCAGTTAATTCAGTGATTGGGCTGCACTGTCCTTTGGGGGTTCACTCTCAGTGCTCACACACTCCCACCCTCAGAGCACCACAGGGACAGCCCCACTTCAGCTGGTGAAAAACAGCACTCAGACATCCTGGGCAAGGAGAGTGCTGGTGAGAGCCAGGCTGAGAATCTGCAATTAATCACACAGGCTGGGCTTTGTGCTCTTCTAAAATGGAGCCCCAGATGCTGCCCTTGGAGCCAGCACCTGAGCCTTGGCAGCCCCTGTGGCTGAGGCACTGAAATCAAACCTGTGCAGGAAGCTGATGCTGAAAGCTGCTGCCTGCCAGGGACATGATTCAGCCTGGCTGCTCTCAGCACAAGCAGCAGCTTCAATGAGAACTGAAGGTGCAGTTTCTGCTAATGTTTATTTTTTGGTTTTTAAGCTGTCTTCTGTGTCTTGACATTAATGGCCTTCCTGCACATATCAAGGATTGGAAGCATTCAGTATCAGCCATGGAGGGCATTCACCCAAGGCACAAAACCTCAGAAACTGATAAATGCCAGATTGTGACAGTTTCCAGATCTCTGGTGTTGGAGCTGAATTATTAGTAAGAAAGACACAAAGAAAGTAGAATATAAAGGTAGGATATATTCTACTGCAAAGGTAGTAGAATATAAACCTTGCCCTGGCTGTGCCAAATAATGCATCACCCTCTGCTGCCCCTGCCCAGGCTCTGCTCATTCTCACCTTGCTCTTTCCCTAGTGAAAACCCCTGCTGCAGGGAGTGGCACACCTGCCTTTTCCCAGGACCATTATGGGTACAGGTGCCCATTCCAGAATGTTCTCTGATGTTCAGGAAGGTAAAAGGCATCTGAAATTATCCACAGTGACAGGTATGAACCTACACAGAAACTAGAGCCAGCAGGACCAGGGCTCAGTGGGCATTTACTATTAAATACCTTTTTCTGTCTGTTCAACCAGGTGAGTACAGAGTGTCAGGATCCCCTTCCAGGCTGGCAGGTCCCAGCAGGGGCCAGGGTTGTGGATTCAGGTGAGATGTGGCCAGTCCCACCAGCACAGAGTGGGGTTTGCATGTCTGACTGTGCCTTTTCTGCTCCTGCAGGATGGATGACATCCAGCTGTGCAAAGACATCATGGCCCTTAAGCAAGAGCTGCAGAGTTTGGTAGCAATCCCAGGTAATGGCTGTCTCCATCCAGCATTGGGGTAATTCCTGTCTTCTGACACCATCCCACCCATGCATCCCCCAGCAATCAGCATCTCCTCCCCACAAGGTGGAGTTTCATCTCTCTTTCCTCTAGTCTTTATTTTTAATCCCCATTTTCCTGCCCATCTCGAATCTCTCTGTCTCTAAATTTCTTTTCATGCTGTATTTCACTGCTCCCATGGCAGCAACCCTGCAAATATCACTCAAACAAGGATTTCTTGCACTCTGTTGGCAATCTGCAGGGAAGCAAGTGGCACAGAGATTGTCAGGTGGAAAAGACAAGTGCTGAGACACCAGAGATAAAAGAGAGAGAGGAGAAGGATTTATAACCATCACTGTGAATGTGATTGATTTTTTCCTTGCTGCACCAACCCACTGTCACATCTGTAGTTAAATCTACCTTCTGGGGTCAAGAAGAACAGGTTTCTGCAAAAAACAAGGCCCAAGCCTCTGGTTTGTGTTTTGCTGTAAATCTCTGCACATTCCCTGTTTGGAGGAGGGACAGAGCTGGGGGCAGTTCTGCAGTCCTTGGCTCACAGCTCCAGCTGCCATCAGTGACTCACTTCACCACAGCTCTGCCATTTTAGCTGATCCACAACAGCCCTGCTCTGCTCAGGAGAAAAATAAATCCTGCCAAACAGCCAGCAACTGCCCAGGCCATCTGCAGCACATACTGCACAGTCCCCAGCACCCTGCAGAAATTACCTGCTCCTGCTTAAATATTAAGTGCAAGTTTTGACTATCCTTTGGTAATCTTCGTTTTCCTCCTCACGTTTTATTGTGAGTTTGAAGGAGAACTTTGTCCTTGTTACATAGGAGAGAAGTCTCTGAAACTCTGAAACCACCCACTCTGAGCTGTGTAAGAGCTTTGCCACATTTTGTGCCTGACAGAAATAGATTAATAGTAAATCTTACTTTTTCTTTCCTTATACTTCTTAGTAAAGGTCACATTTTAGATTTCTAATAATAGCACAGTTGGTCCAGTGTTTGTTCAAATGGAAAGGATCACAAATCCCAGAAACTGTCTGTGAGTGATGCCCCTTGCCTGACTTTGCTGATCTGCAAGCTTTCCTGCCCACACTTTTAACTAACAGATAGGGTTAATCAGCTTTCATTCTTTTGGTGCTTCTGCTGTTTGGGTTTTATTTTTATCTTTTAGAAATGGTTTTCCAGTCTCAAGGCCTCAAGCAGAGACAACAGTGTCTCCTTAGCACTTCACAAATCTCAGCAGAATTGGGAACGCAAGAGGTGAAATTCCAGCAGCAGGAGCAGCAGAGCTCTGAGCAAAGAGCAGCTGCTGGCACTGGCTGAGAGCTGACACAGCCTGTGCCCAACCCAGAAAAACATTGCCACAAATTGATTCCTTCACACCATCTCTACCATCACTTTCCTGTAAGAATAGAGATTTGTACAGAGAGCTGCTCTTTGGTTTCAGCAGACACAGCTCAGCCAATTTCAGTGGATGTGGAATCAGTCTTTCAGAACACAGAATATGCAGTATTTTGCCATGTATATTAATATTTTTAGTAGGCAGTTTCCTGAAGGATATCATGGGATATAATCTCAGTTTAGGAAAAGGATAGATTCAAAGAAAGTGGAAAGTGGCTTCTACCTTCAAAAATGAAGAGAGTCCTTGCTCCTTAGCCATAAGAGACAAAGCAAGAAAAAGCAGTGACTTCTAAGCATTCTTTAAAAAAAAAAAAAACTGTACTAAAACAATTGTTTTCAGGTGTCTGATTAATTTAGCTGTTTAAAGTGTCTTATACCTTAAATCAGCATAGCACAGCTCAGATGCACCAGGCTGCAGGCAGCTCCCTCTTCCTCCCCCAGCTCTCACTGTACTGAATTGTGCAGTTCTCTGAGCACAGCCCAAACCCCAAAATCTTGACTTAATACCAACTCTCTTCATAGCTGATCAAGATTTTCAGCTTCTCACAGAAATATATGAGCTTGGATTTACCTCTGCCTTTCTCATCTCTGCTGGACTTGCCAGGTTTGAAGAGTTCTGTCTTAAATACATTTGCTTTATAGCCTGAAACAACAGCTCTGTAATCCCTAACATTTATGACTTTCAGTTTGTGACAGGCACATCTTTCATGCCACAAAAATTGTTGTTTATAGACAACCTAGCCATTCCAGGCTGGCCAATTAACAAGGACATACAGGAATTACTCAGATTTTTGAAGCACAGGGAAAATAAACTTGCATTTATTTTCCCACGTTTTACAATTGTTGCTATTTGTGGGGATTTGCAGCTCACCTGCCTTGTCAGAGTAGACAAAAAGTGTTGTTTTCAACAAAGCTGTCTTGAAACACAGAGAAATAGTTCCTTTTGGTGTGATCCCCTTGTCCCTGAGGTCACATGGAGTTTGTACCTTGCATTTTAACAAAGCATCTTGAACTATTTTCTTGCCAAAGCTCTGAAAAAAATTCCAAGCAATGTCTTGCAGAGTAATTGAGTATTAAAAGCAGGCTCAGCAAAGCCCCCAGAGCCTGCAGAGCATGGGGCTGGTCAGAGTCAGCAGCAGCAAGTGAGGAGAGCACAGAGCAGTGACCTGCCTTGCTGGGCACCAGCAGCATCCCACACCACCCCCTCCCCTCCCCAGAGCCCAAAGTAATGCACTCCTTTCTCTGTTTCTGAGCAGAAAAAGAGAAAACAAAGATGGAGAAGCAAAGAGAGGACGAGCTGATTCAGAAGATTCATCGGCTGGTACAAAAAAGAGATTTTCTTGTAGATGATGCAGAGGTGGAGAGATTACGGTGAGAACCAAGGGCTGAACTTACTTAGTGACATTCCACAGGCCCAAGAATGCAATAGATTAAGTGACAAAATTTAAATCAATATTAATGGGAGAGAGTTGGTCCTTCAAAACAACTTCCCAAGTTAAAAGCCTCCTCCCCCTTCCATAGGAAAAACATTAAAATTAGATTACTCTAATTCCATGTCTCTTCATCCCATTAATGGTTCAATCATCTCATTTGAATAATTGTAAGCTTTGGTCTCTTATTTTCCTACTAGAAACAGTCTGGGCATTTATCATTTAAAAGAAAAGGATTTATGTTGCTACCAGGGAATTCTCTTGGCATAAGAAGTAGATATTAAATGGTATTCTACAAGGGGCATATTTGTAGACATCTAAAATCCTCCAGTTTTAATTATTCATGTTGTCACGTTGATTAGTACTATTCCCATCTTTGATTACTAATATTCCCAACCCAAACACAACAAAAGACTCCAAACCAACTAAAAAGCACTCAGTAGTAGAGCCCCACCTAAGGCATAAGCAGGTTCTGGAGGGTTTCATAGCTTAGCCCAAGAAAACTGTTGTCTTCCTCCAGGGTTCACCTCCAGCACCCAAATCCAATCTTTTGTTTGAGATCAACACTCTACAAGACTCAGTTATGCTCTCCCTTCCCCCTCTTTCAGCAGAAAGGACTCAATCCATTTATCCAAAATGACAATATCTCCTCCAACACATTTAAATTCTGAGCAAGCAAGGAGAGGATGAAGCAAAGCTTTTGCCAGTCCTGCAGCTGATCAAAGGGAGCTGAGGAGCAGCCTGAGCTGCAGCTGAACCCAGAGCTCTCACTGAGCCTCTGGAGCAGATCACAAAAGCCTCAGCAGCAATTTGTATCCAGGCAAATATTTTGCCTTTTAATAAGTGGCAAAAATCAATGCTTCTAAAAATAGCAAAGTAATTAATTGTTTACTAGTGATTTGATCCTATCTGCTCTAGCTTTGACTGCCCCATTTAGAGAGAAAACTGAAATTCCTGTGACATTTTTCCTTCTTTCCACCAGGGAAAAAGAAGAAGACAGAGAGATGGCTGAGTTCCTTCGCACCAAGTTAAAACCCATAGACAAAGCAACACAGTCTCCTACCAGTGAGTTCCTAATCCTTAAGAAAAAAACAAGAACAAAAGTAAAGACTCCAAAGACAACTGATTAAAAGAGCATTTTCACAGGGCAACCTTTGCCAAAGCTGGTGAAGTTATCTAGATCACCTGGAAACAGCCCAGGGTGTCAGCAGCTGCTGGCCCCTTACACTGCAGATACCAAATTACCCCTTAAAACTGAATTTCAGTCACCTATAGCCACTTGAGAATTGCTCTGTATGTTTAAAATATGCAAAGTGTATTTGTGCACACAGTGCCACAACCTGCTTTTCTAAGCAGTTAGATTTTGTTAATTATTTTCCTGTTTCTGTAAAAATAACTGAAAAAACCTCTTCAGATCCATGCTTGAATATCTGAAACAAAGTTCACCTGTTTTACTGCAGTCAAGATGGGAACGAGAGAAAAGACTGCAAACTTCCACAGCTGACCCAAATTTTTTACATATTCCCATCAGAAATAGGCTTTTGAATCACCTCAATGCAAGACACTTGTAGAGAGAATGGCAAACCCTGGTTTGTGAGAGACTGAGGGGGTTGCATGAGCCCTTGGGAGCTTTTAGCTGCAGCTTTCAAACAGAGCAGCCCCAGCCCCAGCCCCAGCCCCAGCCCCAGCCCCAGCTCTGCCAGTTCACAGATTGGTGTTGCCCTGGCTCCAGATGAGCTCTCAGACAGGTCAAGTGAGAGCAGTGCCCTTCTCAGAAAGGGACTTTGGTCCAGCAGCTGGAGAGGTTTGTATCAAACATTCTGTGTTTTGCACACACCAAGATCTTGCTCAAGAGTTCCCAGAGAGGCTGGAATGACTGTGAAGTTCAAGTACCTGGCTGAGAAGAGACACTTTAAGATGCATCACAAATTATTTATACCCCCTTAGTCAAGGGAGCATGACTCATCTCCCTTGTTAGTTTACTTTATCATTGCTTTTAAATGCAGTTTTAAAGATGAAAAGATTCTTTTCACCCTGAAAAGTGAAAACATACCTTTATATTGTTCCCTTAATTACAACATCCAAACCAGTGAGAGAATAAATTCTAGCAATACTTTTGTTCTTCAGCTCCCTTTTTGTTGGGAGTTTAACAGTGAAATGACTTTGTCATTATCTGACCCCATGGCTGTGAAAAGGGACACCTGCCTTGAGCCAGGTGCAAGTTTACCCTCCCTTTGAGATGAATGGATTCTTTAGCTCCTCTTAACACCCTTCCCTGAAGAGATGAGACTTTCTGAGCAGTTTCAAACCCAGCATCAGCTCAGTCACCACCAAAGTGTGTTGTTCAAACTGAAAAATTCAGGGTGGGTGGAGAGGGTGGGAAAGGTTTGCACCCTCTAAAGCAGAGGTAGGAAGAAGCAGTTGAAGCAGCTCTTGGTTCTAATGGTGTCCTGTTTTGAACCTTGCAGGCAGCCCAGCAGAAAAGAAGGCAGAGCCTCCTCCAAGCAAGCCCACCATTGCCAAGGCAGGGCTGACAATTATTAAAGATTGTTGTGGGGCCACCCAGTGCAACATCATGTAGAGCCCTGGGCTTCCCAGCCTGCTTGTCCTGTCAGTGTTTGCAGAGAGAGGAAGGGGATGGAGAGGGGAACCAAGAGCATCCTGCTGAGGGGGCAGAGCAGAGCCCCAGGGGAACCCATGGACTGCACAAGGTTCCTCGTGTTGCATGGATCACTCTACACGCATGCCTAAAAACAAAGAAATCTGTATAGTGCCTGGCCAGGGACCAGAAGAGATCAGCAGTAGAGTCAACAAAAACCACCCCCTGATACAGGTGAATGAAAAGGGGCTCTATTTTATCCAGAATGGTGCAAAAGAGTGATTTTAATAGGCTATAACTTCAGAAGAATATGTTGTACACTTTCCCCCCTGTGGCAAACTGCACTCAAAAACACCAAAGGATCCCATTTGGGCTCCTTTTCAGAACAAAAGCCACAAGTAGCAATGCCATATATAGCACAACTGATAGAGGAAGCAACTGCAGGATAACTGATGTTGCAAATACAAAGCACCAAACTTGTGTGATGTTCAACTGCTCTGCTGTGGAGTTTCATTTCAAATTCTTCCTAAAGAATGAGATCAGTGATAAGGATGCTGCAAGTAGCTACAGATTTTTATATCCCATTTGATATCTGAATTACTCAAGTCAAATTAATATTGCTTGCACCAGGGGAAATCAATCCCTGGCAAAGCTTTAGCAAAGCACAGCTACAGTAATCTGCAAATTGATGATGCAGTCCAAGGTTGTGCCACTTCAGTTTTAGATCTCCACCTTGCATGAAGAAAGAGAAATATTCACCCAGGGTTTTGTCCATTTTTACAAGCTACATGCAGCAGGAGTAACACATCACTGAGAGATTGCTGGGAGAAGAACAGAAGACAAAAATTAACTAATATTGAAACCATGCTTAAAACAAGTATTAACTGTATATTTTGTGACCACAAGAAATATAAACTATCCATAAAAAAGCATAGGAAGACACAAGACACCCAAGACAAATTGGCCACAAGACAAAGATAAAAACACAGAAGTAGGTATTTGTGGCAGGAAGATCACATTCTATATAAAATGGGTTTAAAATTAAGGGAAATACAGAAATATTTGTCTGTGTTTCACCATTAAGTGTGTTTCTGGTCTCTATGCAGATTAAGCCTTGTGGAATCTAATATCTTTATATTAGCTGTCAGTAGCTGGTTTGTCTGTGTGATGGTATTCCATATCAATGTACTGTGATAGGTGTAAATAGTAAAATAAATGTACATGGATCTAGTGTGACAATCTCAGGCTTAGAAATAACAAAAGATAGCAAAAAAGTTCCTAAAATAACGTTTTGCAAAAGTAACTTCCATTTTGTGAAGCCAGCTAAGTGAAGTGTGTGCTTGTATACCAAGGAACCACAGTGTAGGAAAGGAGAAAAAATTAACAGCAGTTACCCCAAAAGGATAAACAGTTATTTTTTTAGAGAGAAAAAGTATCTAATTAAGGTTGAGGGCAATAGACACCATCTAAAGTAACTCAGACTATTCTTATACAAATAAAACCTAATCCCTAGCACTGACTGATGTGATGAAAACCACTTGCATTTCCAGAATTATTTCAGTATTGCAGATTCACTTGAGACAAAGAACCAATGTCACTAAGTACCTTAAATTTTAAGGATCAAAGAGGAAAAAATACAAAAGTTTTCCACTAAGACATGAAGCACTTTAATTACTTTGACCAAAGATGCAGGAAAGAGAACAAAGGCCAGCTCTCCTGTATGGTTGTTGCAGCCTTGTTGGGACACCACCACATTAAGCTCTGTAGCTGTTAAAATCTGGATCAGGTGTGGGTTTGGACTGTGCATGGCACCTGTCTGCATGAACACAGTTATAGGGAAACTGCTGATAGGGGAGAGAATACACACTGGAGGGAGAGAAACACCCACTGGCTTCTGTAACACTCCCCAGCCTCTCACTGGTATCCAGTTACCACATCAGGAATTGTCAGGATCTAAAACAAGAGGCTGATGTTCAGTGTCCTTAATAAAGGCAAATGGAAGCCAGGGGAAAAGCTGTAGGGAAGCACCAAACCTTAAACCTTGGGAGGCTCAGCTGGGAGTGCCACTAACAAAGGGAGCAGAGGGACTTTGCACGTGGCATTTAAGGCTCAAGGTGACTCCTGCACATGAATGTCCAGCCCAGGCTGTGCTGAGGATTGGGGTGATCCCTACAGGCTGCACAGAATCCACAGGCACTGGGGAATAAGGTGAAGTGAGTACAATGTAGGTTTCCATGAGGAAACTTCATTAGCAAGAAAGAGAGACCTTCCTGGGAAGCCACACTCATCACCAGGCTACAGCATCATCTCCTTTAATTAAAACCAAGATGAAACACAGCAAGTAGGAGTTTGCAATATTCTTACAGTTCAGCACTGGCAGCCAGGGCCCCAAAGGGACTTGAACTCCAGCAGTGTTAATGAGAATGAACTTCATTTTCAGAAGGTTTTCTGTGTGCCAGTTTTTGTTTTTAATTAGCAAATGCTTCATTTCTGTGTTTATTTGGGTGGGTTTGAACAGCTTGCCTGCAGTGCACGAGTGGTTCCTCCAGAAGTGGGTCAGTGATGCTGCTTAGCAATAAAGATCTGGATTTTTTTAGACTGCAAGGTCAGATTCTCAACTGTGTCCAACACTGGTTTAGTGTTGCCTATCTAGAACACAGCAGAGCCCTTGTGGCTGATGTCAAAGCTAATGTCTGCCATTAAACAAATTAAACTTAGGAAGGAATTAAGCATAAAAATCTTGACCCTTACTTCGAAAAAGCCAGACTAAATCACTGAATATCTCAAGAAAAACTAGGGGCTCTGTAACTTCATGATGCTGTGAGCACACATTATACAGTCCCCATATAAAAAATCAGCAGAGTATCAGAGTGGCCTGTATGGAGTAACTGGCAGCATTGCAGAGTTGATTTTCAGATCTCAGTCACTGTCAGCAGACAGGGACATTGACTGAAGCTCCTGATATCTCTTCTGGAAATCCTGGCTCTTTTGTCACTTCAGGAAGAAGGCAAGGCATTGGAAAAGGAAGAATGTGTGGAAGAAAGTTTCAGGAGGATTTGACACACTCCAGTAAACAGGACTGTGCCCAGGAAAGGATCTTGGTCTACTGAGAAGAACAAAAGTGCTGAAGTGCTATTTATACAAATCACCAATTGCACCAGCAAATGGTTCTCTTGTACCTGCCCTGAGCCTACTGAATCTCTTCCAAGTTAAACATATTTCAAATAAAAAGCTGCTGTGTTATACTAAGCCTTTGTGTCTTCCTGTTACTGCAGGAGAAGTTGGTTGTGGAGGGCAGTTGGAAGCAGTTGCTGTGCTGCTACACTTCTCAAAGAGTAAGGTTACTCTTCTGCACAAAAGGAATAATGCTTAGGGGTAAGTTAGAGATGCTACTGAAAGAAAGGATTTTCTCACTGAATAAAGAAAGCCCACAAAAAAAACCCCAAAAAAACCCCAAAAAAAAAACCAAACCCAAACCAATCTCATGCTGCACCTAGATGACTTTGGAACCTCACTGCAGCCCAGAGCCTGCAGAGATTAAAGACAGTTCCCAGCCCTACACTGAGGTTATAAGGCTCCCAACATACATGCAGCACACATCTAGCACTACAAGCCATTTTAATAATGATTTGAATTAGAATTTTTTCTGCCTTTATCCACCTGAGTAATACTAAACAAAAATAGTTATACAGGAAGGAATACAGCATTTCAAGCAATGCTTGCCAGAAAAATGCTATTAATAGGAGTTAAACCATTGCTCACCATCAACTAGTCTGTCCTGTTACATTATGGCAAGCAAAACAAGCCATATTATTTTTAGAATAAAATGAAAGCTATTTCCATCACAACTTTTTTAAAAAATTTAAAACAGATGGCTTAACATAAAATGAGAATGAAAGAAGTGGGAATGTTTGCAGCACAAAACCAAAGCAGCATTTAAAAATCAAGCTCATCTTTTGAAGGTAATCCCATCCTAGATACTTCTACTGATTTTACTAATTTTATTCATTTACTTAAAAACATTCATAACTACTGAAAAATGAAATTACAGAGTGGTGATTATAGGGTTTGTAGTGCTGCTGTAGAAGTTTTCATAAACCACTTGTCCCTCCTTTCAAAGAGGGATATTCATTATTTTCAATATTGCATATTTATTACACTGCTTATGAAGAATTTCCAGCTAAGTTTTTTAGGTAGTTACTTTAAAATTGACTGAACAAGAACTCTGTAAGGTCAAGTGATTGCTTATCTGCAGCAGGCCTGACATTTACTCCAGACTCCACTTAACAGTTCAGTTAAGTGAGAATGTGTCATAAAACAAAAGAAAAAAAAAACCAACCAACCAAAAAAAAAAAAAAACAAACCAAACAAGCTTCCCCCTAGAAAAGAGTCAGGAGCATCCAGGTCTTTACTTTTGCACATGAAGCTGTGAGATGACAAAACAGTTCAGTTTAGTTGCATTTTTTTATTCTGTTAAGATTTTTTTGAATTTCAAAACACTCCAGTGAAAGAAATGGGCCACATTTGTGGTTCTGGAATAATTACCATCTTCAAGCTGGAAGACACTATTGTAACTCAAAAGTGACTCATTAACTTTATTAATGTTCACATGACCTTATATTTGCAACAATTTTACCTCTGCAAGGGAGAGCCAGTGGGGATGAACACCTGACATCCACCTGTTCAATTTACACCCCCTTCTCCATTTTTTCTCTTTAGGCTGATAAATAGCACAGCTCCTTCTCAAACCAAACCCTACACCTGACTCTGCATGAAGAGCAGAAAGAGACACTGACTGCAACTGCAAACAGCTCAACTGAAAAATTGGGAAAAGCCTCAATAGCCAGAATTTATGGTGGTTTTTTCAGTCTTCCTTAGCCCCAGCTCTGTTCTATCTCAATAATTAAATCCAACATGACACAGCAAGTATTCCAGCACAGGTTGGTTTGTTTTGTTGGTTTTTTCCCCCACAGGTCTTGAGACAAGGACAAGAGTTATGCTTGCTTGAAAATTTTATTGACAACTGTTTGGTCCCAACACACAAAACAGCACTTGAGCCACAAAAGAAAGTGTCCAAAGACAGCTAAGAAAAGTCTTTCTTCTCTCTCCCATTCCAAGGAAAAAAATAGTGCATAAGTTGAGGGCTTCAGTGACATTTTTTCTTTTAAACAAACATGAATCTGAAGTACACTTATTTGCTAAATTAAAGAATTTCATGGTTCCAATGCTTTTAAATCTGTAAGTCACATCATTCATTTAACCCTTTGGATAAAAAAATATATTGCAATTCAATTAGCTATTTTGTTACACTATGAACACAACTTCTCAAAAGTATTATTCTATTACTTTCAAACAGCAATTTCAGCAGAATCACACATGAATCCAGATAAGATATGCTGACCTCCATATGTGGTAAAACCACCACATTACTTGGATAAACACCACATTTTCCTCTGAAACAAAAACCTGGTTTTCTTTAGTACTCCAAATGACTTGTAGCTGCATCTCATGAAAATATTATTTCAGGCTGATCTCTTCTCCAATGCATGCTCTTCTGAAACAAAGATCTAGACTGATCACTGTCAACCTTATCAAAGTTAAGGTGAAAGCAGATTTTCTTGCATTTAACTCACTAAAAACCTTCCATGAAAACTAGTTCTAAATTTCTTCTTCTATAGCAGTATGTCTGTAGAGGTTTACTGTGGACTGAAAATACTGTGCCATAATGCTCAGAAAAACCTCCCAGTGTTTCTTTGCACTTACAATGGCTATAAACTCACTACTGGTAATACCTGCCTAAATATAAAAGATTTTATAACAAAACCTGACTAGTAAAATTCTGTCTATAGCCATCACTCAGTGGCATTTCCTGTTGCTGGCTGAAAAATTAGAGCCTGTGTTCCATCCCTTGCATATTACAATAGAATCCATCTAAAAAAAAAAATACTCAGCCAGTGGAAAACTTCTAGTATAGGTTCTTTCAATACTACAAGCATTTATTTGCTGCCTGGCAAATACAACCCATTGTAAATGCCATGGTTACCCAGAATGGGTAGAAAGTCTCACACACTGGACAGTTCTGCTAACTAGAGTTAAGGTCATCCACTGACTCAGCCTCTCCCCCAAAGCTGGCCCTTGCCAAAGCCATCACAAGATGCCACAAATTCAAAAAGCTGCCAACACTAGGAGTAAGTCTTAGAATAAAAACAGACACAGCTAAAAGAGAGAACATCAAAGGACAAGCTTCCCATTCACTGAACATGCTTAAAAAGAGAAAACAAGGTTAAGCAGAACAACCTTGGCATTTCCACTTGTAGCTAGAACTTTCCTTACAGGTGGAAATAGCATCAGTACCTTCCATCACCAACCACTTTAGTAAGACCTGCTCCATTATCTGTAATTTATGCATTAGATGCATATTTCAGAATCTTCCTAACTTCATTTCTAGACACAATGAAAATGTGTGTGTCTGTATCTTATACTCAGGACATCAAGACAGTCTTTTCCTTAACCAAACCCATGCCAGACAAAGTAAAGATGAGGGAAGCTTAGAGCATCAGTGTCCTAGAAAGCTCCTAAATGGAACTGAAAGCTAGAGCAAAAATCATTTAAAACAAGTCTCTTACACAAGACCCACATAATCTTCTACAGATATCTTCAGACAAGCATTTCCAGTGCAGTTACAAGTCATCTGAAAGCTCAGAGAACAAGTTTCCTCTCTGGAGGACAATCAGCTCCCCTCACTCTTGTCATCCCCAGGTCAGCAAGTTAAAATTTCTCAACAGGCTTTTGAAAGACAAATCATGCATTTCATTAATACTGTCTGAAACAATACCAGTAAGCAACAGCCTATAGGATACAATATGCTACATGTATGATTACATCACCAACAAGGCTTAAAGAAAATAAAATCTGTTCCATGTTTGTTGAATTAATATTTTGCTTTTACTGAACACGCTTATGAAAAACTGTAAAATTTAGAATAATTTAACAAATGCCAGATTTTTTTTCAAAATAATAGAAAAAAATCTGCTCTGCTAATAGCTGTGTTCAGTGTAAAAGGAACAAAATCTTCACAGAATACATTAAATACAAATTAATTCCTCTAGGTTTTCCATTAAAATACACATGGGTTAACAAACAGCTTTACTTTGTGCACAGTCCATAGGTATTTGTCTTCCACACTAAAAAGAGTTAAAGCTTGGTTACAGGTGCAAGTGAGAAGTTGGCTGCCAATTTGACCTTGTTTTTGTGTTGCTTTTTGGCTGGGCTGTCTGTTGCTTCTTTGTTTACTTGGGTTTCAGAGGACTGACAGGGAGGCACTGAAGCATTCTCTGTGGTGTCAGACACCACAGAACCAGAGATCAGCTTTTCTTGAGCTGTGGTAACCATTCTCTGTTTTTCTTCTTCTGTTAAAATCATTATCTCTAAAATAAATAAGAGAACTCCATTTATTGATGCTCTGTTTTTGTAAAGAAAGAATATTTAACTAGAACTCATCAGCCTCATCTGAAGCAACAGAGGGAGGCCAAAATCTTACCTGGGAGGGGTGCAGGACGTTCCTCAAACTGAATGAGGTCTGCAGACTCGAGAACCACGGGATCAGGTCTCAGCTGGGGGGATGGCAGGCAGGAAGGGACTGGCTCACACAGGAGATCAACAGGAGATGTGTTTGTGAGGCAAAGAAGTTCTTGCTCTGTTTGATTAGAAACTACAAAAATAAGGGAACATCTTTCAGAGCACCTGTAAGCTGTGAAGGTGTCATTACTGCCACAGGTAAATGTAAAGTTTCCAGATGCAAATCTGAGCATCTGAGAACTCTATCTGAAATACTAACAAACTAATTTAATTAATGGTAATTAATCTCAGGTTCATTTGCTGCATCAAAAGCAAATAAGTAAATTTTCATCAGAATACAGGAGACACTGCTAGCAGAAGCTGCTGCTGACCCCCCCCCTCTCTCCTTAGCTTCATTTTTACAAAATTATGTTTAAATTTCCACCAATTCCCTGGGAAGCAGCACCCAGAAGCTCTCTCCCTCTCTAGACACACACACACATTTCCAGACTAGCAGCTCAGGACACAAACCTAAACACAAACTCAGAAGTTCAACAAGCTTCCAAGCCAAAATGCAAATTTATACAACTTCACATTTACCAACTCACCTTTCTCCATGCTGCTTCAATCACTCTGCTTATTTTCCCTAAGACAAATTTCTTACATAAACCAATTTTGCATTACCATTGCTAGGCTTTCCTAGATTTAGCTCCAGTGATGAACTGGGTCCCTGGGTCTCCATAATATGTCCATTATTGTCAGCAAGTTGATTTCCATGATCATCTACATGATCAGCAGGGGGAACACTAGGTGAGCTAAAACGAGCTACAGAAAAACAAGGTAATTTGGTTAGTTTACTCCAGCTGCCTCTTAAAAGAAAAGAAAAATAAGACAGTGCTCAGAATTGAAATTGCTTACTTTTCATATCATTCTTCAGGACTACAATTCTCTTATGGCCATGTCCTTTAATCCAAACCACCTATGAAGAAGGAAGCAGAATTGAACACCACACATGCTAAACTGAAAGCATTTGCTCCCTGCCTTTCATCTGGCTTTGCACTGACATGATTTCTAACAGCAAACTAAATCACATGGCTAATTTGTACTACACTACCCAAGTAAAGGCTCAAAGTCATTAACACCAAAGGCAAACTGTAGTGCCAGAAAGTATACTAAATAAACATGAATGAAATGAAATGTTTAAACATGGAGATGAAAAATTCCTTTTTGTCACTCTTCAGATTGGCTTACTTAAAGGAAATATTATAGTCACAAACTAGGTCACAAAATTACTCCAGAGCACTTAGGATGTGTGGATGACAAGAACATGGCACTTCTGACAAGGTCCCAAAATTCTTCACTCCCAAACCCAATAATGCACTCTGATCAAAATGAGGCTTCAGTACTGTACAACCATTCATCCACACAGACAGAAAATCAATTCTCTCACTCAGAGATGCCAGGGATGTTTACAGCCTTACTAGGAACAGTTCTTAACCAATATTTCACCAAAGCATGTGTGCTGGTTTATTCTCTTTTTCTTTTCCAGATTTCTCAGAAGTGCATAAAAATACAACTGATACAAGCTTCCCTGAAGAAGGCAAATATTCCAGTAATTCACCCCAACTAAGAGAAACTGTGGTTGTGTAACTACTTTCAATCTATCTCAAAAAGCAGAAATCTCAATGTAATTGTGCAAAACTGAATTCTTCCCACCTGTGGAATTGCTCCCAAGAGCTCCTCTAAATTATTGCATCCATATGCTTTGGGCTGCAGCACTTCTCCTGTGTATTTGCTGTATGCTACTGGGAACTCATGAAGAAAAATTTGCTGATAATGGTAGGTGTGAAGTAAGGACCTCACATTCTTTGCAAAAACATACAGATTTGTAAGCTTGACATATTCTTCTGCTGCACCATTGGTAAAAACCTAGCAGAAAAAGAGAAAAAAAAAAAGGAGAAAGAATTACAGCACACACTTCCATAGCCTCTAGACACAATGGCTTTTCAAACACAAGAGCTCACACACCTCAACTAAGTAAGGCAGACTCTTCAGGAGTTCAGTTAAGGTCATAAATCCATATTCACATGGATTAAGTGAAGTGCTGTGGACTGTTTCATAATGTTGCTTAAGCTGCTCAACTGAGAGCAAGGATGTTCCATCCCAGGACATCAGCAAGACCAGCAGCTGGGCTGTCAGAGTCCGCAGAGATTTCCTATTTATCAGCTGAATCTGCTTGCCAGATTCTGTGTCAACCACCTAGAAAAAAATTATTGGCAAAGAAGTTAGGGACACAGAAGAGACTGAATTAGAAATAAGATGTGTATCTGGGGTTTATTTGAGCATAGCTGTATTCTGATATTCCCCTAGCCAAAAACACAAAATCAAGCACCCTGTTACATGGAAATATTTACTTTAAATATATAAAACCCATACAGCTGTGCAGCAGTTTCTTTCCATTGGTAGGTATGATCTTACTCTGTGTTACAAGTCAGTTGGTCCTGACTGAACTCCAGCCTAAGACCAGCTGCTAAGTCAACAAAACTGGAGTAACTAAACCAATGTGCCCACATCCATATAACTGCAGCCTCTTTTCCACTGGCATAGAAGCCTATATATTTACATTCAGAGTCAAAGTTTCAAACCATAGCTAAAACAGAAAAAAAAGGAATCAAAAGCATTAGAAGACTGAAAACTACTACAGTTACCAGAAAGCTTTTTCACAGGTGCAGGTAAACAATTTGTACTGTTAAAAGAAGTACTAGAATAAAATATCTTATTTGCTAAATAAACATGAATATTGCCAGAGAATGCTACAAGGCTACAAAAGAATATAGAGAACATAAGAGGAATATGGAAAATGGAAAAAATTTAAAACCCTTCTGGAATCTCTTCCTGACTTAATGCTGTACTCCAGAAAAACATCTCATCACACATCCTGTGAGACAAACTCCTTAACACACCCTCCTGGGGGGAGGGTATTTCCAGGGGGCTGGCTGCCAGGGCTGCAGGTTACCTTCACCACGTGGCAGAGTTTCTGCATGAGGGCAGGCACGGAGCTGACGTCGAAGTCGTGCAGGCGCAGGGCGTAGCCGAAGGTGCGGCTGTACTCGGGCAGCAGATCTGCCAGCAGCAGGCAACTGTCCTTCTGAGCCCTCAGCAGCTTCACCAGCTGGGCAGCCACTGCCTTCACCTGCTCCACCTCTGTCAGAGCCAGGATCTTCTCCTCCCCACACTCCAGCACCTGCAGAACACAAGTGACACTGGGCTGAGGGCACTGATGCTGGATGAACAAAGTGTAAGCTGCAGCTCAAACCCAGGCCCTGCAGGCATTTGCTGTGGGCCAGGGCTCAGCCACCTCAAGAGCTGTTTGAACAGCAAGCTAGACCATCTAACCTCTGAAATACAACAAAACAAGCAGTGAAATAGTTAACTCTTTTAAAGCAAATTGAACACAACTATAATAAAACTTAGCTTCAATTTTGAGACACTGAATTTTGTTTGAATTTGCTAACAAACAGCCTCCTTAATGTACTCAAAAATCACAGACCATTCTACCAAAAGAGCATTACTCTTTTTTAAATACAGTTGTTTAAACATTACAGGTGCAGAGTTTTAACTCATACTAAATTTTATGAGAAATATAACCCCTGCTGAAACAGTTGTATGCATTCCAGAAAAATGCTTTAGTCCAGCTTATGGTTTTGGAACTTACAAGTAAGACATCTGGTATGGCTTCGAAGAGTTCAAGTAGTTTGGTAAAGCCATAGTAGGCGAGCTTGCACTGGCGCCCAAAGTGGTGGTGGTAACAAGGAATGAATTTATTGAAGGGCATTCTGAAATGGGGCTGGTGCCTCAGCAGATCCACCACCTCCTTGGAAAACTGCTTGGTTCTTTCCACTTCCTCCTGGGTACGTTCTGCAATTGAAAAATAGCAAAGTAAGACCTACGTCCCAAAACACTGCTGAAATGTGACAGAACACAATAAGCAAACAGTGGCTGGTTTTCAGCATGATCATGCATTATCCCAGGCCATACTCTTCTTCTCCCACTGAGACCTTTACCAGGCTCACATGTTCAAAAGCCCAAAACAGCTACCAGGCCTTTGGATGGTTTTTAAATAGCCAAATATGTTGACATTTTTTTTCCTGTATGCAAACAATTCACTGTCTAATCATTCCACAGAAAGCACAACTACATGCAGAAGTAATAACATTTTATGTTTTTTGCCACCTGTTTTCTTGTCTGGTTTATATAAGTGTTCAGAAGATGACATTCTTGATTTGCTAGAACTTTGCAACTTAGTTATAATGGTAGAAACACAAGCATAAAAAATCCAAGTCACCCCTACACACTTACTAAAGCTGTAGAACAGTCAAAGAAAAATCTATTCAGAAATAACACAAGAAAGTTTCAGGGACATACCTCTTTTAGGAATACAAATCACCATTTCATTGTCTTGCTGGGACAAACAGATGGTGGTATCTGGAATTTCTGATATAATATCAGCCAGCTCACACACTCCATACTCAGTAACATCCCAATCCTTAGAGAAACACCTGGAAGTTTTTTAAAAGAGTGTGTAATACAAGTATTACATTCCAGTGGGCAGGGCCAACCCCCCCAGTGGGCACAGTTTGTTTAAAGCACATAACTAATAGTTTCTACCTTTCTATAAAAAAAAAAAAAAGCATCAATCTTGGTTCTTAAAATAAAACCCTACTTTTTAGAATGCTAGCACAGAATGTTCCAGATAGGTAGTATGCCTAATTTCTGCCACTGCTAGATTCAGTTAAAGCAGTAAAAGTAGCTCCTGACAGTTAATCTATTCATTTTAGATTTCCTTCTGAAGAAAGCCCAGCACTAAAGTTTTCCCTTTACTGTTCATGTTAAAGTGCCATGAATACTTGCTTAAATCCATCCTTGCAGTCAGAGCTTCAAAGAGAGCTAATGAAATACAATAACCCATTTCCAACCCCAATGAAGTTAAATAAACCTAAAGTACTAAAGGAAGCAGTAAAATATGGCAGAGAGCTCTCAATTTTTGTTTTCATTGGAAGTGGGAACTTCCATATTGCAAAGAAAAGGCAACGTAGCTGCCATGGTTTTGTACTGAGATTTTAAAGTGCTGATTTCTCTTACACTAGGTACTAAAATCATCATTAATAGACAGCTCTTCTTGTTTATTAGGGTAACTTACCAGTGATAAGCCTGCAAGAATTCCCTCACAATAACTTGCTTACTGGCCTGGGATTTGAGCAGCTTCAGTAAATCCTGAGTGAAGCGCTTCACCTGAGCTCTGTGTGTCAGAGTTAACAAGCGTTTGGAACCCATGCCAAGAATCTGAAAGAAAATCAGATTGAGTCACTCACATCCAGCACCCTCAATGAAAGATTTAAAAGCCAGTATTAGTATAGGTAGGCTAGAAAAAGAACACAGTGGAGAGAGCATCTGGAATGGCAGCCTCCTGAGGCCACCCACTTTCTGTACTAAGAACTGTGCCCTGGAGAAATTCAATACCTCACCCTTGAGTGCTACTGCAACTTCTGCACATTTCTGTTGGTTATTTCAAAATACTACAACCAACTGGTGTTCAAAGCTGTAGGTGAATGTGAGTACAGGGGCTTTGTAATAAGGTCACATGACTTACTTCTTTAGAAATCCCTTCAAGCCACAGGCTACATATCTCAGCCCAACTCACGAGCACTCAGCATTTGCAGTGTTCTCATGCAGCACAACTAAGAGGTTGTGCCACAGGTTAAAAGGAGCTTTCCCCAGAAGTTGTTTTGAAAGGGCTGGCACAGAAACAACATCTCAAAAATAGAGCACAACCAAGTTCAGTGAACCAGCTCTTTCAAGGGACACTAGGCAACTGCCCAGCATCTATTCTACAACAGCAACCAGGAATTCAGATGGCTGCAGCTGCAACTGCCCAGGTCAGAGCAGCCAGTACCACATCACTCACCTGCAGTACATGAGGCACTGCTTCCAGCAGCTCCATCAATTTGGAATAGCCATAGTCAGACACTCTGCACTGCTTTGCAAAGTGGTGGTGGTAGGTTGGGATGAATTTGCTGACAGGGATGACACAGGATGGCTGGCTCTTGAGCAGGTCGATCACCTCTCGGCTGAACTGAATGAGCTGGGGATTCCCTACAGGGCTCTTGGAGCGCAGCAGCCAAGGGTCTGCAAACAAAAAGTCAGATCAAGGTGACAGATCACCTTGCACAAGTGTTCTTCTACTAAACACTAAGAGAAAAGGCTTCAAGTGGAAATATTTACCTGCAGTAGGAGGTGGTGGTTTGTTGTGTATCCATTTGATAACTTTAATGCCATTTTGGGCAGTGGCAATGTTAACTCCAGGAACACAGGTAATCAGATGTTCTAAGGGAACACCACCTTGGCCTTCTGGCACCATTTCAAGGTCATTGAACTCTGACATGTAACAATCAGGAAAACTATGGAGGGGAAAAAAGCTTCCATTATAACACTAAAATACCACTATAATTGTCCTAAAAACATTATTTTGAGATATTTCATGAATAAGAGATTTCAACAGCTTACTGACACATTACAGAAATTTTCATAAGATGCCTATTTTAAAGTGAGATATATATGAGTGTGCTGATTTTGGTAAACAAGAATTTAAAAAGTGATCATTTCATAGTGTATTCATTTATTATAAAGGATACCATTTTATGTAAGAACTGAGTTTATATACAACAGGTAATTCCCAAAAAGTTCTAAGTCTTCAACCTATCAGACCTTATTAAAAACAGAAATTAAAATACTTTACCTTAGCAAAGGCACAGTACCCTCATGTGTCTGTAGCAGGCTGTGAACTTGGGGAGCAAATGTCTTCAGAGACAAAACCACAAAAGGAATTCTGTAAGAATCTGGATCAAACTCATGTTCACTGCAAAAATAAGAGGTTCAGGGTTTTATTCTTACTCTACACACAGTTTTAACATAGTATCTCTGCTCACCTAGATAGTAAACACTATACTGTATGCACATAATATACTGCTGTGACATGGCACTTGTAGTACAGTACGAGCAACTTTCATGATTTTTCCCCAAAAGTAATACAGCTACAGCAAATTTCCAGAAGTAACATCTAGAAGGCCATATTTTTATTACCCATTAAAACTTTCAAATTAAATTTCAGCAGCACCTATCAGGGAGTTAACAATGAACACCTAATAGCTGCTCTAGTAGCAGAACCTGGCAGATGCTGAATTAAACAAAAAAACACATGACTTCAAGAAACCTGCAGCTCACTATGAATCACTTACTAAATATAGCTGGAGGACAAAGAAGAATGATCAGTTACAATAACGCAATGAAATTCAGGTAATAGAAGTCTCTAATATGTATAGCCTTCCTACATAACCAGAGGAATGCAGGGAACCTCCCAGCTTCCATTAAAGAAGTGTTCACTCCTGGCAGCTGTGCCAGAACACAATCATCTTATCTGCACACACCAACCCATGAGAACTGCCTAGGAAATCCACTGGCACATCTATTTTCTGCCTTACACTTGTATATATAAGGAGTGACTAGAGCACATTAGAGAGCTCAACTTTAATACTGGATCACTAAATAATACTGGTCAAAAATTTTAAGATTGATAGTATTTTATACACAGCTTACATAAAGTCTTTATTCAGGCAATGCTGCTTACAAACAGGCTCGTGATATTCCAACTCTTCGAATATGATTGGGCTGCAGTTTGCTGAGGAGCCATCGTGGGACTGGGAGGAGCCCAGGGGGCTCTGCCTGGCCTGGCTGCTGGGCAGGAGGCACACCAGCCTGCCACTGCCCTGCTCTCGGATGGCCACGGTGTCTGTGAGCTTGTACAGGTCTGCCACAGCCACCTTCCGGCCAAACCTGCACGGGGGGATGGGAATAAAGGCACGTGAGAAACACACCCAAGGCTATCCTGTCATCTGCTTCTTTGGTTAATAAACTGCAATATGATAGAAAGTATTCAATGCAAATTGTTAAGGTAACTAACCTATTCAACCAATGCAGAAGAATCGAGTAAAATACTGAAAACACAACTGTAGGGGAGGAAGAAATAGGAATGCCCTATAGATATGATTGCCTAGCAAAAGATGCTAAGAATATAGAAACTGTAGGTGAGATTGAAATGGAAGCAGTGTTTGAGTGGCTGGAGAGCAGCAGTGTGGATGCCTGAAGGTCTCCCTTTAAGATAATGCCAGTTACCAAAGAGCCAGCAGAGACCCCCTCCTGGCATGGCAGGAAGGGTCCAAGATAAGGTTCAGAGATAAGAAAGTAGTAAAACATGGTAATGCAGCCATTCCTATAGGCTGTATGTAAATGTTAGAGAATTTGTATCTTGTACTACATTGGTCAGTGAAAGAGTAGAATATTCAACATAGAAGGAAATGTAAGACTCTGTAAAAGGAGACCACACTCTCTTGCTCTCACACCCTCGGTCACTCTTGCTCCCTTGCTCTTGTCCCTGCACCCTCACCCTTGCTTTACCCCCCCTTTATCTCACTGCTCTGGGCCTGCTTTGAGCTGTGGCTGGCAGCTCCCAGCTCAGCCCTTGTCACCCACACCCAATGCAATAAACTGCAAACTTCAAGACCAGAATACAGAGTGCCTGAGTTTGTCCTGACCACCATCCACCAGCAGCTCCCACACACAACCTTCTAAAAAAAGGCCAGTTTTGCCATCATTGCTTCTGGGTATGAAATATGCTGCAGCACCCAAGAACAAAAATTCCTAATTCTCCACTCTGCTACTCTAAGTCACTGCAAACAATCATACCAAATCAGACTTTTTTTTTTTAAGAAGTACTGGAGAGGAAACCACCAGGAACTTACTTTTTTTCATAGATTTCTGTGAATTTGAACACAGGCAAGCAACAAGCAGGTGCATCCTGCAGAATGGACATTGCTTCTGAGCTGTAAGAGAACATTTGCAGCATTTAATCTGCTGTTGTTAAACTCCAGCCTAAATTAGTGAGATATTTACAGATGCAGTCTATGAACTACAAATAAAACAGGACAAAGGGTGTTCTCTTCCATTCCAGCACTATAAAAGTTGTCATTTTAGATCAGGGAGTGCAAGCAGTAACATTTCTGCTAATTCATCAGATCACAGCTCTGAAGGAGTTGCATCTTTCATAGGTGGTGCTAAAATCTGAGCATCTATAAAAATGCAACATCAAAGCTGCAGCATTAGAAGTTACCAGCCTGGTCATTACATCACAGACTTTGGACAGGCAAGAATGAAATAAAGCTGTAAATTATACCATGGCAAGTAGCACACAATTGTAGAATACTCTACAGTCCAAGCACTAGTTCCATTCTGTGAATAAATGATGACAACTTTGTTCCTAATGTTTTCTTCCAGTAAGAAAAAAACCTCAAACTTCTATTCTCACTAGCATCAGCACTCTAAAGTTGTATCATGTTCCATGTAGCAAATGAAATGCTGCTGGTGTGAATCCACCCTCAAAAACTAAATTAATACATGCTTTCTTGGAAGAAAGAGAAATAAAGATGCCCAGTGTAATCTTAACTCAGTAGCACAAATTAAGGTAAAGGTATATCACTAGTATGCAAGAATTAAACTCTCTTAAACAGAGATCTAAGTTTTGATGGAACTTAGAATATAAGCAGTGTAGAAATGCTGAATTCAAATCAGCCTAGCTGTATTTAACACATTCATCAGGTTATAGAACAGATTTTACTTTACTTCCCTATTATCCCTTGAAGCAGTATTTTAAAGCATCTCTCAGCTACTAATACATGCTAGGACAATTAAGAAGATGCCAAAGTGCTTATTACCTAAGCAGAGAGAGTGATTTACTAGCAGCTCCCGTTGCTAATGAGACCTGGATCCTCTTACTGCCAATTTTGTATCTGTGCAGACTGTTGACAGCACTGATAGCCTCTTGCAGATTTTCCATCTGAACCATAGCCTTCAGCTGGTAGTCTGTATGGGGACTGAGCTCCACACTTTTCACCTGAGAGGAAGGAAACACCTCACACATTTACACCAAAACATTAACCCAAGGCAAGTCACCACCAGAGCAGTCTTGCTTTGGCCAAGAGCCAAACACAACAAGGGAAAAGGAGTGTGATGAACCACAGCCATGAGGGCAATGCAAACAGGAGCCAAGCACAGCAATCCTGGACTAAGGCAAGCCCATGGTATTTCATTAACACAAGCATCATCTTCTCATTTAAAGATTATGCCAAAAAATGTGATCCACAGATGAGACAGAAATAGGACATCTGACCTCACCTTCTAGAATTGCTTTTTACCAATTCACACTTCCCTTGCGTTTGATCATTTCTAACTCAAAACAGTTTTTACTGTGATGGTTAAGCTGACACTAGGAATTCACCTTTACAGCTTAAAATGGTTATCCTGTTAAAGCTCAAGTCCCATCCCTACATATTAATGAGCCACTTAGTAAGAATTTAACACACCAAACTTCAGGAATACCAGATCTGTGAAGACCACACAGAAATTAAAAACCTAATACAAGTGGTTATCTAGTCTTTTTAATTTAAAAAAAAAAAAAACAACCACAACCCATCTTTTTAACAAGGTTTAAAGGTCCTGCTCCAATACTGTCTTTCTGCTCACCTGAACCTAAACCACAAACATGCCCCTAGATACATAAACAGGATTATTTTTAAAACAGATTTAATAAAAGAATTTGAGCCTTTACCTTGCCATGTCTTGAGAAGATTTCTTGTAAATTTTGCTGCAACTCTTTTCTGGATAATCTGTAATCTACATTGCTGATCTGAATGTCTGCACCATTTGCAAAGGGATCAGGGCAGTCTGTACTACTGGCATGATTCACTACATTGAATGTGAGTGGAGATGATCTATTTGAGAGGTTGGGAGACATACTCCTGGGTAAAATAAAAACATTTATGAGCTGAAGCAACTGCACAATTCCAACATATACATATCAAAGTCAGATAATAAGACACAGGTCAAGGGCATAAATACAGCACTTAAAAGGGATTTTCCCAGTACATGTGGGCAGGCTAAAATCCCAGCATAAGCAAATCAGCTGTGAGTAATCAATGTATATACAGATGCAGTCTCACTTACCGAGATGACCAGCAGCTCTGAGACATGAGCAAAGGACTGAGCTGTCTTGAGGCTGTCAACTTACTGAAAGCAGAGGGATAGCTGACCTGAAATACAGTTTCATCTTTATCTTTTTTATCTACAGGGGAATTGGTAATGCTCCTGGAAGCAGAGGTCTCTTTTCTATTTACAAATACATAAAAAAAAGAAAAAACATCATGTTGCAGAACTTACATTAAAAACTATGTCATTAACATCAGCATGTTTTTTAATTTCTAAACATACTTCTGACTATTTTTGGAGGATGATTCTCCTGCTCCCATTTTTTTGGTTGCCAGAGACACGGAAATTGCTGCATTAGAGTTACTCTGAGGAGAAGGTATTTGTTCTCTTAAACGTTCTTGCTGGTTTTCAGTATTTCTACCGATGTTCTTTGATTCAAGGCGGCACAGCTCCTGTATGAAACAGATGAAAGGTCAGCAGAAAAGCACCAGACATCCTTGCCAGAGGCCTTCTTTCTGATGGAAGGCTAGATGATTGACCATTTTTTTCTTTAATAGTGTTTTCATTGGTTTTTCATAACAAAGAATTTTTTATCTTCTGTGGCAGAAGACAGATGGTTAATTAGTTGAAACATTTTGGTACACTGTAGGTCTAACCCTACTCTTCCTTAAAACAAGCAAAATGGATCACTCTAGATGCTACTCATCACCAGAGCAAAAGTCAAAAGTGGCTAGAACTTGAGAGCAAGTAGCAGCAGTATTTCCAAATTGACAAAAACGTGGCAGGGAGGGGGAACAACAACCACTCTCACATCAATTGTCTGCTTCCCAAGTAGAGGAACACAGCTCTCATTCAGGATGTCACCACACATTACAGTTACTCATTTATTAGGACTGACAAGTAACAAACAATCCTCAGAACACAAAGAAAAGCAAGAATACAGAACAAGGTAGAACCACACCTGTAAACTTTTGACATTTGTGGATTTGATGGCAGATCCATGAATCTGGAATCCTCTCCCAGCAGGGCCTTTGGTACCAGCAGACTGATCATTTGAATCTTTGTTGAGGAGGCACAGCTTCGTGTTCTTGCTAATCTTTTTGGGAGACTTGACCTTGTCAGTTCCCAGCAAGCTGGAGCCTTTGTTTCACTGAGCTCCTTGTTTCTGGGAGTGAAGGACAGGACAATCCTGTTGCCAAAGACATCCTCGTTCTCCATGCGCTTGCGCGCGCGCTCGGCGCTCTCCTGGCTGGGCAGGCGCAGGATGGCGCTGCTCCCGGAGATGCTCAGCACCTTCCCCCCACAGTTGTCTGACAGGCGCCTCAGGCGGTTGCTGACACTTTTGCTGTCTCTGTTTGTTGGCAGATTATAGACATACAACAGCGTGTGACAAGCCTGTTCAAAGGGAGGAAGATTTTAATTGGATTATGCCAGAACACCCTCATTCAAAACCAGTAGCTCTGACACTGGTTCTGGTGACCATGGCCTCCTCCCACCATCCCCATCCCATCACCAGTCATTCCTGCAAAAGTCATTCCTTTTGCAACACTCCATTTGTTTGAAAAACTCTCATAACAAGGTAGATCCTCAAACCTCCATCTCCAATATAATTTAAATTTAGAACAGACTACAGAGTCCTTGATCAATGGATCAATACCTGATCAGTTCTCCAGATGAGAAAGCACCATTAACTATCCAATAACCTATATACTCAATACCTGCATGTGAAGGTCAGGAAGTTATTTCAAGAAAGAAAAAGTCATGACTGCTGTACAAAGACACCACAACATATCCAGGGGGAATCACCAAGGAAGGCAAAAACCCAAGAAAAGGCACAATCACTCAAAATTCAAGAATGCATCACTAAGACAACTTAATGAACAACTAAGTTCTTATCCAAACCTTCTGCAAGGGAAAGAAAAGCATGTAAGATACATTATCTGGTAAAGTATTTACTGGTAGGAATGTGCCTTTACTATCTCACTTTTTAGTTAAGTACTTTCTCATTTAGTATTTCATTCTTCCTGCCTGAAAGCAGAAAGCAAACATTTACATTATAGTAACTGAAATACAGACAGTGGCCAAATACACAGCACACAACATTCCCCATCTTAATTCACACCATTTCAGCCTGCTCTCCTCCTAAATTACAACAAAAACTGCCACTTAACACTTGGAAATGTCTGTTGCATCAAGAATGAAAATCTTTACCGGCATTTTCAGTGGTAACCTTGGTGGCAAGTCTGAAATAAATTCTTCAAAACAAATAAGTTCATGGGCATGATGCAAGAGTGCTTCTGAAGCCTGGTTTTTATGCACTAAAATGATTCGGAAGCCATGGCGATGTCTCAGGTCACTCAGCTCCAAAGCAAAGTTCACATCCGCTGCAGAGGAAAAATGAAACAGGCAAGGAAACACTTGAAAAATCTAGAAAATATGATTGAAGGAAAAAACCCACAAATCTCACTCAAGTTCTATCTCCCACTGGAAATTTCCAATGAAAAAGCAGCAACAGCTACAAGGCTTCTCAGACATTATTTAAATCAGCAGTTCACATTCAGTCTCAAGACAAGGGTTCCTTTTAACAGCAGCTTGTAGCAATTCATCAGCAGGGCATTGCACTGGTACTGGGTATTTCTATAGCAAGCATTTGTTTAGCTTTAGGGAGAAAACCAAGGCCAACACCTGGCCATTTAATAGTTGAGCAGATTGCAGATTTAACTGTATCATATATAATATACTGCTATGAGAATTAAAAACATACATTTTGCTCAGACCATAAATACAACTCCATGAGTTTTAATTTATGAGCTTCCTGTTGAAGCTAACTTTAGACAGTCACACACATACCTACTGACACTCAAAAAAGCATCAAGTCATAACAGTGACTGAACTGAGCCAAGCTCTCATCTTACTGACCCTGCTTTTCCTTTGCTGCCACTGATATTAAGAATTCTTCAACAGTTCAGTTAAAGCTGGTTCTAAACACCACCCTTGGAAATCAAAATAGTGCCATATGTAAAAATACTCTAAGAGAGGAACTGAAGCCAGCACTGCAGCTGAGTACCACAAAGACTTACTTGACACAAGAACCACAGTGGCAGGTGCAGTATGTGTATCAGCAAATCTCCTCAGACTCTGTCTGAGTTTGTCATCAGCAGCATTCTTGGCTGTAGCATTGATGTGTGCAACAGTCACCTGTGGAAATACACAGATACACTCTGAAGAAAAGCTTCAATGTGAACTGTGCTTACTTCAATGGATTTAAAAAAAAATAAAAAGTGCATGTGAGAGCTTGTATTTTAATTTAGGTAAATTAATGCACACATGCACAGAATAGAACATACAGAAATCAAAAACTGCTCTGTGAGCACTAAACTTCAACCCTAGTTGTTCAGCAACATCTTAGGGGTGACTTCTGCTGTTAAGGATCACAAGTCACACACCTCAAAAACATTCCAAAAAACTGTCAATCTGTTATCATATCTGCAATTTAGAGGGTGGAAATTTCTGACAGAAACCAGCACAAAAAAATATTAAAAATACCAAGAAACAGAAGGTATCAATGGAAAATGTAGTGTTAAAGATGCTCCAAACAATACCATTAATCCACAGGTGTCCTTACCAATCAGCACAGTATTCACTAACAAAGTAAAAAAGTTAATTTCACAGAAACATGATTCTTTTGGGTTAATCATTTGATCACTTATTTGAGGGATAACAAAAACTCCACCACTACATTTTACTGGATGAGATAAAGACACTCTTGTGAACACTAAAACTAAAGCTAAACTGATTAGCTACAGATAACAGAATGCAGATTCATTTTTTAAAACTGTAACAGCAGCAAAAATAGAAGAAATCAGCATTAGAGACCCCATAAACAAAAGATGGGCTAAACCCACAGAAGCAAACAAAGCTTTAGTGAACGTGAATCAATCTTGGCTCAAAGCACACAAATTCTCAAGCAAGAACACCAAGCTGGTGCTGGTTGGATACCTGGCAGTTGTTTAGCTCCTGAATAACTTCTTTATTTTCTTTGCTGATGTCACACACACAGATGAACTCTGCCTCTCTGTGGCCTTTGAAGAACTTCTCCCGGATCCTCTGCACAACCGCTATGGCTGAGCGGCCGGAGGGGACCGAGCAGTTCTCAATGTCCCAGAAGACTCCAATGGGGGGCAGGTTTTCCAGAACTTGGCCTGTTACTGCAACTTCTGGGGACCCTGTGCAGGTGTAAGAACACAGCTCATTTTTATTCCCAAATACCAAAGATGTCAAACTTGGCACAGTATGATCTTTGCATGTGGGAAGCCTCATGAACAACATGCCCAGGAATGCAAGTTCAGTTTTACTTTCTTAAGGAATCCAACAAACCATCAGTCTTAAACAAAAATTTAGTCACTATCAGATCAGGATAAAAGATGCAAGACAACTTGGACTTTACTTTTAAGCTCTCAAACAATCAAGTAATGCATCTTAAAAAAAAATTACCAAAAAAAAAACCAACCGTCTGAAGTTGTGCAACACTTGGTGCTGTATCAGTAACAGAAGCATGACAGGAAGCTGTTCAAATTTACACTGGGGATTAGGTAAGAAGTCTAAACACAACTGGGTAAGATGACCAGTGCCATGATGGTGATTACAGAAAATCAGGCAATATAGAACTAACACAAAGTATCCTATAGCTCAGGGAGCTATAGTAGTAAAGCTAAAGTAGTCAAAACATGTAAAACCAAGTAGTGAATTTTCAAAACTGAGACAAGGTATTTTTTTTACTGTTTAGTCTTTTGACTTTACAGAAGTTTCCAGATAATACTGCAATTTAAGAGAACTCTTGCTGTGCAACAGTATCTAAAAGGAGAACACCCACTAAATGGAATTTTCAAACAAATGTGGTTTACCATATTTCTGTGGTGATTTGCCAAGGCTGCTTGCCAGTATCAAACTCTTCTCATTTCCTGCTCCTTTGGTTCCACAGCCATTACAGATTGGGATAGGAACAGGTGCAGTCTGTGCACTTGGAGGAGGAATATTTGGCCAGATTTTAGCAGCATCAACTAGGCTGTTTCTGGTTGGCTGTTGAGATAATGTTTCAGAATAAATGTTCATTTAGTATATAATATTAACACATGCTATTCCATGCTAGAAACACTCAGCTTCCCTTCTGCAGCAAATGCCAGCTCAGATGTGCTTTACAAAGCTAATTAAAAACAGTACAAGGGCATGAAGAAAGCTTCTATCCTATCCCAGCATATTCAGCTTTACATGCAAGGAAAGATTCTACTAGACTCAACCTACCAAGACATGCCACCTTTAAGTAGTACTAATATGTTTCCTTTAAAAAAACCAACAAAAACCAAATCAGACATCTAGTATACAGAACCTGCACATGAAGAGTAGGTGTGATAATTCCAAATATATTGAATTCACTATTTAGTTCATTAAAGTGATATTTCACTCATACTGGAAACTTAAACTTGGAAGTTTAAGTAACAGATCTTGCAAATTTGAGTACATTGTTTTATAAGAAGTTTCTGGTAATATTCAAGCACAGTTCTAACAAGTCCCAAGTTTTACTAAATTGGAACTAAACTATAATTTACAAATTTGGGAAGACTGAACTAAGACCTATCAAACCAAACCAAGACAAGAATGTCCTTGTAGCATAAGACATATTGCCTGACTTACAAATGGCTCTTTACTGATCAGCTGCTCAAGGGTACATCTTAACTGCTGTTAGCCTTTTCTCAGAGTCCCTACCATGGAACAGTTTAATTGGAGCTGTAAAGAAGAGATGACTAGATTTGAAAGAAGTTAAAACTCCACTGGAGTACATTACAGATCCCCTGCAGGCTGAGCATGGTGACAGCTCTTTTGTCTTTCCATTGCACTGAATGTTACCTCAGAAAAGAGCTCAGCTTCACAAAGGCTGCTGCACATTTGGCTGCACCCCCAGGAGCTGCTGCCCTGCCCGAGTCCCACAGTCCCAAGGAGAAGCACAGAGCAGAGAAGGAGGGAAGGGGTACACACCTTGCTCAGGCAGTCAGTGCAGTAGTGGGAGCCCTTGAGGCAGGCAGGCCCCAGGCTGAGGTGCAGAGGGTTGGCGCACAGGCGCGGCACAGGCAGCTCCAGCTCCGGCTGTGCAGCGTGCTCCTCCACGCGCCCCGCGGCCGCGGCCCCGCCCGCCACCGGCAACTCGGGGCACGGGAAATAGCCAGAGGACGGGCAGCTCGCCAGGGCTGGGAACTGGTGCAGCTTGTGCATGTTACCGTGACAGGGCTGGAAATGGAGCTTCCCACAACAGGCCAGGTGCTGACAGGAAGATACACTGTTTTCTACGCACATACCAGAGAACTCGCTGGCAATTCCTGCCAAATTGCTTCTAGGAGGGTTCTTCAGTGAAGATGGAGACTGATAAGCAAATCCTGACCCTACTTGACAAGTTATCGTCCCAGTGCTTTTTGAGTCTAATATTGTGCCAGGGTGAATCAGGTTCCCACCTCCACCACCACCACAGTGCATTTGTGGAGTGCAAGAAGAGTCAGAGCCATGAGCACAGCAGCTTACTTTGGGGCCAGGGGAAAGCGGTAATTGCTGTTGCTGAAGAGGATGAACATCGGGAAGTGGCACTGCTGGAAACAATTTAGAGCCAGCATGAGGAGATGAAGCATCCTTCAATCCTACAGCAGCTTTCTTGTTCTCCATGTAATCTTTCTGGAAAATGAAACCTCAGTTACATTCAGGTACGTGAATAAAACAATTTTGAAGGGTAAGAAGCACATATTTTTAGGCTATTGCAATTCTACATTTAAAGTGCTACTTTATCACTAGTCTTTATCACTACTATTACCTTACTGACAGAACATGCAAAATATTAAGAGAACCATGTCAGTTACATGTGCCAGCCTCAGGTATACTTGTACCAGGGGATTTTGGAAGTAACAAACCCAAAGAACTATAAACCAAATAGCAAAAGCCTATAACACAGAATCAGAAATGCAGAAAACTGTCAGGCCAAGGCTGAGGGATCCCTATTTCTTGTAAGGACAAACACAAATGGATGTGATAAAGCTTCAAAATTTGCACATATGTAAGCAATCATATTTTAGTTTGAATTAAGATTTTTAAATTGCAATAAAATACTGAAAGTAATGTATTAAAAGACTATGACTTAAATTCAAAATTAATTATAGCAGAGGGCAAAGAAGGCTAAAATTTCACAACAACTAAGTGGTTTTTGTCTACTCTGATTTAAGATAAAGATGTACAGACAAACATAAAGACAAAAAGGCAAAGTTTTTTAAAATGCCAGCCATGAAAATCAGGCAAAGTTAAAAGCACAGAATAGTCAAGGTCAGTAGAAGCAACCTGCACAGAACACTGCTACAAAACTTCTGAACAACTTTTATTTTCCAAATTGAATTTAATGCATTTCCTACTACACAGGAATGAATAATTAATTACTCATTCCTGTCCACTTGATGTTACAATCTCACGAAGATGAGTGCTGCCAAAAATCTGTCTGGAACTGATTTATATCGTGAATTACAGATTATATGGCAGCTCCCTTCCTAACCCAACACATGAAAGCAGCAACATGCTCATGTGTTTCTCTAATGTCTTTAGAGAGTCAAATTAAATGTGTCTGAACAAGTGCTACTGAACAGCTGGAGCTCACATGCTCATGTACCTAATTGTGTTGTACTACCCCTTCTAATCCTTACCCTTTGCATCTTAAATGTATAGAATTATGTATGCTACAGAAAAGGAACATTTAAAGAAACAGAAACAAGGAAAAAGTAAGACATTGTGAAAAACAGTACCCACAATTGCTGTAGCTACTACATGATAATAATTCAGAGAACTAAATTTGCCTCCAAAGTGAACAGATAAATTGGAAGCATGGCCTGCCTACTCTACTCTTCAGCAATAACTTGGCAGAGCTTCCCAGAAGCTCCTCACACACCTTTTAGGCAGCCAGCTGCATTATCCCAAACAGCTGTGGAGAGTAAAGCCTGACAAGCAAAGCAGCTCACCTGCTCTCACCACCACTGGTGTGAGTGCTGTGAACACAAGTGAATGCTCCAAATTCCCAGGCAGATTTTGTACTTACCTTGGTAGCTGCTGCCTCCTCTTCCTTCCCTCCCCACCCCCTGCAGCCAGTAACAGCACTGGAGGCAGGCCCCATCCCCTCTGCACAGGGAGCCCAGCCATCTCCCAGGGAAGGCAGAAATTACCGTGTTTGCACCACAAGGCAAAGCCTTCTCAGCAGCAGAAAAGCAATTGGAAAGTTTCCAGAGCCATGGCTTAGCATCATTCTCTTGTCTCTGAAGCCATCCCAACGATCTATTGCAGAGGTTCTCCGTCCTGTTTCCTTCCATCATACAGCCAAACAAAAAGGTTCAACATTCTTTCATCCCCCCTTCCTTTCATTCTTCCCACCTGCTAAGAGGAAAAAACCAAAAAGCACACTTTAAATAACTTTTAAAGCAAGACAGAGAAAAATCAGGGTGGTCTTAAGAATTCCACTACTGCTCTGCCAGTAAATCTGCATTAATTATGTTAAATTTAATTATGCCTATGGCCAAGGCCATTAACTACCCTTTTTAATACAGGAATGCTCCTCATGACCCACAGCACAGAAAATCAGTCTGAGTACCACCTTGAAGTCCATGGCACTAGCTGGAGTCACAGCTGCTAACATGAAAAAGTGCCCTCAGACTTCCAGCACACTCTCCTAGAAAGCAAATCCAGGAGGCAAGACAGCTCAGCTGTAAATATACAACAGGTGCAACTGAACCCAGCTGAAATAATTGAGCTATATATTCACTCTTTTTCCATTGGCTAAGAAAGCCTATACACAACACAGTATTTAGGATTTAAACAGAGCTTCAAATTATTAAAATAAATTACAAATACTTCTGCTAATCCTCAAGCTACCCTACTGCATATCAATTTAGCTTTACAGAGCCACAAAGCAGCAAAGCAACCTAAGGCTCAGTACCAGAACTATGGTTAGCAATGAAGCCTTCTTGCCCTCCAACTACGTGCTGCATTCATTAGACTGCACTCCTTCCGGCTCTGTTGTGTTTAATGTTAAACACAGTAACCATAGAACACACTACATAGCACTACATTTACATCTGCATTGTTTTTAACCTCAAAAGAAGTTTCACTTTTTTCTAAGCAGAAACATTTATCCACGCGAATCCTAGCTTTCCAAAAATCATGCTGTATACAATATCAAGTTCATCAAGTTTTACAACTCTAGAGTACGTTACTTTTGAATGCGTCTGATAGCAGCGGTTAATTCAGAATTAAAACGGTAACCGAGAAGAGCAAGCGTTACATTAACCACACATGTCCGCGCCTCGCCCTCAGCATCCCGCGGCTCCCGGGGCGCTTCCAGCCCGACCTCCCTCCCCACCGACCCCCGAGCGCTGCCGGGCTCCGGCCGCTCCGGGCCGAGGCCGCCGCGGCTCCGGCCGCAGGACAGCCCGTGCCGTGCGGGGCCGGTCCTTGGCTCCCGCAGCAGCACGGCGCTGCCGGGGGCCCGGCCGTGCCGCCCCGGCCGCCTCACCTGCGCCGGCCCCGCCGCCCCGCGCCCGCCGCCGCCGCGGCCCCTCCGGCCCTTTGTTGTCCTCCCTCCTCCCGCTCCGCTCCTTCTGCCGTCAAGCGCCGCCCCGCGCCGCAAAGCAGCGCGCTGCCGCAAAGCCGGCTGTCGTAACGCCCCGCGCCCGCCTCCTTTAAAGCGCGGCGGCCTCGAGGCGGGCCCGGAGCGGTGCGGGGGCGGTAAAACGCAGACAGGGTAAAACACTCACAGGGTAAAACACTCACTCACAGACTCCTCGTAACACAGTGCCGAAGCCGTGACATCGATGTGTGAAAGTGCCTGCAGCTAGGGCTCAGAGCTCTGTCCCTGCGGCCCAGCGATGCACAGGAATTCTCACCAGAACATGAGGAAGAACTTCTCCCCCGTGTGTGAGCGAGCACTGGGACAGAATGGCCAGAGAGGCTGTGGAACCTCCCTCGCTGGAGCTGTTCCAGGCCAGGGAGGTGGCACCAGGGGCCTCCTGCGGTCCCTTCGAGCTGACCCGTTCTGTGGTGCGGAGTGTTCCAGCAATGGAGGAACGCGGAGTCCCCAGGAGCAGAAACGCTACAAATCCTTATTGCCTTGACACCTGATTGTTCAAACACACTCAAGCAGAAACTCATAGAGTATAAGGTTAAATAACAACTTGGTGGCAGCTGTTAGGATTAAATATAATCTCAAATCAAGCTATTATAATGCTTTTTTAAAAAAAAAGTCCTTGACTTTAGACAAAAGTGGCTTAGCAAAAACCTAAACATCGGTGTGTTATCGGCACCATTCACATTCCAAATCCAAAACACAGCACTGTACCAGCAACTGAGAAGAAATTAACCCTATCCCAGCTGAAACCAGGACAGTGACCAATTCCCTGCTTCTGTATCATTCTTTCTTCGTTGCCATTTTCTATAAAACACTGTGCTGGTTTCCTCGAAGGTGCGGCAAATATTCCTTCCTAACAGAGCTTATTGCCAAAAGATAAGGTGTTACAACTTTACCAGAACTTCCAATGGATAAATTTTTGTCCACTTAGTTTTCTTGGAAGAATCAGTGTGGCCTTCTCATTAAAATAACCAGCACATGAATCCTAGCACCATAAAGATCTGCCAGTTATTAATTATTAATCAGCAAACTAAAAATAAATGCATAAAATAATTTGTCCTCCTCTGCTAATTTTAAAATAGACAAGTGTTCTTGTTCTTCTTGCAAACAAGGCAGTCACAGTGATTACAGTCATCTTTTTCTAAGAATATTTGTTGCTTGTGTACAGTGGTGTCTCTAGTAGTGCCTCTAAGCCCCTGGCATTCGTTAGGGAGATGTTTCTCTGTTTCAGAATTGGATGAGAGGCTCTCTGCTTCCTCTAAAATCTCAAAAATTCTGCTGTGTTTTACAAGTATTTCAAGATGAGAAATATTAAAAATACTCAGGTGTACTTTTGACATAATCTGTGTAGTCATACTATCCTCAAAAATTTGCTTGAAGTGTTGAAGTAAAACATCCTTTGTCCCAAACTTGTGAACAATGTATAATTTGTTTTAATTACTGAGAACGTGCTACAATAGTATGTGGTTTATTTTCTGCAACTGATCTGATAATAGAAACATTCTTGAGTAATGACAAAACTGCAAATGCTATTAACCCAATTTTTTAAACACCTTATTTAGTTTTCTCTTCATAGTTGTATGATAGCTTGTCTCCATTTGATTCTGCTGAACATCTGACCTGAGAATATAGTTATTTTGCTGAATGCCTGACAAGAAAGTACACTAGTTTCGCTCACCCTTCTCAGTTAAAATTATCTGAGTTATGGACAGATTCCTTCTAGTGCAATATTTATAGAAAAGCATCCATCCTCTTCGTTACAATCCCAGCCTTACAAAGCCTTTGGGAGAGGCGTATTTCCAGTTTGGACAGGTCTTTTCAGAACCAGCCTGTGCTGCGGGCCAGGTGTTATATCAGAGTAAAGAATCCGGGAGCGGGCTGATGCACGTGGGTGCCATCAGCAGGTTTGGGAGGCGCTGCCGGGCTGCCAGGTGACACTCGATGACACCCGGTGACACTCGATGACACCCGGTGACACACGGCCCTGCCCGCGCGGGCCGCAGTGATAGCCGGGTGATAATTTGTGTTTTTGTTTTGGCTCCGGAAGCAAACGCCGGGCAGCACCGATGAGCGAGTGTCTGTAGGAGCACACCCGGGAAAGCTCCGCAGGGCTCGGTCCCTCCTGCCGCTCCTGCCTGCGGGGGCAGCCCGGGAATTCACGGGGGCATCAGCTCTGCCCCATTGTCTGCGGGAGCTCCAGGGCCCTGCGGGTGCCAGGGATTGTTTCCTGCAATGATGACATCATGCTGGGATGGAGAGCAGTGGAAGTGTCTAATATTTCATAGACTGCGGCACAGAAACCTGTCCTTGGCTGGGAGAAGGGCACTTCGGTCTGAAGATGTTGAGCTGGCGTTAAAAATAGATACGGGCTGCTTGCTTTTGCAGCAGAGGTCTTTTGAATTGAGAAAAAAAAATAAAGCTTTTCAGATAATTTTGAGGTCAATCATGCCTTTAAAATTACGGCGAGTGCTGGTGTACAACACCTCAGAAGATGCGGAGCCTTGTGCGTGTGACTGTAGGTCATGGAGCGTGGACGGGGGCGTTTAGCGAGGGTGGCGAGGGCCGGGAATGAGAACGGGAGTGGGAGCGGGAACAGGAATGAGAGCGGGGCTGGGAATGAGAACGGGACCGGGAATGGGAATGGGAATGGGACCGGGAACGGGAATGGGAACGGCAATGAGAACGGGACCGGGAGCAGCAGCCGCCGCCGCCCCATGGCGCCGTTTGAAAGTCACCAAAGTTTGCGAAGCGCGTTCCCGCGGCGCTGATTGGCCGAGCGCCCCGCGGCACGTGACCGGCAGCCAATGGGGCGGCGGCAGCGGCCGGGCCGGGAGCGGCGGTGCGGGTGCGGCGGGAGCGCGGTGAGAGCCCGGTGCGAGCCCGGTGAGAGCCCGGTGCGAGCCCGGTGCAGCGGGACCGGGACGGGGAGCACAGGACAGGGAACACGGGGCACGGGACCCTGCCCGGCTGCGGCCCCGAACCCCCTCCCGCTCCCGGAGCGGCTGCTGTGGGGCGGGAGCGCTGGTGCCGTGCCCGCTGGCTCAGCCCCCGCCCCGCTCCGCGCTCCGCATGGGAACGGCACCGGGAGCGCTGCCCGTGACCTCTCGGCGTGCGGCTGGAACCGCCGAGAGCGGGCGGTTAGCGGAGAAACGTGCGGAGTTTCCTTAGGAAGTTGGGAGTATCGGAGCTGGGCTGGTTGCTGACAAGAGGAGGGTTTTGCTCATTTCAGCCTTTTGGCAGAGAAGCCGCGGAGAAGCTGATAACTTTCCAGTGGGATTCTGTAGCAATCCTGGTGCTCCCGTGACCTCTCCCTTGTCTTTCTCTTTTGTGGTGATTTTCTTTTGTACGGCTTAAACAAAAGAAGACAGGCCCGTGTGTTGCAGGAAGACCCTTTCAAGGGGAATATTTTATGCAAGTCTGATTTTCATAGGATGGGAAAGCTACTTTTTGGAAGCAAAGAGGTGGTTTGTTTTGGTTTACGTTTAGAAAAAAATGTCTAGTAGGAGCTTCATCATGTCTGTCATGGATATTTCAGTAGGATTTGTGGTACTGTTTTACTTTTTATTACAGTACGAATTTCTTTGACTTGGACTGTAAGGTATTGCTACAGAGGTAGGCCGACATTGTTCACCGAGCTGAATGTTCTTTTGTGACGAAAAAAGTTCTGTATCAGGGTTGTTTTGAGTCCTTTGTTCTAGGATTGTTTCAGTCTAGGCTGAGGCTCTGAATTTGGGTGAATTCAGACTGATTCCCAAATCGAAGTTCCTTCAACAATTTTGTATGTTGCTTTTCTTGATGCTTGCTGTTCTTTAGGAATTTTGCAATTCTGCTCTGCCTGGTATGAAGTTGTTTTGCGCAGCGTTTATCTCCGTGTTTTTCTCATTGCTAAATTCCAGTCCCCACCCATGATCATTTCCACTTCCTGCCTGTGTGCAGGTTTGTGCTGCCTGTGAGGAGCTTTGTGCTGCCTGTGACCTGTGTTTTTGTAGGAATCCTGGCCAGATGTCTCCTCTGCCTTCATGTGTGCCAGAACAAGTCTGCCTCTTCCAGACTCGGACCTTCTCTCCTCGTTTTTCCACCTTTCCCAGTGTTTAAAAAAAGCATTTCTAAAACCTCCTTTATCCCCCTTTGCTCTCCCTGCTTTTGTAGTGAGCCCAGACAATGAGGAGTTCCTGATTAACTTCTCTTCAGGCATTTTTGCACGTTGTTCTCCAAGTTATTAAAAATCAAGGGGAGAAAGCAGTGGGGGAAAAGCAGTCATAGCCCTAGACTTTCTACAGGTAGTTTAGCAAGACTTATATGGTTTTTATTTGCACTCTTCTTAGACAAATTTCATTAAAAAAAATTTAAAAGCTTTAATACTTTGTCTCAAACTTGGATTTTTTCTTTTCAGTTGAAGTTTGTATTTTTCGTATCTTTGGTTAGTTTGAAAATGCCAGCTTAGTTTGAGCTAAGATGTAGTGCAGGGAAGGAAATACCAGGTCTTCCATGAATGTTGCAGCAGTGCCTGTGGCACTGGGCAGTAGCCACAGCTCTGGAATAAGAATAGGTCCACTGTCCTTCCGTGTATTTGCAATTGAACAATTAATTTTAAATTACAAGTACTATTTAGTAATGGTAACCATAACCTGTTCACAAAGACAGACCTGGCACTGAAGGGTGCAGCCCCTTTGTGCTGCTGGGGATGTTCCCAGGGCTCTCTGGAAGCTTTATGGATTGCATGGATCAGTTAGGGAAGTTCTTCTCTATGTGGCCCTACGGTCTCAAAAAATGCCCATTACTGGTCTTTCAGTTCTTCCAAAGTGCAGTAGGAGAACACAGGAGCCAAGTCTGAGCATATTCAAGATTTGGAAGCTGTCTTTTGGTTTCAGAGGGTTGTTTGAAAGCTTTTCAGAGCAAGATATCTTGCAGTTCATCTTTATCTTTCCTGCATTGTTTTTGTTGGCTGTCCAAACACAGATACTGGGTTTATTATAATGGTTTCTGTTTTTTTTTCTTCACAAGTGTGCTGCAAGGATTGGTGTATGTGTAAACAGTGCCTTGAGCAGGAGGACATGCTTATTAACATCAAAGGCATTTTCAGTTCACTTAAAAATAACAGAGTAGATGTGACATAAACTATCCTAGGTCAAGAATGTTAATTATGCTTGGTCATGATTTTCTTTTTAATGGGCAAGAGTACCATTTGGAAAATCACTCCTTGCTCACACTCCTTTTCCTCTTTTTTTGCCCAGTGCATTCTTCAGCCTGGAGACCTAATGCTGGAAATGGGTCAGTACATTATGTAGTGCTTTTATTTGTTTGAAGGAACATATGTAGCTTTGTCTAATGAACATTTTGTCTCGAACTGAGTTATAAAAACTAAAGCTTGTAACTTTCCTCCAACAGTGTAATTTCTGTGAGTGTGCACTGATACTGAGGTATGCAGGCACAGCCCCACTCAGCCGTGACTCTGCTTACTCCTTGCCCAATAATCTGGTAATTACTTGGGCTGTGGAGAGCTATTGGGCTCTGTGGTATTGCTTGGGTATGTAAGAGTTGGCCTTCAGATTGCCAGACTACTTTTGTCCATAGCAGAGGTAAGAACTACTTGGGTTTGTCTCAGTAGAGTTTCTAAATAGGTGGCTGTTACTCAATCCTATTTATACCTGATGGTTTTTTGGAGAGGAAAGTCTTGACACAGGTTAAAGGTGTTTTCTTTATCCATAAAGTTCAATAGATGTGCTGTGTATGCACCTTTTCTTTAGCTAAGACATGCTGCTCAGAGGGTCTACTCCACTATTTTATGAGTATCATAAATAAGAGTGGAAGGCAGGGCTGACATCTAAGTTGTCTTTGAAAGCTTCAGCCATCCCTTCTTCTTTGTTCCATCAGAATTCCCTCCAGGAAATGCTTTGCTCAGCAGAACTGGGGTCAGAACTTGGTAGAGCTGTGTTTCTTTAGTCATTAGATTTCTGTGTTGCAGTATTCTGACAACTGCCACTGTCATGAATTGTTCAATTCCAGTTCTCTTTCCTGTTCTTAATCCTATTTGGTTTCTTATTTGGTGTCAATTTGGTTAAATTGATAATGTCTGAGTGGAATCTTTGCCTCACCTAGGGCTGGACATTAAGTAGAGCACTAGGTTTGATGTTTCTCCATTGTCAAGACTTAACTCAAATGATGTTTGCTGCTCACCTGTTTGACAGAGTGTGTCATGCACATCACAGGGCATTTATTTTATTTAATTGGGGTGTTTAGATACTTAAGTCCTCAAGTGGGAGTGACCAGCTTGGTTCTTGATTCCCCTGTGGCTTTGATGTGTCCCATTGGGGACTGTGTCCTGTGACTGGGTTTGTGCTGGCACAGGGACAGCTCTACTGCTGCAATTTTATCTTTTTTGTTATTATTATTTTATTTATTTATTATTATTATTTTATACTTAACCCAGCCAGTGTTGTCCTGCTGAAACCTCTGGGGAGTGTTTACCTCCCTTCTCCCAAGGCTCTCTGAGGTATCCAGATATATTGTAGCCACACATGGATTTTGATATTTCAGATTTAAAGTTGGGTAGCTTTGTCTCTGTTGACCTAGGGAGAAATTTTTCACACGTCCAGCAATTATATCCATAAAAAGCTTATGTGTTCCTTTGAATGTTAACTCAGGAAACCAGTATCTAGAGTACCTCATCTGTGTCTCTTTGAAGTTTCTCTTTAATTTCATCACAGGTGTCTTTAGGGTTGTGAATTGCAGTGTGTTTGGAGTTGTGCCTGAGATGTCTCCTTTCCCTTGTGCTCTCTCTGCACTGGCACAGCTCAGCTCTGGGGTTCTGTGTAGTTAGAGTGTGGTGTAAGCCTGCAGCAGCTTTGGGAGAGCTGGGAAAGTGACTTAGCAGGAATTCTTTCACATTTCTGCTCTGACAGAGCCCTGTCAAGGCTGCTCTGGTTTGGTCTCCAGGCAAGCAGGGGCTGTGTGGGAGGAGGGAGGGCTGCTCTGCTCTGCAGCAAGGAGGATGAGGCTGCTCACTGCCTCTCTTCTTATGCTTGACCCTTGAATTTTGCAGGGGGGAAAATGAAACAAGAGTTTTAGACTTTGAGGACTCATTATGGAAGACTCAGAAGGACATCACTTCAGCTCAGTGGAAGAGGAAACCAGATACTGGAAGGAGTTGGCTATGAAATACAAGCAGTGGTAAGGCAGTGGCTTCATTCCTCCAAGTGGGTGAATAAGGTGCATAACACTTCATGCAAAGACACAGAGCTTTCATTGTTGCTCCTTTAGCTTGCTGGAGTATTTTTTCAATAGAATTGTTCATGAATATAAAACATTTCCTTTCATCTTTCTCTCTGTTCCTCACTTTTTGTTGCTAATCAATAACAGCTTTGTTGATATTTCCTAATAAATCATAAAATAGAAAAATGGAATAAATGTGTGATGGCAGTGGACAAACTAAAGAGATGCCACGTATCCTCAACATCTACAGTGTGAAGACAGACTCTGGGGTTTTTCTGTTTATTTGGGCTTTTTTTATTTATCAGTTTGCTATGGGGTGACTTCCCCTGCATGGCAGGAAACATTTGCCTGTGTTTCTCTCTTCCAGTTGAATACATATTTTGGAGAAGGGCATACAGAGTTCTGTGTTCAAGAGCAGTGCTGTTTTTACCTTGAGTGTGCAGGGGATGTTTCTCTTGTTGCTCATGCTGCTGAGCTGTGCTGCTGAATTTCTCTCCAGTGCTGAGAACACCCAGGAGGAGCTGCGGGAGTTCCAGGAGGGGAGCCGGGAGTACGAGGCTGAGCTGGAGGCTCAGCTGCAGCAGACAGAGGCCAGGAACAGAGAGCTGCTGGCAGAGAACAGCCACCTGCACCTGGAGCTGGACTCAGTCAGGGTGAGAGCTGCCTGCACAGCTGCCTGCTGTGTGCACATCCCAGGGGTAAAGCTGCCTGCAGCTCTGCCTGTGCTGCCACCTCAGCACCACAGCAAAATTCACCAGAAGACTGCAGAAAGGGAAATCTTGAAAAGTGAAGAAATGCCAACCTGTTGTCTGCTTTGAGGGTTCTGTGTCCCTTGGCAGTGTCCCTGGAGCCCTGCTCACAGGTTGTGGCTGTGTCTCAGGATAGATTTCAGATGGGAGAAAATTGTCCACAGTGGAGTGCAGACTTAAGTGTGGACACAAGAGCTGCTGTTCTATTCCTTCTCCCATCTATTTAGTGCTTTTGTTCATACAAGAGCTGCTGTTCTATTCCTTCTCCCATCTATTTAGTGCTTTTGTTCATACAAGAGCTGCTGTTCTATTCCTTCTCCCATCTATTTAGTGCTTTTGTTCATACAAGAGCTGCTGTTCTATTCCTTCTCCCATCTATTTAGTGCTTTTGTTCATAGCTTTCTTGCTGTCTGCATCATGCAGTCCCAGATAATATTGCAGAACAGTCAAAGCACAAACACTGCAGCTGTGGTTTTGCATTAGCTTTAAACCATTTTTACATAGTTGTGTGTTTATTATCTGACATTTCAGGTAAGATGGGAAGCAGCAGCTGATGGGTAACACATAGAATTGGGAGTCATAAAACAGTTTCAGGCCTGGTTTTGTTACTGAATCCATCTGTCCTTAGGAAAAAATGAGTTATCCTCTTTGCACTTGGTTAGCATTCTGTGAAACTAAGATCCAGCAGAAAGGCATTAACTTCCAGAACTGTAAAACATAAAGGATATGAACCTATTGAGATGGGGCTTCTTAACACAGTGGCTTAAGAAACAATGAAGCTTTCTAGAGTATGAAGAGTGGTGAGTGCCTTGTTTCAGTCTCTCAGAGATGGTGCTGTTCTGATTGACAGGTTCAGGAAATGGTGAGTTCTCTTAAATTTGGAGAAAACATGTCACTGAAATTGGTGTGACTTTTTAAAGTTTTAATGTAGGCCTTTTGTTTACAGGTGAGTTACAGTCACCCAAATCACTACACTGTGTTTTGTAGGGCTAGCTCAGTCTCTGTGGAAGCAGAGATTAATGTAATTACACTTCTTCTGTTCAATTGGATCCAATAATGAGCTAATGGGAGTGAAGGTATTTGTGTAAGTGATTAATCACCAGAGGAATCCAGGTTTGCAATGCCTTTTGTTTAAACTGTTGTCCAAATTACTGTCTTAAGGAAATAGTCTCCTGTTCCAGGCAGCTGTCCCTCTGGCACCAGCTTTGCCATTTCCTCCACTCCCTGCTTTTTGATAGCAAAACCTTCAAGAATTGTTTCATTGTATTTATGTTGCTTTAATCCTTGTTCTTTTTGTAGCACCTTAGAAATATTAAATATTTTATGTATTATTGGTCTGCTGTTCCAGGCAGCCCCATGAACCCATGGACGTTGATGGGTCTGGGGAGAAGAGATAAGTTTTAAAAATAAAACCCATAGTTCATTTAATTGAGAAGTGTAGGCTATTTTCTTTCTCTAGAGTAGCTGGAATGAGAGGAAGGGCCAGTGAACCAGGCAAAACAATGAAGAATGAGCATAGTAGAAGCAATACAGAGCTTCAAAAAGTGGAGGGTAGCCATATTTTAGAAAATCTGAAATTATATTTCACAGTAGATAACTTTCTTAAAATATATTCTGCTTAAAATAAACCATTCAACAATTGGCTATTCATGCAGCCTGCAAACTGCAGTAACAGGCTGCAGTTAAGGAACAGAGCCACCATTGAGGGCCAGGTCAGCTGATAGTGTATTACAATTGGCTAAAAACAAAGACTCAGACCTTGCAGTTCTGGTCTTTTATCTGAATCAATTCAAGAGCAAAGCATTAATCTGGTGAAGCAATTGAGCAGCAGTGTTAGCTGAGCCCATCAGGGTTGGGATCTGCATCTAGGTCAGCCCCAGTGAACTTTGCCAGGCCCACACAGCTTGTGGCTCTGAGCTGACCAGCCCACAGTGTGTTTGCTCTCCCTCAGAAATCAGCTCACACTACCTAAAAACTGATGGGAATAGTGCTTTGGAGGGTTACTTTAGAGAGTCCTGAGAAACTAATAGATAGTAATCTACCTCTTGGAGCTTAGAGGCTCTTAACTGTGTCCCAGAGATTTGGAATTACAGCTGTGTTACCACACTGCAGTCAAATAAGGATTTCTGAGTTCAGGATAAATCTCTGTTTCCCTCCTCCTTGTCTGTGCACTTCATGTGCTAAAATAGCTGTCTTCACATAATCATTCACACTGGACTACTTGCCATGGTTTTCAAATTCCAGCACATGGATTTGTTTCCAGTGACTTCAAGTGTTTTGTACTTGAATTCTGTCTGGAGAGGCACTTCAGGAATGTTGCTTACACAGCAATCTTGGAGTTTCCAAAAAACCTCTGGCATGTTGAAGTGGTCTGGCAGCAGGGTGGTTGAGGATAAAGCACTGTAATGCTGTGGAGCTTTCCCTGTCACATGGGAGAGCTTTTCATGTCACAGACATGGAACTAACCCCACGTTTAGTGGCAGTGCAGGAGAGAGATCTGCTGGGGAAGCTGAGTCTTCCTCCCTGTCCATGCCTGTCTTAAATGTGCCCTTGTACATGTGGTGCACGGGGAGACAGGGTTTGGTTTAGGTTCCCATCCAAAGTGTACCTGTGCCTGAAGTGTTCTGTCATCTACAATTCTGAACCTGCTTTGGCTAATGCAGGATCTTGCTGATTTACACACAGCAGCATTTAACAGGGTCACACTTGGAATTTTTTTTTATTCTTGTTACTTTGGCTCCTAAATACTGCCTGACTTCATATTAGGGTTGAAAATAAGTGGGTTCTCTTGCATCCTGCTTTGAGTATTGCTGAGAAATTCTGCTGAATCAGGCAGTCTGGGAGAGGGAAGGAATGGCCCTGTGCTGTGAGTGTTGTTCCCCAGCACTTTTGTTTGATAAGGAATGACAGGAAGAGCTCTTGTCTGCTGGCAGCCCAGAAGTGTGTGAGCAATTGAATTTGAATTTGTTGGCATTTTACCAAATATAAAGTCACGTTTTTCAAAAATCTTCAGAGCATCTGTCTCTGCCTTTCACAGGGCTCAGACAATGCTGCAAAAAGAGAATATGTGTTGTTAAATACCTGCTGTGCTGTTTGATTTGCCTTTGAGTAGGAAAAGATTGAAATGCAGCATTCAGAAGGATACAGGCAAATCTCTGCACTGGAAGATGACTTGGCACAGACAAGAGCTATTAAAGAGCAGCTTCAGAAATACATTCGAGAACTCGAGCAAGAAAATGATGATTTGGAAAGAGCAAAAAGGTGATCTGCTTTTTGTGGTTTTTTTCTTTTTCTACCTCTATTCTGTCCTGCAAGCATGGTGGCACTGAGCTGTTTGTGACACTGCTTGTTAGCATTGCCATTCTGAACTACCACTTGCCTGATGATTCTGTTGAAGATTCATTGCAGATGGGCAGTGTGATAATATTTTTTTAATTCTTCTACTCCCCTGACTGCACTCTTTCATATCTTACAAAGTAAAATTAAAAAAAAATAATGAAACAAAGCAAACCAAACAAAAATAGTGTCCATTTTCTTGAAGGATCTGGTAGTGACACCTAATGCACTCTTTTTCAGAGCCACCATAATGTCCCTGGAGGATTTTGAACAGCGTTTAAACCAGGCTATTGAAAGAAATGCTTTTCTGGAGAGTGAGCTGGATGAGAAGGAAAACCTCCTGGAGTCTGTACAACGCCTGAAAGATGAAGCCAGAGGTTAAACAGAAGTTATTTGTATCTTTTCCTTTCTCTCCTGCTGCCTTGTAGCTGTTCAGTGCTCTCCATATGCCCTAGAGCTGGGCTTTTAACTTTGCTTCTTTAAAATCTGCTATCTGAAATGTAGAAACAAGTAAGGAAATTTAAGAATGTTCTGCCCCTACTCCTTGAACTGCTGGCATTGTTCCAGAGTACTCACAGAAACAAAGCTCTGTTCCAGCCTTCTCCTAATCAGGGCTTCAGGGAGTTGAGCCAGTCCAGCTGGAGCACGTGCTGGTGTGACTTCCCATGGAGGTCAGCTTTAATACACATTAACCTCATTGTTTCCTGGCCTTGGAAAGTGGAGTCAGTTCAGCACTAATGGGGAAGTAAACCAGGAGGACTCTGGCTGACTTCTGGTTGCCCTGGAATGCTCTGGCTTTTTGCTGTTTGGCAGCAAGGCTGGTGAGAAGAGAGAGACCCTGGAGCTGGATAAATATCTGTTTTCAGATCTTGGATTCTGAGCCTTTGAGTGGTATCCACAAGCTAGAGCCAGGCTGTGGGACAGAAGTGCTCTGTGCCTTGGCTAGATAATGATGTGGCTTCTACCTGGCCTCAGCTCAAGTTCATGTGGAAACCAGGATAGAAAAGGGTACAACAGGCAGGACCTCAGCCTTGCAGGGAGCCAGAATGTAGCCAAGGTGTGCCAGGTTGCCAGGCCTTGCACTTGATGTGCCTTTGCTTACCAGCCTGTGACATTTGGAAAGGAGTTAACTCCCTGAAGGGCAGTTTTGTGAAAGGGTTTGAAAATGAGAGCCAGGTCATAGCAACTGAACTAACACTGCTAAAACATCTTGAGACACAATCTCAGAAAGACCTTTAGTTGGCTAAAGGATTTTGAAGGTATGCCTGGAGTAATCTTTTGCAGGAGAAAAATCTTTTGAGCCAAAAGTTGCCTGCTGTTCTTACCTTAGTGCATGCATACCCCAGCATTGGCTTTGTGTTGCTTCCTCCACAGATCTACGACAAGAGCTTGCAGTGCAGCAGAAACAGGAGAAGCCCAAAACACCCCTGAGAGCTCCCCTGGAGGCAGAGAGGACAGACACTGCAGTCCAGGCCTCCCTGTCCGTGCCCTCCACGCCCGCCGTGCGCCGCAGCCCGGCCAGCATCCCCAGCTCTGGGCTCTACAGGAGAGGTACAGCCAGCAACAGCTCACACTGCCTTGCCTGCTCCTCCTGGGGCCACAGTTTGCTCTCCTCATTCCTCCTTCAGCCACAGAATTGAGTGTGTAGTGTAGTGTAGTGTCACTAAACCAAATCACCGTGGTCTGTGTATTCATAGACTGGGATTTTTTAAAAATTTATTCATAGTCTGTTCATTTCCAATTGACTTGAACTGTCTGATAATAATGAGGGATAAGGTGAGCTGTTGGGACTTTCTATTAGTTCACAACTGTCCTAGAGATGTTGGTCTAATTTAGGGGAAAGGTTTTAAAAACCTGTGTGATCTTTAATTCTGTTCCTTGAATTGTCTTCTCTAAAACAGTAGGGTCAATTTTATTTTTTTTTCTCTTTCCATGAGTAACATATCCTTTTTTAACCTGCCATGTAGGTCTTGAGGACAGTTATGGTGCAACCCCTCTCACACCAGCTGCAAGAATATCTGCACTTAATATTGTGGGAGACTTGCTACGAAAAGTGGGGGTGAGTTGAGTGATTCCCTGCCAGGCAGGGCTTTTGGAAAGCTGGAGCTCTTGGAAACTTGTGCTGCTGTTCAGGGGAGACTGAAAAGGGTATCTTGCCCCCAGGTTAGTTAAGTGTGGCCTTGGGATTGGTCTGGACTCCAAATGTTTCTGACCAACCCTCAAATAAAAATGGACCATGCTTGTTTTTCTAAGTTCTGATCCAGATGGGGATCACATCTCCCTCTATGAATTTCTGGAAGTGCATGTGCAGAAAAAATGAGCCAGCATGAGTAAATTGAGAAGGGATGTGTTCCTATGAACAGCAGAGGAGTTAGCAGGCTGGTACCTGCTGTCCAAAAGGCTTCTGGTGAAGTTTGCCTTAAGAGTCCAGTGGTCTTTTGAGCCAGGCCTAATGTCCTGCTAAGCTGTAGTTTGATATTTAAGGTAGTGCTGATGCTGGGAAAGTTATCCCATTACTTGTGTTTCATTGCTTGTGCCTCAGTGCTGTGTTGTTACAAGCACTTGTATGAGACTTTGATGGGCTGAGCTGCAGAACTGACACAGCCAAAAAGCAACTCAGTAAAGGTGGAGTGATCCAGAATGGGAGCATGTGATGGAGAATAAGATACCTGTGGCTCATTCCCTCTGGTGTACCACCTAATGCATATCTAGGGAAGCTGATAGCTCATATGAGTGTTTAGTAATCTAAAAATTGATGCCAATAAGAAAGATGTAAAAATCTCTCTGAGGAAAGTGAAGATTCTGTGTTCCTGTTGATGAAGAGCATCAGCTCCTTAGAGAAGCAGATTCATCTTTAGAGAGATGACTGTTCATCTCTTCACAAACTCAGAACTCGTGTGGCATTGGGGTCTAGCAGGTTCCTCTGCTGGACAACTCACTCTTAAAGAAAGAAAAATACCCCAAACCCACACACTTCAGTGCCTATTTTGGTGTGCCATCTTCTGAAAGAGGATGGTCAGTCTGACACTTTCACCTGTTTACTTCAGGCTTTGGAGTCCAAGCTTGCATCTTGCCGAAACTTTGTGTATGAGCAGTCCCCAGGCAGACCCTCAGTGTCCATGTACATGAACAGAGATGTCCTTGAAACACGCCTGAGTCCTCACCAGCCCCTCTGTGACACAGGGTGAGTGCTGGGCTCTGCTGGTGTCTCAGTGACAGCTGCTGCTGTTGGAACTTGGGCACTGGTATTTCGTGTATAAGTCTTTGTTTTGGTAGAGACAGATTTGTTTTCAAAGTCTGTGGAATTAAATTATTCAGGATTATTATTTCAGTGTTTCAGGTCAGTTTAGAATTTGGGATCACTAGCTGCTGAAATTCAAAGGCTAGCTGCAATTAAGTCTTGAGTACCTCAAATCTGAAGCAAGATATGTTTTGTTATAAATCAGTGTTTAAACGGGACAAAGTACAACAGTTCTTGCCTATTGGTTCAATTTGTTTTATGCTTTATGTTCTTCTACAAGTGATGTCTCAGGAATGTTATGGCATGTAGGGAGACTTCCCTCATCGTAGTTAAGATTCTCACTTATGGGAGAACTGGAAAGAAGGTGAGTAGTGGGTCCATTGAGAATGCTTTACAATTGCCAAGATGTGTTTTAAAGCAGCAGCTGACAGGAAGTTACCTTACTCAACATGAAAATTTCTCTGAAGGTTTGAACCGTTTATCGAAGAAAAATCAGCAAATCACCATTCAGTGTCTGCTTAAACTCTGCTAGTCCTGTACTGCACATTCCTTAATTTCTGTGTAAGTTAAGTCCCTATAGTGCACTTTGTTTCAGACTTAATTATTTAGCCAGACCCTTTGCTGCTTTGTGCTGGTACCCAGTGCCCAGTGGTGTTTTTAGGAGGAATGTTCCACATTGTACTTGCTCTCCTGGCCTGGGGAGAAGCCTCATGAAAGCTCCTGCAAGAAGGGCTCAGGGGCCTTGCATTTACATATTCATGCAGCTTCTGCAATGCTAAACTGCAGTTCCAGCAGCTGTAAAAGGTAGTGTTCAGTGCTCCAAGGGAGGTGGAGCCCTGTGTTGCAGTGGGAGCTCAGCCAGTGAAGGAGTGGGTTCCTGCAGTGCTCAGAGTGCTGTTCCCTGCTCTCAGCTGGCTGCTGTGCTCTGGAGGGGAGCAGCTGCTGTGAGCAGGGTTACCCTGGGTGGGAATGAATGCCCTGACCTCAGTTTTGCATTTGCAGGTTGGTGAAGCGCCTGGAGTTCGGGGCACGGCCAGCACCCAGCCCAGGGCAGCTCAGCCATCCCCCTCAGAGTGTGGTCAAGATGCTGCTGTGAACACCCTGCCTGCCTGGGAGGAAGGAGAGGAAGTGTCTGTTTCAAACTAGTTTTAAAGAGAATATTGGTGGGCAAGCAGACAGCAGGTCAGGGTGGGTGAGAACTGGACAAGAAGTCACAGTTGGCTTCCAGTGTGTCTGTGGGCAAGTTCTCTGGGTGACAAAGTGTGACAAAGCAATGCTGTCTGTGGCAGTGCAGGGCTGGGAATTGCTTCCTGCATCAGCTACTGTAAATAGCTCCTTGAAGGTTGCTTCTGACACTGCCAGAGCCATTGTCCTTCTGCCCACAGCACAGCAATATTCACTATGCAGCTCCTCAGGCTTTGGCTTGTGCTGTTAATACACCACAGTTCCTGCTGGAATTCTGCTTCCTACCATGGGTGTTGTGTGCTGCAGTCACCCAGATTACAGGAGTGCTTTTATGTGGAGAAAGGGGTATTTCTGCAGAAAAGCTGTTCAGCTCCTCGTGGCATGTTTGCTGACCAGGATGTTGCTGCACAAAAACTTGCCTCTGTAGTGACAAGATGTTTCTGTAAGCAATGATTTCTCCTTCAGAACAGCTCATGGGTAAAGGTGAGACATGTCTAATGCTGAGAGTGCTCAGGGGATCCCAGAGCTAATTGCATGTAAACATCATCTTTTAAATTTTTTTTTAACCCCATAGTGGCTGGTGGTTGTAGGAGGCCAAAGCTGGTCAAGTTTTTAGTCCTAACATCTTGATAGGTGGGTTTTACTGCTTTACAAACCTCCCTTCACTAAGGTGCCTTGGGTGTTAGTCTTTTTTTTTTTTTGTTTTACTTTTCTGTATGAATATATCAGCTGTTACTAATTTAGAAATGCTTTTTTAACCTGAAAAGCCCTTTATGCTAGAGAAGTGTATATGAGGAGAGAATTATTTTCAAATCATTTTTCCCCCTGTAGAATATAACTGCATTTGCTTTTTAAATGGAGTAGACTCATTCAAAGTATTAATGTATTTTATAGAAGCTTGTATTTGTAAAACTAATAATGACTTAACAATTGTTATGTTTGTTTTTGATGTTTTTTGTGGCAAGGGATGGGGAGAGCTTGCTTGACAAAAGAATACATAAATGGGTTTGATTTTTTTGCTTGTTTTTTGTTTTGTTTTTTTTAAGGAAGTGCTGTGAAAACAGCCACTTCCTTAAAAGGAGGCATCTCTTTCTCTAGAATGTGTAAATCACAGATGATTTCCATTTCTCAGTCCACCTATGAAGTTGGTTAAACTGGGGAGCAGAATAAAGCTTATTTTGAATGGGAGTTGTTGATGCTTTTTAAGTTTTTTTGCAAGTTATTACTGTGTTTATACATATTCAGTTTGCTGAGCATTTAATATGAAGTCTGACTGGCTTGTCTCCTTGTTCCCACCCATGGAGGTTCACAGACTGTGTTGACCACCAGCTCTTGAACAGCTGGGCTCTGTGCTTGATCAAGCAATGACCAAGTCTTACCCAGTAACTCCTAACCCCTCCCTGCTCAGCTGGCCATCTTCATTGCTCTGAATGGGTTCTTCCTTTACTCTTTCATGAGCAAAGAGAATTCTCTGGGCTCTGGTTCTGCTTGCTGAATCCTAGTGTGAATCCCCAGTTCATGATCTCTGCACTTGGGAAACCATGCTCAGGTTTAGATGATTGCTTTGGCTGTCAGGGTGGATGTTTGTGCATGATTTGCTCTCCCTGCACTCACACTGCTTCAGGTTCACTTGCTGTTCAATCAAAGGCATCAGGTGAGCTCAGTGCTCTGAATTCAGAGTGATTTTCCATCCTGCTTTGCTGTGCTTGGCTCCCTGCTGCCCCACTGTGACAGAGCTGCTGCTGTCTGAAAGTTTGAGCTGCATGGCTTTGTGGTGGGTCTTGGGAGCTCCCAAGAGTGGGTTTTGGTCTTGCTGGAGTGCTCCAAAAATAAAAAGTAACTGGATGCTGCTCCCTTGGTGCAGAATAGCTTGGCTTGGATCCCTGCACTCAGTGTGGGCTGCTGTTTCTGATGGTTTCAGCCTGCTCTGGAGGCTTGGGGTGGGACTGTTTCTGCACAAACAGACATCAGAGGGGGCTCATTGCCCACACACACACAGGTGGGGCCCCACTGCCTCCCAGCCCTGCCCCAGAGTCTCTGCAGGTCCTGTGGCTGTCAGCCCTTGGAGCATCCCAGGGCATGGATCAAACCTGCTCAGGGAATCCCAGGGAATCAAACCTGCTCCATCTGCTTATGCTGTTTGATTTCCAGCTCAGTGTAGAGACTTCTTTGGATTTCTTCAAAAGCATTACTTTGAAGAAAGTCAGGGTTTTGTTCTAATGATTGCAGATGAACTTCTGTAAGAAGTGTTTCAGTTTTAGAGAAGCTCTGCCTCATCCCCCCTTCACTGCAAGTGACATGTACACAAGAATAGTGGAGTCATTTTTATAGCCTTTTATTAGTGTGTAAGCACATCCATGGTGCATATAAAACTGTAACAGTTGACTTAATTTGAACAAATGATATTTTTCAGTAAGTGATTAAAAAGGCACTTCCACCTTGTGAATTTTGTGCATCAGGGGTGTAGTAACCAGGAGAAAACCCTATATTAATTGAATACTCAAAACAAAATGAAAGTTTAAGAAAAGATTAACTGACCAATGCCTTTTTTTTCCCCTGCAACAATCTCACAAATTCTCTGTAGACTATAGTTTCCTGGGATTTAATCATTTGAGCTACTGGAACTCACTTTCTGCAAGATTCACAAAGTGAATGACTCTGTTAGAAATCCCCACCTTTTACATTTCATGGTAAGAAAAGTTTTGGAGCACTTTTAGTGTCAATCTATACATTGGAGACAAGGCAGTTGTGCTTTTATCTGTCAGAGGAGTGGGTGTATGTGACCTTGACACTAAGAGTAGACTTACACAGTGCTAAATATCCTCCTCCCTCCCTTCCCTTGCTGCAGTGCAATTTTTAAAGCGTGTTTATTCACTGGCTTTTGTTCCATTGTAATCTCCATCTCTGGCATCCATTTCATCATCACCTCCATCTGTTGCATTCTCAATTATTCTTCTGCCTCCAGATCTACGGGGTGGGGCAAAAGATGCTGGCTCATTTCCCCTCCTGCAGTAAGGGGGAAAAAAATAGAAAAAACCCATCAGCTGTTAGGTCATTTGGAATCCTCACAAATAAGCAGAGTTTTGTAACAGGACCTGTGGGGCTGATGGTTCTAAATGCAGAAAACCCAGGAGCTGTGGGCTTCTAATTCCACTTTATGTTCTGTAATTTGTGAACAGACTGAGACTCCCAATTGCTTGGAAATGGATGGGTTTCCTAACCTTGTGCTTGTGTCCTTGTCCTCCTCTAAACAGTCTCATCAGCCCCAAATCACCCCCACTCTTCCCTTCATTTCAGTTTTCCCCTATGGGAACTGCAGCTGGAGGTGCTTGGAAGGAGTGGGGAGAGGGACTGCTGTACCCCACAGCAGAGGAGTGTCCCTCCTGTCCCTCTGGAGGAGCACACAGCTGCTGTGACAGGAGGGACCCCCAGCTTCTGAGAAGCTCCAGCTCTTCCCAGCAGAGAGGGAACAGCCACTGCTTTGGAGCTGTTGTAACCAGGGACTGATGCTCAGCAGTGCAGGTGTCCTGCAGCAAATCCTTTTCCCACTTTATCCCCTTTTCCTCTCCCAGCTCCCTCCCATCCCCATACATTTCACAGGCACATCCCAAGGCAGGGACACTTTGGTCCTCAAGGTTAATTTTTGGGGAGGTGTGAGCAAGTGAGACAGACAATGGCTTTGTCCCATGGCCTCCATTGCTAATGTGCTACAAAGCATTTCAGTTTTGTGACATGGCCTCTCACTTGCCCCTCATTAAGCAAACCTTTGTAAAGGCTTGAGACCACAGATTTAAGCAACAAAATAAATTAATGATCACTGGATATTGTGTCAAAAATGCTAATTTGGCGTTAAATAAATCCAAGACTGCACTTTTGGGTACAGCAATCATGCAGAAATATTTAAAGGCTCGTCTTGTCCTTGCAAAAGACTAAGCCAGTCCCCTTTCTGAAGCAGCTGTCTAAGTGAAAAATTCAGTCTTCCATATGAGGAGAGAGGGTAGCAACAGTGGCTGGACTAAGTTCAGAGGCACAAATGTGCATTTCCAAGATGGAAATGTGACATGTAGTCAGTTTTCCATAATTCTGCCCTTAAACTTCAGTGTGAGCAGGCACTTAGCTGGCTAATCAATCTTCCTGTAAGATGTGATAATTAACCATGCTTGTCCTGGTGCTGATGGCATGTATTGAACACAGGGGTGTGTCATTGCTGTCCTGGTGGGTGCTTGGCAGGCTCTAACAGCAGGGTCTCTTATTTTACAGCAGGGATTTGTTATTGGTATTTAACAAATAAGTTCTAATTAGGTTAATACATTTGTTAATTCTTGTTAGTAAAGGAAGAGCTCTCCACCCCCTTGGACTTGTGCTGTCTGGACTCAGTTACTCAGAAATCATTTGTGCTGCAGTAATTCACTGAAGGGCTGTAAGAGAACATGGGACTGGGGGGAATAACAGCAAGGGACTCACCAAATTGTGCACTACGGTTTTGGCTACAAAGTGAACTCCTTATCCTACACTAACTACTTATTAAACTGTTGCAGTATGCATGAACTTACCAGTTCTTTAAACTGGTATTGGCCCTGTGGGAAAAAAACCTTTTGTTTATAGCTGTTCCTCTTAAAGAAGTTTATGTATTTCATAATATTCACGTGGTCATGGGTATTAGTACCTTTAGAATAATGTGTGTATCTGGACAAACCTCCAGCACCAGTGTTTCCTTAGCATCTCTGTATTTCATCTGCCTTTGAACAAGTGCTACTGGAGTGATGCTTGAGGAACAGTCTGACTGGGAATATTAGGCTGACTAAAAGGCACATGCAAGGACAAGACATCATCTTTAAATATTTGTGTATTTACAGCAAAATCCAGCATATGTAAAATAGAAAATATACAAATATTACAAGGCAATAGCTCTTTAATTTTTGCAGTGCAGGTATTATTCCTGTCTCCAGAGAATGTGCTAATAAGTATAACACAATGCTGTGCTAGGTTACAGTGTCAGCTTTAATGTCCGTGCTCTGTTTTAATACAGTAAACAAGCAATGTAATCTCTGTAAAATAGCTCTAAAAGCCTCAGTAATAACTCTTTGTAAGCAATACAGGCACAGAGTGCTCTGTAATGAAAGGCAAGACTTTATCTTTTGTCTGTGATTGTGTGGTGTGTGATAAATCACATGCAAGCAAGGTCTTCCCAAATCTCAGGTGAATTAGATGGGCTCTTACCTTAGGGCAGCATTACAGTAGGCACCAGAAATACTGTGAAATTCTAATGACATGCTGTGACACTCCATATTCATTAGTCCTTTTAATCAATTTTACTAATCAATGGTGTATTTTATTTGAAAATAAAAAAATCTACTCTTCGTGGCAGTGCACAAAGATGATGTGCAAAAAAATATTCATGCAAAAAAATCAGAGTACTTGCTTAGGTACTCTGTTGGTAGAGCTTGTGAGAATGCAACGTTGGTAAGTCTATGTCAGTACATAACCTACTTGTAAGAAAGATGTATCACTGATGAACAGCTGATGGTAGCTAGATTATTGTAATATTTGTCTTTTTTGATAAAACAAATTAATGCCAAGATATCCAAGCCTTCACAGTTTGCAGAAACCTCACATAATTTTAACCAGGGCCAAAGAAAATGGAAATTTGTGCAATACAAGCTAGCTGCAAAGTTGAAGGCATGGTACCTGCTTAGTCATGCGAAGGTTCCTGTGTCCCTCTGAAACAGAGATAAAGAGTCCTGGGCAGTTATACTAGTTATACATGGTCATGATCAGAGGTAGGTAATTACTTTTAAATAATTAAACAAAGTACATTACAGCCAATTACATTACACTTACATGAAACAAAAATGAGCTGTATGGTGTTGTGTGTAAAAGGGCTGGACACAGCCTCTGCTTCACAGAGCAGCCAGGAGCAGGTCACTACCCAAGGTGGTGCTGGTGGAAAAGGCTGCTACACCCATAACCTTCCCTTGGAAGGGAATCCACACCCAGTAACACTGAAGCATGCTACTGGTAAATACTCTGGCAAACTACTTAGAGAACACAAGTAGATGGGTGGGTTTCTTTTCATCTGATGTACTGTTGCTCTTAGAAGGCAAAATTTTGTGGTACAGTGATGCAGATAGAGCAATTTCTTAGTAACTCAAGTCAGCCTCTTTGTTTCAGTGAGCTCATGTTTTCAAACCCAGTGAGTGCAGAACTCAGGGGTGTAGCTGACTGATCACAGCTTTCTCTTTTTCCCATGCAGTTTTAACAAGAAAATGCAAAGGGATGTTTTAATCTTTTCCTCAGTCTGATGACACTGAATCCCACAGTGGTGAAGTCCAAAGAGACTTTGGAATAAGAGTAATTTAATGTGCTTTGCTTTTTACTGCTTGTGGTGTCCAAGACTGTTCACAGTCGTTATGTGTGAGTTGTGCATGTGTGAGAGTGTGAAAAGCACAAGCATTTCTATTCTTTTGTGACTGCTTCTGTACAGATAGATACAGCCATTCTATAAGGGGTGTTTTCAAAAGCAACCAAGCCTAATTCTGTTCCAATTGAAGCCAAAAGGGTTTTGATTAGAGAGTAGGGCCTGTGCTATGGTATGACAGTTATCTCAGTGAAATCCTGAGGCTGCTGCAGTCTATGAAATGACTTCACTCCTGACTTTTTTGTTCTGAGTGCCCAGCTAGCACAAGGAGCAACTGCAGCATTCTCTGTGTCTGTTCTTCACCTGACAGATTTTTTTTTCCCACTTTTGTCGTTCAGCTCTAAATTTCAGGGCTGCCAGTGCTATCCCAGAGAAGGGCTCTCTACCTGAGCTTGCTCTTGAGTGCTGCCACCTCCCTGCCCAGGGCCTCGTTGCTCTCGGTGGCCTCGTCCAGCTCCCTCTGCAGCTTCCTGCGGTTGGCGTTGATGCGCTGCGACTCCTCCTCCGCCTCCTCCAGCTGCCTCTTGAGCTGCTTCAGCCTCGTGTTGCCCTTCTCAGCCTGGGGGGAATTGCAGAGGAATGCTTGCATTTAAAACAGACCCAACAGCTTTACATTCCTCTCTTTAATTTCGTGCTTCCATTGAGAGTTGCACTGACACACGACCCAAAGCAAAGATGGAAGCCTGAAAATAACTTTGCTTTGTGGGAGTTCATTTTGCTGATTAGCTACTGTACTCAGACACAACCTTGTTTCTTTTGCTGCATAGTCCTACCTCTCCTTTTTTTGGGCTTGCAAACGGATTTGCATTAGACAAAGCTAAAATTTTAATGTGAAATATGTTCAGCATCTCTATTCATGTAGTACCAAGGGTGTTGTGCACAGTCCTGTATATTGCTGTGCACTCAGACTGTTGCTTCTGGCTGATTAACAGGAACTTGTGCTTTGGCAGTTGATGTAGCACGGGAGAATTATACTGTCCCATCTTTTAGCAATGGACTGTATGGCTCTCCCAGATCCAAGCATGCAGTCTGCTTTCTGGAAGGGCATTTGCTTGGGGCTCAACATGGAATCTTCCTTTCTTAGGGCAAAACCTAAAAACTCCAGTGGCCTCGACTGAGACCCTTGTGACCCAGTCTGTACCTGATCTTTGTACTGCTCTGCTTGCTTCCTCTCATCCTCCACCTGCAGCAGTGCATCCTTCAGCTTCTTGTCCTTCTGGCGCAGCGTCTTGGCCGCTGCCTGCTTCTCTCTGCAATGACAGGGCAGGGTTTGGGGACATGCAACTCTGTACTTGGGCTTGTGGCTCATGAAACTGGCACCAAGGACCTCTGTGGTAACAGTCTTCTGAGTTTAACAGGTGAATTCTAAGGAAAACTTTAAGACATGTTCTTCTGATCAAAACAAAGCCATAAGTATGACTCTGCTGTATGCTAGAGGTGCTCCAGGAGATGTGTTCTGAAACACAAAGTGATTTCCTCAAGGAATAATCCTAGTGGCACAATGTGTTATGGCAATTAACCTGGCAGAGTCATCAGGCAGTTACTCTAAAATGTAGGGGAGCAGATCCTTGCCTATGGTACCAGTAGAACTTTTCAGCAAAAACCCAGATCTTAATCAGAAACTGTAGCAGCTCCAGTTACTTGCCATACGTCTCAGAAATGTTAAATGAGAAAGAGACTTTACCAAGTTTAGTGGCACTGAGAGCCTGATGACAAATCCTGCTTGCCTTTGTCTATTTTCCATCTCATTAACTGACCATAAATGGACAGCTGTGCCCTCTGGGAAACCAGTACCTGGCTTCCTGTTCCAGCTGCTCTTCCAGAGAAGCAATTTTGGCCTCCAGAGCAGCAATTGTGGCCTTGAATTTGTTCTTCACAGCTCCCTCCATCTCCTGCAGCTTGCTCTTGAGCTCCTTGTTCTGCCTCTCCAGCTGCTGCCGCGCGTTCTCGTTCTTCTGTGCGGTCGCGCGCTCTGTCGCCAGCTCGTTGTTGAGCTGCTCTGCCTGCAAGGTGCCAGTGGGGCTGTCACCAGGGCTGCCAGACATCCAGTTTGGGATGGCAGCCCTGCAGGTACTCAGAGCCACCAACACCTTTTGCTGGGCAGGAGCAGAGGGGGCTGTACCTGCTGCACTGCTTTCCTCATGCGGTCACCCATGGCCTCGATGTTGCCTTGCTCCTCTTCCAGCTCCTCCTCCAGCTGGGCAATTCTCGCCTCCAGGCGCCGCTTCTCGTCCTGAAGGCTTGTCCTGGCAATTGGAATATTAAAAGTGAGTGGTTATGGCTCTGATCATATGTTAGGGTTGTATTATGAACTGCCAGTAATTCAGAAAGGGAGCTGGGTATTTCCATGTGTGCATGTTGTCTTGTCAAGACCAGATGGTTGGGAATGGAACAAAATTTCTCTTGGCAGCATGAGTAGCGTGCTCAGAGCCATGTGTGTCATTTGGTGTGTCCCTACCTTCCAGAGGCAGCACTTGCAAGTTCCTCTGCCATCTCTTCCTTCTCCTGGTCTGCTTGTTTGCGAGCTCTTTCTGCAGCAGCCAGGTCCTAGAGAAATGGAAAAAGCAGCAAATTAAAGAAATGAGTAAATGTCCAAATAGTTATAGCATGATCCAGAGGACTGTAAATTTTCTAAAGCTGGTTTGAGATGGGTTGTCTTGTTAACAGAATAAATTCTTTTCATGTCAGAAATCCTAGGGAAGTACAGTGAAATACACTTTATCCAGCCTGTCAGTGGGTTTTTATTTTATTTGTTTTACTCACAAGATGGCCATTTAATACAGGTAGGAATAATAGCACTAAGCCCTCAAGAATTTATTGCTATTGAAAACAATTTGTGTTGGATTGTACAGATCATTTCCCCTTAAGGCTGGCTATCTGTACCTTTTTCCAAGGTGATTTTTTTCAGCTCAGTCTGACTATGCTCAGATGTAGATCCAACAGCTTTAGTGGAGTGCATGGAGCACATGGAACTTGTTACCAAGTCCCTAAGTTAGATTAGCTCCCTGCAGCTCTGTTTTGCTTCTGAAGGCCCTGTGTAATCTCCTGCATTCTGCTGTGGGTTTCCCACTTTACCTCCTGAAGCTGCATGAGTTCTGCTTCCAGACTCTTTGCTTTCTTCTCATTTTCTCTGGCTGTAGCAAATATTTCTTCTCTGGCAGCCCGTGCATCATCCAGCTCTCGTTGGTAGTCCTTCATCTGAGCCTTGTTGAGAAGAATAATAAATTTGTTACAATTTTAGTTGAACAAAATGTGGAGGGAACAGAACACATTCACATTTACATTGTCATAATGCTGCTGAAGTTGTATTTTCTGCAGAGATCTGGTAGCACATGTTGGAAAGATCTGAAATGCTGTTCCAGGGAGGGCAATCCTTCCACTTGAACACTGCATCTTTTGTAAAGCCTATTGTCCAAATGTCCTCTGAATATTTGAGTACATATACAGTCTTAATGTTTCTGATTAAGAACATTTTTATTGTTTAGTTGTTAGCATGTGACAGAACAGTTGATGTGGAGATTTAAAGTATAAACAGGAATTCAGAGGCAACCTGATTTGTGAACAGTCTTTTATGCTCTTGAATCAAGTATTAGAACCCAGATTGAAGCCCTGTTACAGATTTTATCTTACAGTCCTTTCTCCTCATGTAAATCTTTGTTTTCCTCCATGTGAGTAAGTCAGTAGCAGATGAGTATTGGCTGGAGAATTCTGGAAGCTCTCTATCATGATGAAATTTAAGATTTTAATCATTTTCCCTGTGAAATTTTCCACTGTCATTCAAACTGAGTGTTCAAATACTGATATTTGAATGTGGCAGTCTAGTTAAAATTTCCCCCTGACCAATCATCTCTAAGTTCACAAATGTCCTTAACTTTTGTATTGTGGCTGTGTAAGACACAGCAGTAGGAAAAGCTGTATTTTAGCTGTATTTTTGCTGTGGTTTTTTTGCTGTATTTTTTTTTGGTTTTTTTTTTTTTGCTGTATTTTTTTTTGCTGTATTTTTTTTTGCTTTTTTTTTTTTTTTTTTTTTTTTTTTTTTTTTTTTCTGTATTTTTTTTTTGGTGTATTTTTTTGGTGTATTTTTTTTTTGGTGTATTTTTTTTGGTGTAATTTTTTTGGTGTATTTTTTGACTGTAGTTTTGGCTGGGGTTTTGGCTGGGGTTTTGGCTGGGGTTTTGGCTTTTTTGCTGTGTGTTTTGCTGTGGTTTTGCTGTGGTTTTTGCTGTGGTTTTTGCTGTGGTTTTTGCTGTATTTTTTGCTGTATTTTTTGCTGTATTTTTTGCTGCATTTTTGCTGCATTTTTGGGGCTGCATACCTGCAGTTTGCGGAGCTGTTTGATGGCTTCCTCCCTGCCCTTGTTGGCAGAGTCAGCCTGGCTCTCCAGGTCCTTCACATCCATCTCCAGCTTCTTCTTGGCAGCAGCTGCCAGGGCTCGCTGCTTCCTCTCATCTTCCAGTTCTGTCTCGTACTCGTGGAGCTGATCAGTCAGGAAAACAAGGGCAGTTTAGGGCAGTCCTTGGGCACCCTCAAACACCCTGTGTGTGCCTGAGCACTGCATGAACACTGTCTGAATACTCATCTCCCTCCCATGGCATTTCCCTGGCAGTTAAAACACATTTCCATTTTGCCCCAGAATTAAAGGGTCATTGAAAGGACTCAGCAGTTTGGGTTCTGTGTTCATGGAAATGTGTGTGTTACACACACTGCTACAGCAGTTGTCCTTGCTGTCACAACACTTCACTACAAACAAGTTTTATCCTGTTTTCATCTGCAATGCTTTTGTATGCATTCCCTGTGCCTTGGGAGGACAGATGTATTAGAATTTGCCTTTTTTTCACTTGCACTGGGAGTACAGGGAAGGTGGTTCTGACTCTGTCAGAAATAACAATTCATATGTTTTATATTACATTGGTTGTAGAGTTAAATATCTACATTTGTTAGTAACTGTGCACCTGCTACTGAAACAGGACCCCCCCCCCACCTTTTTCCATATAATAATCCTTTTTTCTTCTTTTTTTATCACCAAGTAAAAGGCAATGTAATGCCTTTTTTTCATTACAGTTAGTGAGGTGCTTTAATAATGGCATTAACTTGGGGTCTTTCAGCTGGCTGGGTTAGGTATTGACAAAGGCAATAGTACCTGTCTGAGGAGTTGTCTTTTCTTCTCCTCATTCTGTTCATCTCTGGCTTGTAAATCTCTTTCAAACTGGCCTTTCAGGGCCTGCATATTAACTTCCAACCTGAGTTTGGCATCTTCTGCAGCCTGTAGCTCATCCTCTAGCTCTTCTAATTGTGTCTTCATCTCCTCTACTTGCTGTTCAAGGGTCCGTTTAGATTTCTCCAATTCATGGACCTTTCAAACAATGAGAATTTAATAGACTTGTTATGAGAAATAAGAATCATTCTAGTTATACACAGTATACTTGCAGTATAGGCCACATCTGAAACTATCAGGTGTGGACAATGAATAAACTAATTTACACTGAAAATGCTAAATTAGCTTTACTTTGTACACTTGCAAAACTGTCCTAAAATAATGAGATTGTCTTTACGCCAATATTGCATTTTTAATCTAATCAAATATAGTAATTTAATTTATTTAGTATTAGAAGGGATATAATCATATCCTTGCAATAAAATAAGTGATTGGCAGGGCAAAAGTGGAAATTTGCTGCAGGTATGTAAGTAAATATAAGGCAGGTGGCAAAATCAAATATAACTAATAAAATAAGATTTGCAGAGTTTACCATTTCAAAGAAATGTAATAAACCAGTATATTATTTAGAAATCAATTAGAATCTTCTTCATGGTTGAAGTTATGTTAAAAATAAACATAGCCTACAGTAACTTTTCCAAGTCCCTTGAAAGTTTGGACACAAATGGAATAACCTTTGAATTTTATATGAAATATCTGATCTCACTGAATGGATTTGTGTGCTGCAGAGAATTTCCCACACTGAAAACAATGATCTCTTTCTTTAGCTGCTATTTTAAGTTGTTGTTGTGGGGATTGTTCTAAGCCCAAAACTCACATTTTTGCCAACATCATCTTTGGAGCTAACAAGATCTTCCATTTCAGCTTTCAGCATTTTGTTTGTTCTCTCCAGTTCTTCTTTGGCTTCCAAAGCCTCTTCAAGTGCTCGAGCCAGTGACAGAGCCTTTGTTTCCTTTTCTCTGGCTTCAGCTTCTGCTCTGTCCCTTTCATCTGCATATTTGGAGGAGATGTTCTTCTCTTCAGCCAGCATCTGTGAAAAGGTAGTGTCAATACAGGAGGTCATTAGTGACAGGGCTTTTCTCTTGCAGCTGTCTTGTCAGTTGTTAATGACAGAGAAGAAGCTCTCTTTTGATAAAGGCATATAAATACAAAATTAACCATGTTTTGTATAATTAAATTTTAGTTAATTTTTTTGTCTCCTTGTCCCAGTGGGTTCCAGACAGGTGATTACACAGCAAGGGAGAATGTAAAATCCATACCTGATCAAACTTCTTCTGTTTCTTCTCCAGGTTGGAGACCAGCTGGCGCTGGTTATCCAAGTCCACCACCAGGTCATCCAGCTCCTGCTGGAGCCTGTTCTTGGTTTTTTCCAGTTTGTCATAAGAAGCAGCCTTTTCCTCAAACTGTTGTGTGAGACTTTCAATTTCTTTCTGAAGTTTCTTTTTGCCTTCTTCCATGAATTCTACTGTGGTGGTAAACTCCTGTATCTTCTTCTTGGAGTCAGAGAGCTGAAATTTGAATTCAGAGGACAAATCTTTGTAGCTGTGACAATAAAACTTGGCAGGGAGACAAAAGCTTGGCTGGTAGACAGCCAAGCTGAGCTTTCCTAGTCTGACCTGTGTGAAGCAGGTGACAGTTATCCATCACCCAGTGTTCACCAGGCAGGGCATAGAGCTAGGGTGCACAAACTGGCTTTGTGTGCAAGACTGTGTGGAGCTTCCTGTGCTAAGGATGACACTTTAAAGGACAGGGCACTGCTGCCTCCACTGTGGAGAGCTGCTGGTGCCACCTGGGCTGACAGCACGAGTTCTCTGAGGGTCCACGAGCTGTGCCAGGATCATTCTGCAGCTCCTCTGGAACTGCTGACACAGTGATGGAGCTATTGATTTAACTGTGGCACTGATACCTGTATTGTCAGTGTTGAAATATGTCTCTCCAGATTTTGTTTTGCTTCTACTTCCTCATCCAGTTGCTCCTGCAAGCTGTTCTTCTCATCCTCCAGCTGGCGGAGCTTGGTGGACACGTTCAGCTTCTGCCTCGTCTCCTCCTGGAGCAGCTCCTGTGTCACCACAGAATGGGCAAGGCACTCATCAGCTCAGCTCTTTTTACTGTGCACTTTATGAGTGTTGTAGGTGAGCTGCTCTTGGATGCAAGTTTACCTGTGTATCTTGTAGCTGAGATCCTAAGGCTGCAACATCTTTGGTCAGTTTGATATTTTTGCTTTCTGCTTCGTTGAGCAAACCGGTGACGTTTTCAACCTCCACCTGTGAGATGCCACAGAGAATAAACTCAGTTATTTTGCACAGCTTTGAAATCTTCCTTAAACTTTAGTTTCCTTGGATTTGTCTGAAATCTTCTCCAATGCCATTTTTGTCTGGTTTACCATAGTATTTATTACTCAATATCAAAACCTAGTCATAAAGCAATAATAGTATGTTCCTTGCAAGGAATTGCAAAGGGGATTTTTGATGGATTTTCCTTCCTCTTCCCAAGTTTGTCAGAAGTTGATGTATTTGGTGATATTTAATTATTTATCCACCAGCTTAAAATAATAAAGCTTACTGCAGCTATGAACAAGACATAACAATAAGCTTGATTAGTATATCTGGACACTGAACACCTACCAGTGAATCATTTTAAATGATTTTTAGTTAAACTGTAGATAAGTGAGCATTCTCCTTTCATTGTCACCTTTTCTGAGCATGTGTGTTTAATAGCTGTCTCATACATTTCCAAAAGCCACATACCTGTCAATCTTCCCCACCACCCAAAAATGAACAAACAGAAAGAAACTGTCAGATCTGCATCATGGCCACTGAATCAGTGATGGCATTACAGACTGCAACAGGTACAGAGGGCTGGTGAGACTAAAAGCTCCCAGTTCCATGAGATGGAGTGGTGGTAATTGATTATTTGTGTGATAATTGAGGTAGGAGTTTAAGGTGACAAAAAATGAGCATTTTGGCTGCAAGGCCATAATTCCTCTCGATAAACTGGGCTTCTCAGTCCCACAGTGTCACAGCAAAGCACTGAACTCCTTCCTACCTGTAATTTATGGACTTTTTCATTGAGCTCTGTCCGAACACGCTCTCCCTCAGTGTATTTGGACTGTAAATCCTGCAGCTGCACTTCCAGCTTCTTCTTCTTGTGCTCCACATCTTGTTTGGCCTGATTCAGGCTCCTGACTTCATTAGCCAGATCAGCATTGTCTTTCTCCAGTGACTGTTTGGTCTTATCCAAGTTTGCTTTAGCCTACAAGCACGTGAAGAAGGGAACAGAGGTGGTTTGTAAGAGGAGGTTGTGTTACCTGGAAGGCAGTTTTCTCCAGGATGGGTTTCTGGTTACCCGTTTAAACTGTTCCAGCTGCTCTGTGAGCTCTTCCACAGCCTGGGTGTGCTTTTGCCTCATCTCCTGCACCTGAGCCTCATGAGTTCTGGTCTCCTCCTCCAGAGCTCTCTTCAGCACTGTCACCTCCTGCTCCCGCTTTGCCCTGCAAGGTGACACACATTGTCACACCTGATTCCAGCCCCACTGAATATTCACTGAGCTGGGTGACATTGCTTTTTGTGCTCCATCCCCATACCTGAGCTCCTGCTGGGTGGCTGTGGTGTCCAAAGTATCCTCCAGCTCTGTCTTAAGAGCCTCCAGCTCTTCACCCAGGTCTCTCTTTTGCTTTTCTGCTTTGTTTCTTGCAGCTTTTTCAGACTCCAAGTCCTCCTGGAGATCAGAAATTACAGATTCCAACTCACGGATCTTCTTGAGGGCGTTGTTCTTCTGAGTGGTTTCATCTTCAAGCCTTTGTGGAAAAAAAAGAGTGTTTCATTTTAGAAATTAAAGAAAGTAATAACGAGTTCACTTTGAGGAAGACAGTATACACTAAAGATTTATAAGTCTGTGCAAGAAAGGGCCAAAGAAATGGAGGACTGATGCAAAAAAGATCAGACTGCTGTACTTTAGCTGGATGCAGTGTCTGGAGATGCTAATCAGTTGATTCAGCAAGTTTTGGTTGAGTGTTTTCCCTCTTAAATTTATACAGAAAATCCACTGAGATTCTGGAGTGGATCAAGGTCAGACTCTTAATTTTTGCCTGTTGCCTATGAAGCAGATCTTTACATTTCATCTTGCTTGACAGCACTGCCCTTGCTTATGGGAAGAGAAGTTTTCATTGACACCTGGAGGTAATTCAATAAAATGGATTATTTGTCTATGGACAAGCAATAGTGGAATCATTTTTCAAGGACATTTGGGAAATGGGGATGAACTGAGAGATGAGATTCATGGCTGGAGCTTCTCAGTGTCTGGGAAGGGACAAGAGATGTCCCAGCCTGGGGAGAGGCAGGGGTGGGTACCTGGCCAGAGCAGCCTGCAGCTCCTCCTCCTTCTTGGCCAGCTGTGCCTTCAGGTCAGCAATTTGTGCCTGGAGCTCTGCAATCTGCTCATGGAGATCATTGACCTCCCCATCCAGCTTCCTCTTCACTTTGTCCAGCTCTTGTCTGCTCTTCTCTTCCTTCTTCAGCCGCACTGAGAAAGGATTGGTGTTGGTCACTCTGGGGCTGCCAGGAGTCCTTAACCTGATCTCAAACTCACACCAAAAATGGTTCTGGCCTCCACTGTGGCTCTGCATTTAACTACAACCCACTGTGGTTTTGGAGCAACATGCAGTGCCTTCTTTCTAGCTATCCTAAAGAATAATTTCTTTATCTTTGTCCACCATAATTATTCCCCCCCCTCACTTTTCTCTCTACTCTTTTATATATAACAAATAAAAGGTTTCTAGTTTTGGCACCATGGGGATTTGGTGATTATCACCAAACTGGCTTCAGCATAAAGAATTTGGAAATATCCCACAGATTTTTAAAAAGTTCTCTCCAGATTCTGTTGAGATATTTTTTTTTGTTGTGTGGCAAGGAAAAAGAAGAAATTCTACCAAACCCCCAAGAAACTATTGTTCATGTTACCTTCAAGTTCAGAAATCATAGATTCATGTTTGTTCTTGAGCTTTGTAAGATTTTTGGCTTTTTCTTCTTCTTCTGCAAGATTTGTTGTTAGATCACTTATTCTTTCCTCAAGTTGTTTTCTTTCCTTAAGAAAAATAAAATACTTCTGTTAGCAAATGTGTCTGTTATTGGTGATCATAAATCAATCCTTTGCCAACCAAAAATGCCCAAGACACTGTCCTTCTGTGCTGTATTTCCTGAGATTGTAGTGATATGTTTCAATTTTTCAGTTACAGAGCAGCTATGGAGTGGGGTCTGTGACTTCCATGTTCTCTGAGCTGCTGCTCTTAGGCTCTTGTGTTCTCTGATGGCTGCTAAGTACAGGGCTCAGCTCACAGGAGCATTCCCTTTGAAAAAGTACTGGAAGACATCCTTATTTCCAGTTTAAACCATCAATTTTGGTTTTAATGAGTTGAAAACCAAGAGAATTATTTAGTCTGCTCTTGGACAAGAAGACATCTTCCACTGATTGTGCTTGACTGCTGTAAATATTTTGCTTGAAGATATTTTTGCTACAGCAGCTCTAACACAGTAGTTTTGCACAATTTTGAATTGTTTAAATTCAAAGCACTGAAAAATTATCAGAAATGCATTTGATAGAGGCAGGACTGATAGCTTGGTGTAACTGTACATCCATGAGTTAGATAGTCAAGAGTATTTGTGTTGTTCTAGTGGAAGAGAAGGTTTTCTTCAACTTTTGCTATTTTCAGAGTAAGAGAGTGGACCCAGAACCCTCACCTTGCTTAGCTTGTTATTCTGATCTTCCATTATCAGAATATCATCTTCCATTTTCTTTATCTTGCTATCTGCTGCTACTTTTTCAAGTTGCAGTTTCTGCCTTGCAGCTTCTTCTTCTTCCAGCTGTTCCTCAAGGTCCTTTGGGAGGGGGAAAAAGAAACCCACAGAACATGAATTCTGTAAATAAAATACTACTTATATAATCCTTTAGAAATGCTTAGTGTTTATTACTGTATGCTGTAAACTTTGTTGTTTTTATTAAGAACGAGACAGTCTATGACAACGTAGAAGGAAAGATTTGTTAAAATAATGTTTTAGAGAAAAGATTAGGATTGAGATGAGGAAGAAGAGAACTCTGGAGGAAAGAGCATCAATTGATGGTCCTTTCCCCAGTGGCACAGATCTATCTTACAGAAGGGTGTGCAGGAGGAACTGGAGGATCTGAGCTTTCCCAGCCTGTTGTGTCTCAGTGAGACCCAGGTTACTGTCTGTATTTGTCACTGGTCCCTCCTCACCAGCATTTGCTGTTGCATCTTTTTCTTCTCAGCCTGCAGCTGCTGGCTGCGCTCCTCCTCCTCCTCAATCCTGGCCTCCATCTCGTGCAGGATCTCCTCCAGCTCCTGCTTTTTGGCAGCCAGACGGACCCTCATCTCCTCAGCCTCAGCATACAGCTCAGTCTCTGCCTGCAGCTGCTCTGCCAGCAGGTTCTTCTCTTCCACAAGCTGCACAGAGAGGATGGAGAGAAGGTAAGGCTTGTTTTACTGGGCATTCCTGGGGTCCAGGCAGGCAGCTCCACACACACCCTGGTGTGGATGTTGAGCTTGTCTGCACTGACCCTCTGCTCTGGACCATTGCTAGGAAGGCAATCATGAGTGCAAAGGAGAGGGACACCTTGATTTATTTTCTATTATTATTTTTATATATATTATATTATATTATATTATATTATATTATATTATATTATATTATATTATATTATATTATATTATATTATATTATATTATATTATATTATATTATATTATATTATATTATATTATATTATATTATATTATATTTTAATATAATATAATATAATATAATTAATATAATTAATATAATATTAATATATTATTTTAAATATTATTATAATATATTATATATTATTTTTATCTATTTCTATTATTATTCTATTTCTTCTAGACATGGTGAGAGAACTACTAGTGCTTCCCAGAGGTTCGGAGCTGTAAATCACCTGGGAGTGTTTCTGTTCCAGCTCCTTCAATTCACTCTCTGCTTTTTGTTGTCTTTCCTTAGTTTTTTGTAGCTCTTCATCCTTGGCCTGCATTTCTTCCTCTTGGCGGGTGACCTGCAGCAGTGGTTTCACCTGGAAATGGGAAGGATTTTTTTAGGAATGTTTCCTGTCAGTGGCTGGAAGGGCTGCCTGGCACTGGTGCTGGTGCTGTCATTGTCACGACTGGACAGACTCTGTCCAGCCAGGCTGGGTGGGAGCAGCTTTAAAGCCTCAGCAGAGCTGCTCTTGGTGTCTCTGTGTTAATTCCTGGGGCCTTGTGAGCACCTCTACCCCTCAGAGTGTCACTTTTGAAATGTCCCCAGGCCTGTTTGCATCCCTTGATGATGTACAGAAGTTACACCAGTACAGACAGGCAATGTGCACACACAGGTGTGTGTTCCTGCCTGGTTCTGGGTGCAGAGGAGGTTGTTACCAATCCAAGTAGGAAAAGTTTACAAATCCAAACTGAAGGCCATTCTGGAAACACCTGAGCCTCTCTAATAGCAAAATAGGGTTAATTGGCATGGGTGCCCAGCAGGAAGATGTTTAGTGTCCCAGTTAGGAATTCCCAAGCTACCTGGTTCCCCATAGATATATTACTCTGGATGTTTGGAAAATTCAGTTTTACTCAGTTTTCTGATTATTCACCCCTGTGAAATGATTTCATTTTGTGGCAATTAAAAAAGTCTTCAAACATGCAAAATCTTTTATAAATTTCTGCTTAACTAGATTGTTTCCTTAAGCTAGAACTACCTTTAATGTTAATTGCATTATAGAACTACCCAGAGTATCTCTAACCCCAAATTTTGTGAAACTTATGATGCTCTTGCCACCAGCTGCAATGGGCTTTGGAACAAGGAGTGTGCCTGACAAGATGTACTTGGTACCATGTGCATTTCATTTGTTTTGGAAAACTGAGGAGAGATTTACTGATAGCAGTCACTCACTTTGGTGAACAGTCTCCACCACTGCCAGTTCCTCAGCTTCAGGTAGGCAGCACAATTCCTCTGGATAACCTTCATTGCAGTCAGCTGCTGCTGTCTCTTGGCAAAGGCTCTGTGATTAAAAACATAAAGCAAAGTGGTTCAGTCTGAGAACAGAAGGTGTTTGCAAGGTACACACATTCAGCAAAGAAACTCTGGCATGAGAGTCTGCTGATGAGCCACGCATGGTTTGGGGAGTCTGGCACAAATTCTTTTGTTCTTTTAACAGTGCATGTGCTTTCCTGAGGAAGGGTGATAACTCTGGTTAGCTCTCTGGTATTTTATTTTGGTTTTTTTGCTGTTTGCATTCCATGGATAGGAACAGATGTATAGATCTAGTTCTGGGTGTGAACATCTTTCCAGAGTACACAGGCACTCAGATCTTGTGCTGATTATTGTTTTTGAAACATATTTCTTTGTCTGGCAATTTCCAAGCCTTGAGAGCGTGCAGGAAAAAAAAGGCATTATTGTTGATAGTTTTGTGGTGCACATTAACTGAGATCATGCAAGATGATCAGTGCTCCACACTAAAGCTGTGGAAGAAATTATTTTATGTTTTATAGATGCTGGGGTGCTGCTATTTGTAATACATAAGACTCCAGTCATGGTGTAGGATGCTCCTTTTCCTGCTGGTACAAACACATAAATGTTTAAATGATGGGTCACTGTCTCAGGTTATTGTACACAGAGGTGTCAGCAGCCTCACAGTGTAACTGCTTCCCTGTAATTACACTAATCAGCCTTGTCTGGGCTGGAAGTGAAACCTTCATTGGACATGAGCTCTAATGCAAAATAAATAATAATGAAATGTCTCAGTATCTTCAGTTTGCATCAGTATTTCTATGGAACAATAAAGGCCCCTGCAGATACTCTGCTGCAGAAAACATTCTATTTGTTAGCATATGTTCTTACTTTCTTGCTAGGTAGCCTCGGGACATAGCTTGGAAGGTGATAATAACATCTGTGATCTTCAGGTCTCTCTCTTCTTCCAGGTGAGCCAGAACACCAGTTCTGAAGAAGATTTTGCTCTGTCCAATTCTGTATAAGTTGGGATCAAGCTCTAGTGCTTTGATCTGGAGGAAAACAGGGATGTTTGTTAACTGCAGTGCTGAGGTTTAGGGCACTAAAAATCACTTCTCATTTCTGTTCAGTCTCAACACTTTTATATAAGAAGTGTGGGCCTGATTATCAATAGGATCCAAAATGCTTTGCTCACCATGAGTATGCAAGCCTGCTTCCCATCCATGAATCCCTTAGGAATGGCATTTGCAGCAAGAATTTCGTACCTGCCAAAAGATGCCAATGTTAGGGAGGTTGAAAGTCACAGGTGGTTTTGTACAGACAGACAGACAGACAGGTGTGGCAGCAGTGCCAGGCCCAGAGCTGGGCTGGTGTCACTGTCTGTGGGGTCTCCTGAGCCTGAGATCCCCACAGCAGGACATTTGGGTGCTTTAGAGTTCAGGTTTTCCCAGCCTGGTCACCGAAGAAGAGTCAGGAACCATTTTCTGAGGTTTCCAAGGTTGTTTATTCTTTCTTATCTAAGGAATTCTTTCTCTAACTAACAGAGGTCTGTTCAGTAAGCTGGTCAAAGGCACACTGTCTGCTCTTGGGGCAGGACTTATCTTTTATACTATAAATTATGTACCTAATATTTACAGTTACTTTCCAATCCATGACACCTTTATTACACTGTCCAACTCTGTCCCAAACCAATCCAGTGGTGCCAGCCTGGCACTAACATGGATGGCATGGAGAAGAAGAAGAAAGAAAAGACATACCATGCCCCAACTCCTCCAACTTAGCTTCAAGCCCCCTAATATAAACATTCCTAGAAATTCACTTTTCTACCTTCTAACAATCCAATTTACACTCGACTTATTTTTTGTGAATTGTAATTCTTCCTGCAACGTTGGCAAATTTCTCCAGGGACTTAAGTGCAGTCCCCAGGAGCCCTGGGCAGCCCAGCAGGGTCTCTGAGCCCCGTGGCAGGGGGGCCTGCAGCATCCAGGGGAGCAGCCTGGGCTCTCACCGCTGGCGGAACTCCTGGAAGACGATCCTGTTGGGGAATCCCTGCCGGCAGATCCGGATCCCCTCCAGGACACCATTGCAGCGCAGCTGCTCCAGCACCAAATGGGCATCCAGTTTGCCAGACTGAAAAGGGAACAGAAGGTGTTTTCAGCACAAATGTACCAAAATGTTACATCCATATATCTGTGTTTGAAGACAGCATTCAGCTTTGCCATGAGCTCAACAGGAGTAACGTGCCGGAATGGGAAAACCAAGCATCTGAAATTTACCCTTTTTTCATGGTTTGGGATGATGCAGCGGACAAAGTTGGGGTTGGTGTTCCTTAGGGTGGTCATCAGTTTGGTCAGCTGCTCCTTGTAGAGCTGTCCCACTGTTCGGAACATGCCCTTCTTGGTTTTGGAAGCACTGGGGAGGGATGAGCTCTCACTCATCTTGGCCATTTGGTCCAGCCCAACTATACGGTCCACTGAAATAGAAAAGAAAGAATGGAACAGTTTATATAAACTGTCCTTGCCTCACATCACTCCCATCACTGGCATTGTGACACTGCAGCTTGCTGAAGAGCACAGGTATATTTTATATGCAATAGAAGCATTCTGACAAATGTACTAGGAGCCCTTCTGGATGAATAGTCTACATCTGTCAAAGGTGAAAATGTGGATTTTGTTAAGTAGGGACAGAATGGAGCAAATGAATATCCAGAATATATTTTACTATGTCAATGAATTAAATAGAACTCCACAGATCTTATATGAGAGGCTTCATCAAACCTAACAATAACCTGTCTTAAATGAGGTCTATAATTCTACATATTCAGCAACATTTTAACAGTGTAATGAATAATTTTTATTCTGTTGCTGAATAATATTGAGGAATTTTTTTGATAGTGCTTGAAACTCTCTAATGAAGTTTTTAATTAATGACATCTTTAGAACACATTATTCTTAATGTCTTAGTTCAGTGTCTTCTATGCTTATCACATTCACACTTGTGTGCTGCCAGCAAGGGATGGCTGTCAAAAAGTTCTGGTAGGAGTTTCTCCCTTTAAACCCCATGACTGATTTAGAGTGGTGATTCCTACCATCCTTCCAAAGGTCTGCCACAAATTTGTCTGAAGACTGGTTCAGCAGAGAGGTCACATTGTCGTTCAGTGGGTCCATGTTCTTTGTCAGCCACGCAGTTGCATTGTAGGTAACCTGCAGGGAACAGTGAGAGCTACATCAAAAATTGGTTCTTGGTAAGAAATCTGGAGTGACCAAGAACACAGGGCATTGTATTAACACAATATCAGACAAATAATGTGCAAAGGTTTCTAGTGTTGAGAGCTGAGTACTTATTCTCACATGTACTAATGTCTTTAAAAAGTCTGCTTGCTAGAAAAGAATCCAAATTACTTGGATTTTCAATGACCTCGGTGATGGTAATTTTTGTTTTCTTGTGAGCTTAGCACAGCTATGATTTTCAAATCTTATTTCATATGTTGTGTAATTAAAGCACTTAATAAGCACATTTTGTAATTAAAGCCATGTCTCATCAGTGCAGGTACCAGAATGTTTCTCTTTGATCCTTTGGGTATCAAAGAATTGAAGTTCCCTAAGTCAAAATAGCTCAATCTGTCCAGTACCTTTCCTGCATAGTGCATTATACAGAACTCTGTTTTGTCCTTGAGTTGCTTGGGCTTCTGGAATTTGGGATGGTTGCCTTGTTCTGTCATTAGCTTCTCCACAAAGGACGTGTCAGTAGCCTTGGGGAACCAGCACTCTTCATCCAGCAGAGCCAGGACACCAGGAGGGTTGGTCTGCAATGGGAGCAGGAATGGATCAGAGCCAGCACAACCAGAGGCAAAGACAGAGCACCATCTCCTTCACCCCTGAGCTTACAGTGAAACACTCATCTTAGAAAATTAGCATTTTAGTTACCTTGCTGAAAAGAATTAAAAGTTAGAAGGGAGCAGTTATCTGAAACTTAAATAATTGATTGTCTGTCATTTCATGTTTGTTCAGCTTCCCTTACAATGGGAAAAGATGAAAGCAGTGAGCAGATCCAAAGGAACACAGACAATGCACCAGAAACCCATTCTTTGAGAAACTGGACTGTCCCCAGAAATCATTTGTATTGTCACTGATAGAAAAGGTCAAGAGTTCAGGGTGAGGAAGACTCACCTTACTTCCTCCTTTTGAGGCCCCTCCCCATGAAAACGACCCCAGACTTAATTTAAGAAGTCAATCAATGCTTAATACCTATTCAAGCTAATTACCACAGGAAGGTGGGGTGGGAGGGGCTGTTATTGTGAATATGTATTTGTTTGAATCCTTTGCCAATAAACAGACTCTGTGATCACCTGGGATTTTGCAGTGTGTATTAGAGGATTACCTCACCCTGCTTCCCAGGACTGAATAAACACAAATTTTCTAACTTTAAATTGTTAGAGAGTCTTTTGTCTGTCACAGTTGAGTATCAGTATTAGACCAATACTCTTATTTTGGTAAATCAACAGATCCTTTCAGGACATAAAGGATCTCTTGCACTGACACACAGCTGATAGAGAGAGAGAATCTTACTGGTCTCTCGATCAGCTCGATGCAAGGCTGCAGGTCAAGGCCAAAGTCAATGAAATTCCACTCAATGCCCTCTCGCTGGTACTCCTCTTGCTCCAGTATAAACATTGTGTGGTTGAAAAGCTGCTGAAGTTTCTCATTAGTGTAGTTGATGCACAGCTGCTCGAAGGAATTGATCTGTGAAGAGGAAAGAAGAGAATTCATAACATTAGAAAGAGACCTTCAAGAGTGAACTTAAATTATGACATGGTATTTGCTATTTTGTGTTTCTTTTTGCATATTAAAATAATTAAAATTTAAGGATCTGTATGAGTTTAATCAGCTTGTGTCCCACAGCACATACCTCAAAAATCTCAAATCCAGCAATGTCAAGGATCCCCAAGAAAGAAGCTCCTTGTCTCTTTGTTTTATCAAGAGCTTTGTTCACCCGAGCCAGGATCCAGCGGAACAGACGCTCAAACTTGGCCTTGGCCAAAGCTTCTATGGCAAAGTCTGCCTGCAAAAGGGAAGAGAGATGGTGAGAGAAAGGAGAAACCCTCTTCACTGTGGAAATGAGACAGAAATCAGGCTTCTCCCTTTAGACAAGATGTAAGGAGGAATAGAAATAGGAAAAGGGAGAATTGGAGTGTGTGTGGTACCTGCTCCTTGGTCTGAGCTTTCTGGACAACATCTCGTCCAACCTTGATCCTTGGAGTCAGAATAGATCTGGTGAAATCTGTCACATTAATCCCCATCAGGTGGCACACTTTTTGTGCAGCTAGAATAAAAAAGTGAGATTTTATTTCAGACTGAATTGCCTCTTAGCTGGTCAGTAAGTGTGAATATAGAGTAGTTCAGCAGGTATGCAGAATTATTTATCTTCCATAAAAGCTCCTCTATTGTACTACAAGAAATGACACTTGCCATAAAAGTAACATTTGTGATCCAAGCAACAAATTCACCATTCATCAATTTATGGATTCAAGATTACTAGAAAAGATCATGATAATTGAGCTGATTTTAAGCATGGTTTATATTTTAAAGCCTGAGAGCTACAGATAATAACAATTAAATAAAAAATGTTGATAGAGTTTATTCAGCTGCTGTTTTATTAATTCCTTAATGTTAACTAAATTTTGGAGTGGAAAATCATACCAGTGTCGTCTGGCATAGAAGCTTGATCAGTGTTTCTCTCCTTCTTGAAGACAATGTTACCCAGTTGTAGGACAGATGAAACAACCCTCAGTATAGCTGTAACAGAAGCAGGTGATATAAATGAGCAACAGAACAGCCACATTTTGAAAACTCTGTTCTCTGCAATAACATCCCATTGCCTGTGATTGTCTGTGCCAGTAGCATCTTTCCTGCTCAGTCACTCAAGAGTATTTCTGACTTTAAAATAAAAAATGTCTCTGAATTACCAGCAGCTTCAAAAATGTGTGGCACTTCTGAATGTCCAGTTATTCAGGGACATGTGGGTATTGAGCTGTGCAACTAAAATCTAATGTATACAGATCTTTAAAGGATTAGTGTCAAAATACAGAAAAGGTACTTATTAATGTTTGATTACTAAAATATACATAAATGTCATGCCACCTAATCTCAGGTAGTAAAATTTACTGATCTATCACAGACGAGGTTGTATCAATCTGGGGAGTTCTATTTGTTTATCTGTAAATTTATCTAATTTACACAGATGTAAAAGAATACTGTCCTGATGGGCTTCTGTTTCAGAGCATGAAATCAGAGGGGGTCAGGCAGTAAAATCATGATTGCTGCAGTGGAGAATGCTGGCAGGGGAGCAGAGCAGTGCCACCACCCAGACTGAGCAGAGCTGGGCTTTGCTCAGCATCCCCTGGGCACTGGGGCAGGGGAGGGATGTGCTCCTGCTTCTGCAGCTGCTCCAGGCAATGGGAGGACGCTGCTTTTGCCACCAGGTGTCACTTGGGACGTGGCAATTTGCATCCCACACTCCCAGCAGCACTGAGAGGTGAAAGCTAGGCAGGTGGGTGGTGTCAGCTGTCGTTTCATGCTCTTTGTTTTTATTTCTCTCTTCTCTGGATCAGTGAGTACTTATGAGCTATTTGAGCCTGTTCCATTTCTTTCAAAATAAATCAGATTATTTTGCAAATTTTTCATGCTAGTTGTTGGAAAGTTCTGAAAAAATGGCTTTAAATGGTCATTGCTGTTGATAGAGCTGGCTTAGACTCAGTCTCTTTTTGGATATGTAGAGGGTTCCAATGAGAAATATTCCCTTTCATAAACACAAATTAGCTTTGCAAAGTGATTATTCTGGACAGAATTAACCTCTGCATTTGCATCTCTATGTAATGTCACTGGCAGATGTGTGTCAAATACAGCCTTTGTAACAATTCTCACATGTCTGTTCCTCATCAGTAAAGCCCATAATTTTCATGGCTTCCAAGGTCTCCTGGAACATTTCATCATCTTGTTGAGAAGGAATGGGCACGTAGCCACTAGACAGAAAGGTGTAATTGTTGAAGCCTTCCAGCAGCAAGTCATCTAAAAAGAAGAGGAAAAGCTTCATTTAAGTGCATCTTCTTAATGCTCATGGATTCCCCTAAGGAACAACAGAAAACCCCCCAACATTATCACCAGAGGAAGATTCTGCTCTTATGAGAAGTTCAGGGTTTTGTCAAATATTTTCAATATAACTATTTAGCAAGCTTGATGGCATTAAGTTTCTAGTTTTCACTAGTGATTGGGGAACATCTCTGCACTTTGGGACAATCTTGTGTCCCATGGACTCAAATCTGAGCCATTCTTCCCAAAATTCTTCTATTTAGTGCCATATGTAACCAACTCAGAATTATGCCTCTCCCTATGGGGATTCATAGCCCATAATAAGAATGGAACAAGATAACAATCAAAGGGGCCAAACTAACAGACTATTCAACCCTATTCTATGGCCAAGAACAGATATTTAGATAAGGAACATAAAAGCCAGGGGAAATCCAGAGTCACCCCTTGCTTTATACATTCTTTAGCAAGGAATAATTTAGGGAAATATGTCATATTTGAACCACGATGTTCCAGCACATCTGAAGCTGTGGCTTTCACATGTAATAATGTGCTGTGGCAAAGACATTCTCTTGATTTATTTTAAAAACAATGAGTTGATATTCTTGTTGGAATCCCCAATTTCTTTTGTGTAAAGCAATCATTAACCCTTCCCAATTTATCTTCTTGATATTATTCAAGATGGGATCTGAGTAGGTCTACATCTCCTGTAAATTAAAATATCCTGGAAACTGCAAACAACCTGCCTCAAACATGAATTGATGCTTTCTTATAATTCACTTGAGAAAACTTTTTCTATAGCTAAAATACACAGCTATTTCTATGGCTGTTTATTTAGTAAGGATTGAATGACATGTAATTACAGAAATTAAGATAGATACTTAGGCAAGCCATTGCTCAGACTAGTCAAAGAGATGAGAAAATCATTAGTAAGGAACTTACTTCTCATTTGTTCAGAAGCTCCAGCAATCAAATAGTAAAAGATGTGAAACGTTCTTTCATCTTTAGCCTGACGAATTGCACGGGATTTTTCAAGCAAATCTGTTTGTAAAGTGTGTTAAAAAAAATTAATAACATGATTCAGTCCTTTTTTAATTGTGCCATCAGTCTCAGAACCATCAACAGCGTTGTCGAAATATTTGCCATGAACTTGTCTAACATGAATGTAAGTCTAATTCTGTGGCAGGAGCTCTGGTATTGGTAAAATCCTTACCACAATAAACAGATCAATTTCCTGCTTATGCTGTTAATCATGGCAGTAAGCACAACAGAGCTAAATTATTCTAAAATCCAAGATATAAAACCAATAGTCACAATATAACTCATACCACTTTGAAAATGTAGCACCAATATAATTCTTTCAACATACAGTGAGGCTGCTAGAAAATAAGAGTTCTTGAGGTGAGTATTGTAGGTAAAAAAGCAATAAAATAATGTTTTATTTTGTGACCATTTTTGTGACTATAAGCTAATAAAAATGAACTTATCAATAGTGTAAGTATTTCAATACCAGTCAGTGATTCACTCTTTAAAAGCTAAAGTGCTGTAGATAAAACTTCAGTTAAGACCAAAAATGTTAAAACTGGATTTTTTGCTAAAGATCAGTTGTCAAAATAAGATCAGAATGATAAAGTGTTCATTGCTTGATGCTACACTCAAGGGATAAGGTACTTTATAGCTGCATCATTCTTTCTCATTTATTGGAGCAAGAAGCTCCTTCTGTATGCAAAGATGAGCAGTGCAACACTGAGGAAACCACCTGCATATTAAAATGTTCATTAAAACATACCAGCTCCTAAACACAGCCAAGGGAACAGGTAACATATTGACAAGCAAGGTCAGACTGAGCTGAATTTCTCTGAAAACACACATGAAGGTTATTGATACACAGCTCACTGCTCTGGGGGTGGAATTTGGCACAGTCAGTATTTAGCATCCAGGCAAGACAAATCCTCAGGGTATGAAAAGGTGCCTTGGTATGGGCTAGCCAGTGTGTGAAGCTGCATTTGGGGAACAGCTCCCTTTTCTGTGGCAAAGAGAAAACAGCCAAAAACTAAACCTGAGAGCAAGGCAGAGCTGGGATCAGCACAAACTGATACCACTGCCCTGCCTCCTTGTTTCTAGCAGCCTCAGCAATGTTTGCCTTTCCCAGGCATGCAGTGAGCTGGTTCCTGCCCCCTCCTCTCAGCCAGTGCAGGTCCCTGCAAAGGATACAGGTCTCAATGTTGGCTCCCACGATGTAGCCCGTCACGTCGAAGTTGATGCGGATGAATTTGCCCTGGGAATGAAAAGAAGATCTAAACTGAGCTGTTCTTTCAGTTATGCCAGGTTTAGCCAGTGTTTCATAAGGTGTGTACATCACCCTCCCAAGAATAACGTGCCTGGCTCCCTCCTGCTGGGATAATCTGAAGAGCTGAAAGGAATTTCCTTGAATTTCTCTGAATTTCTCTGAATTTCTCTGATATCCCCCTGTACAGATTCCCCCTCACATTTTGTTCAGGCACTTAGAGGATAAGAGTTCTCCCTACTGGACTAGGCTTTGGAAGAGAGGGTAGGATAATATCTTTGTTCTATTTCCACAGGGTCAGTGAGGAAACAGGGTTGGATCTGTGAAACTCTTTGCTAAAGCTGACCCACATGGATCCCTGAACTTTGCAGGGAGGGAGCAGAGGAGGGTCTGCAGGGCAAACAGACACCTGCCAGCACTCCCAGAAAGAGATGTCATCAGACAGCAACAGCTCTCAGCTCACAGCATTCTAACTCCAATCTGTATAAGTGATTTTTTCTTTTTTCTCCATTTTTTTCTCCATTTTTTCTCCATTTTTTCTCCATTTTTCTCCATTTTCAATTCAATATCTTAACCATGACATGAGTCACACCTTATGAGATACATACCCAACAATGGTGCAAAGAAAATGGAAGTAGAGGTTTGGTTTGCAAATATTCTGAAGGTGGGAATGTACAGTGACTCCAAAGGTTCACACCCAGACTGCTAAACTGGGAGAGACAACGTTACTGCCAGGTGTGAGCCTGATCTTTATTCTTCTATCAGCCAAATTCCTGTTTCAGAGGGGAACTCTGAACTGTTTCTAGGGGAGCAGTTTTAGGGCTCTCTTTAGACACTGATGGGGGCCCCTGTCTGCACACTGGGTTTTAAAGGTGTTTTACCTCCCCCCAGCACAGAGCAAACTGCATTTCTCCTACTTACGAATCTGGAGGAGTTGTCATTCTTCACAGTTTTGGCATTTCCAAAAGCTTCAAGAATAGGGTTTGCCTGGAGAAGCTGCTTTTCCAGCTCACCCTAAAATTCATTCAGAACCAGTTAACACTAAACTTCATAAATACTTAGCTGAAACTAACACTCGTACACAGGAAAGGTGAAATCTAATTTAAGTCTGTGATTTTTTTTTTTTTTTCTGAATACTGCATTTCATGTGGATTTTTTTTCATTCTCTATTAATCTTTCTGTTTTTCTCTTTGTGCAGTTGACTGCTGCCCTGTATACATGACCCTTTTCCAGCCTTGTTGCCTGTGACAGATCAGACTCTATTCATCTGTTTGGCATCATGACTGGCCTTCCTTAAAAAAAAAAAGGGTCATTCAATGTCAATTATTTTTTCCAGTTTAATATAATTTTTAAAAGGGATCTTCTTAAAGGAACCTCATGTCTTTTCCCAGTTAGTTTATTGAGACCCTTTGCTAGCAAATGACAATGTAATTAGAATAACTTGCTGAGAATAATTTTAATGTAATGCAGCACAAAGCTACAAAGCAGATTTCATCAAGTCTATTAATAATGATCCATGCAAGGCTACATAGGTTAAATATGAAATTGCATTGATTTATTCCAAACTAGGATAATGAATTCTCATGCAAACACACAAACTTCCTATTATATTGTTAATTGTGATTGGGGGTAATTGCTAAGGAAACAAATCATGCAATGAAACAAGCATGCATTTAATTCTATATATTTACCTAATCCTATTTCTAAGCAAATCAATGAAGTTGAAAAAATACTTTGCATATGTATACAGCTTTTCAGAGCTTTTCATTCAACTTTTTCCTATGACATAATTTACATTTGTCACATTATTCTTTGAGTGCTACTCTGTAGTAATATACATTATTTCAAATAACTCACCCTGAAAAGGAAAAAGTCCTTGGTAGTTAATAAATATAATTTAAATAATTTTAATTAGAAATCAAGGCAATATTTTGTTTGAATCTAGGAAATAATCTGGAAAATGAAAGCACTTCCCAATTAGGCTGCAAATCTGGTAACCTTTTTCTAAATGTCACTCCTGAATGCCTTGTAGCTTCTGTGTCAATGGTGAGAGTTACCTCAAAAATACCATTAAGCAGCTTGCTACCCAAGAGCTGGAGGAGGAGGGAAGAAAGATTTCCTAACAAGTTTATACTGGAACCCCAGAATAAGAAATTCCTGGAAATCCCTGAAGGTTCTCTGTCCTGGGCAGCTGTGTCCAGCTGCACTCTGTAGATTTAAAAACTCCAGTATGATCAGGGTGTTACTGCAGTCAGATAGTGACATCTAAAATCTAAACTAGAGCCTTGTCTGTTAAAATGAGACAGACACCACCTGCTTGTCCTGAGAACTGAACTGTGCCATAAACCTGGGGATAAAACTTTGGCTCCAGGTCCACCAAACTCCACAGAGGTGCCCTTGCCAACCACAAAATAATTTTATTTTGCAGAGAGGTTGTTGAAGGAAGCACTAAATTAACTAAGGGGCAATGCTGTCACAGCTGAAGCCTGACAGGCAGCAGTCAGAATGGGGCAAAAAAAGACTGCATGAATTAAATAGATCCCACTTTCCTGGCACAGAAACACCAAGGATGTGCCACCAAAGCTGCCTGTAGTCCCAAAGATCACTGTGGTATGGACACAGAGAGGAGGGCCTGTAACACACCTGCAGACAGGTGTGCAGTGGGAATTGCTCTGGTACAGTCACAGCAGCAAGCTGAGAACATGCTAACTCTTGTGGGGGTGAACAATTCTCAACAGCTACAAGGAAATGTGAAATTCCAAGCAAGAACAAATGGAAAGCATGCAGCCAAACAAATCAAACATTGTGAGGTTTAGGAATTATTTCACAACAGTCCTAAAAAGTTCAACCTGAAGCACAGAAAGCGTTTGGGTATTTCATTCAGAAACCACATTGTTTAATTTCAGGAGTGGCTCTCCATTTAATTCAAACTATGGCAATTTGAACACACACAGAGATATAGAAGAGGGTGATTTTTGAAAGAGGACCCTACCTGTGTCAGACCTCATTCTTTACCATGGAGCCTGACACAGTTAGGGTTGATTTGTGAGAGCATTTGGTGCTATTGTTGCTTTTTATCATATCATACAACATATTTCAACAAAATCTCTCTTAAATTTTTGGGGTGCAACAATAGCATGCAGATCTACACTCAGTGCCTCAAACACACATCAAACAGTCTAAGTTACTCACGTAGGCAAAAGATGGACCTTGCTGTGTTGAATAACATGGTATAAAACAAGTGTCAGTATAATTTCCATTAGACAGACATTTTTATTGTTTTTCCTGTATTTAAATAACCAGTACAGAGTTTCCATGCAAATAAACCAGGAATACAGATATGAACAATCTATTGCAGACATACCAAGGGTAGAAATACCATCAACATACATAGAGCATTTTAACTGAAGGAAAGAAAAAAAACCTGAAGTAAAGAGATGGGATTTGGATCCAGTCCCAGGTTAGTCTCTCAGGACCAGACAAAGGCAAATATTTTTATGATAAATCCCTAGATCTTCTTTGGTGCATTTTGTTAATCATTATATTTTAATGACAGAAATTGCAGCGTAAATATTCCTAATTACTGAATTACTATTTGTCAGCATGATATAGAACAAATTAGACTTTTTCTCAGCTCTTCTGATGGATATTTGCCTTCAGGTCTGTCTCAGGGCAAATTTGGTCCTGAGACTCACATAATTCCCCAGAGGAGTCAGCTGTCATACTGTTAGGGATGGCCTTGGCACCCCAAGTTCATTTCCCTCAGCTACTGAGCAGGGACTCAATAGGAAGAAATTACTTTTTTTTGCATAAACATTAAATATTAAACATTAGTCTTGGACTGTTTCCTGTCAGCTCTTCCTGAAGGAACAAAGCACTTAGAAGAAGTTGTGCCTTTCAAAATTGTAACCTCTGACAGGGCAGTAAAAAAAAAAAACAACAAAATTTTATACTGGGACTGTTTGCTAGTTGTTAAGAAAACTTACTAACAAATCCAATCAAAACTCTGGAAGTTTAGGTGCTGGTATACATTTTTGTGATGCAGTTGGACAATGTGTTAGTTCCAGGCTTTCCCAAACTTCCCAGTTCCAGAGGCCAAGGGTAAAACCAGGACTCGAGCCCTTCCAGGCTTCATGCTGGGATATAAATAGGTGCTATGCCTATGGAAAGCTGGGAATATTTCTGTTCTCCCTAAGTACATTCTGATTTGATGCCTAAGATGGTGTCAAACAATTTTTTTGTTCCATAAACACAGAGCTGTGCTGTAATTGTGTACTCCTAATATGCCAGCTGTGTGACAAGCCCCAGTGCCCCAGCACAGCCTGGGGACGTGGCAGAGCTCACTTACAGTGACACTGGTGTCCTTCTTGCCCTTGTGGGATGAAGCAACAACAGCCAGGTACTGAATGACCTTTTTGGTGTTTTCTGTCTTGCCAGCACCAGATTCACCTCTGAAGGAAAAGAAAACAACACAAAAAGAGGTGGGTAAAGAGTGGAGCCCTTCTGCCATGTAGATGTACATTAGTGCATAAAAACAGGGCTGGAAACTGCCCAGCCCAGCTCTTCTTTACCCCAGAAGCCCCTCCCAAATCCACCTGGTTCAGCCTGCAGAGAATGTGTTATCAGAGTTATATCTCTGCCCTGGCTGTGTTTTGAGTGGACATTGGGCCATTTAAGGGAATTCTGAAACATGATGCATTTTTGAACAGCAGTTCCTCTTGCTTTGGCAGCATCTGAACACTTGAGAGAAGTGGAGTTGGCAGGGAGTCTGCTTATGTTTTAAGGTCAAAAAATACAACATTAACTATGATGTGATACAGCAGTAAAAGAAAACATCAGCAGTAATACAATGGTTCTCTCTTCTGAAACTCTGGCATTAAAGTAGAATAACAGCTTGATCCTGCCTCATCTGAGCTCTGTGTTCAGCTGCTCCCTGAATTCAGTGGGAGCAGGAATGGAAGAGCCTGAGGTGCCCCTGCTCCCTCAGGACACGGTGGGGAGATGTGTGACCAGCACAGCTGGCATCCAGCCCTGCCCCATGCACTGTCCCCTGGGAACCAGAGAGGCAGTGCTGACTTCTTCTGTCTTGGAAGACTTCCAGGTTAAGTTTATTTACAACTCTTAAACCCTCTCTTAAAGTGAAAGAGGGGTTTTCAAGGTACAGATTGACACAGTCTTTTCTCAATAGAAATTTCCAGCCAGTTTTCCTCTCTGATTGTTACATCATCTCATGTCTTTCAGATACCTCTGGCTCTGAATTTTATGGACAAAAATGCTTTCATACTGTCCTGCTCAGCAGTCAAAAATGGTGGTAAAGTGGGTGTGGGTGTAACAAATGAGTTCTTTCAATTGAGCTGGTGCTGTGAGGAGAGAAACCATCTAAATTGGACCTTTTTTTCCTTTGGATCTATAATATAATGGATTTTTTTAAAAATAAAAGAACAAACAATACATTCAAAAAGCCCAGAGATATTTATCAGCTCTTTTGAGTCTGAAACTGCTTAGCTGAATCCACTGCAGTTCTGCTTCTTTTCCTAATTAGGAAATACAGGAGTTAATTTTCCCAACTAAAGGAGCAGTGATAAATGGACATAAAAATAAGGAGAAATGCTGGACAGAACTTTCAATACAGAATGACATTGATATGAACCTTAGGAAACCAGAAACAATTCCTGCCTGAGGTATGACATGATAAGAGGTGTTTCTTCTGGCTTTTAGAGTTTGAACCACAAATAATTGAGATTAATAGATTCCTTTTCACAGGACCTGGGTTAATTTGCACAGTTTGAAGATTGGATTCATCTCTGTCTGGGCTTCAGTGTTAAAATAATTCTATGTTTTATTGATAAAAATTAAGTGTCCTGGGAACAATTCCAAACCAAGCACACCAATTTGAAGACACATGCCTAGAAACTTTTCAAATAAATCTACCTTACAGCTTTGTTTCTTTGGAAAAAAAAACCCAACCAAAACAGCTTTCTTCAAACAAACCCTGGGCTTTGAACTATTCCATTTTATTAAGGGTTATTTGTAGTTCATCACATCATGATTGCATTTCCTGTCTCCCAGGGCAGCAGTGCCCATCTTTTGGCTTTTCCCTGAATCCCTGTGAGTATTACCATATATGGCATCCTTTTACTTGTAATTATCCCATCATACTGTAATGCTCCTTAACTCTTTGCTTCTGCACAGGCTGAGGGCTTTCCTGTTTTCTGCAGACAGATTTTGGGGCTATAACTTATTTTGAAATAAACAGTAAAAAAGTTCCTCAACATGAAATAGAAAACACATAGAACCTCAACTGCTTTAGGTTAATTAGGAAAAAAGTCTCCAAGGTCAAGAAGTAATGAAGAATAATGTCTCTAGCTGATGAATACATCTGATTTTCAACATTTCACATTTACCACCTGTGCTGTTCTTTGCACCCAGCTCAGATGCAATGCAAAAAAACAGATCAAAAGCAAGTCCCACAGCACAGCTCTGAGTTCTTTAGCTACTTCCTAGGCAAGTTTTCCTCCTCAGAAACTCTCTGGCTTCCCCAGAGCAGAGAGCTCCACTGTGCTAACAGGCTTGCTCTGTTAAAAACACCACTCTCACATCGTGGGGTATAATTTAAACTTTTCCTTCCCTCGTTGCTTGCCAGGCATTGTTTTAGGACCTCAGCACAGGATTTAAAGTCCATAAACTCACATATATAATGCTCAGCTCAGTTTTTGTGCCTCTTGAGCTACAAAATCCTCCATGATGCCATTACCTTCACCTTAAATGGAAATTATCCCAGCGAGAATAGGTTTGCAAAGAACCAGGTGACTGTTGGGCTTGAGCCTGTGGTGTAACTAGGACTCTTGTATTATAATATATAAATAAAAATATATAAATAAAAATAAATAAATAAATAAATAAATAAATAAATAAATATCTAAATATAAATATATAAATAAAAATATATAAATAAAAAATATAAATAAAAATATATAAATATAATTTGAGAACAACTGAGAAAAATTAGTTTTAAAAGTGTATTTTCTTTAGTTGTTGTTGAAAATTTGAAAGCTCTCCATGTTAGTATTATGATATGAGACTTAGCTTAATTCCACTTTTGGAAACATCAGAAAAGCAACAGCAGAATTTATTTCCAGCATTTGTTTCAGGAAGCAATGGAGCAGAAGAATTGCCTGTTCACACATCCCTTAATCCAGGGCTGGCACTGTGGGGAGCCCCTGTGCTTGAAATCCCATCAGGGCTTGGCAGCCTTTGTCCTTTGTTTTTATTGAAGCTATTCATACTGAATGTGTGTTTTAAATGCCAGACAGGTCATGAAAAAGTACTTGATTATAGCTACAGGTGTTCCACAAGTACTTGCTTCCATGGACTTCACAGTACCCCAAACACTCAGAACTTTGATCAGATTTTCTCATTCATTTAAGGTAGCTTTTATATTTTTTTTTTTAACTGAAACTTGTGCACAGCTCTCTAAGCCACATTTGCTCTCTAGAAAATACTCCAGCCATTCTTTTCAGGAAGTGGCTAAAATATGATAACCCCAAGATCAGACATGTTTATGAAGAAATTGTTGAATTGTTGAAAATGTGGTTAGCTATGCAAATAAGCACTTGTGGAATTTTTAGTAAAAAATTTTGAAAACTCCAGGAGAATCCACTTGTATCTTTAGAAATCAAACAAGAGGCCAGAAGTCTCCTTTGAGGGCTTGTGCCTGTACTAACATTGGAGGAAGCTTGGAAAGCAATGAGTCTGACTATGTGTTGTATATGTATTATATAGATTATGCTACGTTGTGTTGTGTTACAATAATGCAAATTCAGATATATCAGTGAACACAGCCATGGGATAAAGTTCTTTGTGCTGTAAATGTGCATGACAAGAGGCTGGATTTTGAGGCTGGCTGTAAAGTGCCAGGGAGCAACAGGCAGGGAATGGCACCAGGGGATGTTCAGTGATGCCACCATGGGAAAGAGACAGCAGCAAAAGGATGTTTGTGCACAGAGGAGGCAAAAGGCAGTGGGAGTGCAGTTATTAATGAAATGTAGAGAAAACAATGAAACCTGGAAAGACAGGGAGTTCTGAGGAAGCACTAGAACCCATGAGCATTGAAGACAGATTTTAACACACCATGGTTAATCACACAAAGGGTGGGGATTGGAAAAGAAGGCAAACTAAACCACATGAGGGCAGGTTTAATGAGCTGGGGGTGAAGTCCTGAGAATGGGTGTATTTACAGTCAGAAACACAGAATCAGGCTCAGTTCTCAAATCATCCCCCTGCCTGTGTCCCAGGAGCATTTCAGGGTTCCACAGGAATCCTCACAGCTATTGTTTTGCAATTTAGGTACCAGCCCTTGGAAAGTTCAAGCCTGTAGCTATTTCAAGGAAAAAATCCTGATTGATCAATGCTATGAAGTCTTCAGTTATTGTTACATATTTTAGGCCAAAAGATAATTTCTTGCAATTTCTAACAATTCTATAAAATGCTGCAAATTGCTTCAACTTGACAGCTGCCAAGCTGAAAGCCAAGAGAACTTTCTTCTTCCTGCACAGCCAAAAATGGTCAACAAGAAAGTCAAACCAGTACTGGTTAAAGCTGTGGACGTTTGTTTTAGCTTGGCCAATCTCTTTGCTTTAGAAGATGTGTGAGGACTGTTTGAAGCTGTTTTGACATACAGCAATTACTGCAAACATCTTGGGGAATCACTGTGCTGTTCTCAACATGTTCTCAATTTCATTCTCTCTGCTTTATATATTACTGGATGGAAAATGCATTTAATTTTCTCCATTTTATGTATTATTGGTGTGAAACACTTTAGGTTTCCAGCAAGATGGTTGGGTAATTTCAATAAGTGGTAGCTGCAAGAAATGGATCCTTTAATGGATTTTCATGAACAAAAAGGCACAGATTTGCAAAAGAAACTCCTTTTCTTGAAAGTACCAATGTTCCAAAGTTAAAAGAAGATTTACTAGTGGAAAAATAAACTAAAGTACAGAAATAGAAGGAGAAAATGCATATTGTAAATTAGTCTTCATAACCATGACATGTTTCATCCTGGGAAGAATGTGATGGTCAATTTTTATTTCATTATCGCAGGAATTTTAGATTTCTTTTTTGGCATTAATGCATTTGGGGGCAGATTTTTGATTGGTATACTTACAAATTCTGAAATCTTGTTGTAACAGAGGGTAGAGCTATGACAGCCCTGGTGGTACCAGACACAGTATACAATTTTTATGAGGTGATAATTTTTTTCCAGTCAGCAGTGGCAGTCAAAAGTGATGTTATGGCTGGTGACCAGTAGCAGTGCTTTTTTGAGGGTAAATATATATTCAGTCAGTAGCAACATTTTCTCAGAAAACCTAAAGCTGACAGATTACAGCATCACTGCATGAACCTGCTACAAATAATCACATGAAGTGTGATTGGGAATGGAGTTCAAGCTTTCTGAGGGTGAGGAGAATGTGTCCATTCCATCAGAATTGGAATCAATTTTGAATAAAGATATTGTGACATTGAGATATGCTAAAATACATGAGTTTACTTACGTGCACAGGATAGACTGGTCTTCTCTATCTGTGAATAAAGAAAAATAATCCATTAATTAGGGAAAATGGCTTTTCTGACAGAAGTACTTATATTTATAAGGATTTACATTGAACAGCCTAGATGTCCTAAAACTTAGCTGAACATGATCAGTAAAAAGTACTGGGTTCACATCTTATTCAATTTACCCTTGAATTTAAATAACCTTCTCTAATGGAAATACTTTGTACAAAAAATGAACAAAAGGTTAAGAGGTCAAAAAATTTTTTTGTAAATTCCATTAGAGATGAACAGTAATGAGGACAGCAAAAAAGATCAGGCTCTCTGTAAGAAGATTATAACAGAATTTCAAACTTGAAACTCAAGTTTTTACTGTGCTTATGAACTATGGCCAGCAGCCCACTTGAAACAAAGTCTGGACAGATAAGGCATCAACAACGAAAATGGTTTAAGCTGGTCATGCAAAGCTTTGACTTTTGAAGGCAAAGCAGCTCAAATACCTGGATAAGTTAGCCTGGATTTCATTTCAGACTGAGACAAGTTTTATCAAGAGGACATTTCTTTCATTTCTTTGGGAGATCTTCCAAAGAGTAAGATAAACCAAGATACTTTAGATTATACAAGATCATGTCAACAAGTATGTAAATATTCTTCATGTTTTTTACTATGAACAGATCATCAAACACATTTTGGATCAAGATTTATAAAAAGGAGGAGCAAGTTTCCATTTCTGCTGTGTGAGGCATGTGAGAGGTTTCAGCACAGCAGAGTTGTGTAATGCTGCAGGAAGGGTTAGGATTGCATCCCATCTCCTGTCCCTGGAGCAGCCCTGATTATTCATTTGGAGTTGGGGTTTATCTCTCCCTTCAGAACCTTTACACAGATTTTTCTGCCAAAAGGCATGATGAGTATGTTTGCTGTGATCCATTCTAAAGTACAACTGTTTCCTTCACTTGTCAAACCCCAGTTTCCCACAGAGGTGTGGTATTTCCAGCCCTGGAACTATTTGGAAGAAGATGTAAAGAAGGCCCTGAGCAACCAGCCCCAGCACTGAAGTTTGCCCTTCTTTGACTGAGACTGTCAGTTTGCCTTTACAGACTGTAAAACAATCTCCTGACTTAGGAAAATCATTCCCAGGCAGGTCAAACACCTTTTTGAGAAGTGTGCTTAGTTCACACATCTGAGATGGAGGCAGATCCAGGCAGAGTCCAGTGCTTCTGCCTTGGCATTATTCATCCAAAGCAGAGCAGCCTTTGCTCAGAGGGTCAGACATGAACTTTTGCTGAGTGTGTGGGGTGATTGCAGCAGTACCTGTCTGCCTGCTCACCCCTATTGCTGACCCTGTATGCCATAAATACAATGAGATCATTTAAACCTATTTAAACCAATTTATTAAGCTTTCAAGCTGTAAGTGCTGCCTGACCCACAGCCAGCCTAGGAAAAGGTTCCATTAGAGGATTCTGCAATGGCTTGGATTGGTATTAAACAACTGTTTTACTCCCAGTAGCTCTAACATTAACTGCTTTTATTGATCACCACACAACAAATGGTGCCACTTAACTGCTTTGTTTGGTAAATTGGTACAAAATGACTCATTCCTCATTTTTATTGGAGGTATTTGTCAGCAACCAGCACTGCAGGACTCTTCCACAGAAACATTTGGGAGAGGAGAGCTGTGAGCCATGTTTGTTTTTCACTGTAGGATATCAGCTAAGCCTTCTTTTAAGTTAAAAAATTGAGAGCACAGAAGAAATTTTTCTAAAAATACATTGTTGTGTAAATAGAAACCATGGGCATATATTGATATTGCATCAGTAACCCATAAATACCATAAAGAAAATAAGAGTGACTCTGGATACTGAGCTGCCAGTGGAATTTCTGAGCTCAGGGAACATTAGAAAAAGCTGGTCTTCAAGGCAAGTATTTTCTCACTGCTCTTTGCTGCCCATTGCTGCCCTTGTTTCCTCCTCAGCAGGGGAACACTGCCAAAGGTGTCTCACCCAGCACAGGGCAGGGGGTGAGACCTGTGCAGGGGCAGCCTGGGGATGTGGAAGAGCAGAGGGAGGATGAGGAGGGTCAGAATTGGCACCAAATGCCCTCAGGGATGGGTTAATCCCAGGAGGAACCTCATGCTGGCAAACTGTGCTGTGCACACTCACAGAGGGAGAATCCCAAATGCTGTTCTGTGCTCTCCATCAGTTCTGACTGCAGCTCAAAGGGTGAAATTATCACAGCTCCAGTCCTACCCTGTTATGACCTGAGCTGCAGATACTGGTCTCATTTACTTTCCAAGGCTCTCCCATTTGATTAATCCTATTTCTGTTCTGGAATGTTTCATTCCATATAGAAAAGACTGTGCCCTACTTTGTGAGTCTGCAACTTTATGTGGTTAGATCTATCAGAAGAGAAAGAATTATATAAATAAACCCCCTTAAATATAATCCCTGGGACTTAAAAAGCAACAAAATAGGTCTCTAGATTCCAATAACTTTTTGGCTATTTTTTTAAAGAAAATTTCACCCTACCTGGAAGAGTATCATCCACCTCCTGTATGTCTATATTTGAAGTTTAAACAATTTAAAAAAAAATTTCTCCTCAGTTTATAATAGAGACCCACACTTACATTATAAACCTCAGCAGCTTTCCTAAACATGCAGCAGAGTTGGTTTTTTTTTTTTTCTTTCTGGAATCTGCTTACTTTTCTCACCAAACACCTCTAGTTTGCCTGTAAGAATTCTTACCCCTCTGCTCTTGATAGACCAGTTAGCTCTGCTTAATCACAAACAAAATCAGATGGTTTATCACAACGCAGCAGCAAGTTGGCAGCTTTACCATAAAAGGAAAAAAAACCAGAGTGAAACCAAGTTCCCCACTCACTTACTGCTTCTTTACATTTGTTAATGCCTGCACTGCCTAAAGGGGACATTTCTGCCCAGTGCTGCTGAGGACACAGTAAACAGATGGCTTCTCACAGCAGCCTCCTTTGCTAAGACCTTGGGAACTGTGCTTCCCTCTCATACCTCCAACTAACAACCAGGTTGTTTGTTTTTCCATTTTTAACTCGAGCTTGCATAAAAGTGGCTCCACAGAAAATAATCTCCTTCAATCTGCAGAAAGCTGTAATGTATCTTCTCCATGATGATTTACTGCCAGAAAACTTAATAAAGGCCTAACCAACTACACAAAAACTTGGTTACTGCTTCTACATAAGATGACTTTTCTCATTTGTGTTGTCTATCAAGTGCAGCAGTAATCATCTCTAGCTGTCTCTAAACACAGCCAGGAGGGTGTTCAGTGTGGGAACTCCTGGGGACACACACAAAAATGCTCTTGTAGAATTCTCAGTCTTTGGGAGTAAAGACAATTCAAGTTTATTCCCATTCTGGCTGGAAATGAGCATCCATGGCTGTGCCTGGGCAAATGATCAAACTGCATTAGTGACATGGTAATAATGAGCAGATCCAACCAGACACCCAGCACTCCTGGCTGAGCACGAGACAGCATGACTGTGATTTGAAAAAGGGTTTTAGGTGCTCACAACCACTTGGAACAAGTGGAAATTTTATCTTTGCCCAGCCAACATCTTTGATAATTCCTGTGTTCTGTGAGATGTCAGCTTTTCTACATATTTGGAAGAAAGTCTGGTTATCTGATTGCTGCTAGCTGTGGCTGTTTTTATCCAAACAGCTTTGCTGGGAGTTAAACATCAATACATGAAGCAGTGAGTCTCTGAAGCAGGGGAGGAATGCAGAGTGCACAGCTCATGTTTTCTGCTGGGTGTTTGTGCCAGCCCAGGGGAGGGTGAGGATGTGAAGGGCTGTGACTCCCAGCCATGAACCTGCAGCAGGACCAGGGATCTGCAGACACAGAGCTTGGCTCACCAAGAATAAATGATCCCTGAGATATCTGAACAAGCTGATTGCTCTGGGCCAAGTGGCCCTGGTCATGAAATGCCAGAATATAATTCCTCAGCCTCATGAATCCAAGACATATTTTACTTTGGCAAGCACAAACTATGAAAGTTTCCAGATAAGGAGCAGTACTGACTTTTCACAGAGAAGAAAAATTTAGTGCTGTGATCCATGTTTATGAGTAAGGACTTTTGTTTATAATCCATTTGGAAATCTGCTCACAGCCCCCTGAAGCTCTCTGTGCCTGTAAGTGTTGTGTGCTCACACAGAACTGTGGTGACACCCACTTTCACCACTCCAACGTGAACAGAATTTTGGCTGAATAACCAGAGTTATTTTGAGGGCTGGTTTAGTTTTATGCACAAAACACGAGTAGGTTTTTACAAACAAAAGCACAGCTTTAAAAGCAGCTGGGGCCCTCTTCAGAGATGGAGAAAGTCCAAGATGCCATGTGTGAGTGAAACGTGGGTGTCCTGGCTGGTGCTGGAGCTCTGGTGGCTCCACCAGAGCCAGCTGTGCGTGGGTGGGGTGGGAAGCAGTGAAAGAGCATCCCCTAAAAGCTTCAGCTGCTCACCTACTCCCTCCTTGCTCCTTCCCACCTGCTCTCCCCCTCCTCTCTGCTGCCAGCAAGAGCTGCAGATGGATAATGAGGAGGAACTCCCCAAAAGTTAGAAGGGCCAGGAGATCACTCTGAGCCCCAAAAGGAGTGAATTGATAAGAGCCTGCACACTTGCTGCCTCCTCCCTCCAGCAGCCAGCCAGAGGCACAGCTGAGCCCAGGCTGCTCTAAGGGCAGCTGATGGCCAGAGAGGGGAAACCAGCCCCAGGGACTTCCCACTGCTCAGGGGAATGTGCTGGGAAGGATCAGCCAGAGAGAGGAGGGGTGGGAGACATCCCTGTGCTGCTTGGACCAGGCTCATCTGTGCTGACACTGCTTTCACTTTAGAAAACTCATGTATTGTCAGGAAAAGACAATTCTGTTTCAGCATAGACTGCATTCTCTTTGTTTTTTTTTTTCTTTTTTCTTTCCTACAGATAGCTTATAGCCCTTTTCTATTTTTTCCCCCCACCTCATTTCTAGAGACAAGTACAGTCCCCTGCACAACTGCTGATGTTCTGCAGGATCTCCCTCAAGGCTTGCTGCTGAAATCAAGGATCAGAGGGAGGAATGGCTTCAGGGCCTGCCCAGAGCCCTGCACAGGGCTGGATGCAGAGCACAGGGCTCAGGAGGGAAGCTGGAGCACAGATATGTGTCTGTGGCTTAGTGGGGTGACCCTCTGCCAAATAAGTTTTTTATAACTATGGTTATATCACACAGTGTGTAGGAAGGTCTGTTTTCAGGATATTTTTGTTGCTTTATTGGTCCTCCTCTGCTGCACTGTAGCTCTGCCTTCTGGGATGCACTTAAATAAAGGAATTGAAATAGCTCCAGAAAAGAAATGTCATATAAGCCATAGGAAGGAAAAAAGTCCTAGTCCTGGGAAACCCTAAACTTTAGGGCCAAGCCTGTGAATCTTGCTGAGCCACAATTCTGTCAGTCAGAATTTCTTAGGGTCAGGGTCTTTATGAGGGCATATAAACTTCAAAATATTTTGTAGAGCTCCTGGTTTCCTGTAGCACCCAATGTTGATGTGAGAAGGCACCTGGTCATGCCCTATAATCTGGAGGTGTTGCAGCCTCCTACATCCCTCACTTCAGCTTTTCCATCCTAAATGATGGTTTTCCTTAGAACAAAACCCCCTCAGTCTGTCAGAAGTGACAGCAGGAGAAGAAGAGCACTGTGAATTTTGGGGGTTTGTTTGCACCCTTTGGGGCCAGCTGCTTTCCCACTGCTCATTGCCATCCCTGCTGGGAAACAGAGCATCTCAGCTCGGGGTTCAAGACATGGGGCTGGAGGGAAACTCAAAGCCCTGTTTGAGTCTGCTGTGCTGGGGGGAGAGAGCAGCAGTGCTGGCAGAGCCAGCAGGGCTCACAGCTAACTTTGGAACAGTCCCCACTGAGGAGAGGGAGCATTTTCCATGCCCGTATTTGCCAAAACTATTTGCGTGGCTTTGAAACCTTCCCACATGCCTCAGCACAGATGGGTGAAAGGATTGTTTTTCCTTTTTGAGTCACAGCCTCTGTGGACTGCTGTTCCTGCCAAAGAATTCCTCTGAAACTTCTAGAAAGGCAGTGCTGCCCTCTCTGAGAGCTCTTTGCTGGTAGGCTGCTTGCAGCAGCCCAGGAGGAGTCCCCAGATGTTTCTGCCCAGCCCATGAGGATCCCCAGATGTTTCTGCCCTGCCCAAGAGGAGTCCCCAGATGTTTCTGCCCTGCCCAGGAGGATCCCCAGATGTTTCTGCCCAGCCCAGGAGGATCCCCAGATGTTTCTGCCCAGCCCAAGAGGAGTCCCCAGATGTTTCTGCCCTGCCCAGGAGGATCCCCAGATGTTTCTGCCCTGCCCAGGAGGAGTCCCCAGATGTTTCTGCCCTGCCCATGAGGATCCCCAGATGTTTCTGCCCAGCCCAGGAGGATCCCCAGATGTTTCTGCCCAGCCCAGGAGGAGTCCCCAGATGTTTCTGCCCTGCCCATGAGGATCTTACCACACGTGGTAACAACTGCAATAATTAATATTTCTTTATATGTGTATTTTCTTATCAGAATATTATATAAATATCCTCTCAGGTAGGCATCAAATTTTGTAAACTGAATTCCTAGGCAAGAAGATTGGATTGATGTTTGAAGGTTTTTTTTTTTTTTTTTTAAAAAAGCTTCTATGAACACCATGTAACACTGATGATTGATGAGAGCTCTTAACTAAAATTGCTCAAGTTCCAAATAGATGCCTTGAGAGACCAACCATGCCTTCACTGCATGACTATTTCTGCAGGAAACTTAAGGAAAATTCTGGTTTGTTTAGAATTCAATAGAAAATTTATATTATTATATTATTATAAGAATTAATAATATTATAATATTATAATATCAATATAATGTTATAATAAATATTATATTGTATTATATTATATTATATTATATTATATTATATTATATTATATTACATTACATTACATTACATTATATTATATTATAATAACAATTATTAATAGAATTAATATAAAAATATATACATAAACAAGAATATTGGCTGCCAGCTGATAGGTGTTCATCCATGTTTTCTTGGTTTTGGGTGATTTGGTTTTTGTTTGTTTGTTTTGTAAATTTTTTTTTAAAGTTTTCCTTTATTTCTAAATATTCCAGGTATTTCTAGACCAGAAATAATAACACCATATGATAACAGATGAAGAGTTATATCTCACCATCGCTAAAAGTAAGAAATTTGCAAGGGTATTTAAATTAAAAAAGAAAATTTAAGCCCCCAAAATAAAAAACAACCAAACCACCCAAGCTATAAGATGATAACAGCAGGAGCATTGTGATATTTAAACTGACCTATGGGAAAAGAAAGAAATCATGGACCTGTGCTGTTTCTGACATAGGCAGAAGTGGTTTGTTTGGTTTTAAAAACACAAAAATGATGATTGATTTGATTTGTTGCTGTGTGTGAAGGAGCACAGCAGCACCCTCAGGCTGTCCCTGCTCCCCCAGGGCACTGGGGCTCTGGGCACTGGGATTTCCCTTTCCTGACCATAATAGGCAAGGGCCCAGCACAGCCCCAGCTCTTTATATGGCATTTTGTATGGCATTCTGCACCAGGGCCAGAGCCTGGCCAGCTGTGCCTGCTGCTCCAGTGGGGGACCCCAGGGTGTTCCCCTGCTCCCCTGGATGCCTCCAGACCCTCCAGGCAGGGGGCTCAGAGGCCTTGGTATAGTGCCCAAGACCCCTGTGGATTGGATTTTAGTCCTTGGAAAAAATTACCAACATTGCAGGAAGAATTACAAGTCACAAAAAATAAGTAGAGCATAAATTAGATAGTTAGAAGGTAGAAAAGTGGATTTTTAGAATTGTTTAGGATGAGAAGTTTAGGGCTAAGATGGAGGATTTGGGGTGTGGTGTGTCTTTTCCTTCTTCTTCTTCTCCATGCCATCCATCTTTGGGTCAGGGTGGCACCACTGGGTTGGTTTGGGAGGAAGCTGGACAGTGCAATAAAGGTGTCATGGATTGGAAAGTAACTGTAAACATTAGGTAGGTAATTTATAGTCTAAAAGAGAAGTCCTGCCCCAAGGGCAGGCAGTGTGGCCTGGATTGAACTGCCAGACAGATCTCTGTGGGTCAGGGAAAGAATTCCTTAGATAAGAAAGAACAAACAACCTTGGGAACCTCAGCAAAGGCTCCTGCCTCTCCTTCAGTGCTCGAGCTGGGAAAGCCTGAACTCTAAAGCAGCCAAATGTCCTGCAGTGGGTGACCCAGAGCCAAGGACACCCCACAGCTGGGCTGCTCTGGGCACCCACAGCCCAAAACCAGCCAGCCCAAAGCCCTGGCACCCCAGCAGCCCAGGCTGGGTCCCTCGGGGTGGAAGGATGTTCATTGACACCATGGGACACCAGGGGGAAATGTCCTGCTCAGGTCAAAATGAATTTTGCTGTTTTCAGGATAACGCCCTTGAAAAGTGAATTTTACCCTCGAGTGGCCACCAAGGCCCTTATGGAAAGGACAGCAAGATATTTTTTAATAGTACAAATAGATCTACTGTACACACTCAACTAATCACTCAAGTAAAAAATTAGGAGAGGAAATCGAGGAAATTATTTCAGCCTCCCTTCCCCACATTTTCAGGCATTTCCTGACTTGCCACATGCAGGGCTGTTTGCACACCCAGGCACACAGTGGCATTCCTTTGAAAAGCTAATTTTGAGGCACAAGAAGCAGGCTAATAAGGCAGAGAAAAGCTGGAGCTGATGAAGTTCAGGAATCCTCATTTCCAACTGGACTGTGACTGTGACCCTGTCACCTCAGGAAATTCAATGAAGCCCTCTTGTTTTGGCTGATCACAGCTCTAGGTGTCTGCTTTGCAAGGATTTGGGGGAGCTAGATTAATACAGATGAGGTTTTGACATGGCCAAGTGTGTGACTGAAAGTGGGGGCACAGAAGCTTCCATGCCTTAAATCCTCCCTGAACCTCTCCACAGAGGGTTAATAATAATAAATAAAAATAAATAATAAAATAATCTGAAATATCTTAGGGATACTCCCATGGGTGTGCTGAGCTTGTGTATCCCTCAGACAGCTGCTGATGCTGGGTGTCTACAAGAGGCTGGCACAAACACACATCTGCATTGTGAATATCCAGGTTTGGGCAGAAGAGTCCAGCTCAGTTCCATTGTGCATATTTAGCTTTATGTACCAAAGAGAGCATTTTTCACTGTTAAGTGAAGACTGAGCAAGTAGTGCCTATGAATACCTCAAGAAGCTTGATTCTTCTCTCAAATCCACTGAAGTTGCAGTGCTGTGTTTTTCATGCTTATATAATAATTTTTGGTGTAATTTGTGTGTGGATAAAGCAGATTTTTTTTTGTTCTGAGCAATGTGAAACATGAGTTAGTGGCTCATGTTTCTTCTTGCCCTTCTATCTTAATTATCTGTGATGAAGCAAAAGGCCAAGGTGTTTTTTGAGTGTGCAGTCACCCTGTGAATTTCTGCACTGAAACTTTTTATTTAATAATATTTCATGTAAATGCAAGGGAGAGATTATTTCTTTTTCCAGCTGGGTTGATTATTTTTCTTTAGCAGATTTGGGAATCCCCATTTGCGTCAGTGATGCTCTGGAGAGAAAAATGTTGAGGTCATGTTTTCTTTGAATGTGTGGGACTCCAAGGGCTGCAAATTAGGCAGCACATGGCAGCCAGGAGATGGTTGTTCACAGTTAGTTTTGCAAGTGGGTGAGACTCAAATTCTCTTTAGAGGCCCCCTCTGTTTTTGAAAAGGTATGACAGCATCTAACTGGGCAGCACTGTGTGAAGCTGGGCACTTTCAAGCAGGTTTTGCTTACTACAAATACAAATAACTTGTTGCACAAGTCAAATTAATGTCTTTGAAACTTTTACCATCTTAAAAGCTAGTCTCTTAAGAAAAAAACTTTATTTCAAGTACACTTCCGTTTTTGCCTCCGTGAAAAACTCTTTGATTCCTAATTGCATTATCCATTCTTGGAAATTAATTTCCTCTTTCTGTAGAAAGTGAAAATTCCATAAAGTAAACATAATGGAAACCCTAGAACAGCTATGCAGAGTGTTCATCCAATCCTCCATTTTATTCCACTAACTTTCTACTAATTCTTTTAATTCTTGCAACAATGCAGAACTTTCAGAAAAGGTCTATTTTAATAATTAAGGCTTCATGTTCTGATATTATAGCACGTGGTCCACATATTCACCTCCAAACTTAAAATCCAATAAACTCAATGAGAAGATGGGATGTCTGCTTCTTTCAGGAACTTGATAATGTGCATTTTAGTACATTCCTGAATGAAAGATCTTGAACTTAGCTCTTTGAAGTTAGGCATAACAAGTAAGTAATTCCTTGCTTGTAGTCCATGTAACTATCTTATTTTCTGCTTCATATCCTGCTTTCCAATTTAGCATTCCTCATATTAGTAATTAGACCTTGACTACTGCTTCTACTTAAGCTCTGTACTTTCATTTACTCATCAGTGGTCTGTCATGCAAGTAAAATTTTCCTAGATTGAAACTGTAGATAACTTTTCAGCAGCACAGCAGAGGGATCCTTCATGTAAAATCAAAGATAACAGCTGAATTCCTTGGGAAAGCTTTGGGCTTTCTTACTGTGCTGTTTGCTGACTGTTGATGTGGATAGATTATCAATGTCAAAATATTCTTGTGTTAATGTACTTGTGAGGACTGAAAGACAGAATAGTCTTTACTTACATGATAATGAGAACATAACTCACATGAACATAGAGAAATTATCATTTGTCCAGGTTTGTCTGATCTGCAACTTGATCAACAAGAGGGACAAAAAGGTTTAGTGGATGCATGACTTTGCTTCAGTGACACACTGGTACCTGCAAGCACTCTTGCCTGAATTCCTCTGGGTTTGTCCCTTTATCCACACACAAGGTTTAACTCCAGCACCACCAAACCAGAACTTTTCAGCTGCCTTTCAGTGGGAGCTTTGCCTGATAAAAACTGCATTATTTCCCTTTTCTGTATGCTCTTTTTGCAAGTTACTGGAAATTGTTTAGGTTTACATTGAATTAATTCAAAAATCTCTATCATTTTTTCCCCTAACAGCAGGAATCAGATTTTGTTCACCTATCAGTGAGTACTTTCCAAGCCAACAATATTCTTTTGGAATCCATAATTTTGTGGAAGAAACCTTCATGTGTTTTAATTTAGCCAAGTAAAGAAGGAATTATCAAGGAAGCAGGAGACTCATGGGGAATAAAGTGACTTTAACCCCTTTTGGGTTAGGATGGGGTTATTTCTGGGGTTAGCACCCCAGCCTGGCTGGGATCCCCTCCCTGGCAGTGCTCCCATGCAATAGCAAATGCTCAGGGTGTGCTGGGCTCTACTCACATAAATGAGACCTGAGAAGTATCTCTCCCTCAGGTTGTGCAGCACAGAAGCTTCATTGAGGCAAGTCAGCTCTGCCATGTCCTCCACCTTGGAGAACTTGGGAGGGTTCATCTTCTGGACATCATCCTTGCTCAGGGTCACTTTCTTCCCATTTTCTGCCAGTTCAACCACCACCTCATCCCCTTTCTCCTCCTTGATGCTTGCTGCTTCAAATCCATGTTTCTCTGATGGAATCCAAACCAGTTTTTTTGCTGACCAGTCAGCCTGAGCAAGAGGGTTGTTGATGAAGTTTTTGTCCACAAAGAGGAATTTCTCATCATCACTGAGAGGTTTTTGAGCCATTTTGACTCAGCAGACACCTGTTGAGGAAGAAAAATATTCTGTTTTAAAGGGATAGAGGAAGGCAAATGTGGAGATGTTCCAGACAAAGCACATTTGTCAAATCTGCCATGCAGTAGGTCCAAAGCACTGTAGGTTCTGTCATTGCTCCCATTTCCATGTGGATATTTAGTGCCTGTGCAATGGGACTGTCAGAGCTGCACCAGCCCTGAACACCTTCCTGCAGCCTCAGCCCTTGCCCACCACAAAGTTAATTGAATTCAGGCAAATACAAAATGTCCCATCACCCAAATGCTGTTGGGTGCATACTGAAATACCAGTGCAATAATGAAATGAACAGAGGAATGGTTCCCAGGCTGCATTTCAGCAAGGACAGAAATGAACCTTTCTTGCAAAGGAGTATTTCCAATCACTTAATACCATTTCATTTGGAGAAGAATAAGATTAAGATACAGAAAAAGCAGGAAAAAATGTTGTCAATACTGCTGGAGGAGTAATTTAGAGTTAGCCCCTCCCCATGGGTCACACAGCAGGAGCTGATCATTAATGAAGGGTAAATGTCTATCACATGAGAGAGAGAAGAAATGAAACAAGCCTGGAGATTGCCTCAGCTAAAAGACACTCTGAGCCATGATGGCCAGAGGGGAGGATGATGCAGCTGTGCCATGAGTCACATCTGGGCACAGCAGCTGGAGGTACCTGCCCCTAGGTGAGAGCCAGGGGAGAGCTCAGGCTGCTCTGCACCGTGCTGAGCTGCTCTCCTGCTCTGCCCAGAGTCTGGGGGGGCTGCAAGGTCAGTGCTGATGCTGCTGGAGCTCTGCAAGTGCCCTGCTCCATCCCATGGGGGCACAGGGCTAAATGAAGGAAGCACACAGAGGATTTGTGGTTTGCCCCAGGGCAGGCAGGAGTGTGCTGCTTGGGAAACCTGCTGTGCAGTGGAGCAGGGAGGAGAGCTGGGGAGGAGCTACAACAGTGTGTGCCCAAGAAAAACAGCTCTGGGAGACACAGGCTGTGTCATTTCCTTATTGAGAGCGAATTTAGTATTTACAGCATTCAAACAAACATGAATCTGGAGGGAGCTTGGAGAACTGACTGCTAAAGATGTCAGCAGCCAACCCAAAAGCATAAGGACCAGGCTCTGGTATGCAGCCAAATGGACACCCTGTGCTCTGGGACTAGCAGAGCTTGCTTTTCAAATATTTGTCCCTCAAGCCTTCCCACAGATTAAGGTTTTTTTGCAAGGCCACACTCTCTGAGGGGTCTGAGAAGGAAACATGGATCATGCAAAAGATGACATAAAGCTTAAAAACAAAGCTAGGATTTTTAGAGGTGTCTAAGAAGGTTAGATGATATCCCACTGAAATCCAGTGAAAATTAGATGCCCCAGTGCTTTAAACTCTCTCGACAATTGTCTTGTCTTAAAAAAAAGGGCACTAAATGTGCTTGTTCTAGAGCCTTTCTTGGAATTCCCAAAGAGGAAAATTTGCCCAGATAATCCATGAATGTGCAGTGTGTGAGGGACACCCAGTGCAATGCCCCTGAGCAGTGCTCCCCACTCCCCACTGCCCAGGCTCTACCAGGGAGCATCTGTAGGATGTGGCCCTCTGCTCACTCCCAGGAGATTCTTGGAAGAGAGCAAGGGGAAACTATTTGACCTCTGTGTGGATTAAGGCAGAAAATGCTCCCTGGCTGCCAAGAGGGCTGGTAGAGCTGCACAGTTCCAATAATGGAGATGGTATTCTGTCCAGATGAGCTCTCCAGCTGGCTGTGGGGGGAAGCTGCAGCACAGGAGGGATGGAGGCACTGCCATGGGCAGGGATGGAGGCACTGCCATGGACAGGAGGGATGGAGGCACTGCCATGGACAGGGATGGAGGCACTGCCATGGACAGGAGGGATGGAGGCACTGCCATGGACAGGATGGATGGAGGCACTGCCATGGACAGGAGGGATGGAATCACTGCCCTGCACAGGGATGGATTCAATCACTGCCCTGCACAGGGATCCATGGCAGCACTGCCCCATCCCAGAGCTGCAGCTCCCAGGCCATGGGGCTCAGGGAGCAGCAGGAGCTGCCCTGGTCCCTTCCCTGCTGTGGCAGCAGCAAGGCACATTCCTCACCCCAGAGCCCCAGCAGCATGGGAGGAGCTGCTGTGGGTACAGGGATTTCAGCCCATGCTGTGCCCAGGACAGAGCTGCATGGCTGTGCTGAAGCATCACAAGGGTTGGAGGTGCTGCCTGGGGCTAAGTGCCAGGTGACAGCACTTTTATATCAATAGGAATCAGGAACTGCTCTATGAAACACCAAAAGTGAGACTGAACTGCAGAGCTGAGCTTCATGGGGTCCAATCTTACTATTGTGAGGCTGTCCACAGAAAATGGTGATGGAAATCAAACTGCCAAATCATCCTGACCATCCATCCCAAAAACCCACTCCTAGCTAAAGCTGTTGGCCTGTTACAAAACACATCCCAGTGGGACATCCCAGAAGTTTGTCTGTTCTCTTGCCTGAGGACCAAAGAAAAGTTCCTTTCTTTGTTATATGCTAAGCAAAAACATCTTCCAGATTCTAGCACAAAACTGAGAGCTGGTCTGTCTGTGTTTGACCACATTCTCCCACTTCTTCCTGTATGTACATAGCAAGGTGCAGAAAGTTTTAAATTTGATCTTTTTCAAAGCAAGATCCATTTGGAAGGTATATAAGGTGGAATGTAGAACTTGGAAATACAGGTTCTTATTCCCTAGATCCAAACACTAGGACTAGTTTGAATATGGTAAGAATAGATCCCCTACAAGGACTAGTGAACAGACAGTGTGAGCTGGATCCCAGAACTCCTCTGAAACACAGTGAGGAGAAAACATGGGTTTATGTGAAAAGAACTTTTCATAAGTGAACCTCTGGAATCTAAGGATAAAGTTTTAGCAGCTTCTGACTAAGGAAAAAAAAGGAAATGCACTTATGAAGTGTGGATTAATGGCTATTAATAATTGAATTTATTAATGTGCACTATTCATTTTCATTATAAAGGAAGGGCTTCCATCTGAATGGAAGGGGTAGAATATAAGCTCCACAAACTCAATTAAATTTATCCTAGTGAGGACTAATGAGCTGCTAATGAGATGCTGAAGCTTTCTGATTAATAATTGGCACTATATCTTCTGTGCCATCTCTGATCAGGACTACACTGCACTGGGCCAGTATGTGATTAGCACTGGGGAAAGGGGGAAGAGGGAAAGAGTCCTTACTGCCTGCTGAGAGCATTCCCTGGGAAGGTAAAATTGACCCTTTAGCCACTTTCCCCCAAAGGACTGGCTGAGAGGAAGGGACCCACTCTCCATGTGGGTTCTCATCCATTTAGCCCAAATCATGTACAGGTATGCACTTCACACCCAGAGGTGAGTTATCCTCAGAATGGCAGCAGGAAAAGCAATCACAAAAATACTACTGATGGGAAGTTTCTTGCCTCAGAATTGTGCCATACTACACCTAGCCTGATCCATTTGTTGTACTTGTCCAACATGCAGACATGCATGGATCCTTCCACAGCTCTGTTTCTCTGTCTGCTGTCCCACTATGGAGATTTCTGGTTAATCTTCACTGTCTTTTCCCTTTTCATGTTCATGACAGGAGCTGAATGCTGTCTTTATAACTAGTTTATCCTGAGTATATTATTTCAAGGATGAAATATAAATATTCCCAGGAAGTGTACTTTAATTAAAAGGTTATTGGCCAAGCAGAATTGCCTTCTGAGTCAGAGCTTGGAGGGACTGCTTTTCTCCTAAGGAAAAGATAAAAGACACTTCTTCCTTCCTCTGCAGGATGTGCATGTCAATATAAAGCCTTATCACATCTGTACAGGGAATAATTATTGCAACAGAGGAACATATAACTAATTATTTTCAAAAACCAAGTCCTGCTGTCATGAGTAGTTTCTGATGGAAGAGTGGAGCAGTAACCTGCTCTTGACTCAAACTGCATTTCTGGGGCTACAGAAATTCTTGACTATGAACTTTCCAGATTCCTGTCTTTTACTTTTCCAGTACTTAACTGAATCATCCAACTGAGCACTGCTTGGAAAAAAACAAAATCAAAAGATAATCTCGGGGTGAATCCTAACCTTGTGACCTTCATTTGGGAGCTGGAATTCCCCAGCATTGACAGCTTTATTGTGAGCACTGCTATCAATCCCTCCTTTCACCTTTTTTTTGGTAATGCATTCTCCATAAACTTCAATCAAATTGTCTGTAAGTGCCTCAATTTATAATAAAGTCTTCTCACCTTTGCTAATGTGAGTCACTACATAACTCTGACTAAACACTTGATTAGTTTTCTAATTTTCAAAAGAAATTTGCCCCAGTTATTGCCAGGGTTATAAACTCTAAAAATCAAAAGAGAAGGGAATAAAGGGATAGATTCCCTTTATCTGGAAAATACCAGCTATTTCAAATTCTTGTAGATGTCATTCTATTAACTAAATAAAATTCTGTATATTGATTATAATTCACAAATAATCCATAATTTAACTGGACCTTGCACAAGTTGGAAAGCTGTGTCTAGCTCTTGGCTTCTCCTAAAATTAACATACTTCAAAGGCATCAGATTTGCAGCTAATAAGTCTCTGTGATTCCCAGAGCACTGGGATCTCTGCATACATCCCCACGCTGCCTTTTATGGAGATGTTCTGCTCAATACTCGCCGTTCCACAAAAATGTAATGATAACAAATTCAAAACAAATACCTTTTAGGGACTAGTGTGTCAATTGCAAATGAGATAATAAAATTCATTGTTTACATGCAAGCCAGCACGGCCAGGGCAGAATTGGGCACTGAACTGAAGTGACAATTTAATCAGAGCTTTGCTCTGGGGGTTCATCAGCCCAGCCCCTGCCTGATGGGGGTTCAGCACATCATCCCCCAGACAATCCTGCTGCAAACTGCCTGGCAGGGCAAAGCTGGGGCTGAAGGACAAATGGGCTTGCTTTTCAACAAGTGTATTTTAGAAAAGGTTCTACTAATATGTATGTATTAGATCATGACAAGCCTTCTGATTTATATTGAAAAGATCTCATGATGCTTCTTAATTATGCAAACAGATATGCCTTTCACTTAAATATCAGCATTTTTGTAGGTGTGCATGCACACAGACACACATACAGGTAAAAGAAGCCCACGAACCTCTGGGATGGTGCTGAAGCTGCTTTCTGCACTGCCATCTACTGTTGTCTTAATTTACTTACGGAATTTTCTTAGAAGTTTGTTGCTTTATTTTCCATTTTAAAAAAGCATGTCACCTTTGAAATTACTGTAGTTCAGTAAATTGTCAGATTAGTTTTGCTTCAAATTTGTCCCCAGCATATTAATAACATATACATGTAATGCCAGGGCATTGATGTAAAAGTGATTCCACTCCTTCTAATTTTTAAGCATTTTTCCTATTTAAAGAACAAGTTACTGATGAACTGATTATTTTATTTTATTTTTAATATTTTATATATATTTTTTCAGCAGTCCTTTATTAGGACTGAGAGGTTAGGAGCACTTAGAGAAGATGAGCAGCTGAGGTTCTGCATTCCCAAATGCATGAGTGATGGTTGTGTGACCTGTGAGCACCTGCCCTGCCCTGCACCTTGCTGCTGGCTCAGAGCACCACTCCTTCTCTATCTTTCAGCAATAGCAGTGTGAGCAGTGACTGGAAGCAGGCTACAGCATCTGTCCCCACTCTCAGGCATGCACAGCCTCTATGCATCTCAAGCAGAACCCAACCAGTAACCACAAAATAAATCTCCTGAGTGCATCTGGCAGGTCTGTGCCCATCCCAGGTTTATCCTGTGCCCATCCCCAGTTAATTCTGTGCTGTGTCTGCAGAGCAGAGCCAGAGAGGACGTGCCAGTGCCCATCCCAGAGTGAGAGCCCAGCAGGGACCTGTCCCCTGTACTTACAGGTGTCCAAAGGGGAGCAGAGTGAGTTGAGACACAGCCACCAGCCGGGACAGCCCAGTCCCTGCTGCCTCTGCAGCTCCCTATATAGAGGAGGAGAATCCTGCCAGTGGGGAGGGGCCCTGGAAACCACGTCCTGCTGCAAAATCCTTTTGGTACCTGGCTTGAAAAGCACAGCCTGAGCCAAGGAGCTCGTTCCCAGCAGGGCCTAACCCTGCCTGTGGCCCCTGCCCCCAGAAGCTGGCTGGTTCTGGCTTTCAAAAAGATGGATGAAAGGGGTGCCCCTAAATCACAAGTTCAGAGTTTCACCCTTTTCCCCCTGCTGTTTGACAAAGCAAATGGGCCTTTAACTCCTTCCTGCCTTGGCAGTGTCCCTGCCCCTCCTGGCACAGGATATTTCCTACCCACTCTCAGTGCATTTTGGAGCCAAGTCCCTAAGTTTGGGGGTCTCTTGAGGGTTATTCCTAACAGCAGGACTGTGTGGGTGGAGGTGGCTCTGGGTCTCCCTGTGCTTATGTGACATTCAGAGCTTGGGGCTGGTTTAAGCCTCCTTTGCCCCTGGGGAACGAGAGGCTTTGCCCCCTTCCAGCAGATTTGCCAAAGTTCCTTCTGTGATCCAGTGTGCAGCTCAGCTCCTGAGAAAGGACTGTAATTACCTGCTCATGGGTAAGAAATACCCCCCTGTGTCTGTGGGTGTAGAAGTGATGAGAGCTGGGGGCAGAGTGCCCGGGATGCAGGGACAGAGCAGGGAACAGGCACCAGTGCTGGCAGGGACAGGACAGGGACAGGGGCAGGGACAGGGCAGGGACAGGGGCAGGGACAGGGGCAGGGACAGGACGGGGACAGGGACAGGGGCAGGACAGGGACAGGGACAGGGACAGGGACAGGGACAGGGACAGGGCAGGGACAGGGACAGGGACAGGGACAGGGTGCTGGGAGCCAGCCTGCCCGAGTTAGGGACTGATCTGCTCCTCATCAAACCTTCCTCACACCCCACAAACCTTCAGTCCCCAGCTGTCCCCCCTCCTTCCTCCCCTAGTAGCCAACAGCCTTGTGCAGTAGGACCTGTGGATGGAGATATCCCAAAAAGGGAAAGCTAGGATACTCTAGGAATTCCCATCAACGTGCCAAATCCAAAATACCGAAACAACCCCCTCTCAGCAACAGACTAAATATGGTGTATACCCAAAGGATCAGAGCACAGGCCCCAGTGAAATTATTTCTCTTGACATTAACAGCTCTGTCTTCTCTGGAAAATAAACCCTCCTGGGGAAGATGGATGGAGCTCATATTGGTCTCATCATCCTAAAAAAATACCTATGAGGGGAGGCTGGCTGAAAACCTCTGCTGCCACTGGGTCAGGAATTTGCAGGTGTGATAGTTCCTGTAGCCCCTTCTTCTAGCTCTGGCCAGTGGTGAAAAACTTGGGACAAAGAGGAGAGAGGGAAAGAGCCCTGGGGTTTCTGCTCTACAGCATTTCAGAAATACCAGATGCAGGGTCAAGTTTGGACAAGCTGGACAAGACCACATTGCCAGGGCAGTGACACAGCCCCAGAGGTGACAGAGCATCCTGCCAGGGGGAGGGTGGGTGGAAAACCTGGAAATTTTGGCCTCAAAATCCTGGAATACCCAGCCCTAATCCCCAGGAATTACAGCCCCAAAATCTGGGAATTTCAGTCCCAAAACCTGGGAATTTCAGCCCCAAAATCCTGGGAATTTTATGACCCAAACCCTTGGAATTGTGGCCCCAAAAACTGGGAAATTTTGGCCTGAAAATCCTGGAATACTCAGCCCTGAACCCTGGGAATTCCAGCCCCAAAAAACCCCGGGAATTTCAGCCCTGAAAATCTGCAGTGCTGTGGGGCTGCACGGAGCCTTCCAGGACCCAGCATCAGATCTGTGCATGTGTCACTTTGCTGGAGCAAAGCCAGGGAAATGATCACCACGACATAAATCCTAGAAACTTGTCCTTGTTAGCAGAAAGTTCCTCACAGAGGGTAGTTCACCCTATTTTACTTTTTTCCCCCTGCAGTTTCTTGCTTACAAACTTAGCTTTTAATTAGAAACACAATGAAATGCAAGGGAATCCTCTGAAAAGTATGATCATTTTAACATTCATCAAAGTTATCCTAAGAAGTTCCTTTTAAACACATGCAGCTGTTTCACAAAAGCAGACACATTATAATAGTAGCTTAAAAAGGAGTGGAAATTATTCTGGCTGGTCTGCAAACCACGGCACACGCAGGCTGACTGCCCGAGGAGGGAGTTTTACAGCAGCAGTGCTGCAGGGTGATGTATGATGTGACATTAAATGGAGCTGGAAAGTCCAAAAAAATATTTCTGCTGGGACTGAAAGAGTTGCACTCTGAAGCCATGTGGGGTAGGAACTGATAAATGCAAGCACAGCTTCCAACCTTCACTTACAAGCTAATGTAAGAATATACTCATCTGATAGTCTGGTGGGGGGGTTCCTGAAAGTTGAGGTGGTTGTTTTAAACTAAAGTTGCCTCAAAATGAAAGCTGTGCATTCTCAGTGGATGACGACTTTGTGACAAGAAAATAAGCTTTGTTTAAACCCCCTTGATTTGTTTATTTATTTGTTTTAATTACTTTTCTAGAAAAAAAATAAAGCATTGAGCAGCCTACCTTTAAATATCTCCTTACTGAATTTGCACTGTAAATATTGTACTTGGGGAAAAGAAAAAGACCCAAGAAGGAAAGAAGTTAATTTTTAACTGCCTTACCATGGTGTAACCTGAACATAAGAGAGGGGAAGGAAAAAAAGCACAGATGGTGATGTTAGTTTGTTAAATAAAGCATCAGGTAAGCAATTTTTGTTTTGTTTAAAAATGTTTTTACATAAGTTTTACCAACCATGTTTCTCTAAGATGACAAATGTAATTAGAACAGGTAATTGTGGATCACCAGCTGTGTCAAGCTGTGCCCTTGCAGCAGGAGGGACAGCCTGTGTCCAGGCCAGGACAATCAATCTTGAGAGCAGTCTGATGAGAGAAAACACTCAGCAGCTGCTTGATGTTTGTGCTTCACCCTGGCTGAGGTGGTCAGTGGAGTGCACAGAGCAGGTCTGAATCAGCTGCTGCTCAAAGGGTGTCTCTGCAGGGAGAACAAACCCTTGGGGTTTCTTTTCCCCAGGGTGATTACCCAGGGCTAATCAGCCCGGAAAGGTGATCAGTGACACCGCGATTGGTGCCTGAGCGAGGCAGCTCAGGAAGGAAAACGTAACCCAGTCCCCAGAGTGAGCTGATAAAGCTTCCAAACATCTCCCCTGTGCAGGACAGAAACTAAAACCTTGGAACAGCCCAGCTGCCCTGCAGGAGAGAGACACAGTTTGCTCTCATTTGAGGGGAGAGCAAAAATTTGGTCTTAAAAGAATTTTTTATTTTTAAAACTTGTGGGTTAAGTTCTTCCAAAGCACGTTCCAGATCTGATATCCACACCAGACTTCACTGGCTCCTTGTCACCTTCACTTGTGATAACGTGCTTAGACAACAAACAGCCTCTTTTAATGGAATTCCCTCTGTTATGCTCCTGGTTAATGTTCTCTCTCCAACAAAATTCACAAATGCATTTTGCTGTTTAAAGACTCTAAGCTTCTATATGCTTGTATCTTTGGGTTTTTTTTTTTCATTTTCTGTTGTCAGTAGAAAGAGTAAGGGCAGTTAATACAAGACATCCCAGGCTGTAATTATGCAACTTCTGAAGTTAAGAAAATAATTTTTATGTATGCTCACCTAATTGGCAATTTCTTCTAACACCTGAACCTGTGAAATATTTTGATCTAAATATTGATCTCACCTTAAAATTTTAAGGAATGCTAAGTGCATTCATCTGGGAAAGATTTTGCAATTCCTCTTTGCCAGTAACAGGCAGGCAGTCTGTCATTCAGAGGACTTGCTGTATGTCAGCATCTTGAAAAATACGCTCATATTTCATGTACTGTTCAGATAAATGCTAGATGATTAATATGACTAGACCAGTATATTTTCACAGATATATTTCAAAGCTTTGTTGTAAATAAACATCACTGGAAATACACTGTAATTTGCCTTTGGTTTGCTTGTACAATGACTATAGTTTGAAACAAGAGATTGTTTCTAACCCCTGTGGTGGGGTTAGGTGTGGGCTGTGAGGTATTGGAGAATTAGATGAAATGCAAGTTGTACCCAGAGCAAAGAGGCCAAATTCCACCAACTGTCCCTACAGAGTGTCTGTACGATGGGTGAGTCTCCAGAGGAAATAGTCCAAAGATTCCTTTAGTTTCAAATGCCTTCTGTCTGTGATTTCAGACATACACCTTCACCCCAAAGCTCAGTGCAGGAGGCCTTTTAGCAGCCACTGCTTTCCTGTGCAGAGAGCAGCTGCTGAGCTGTGTGCTTGGGAAAGGGCAGCTACCAAACATCCCTCTGCCTTCCTCAGCCTCAGCAAAAACTTTTTTTAATTTCTACCACTAAAAATTCATTTCCCAGGGAGCTCCATGGCACCTGGGCAGCATCTGAATGATCTATGGTGGGAAGACAGAAAGCAGAAGCAGTGGCTGTTTACACTGAAACATTTGCATAGCAGAGAAGGTTTGAGCTCTTGTGTTTTCACAGCCTTTTTCTTTGCCCTTGAAAAGACAATTCAGAATCCAAATATGCATAAAAATTTGATCCACTGCTTCATGGAAACATACATGATTCCAGCACTGAACTTGTGGAAAATCAAATTAAAAACTGAGGGATGGCTCTTCAGCCCAGCAGCTGAAGGTGGTGGAGGTGTGAGCACAGAGCAGAGGTTGCCTGGCCTGCTGCAGTGGTCAGACACTTCCAGATGGATTTGATTGAGATTTATTTGCAAACACACGTCCTCCCCTCCTGGCAGCAGTCCTGAGGCACTCTCAGATCAGCCAAGGAGGAGCTGCCAGCACTGCCAGTCACACAGAGATGAGCTCACTGCTGGGAAAATGCAAAGGGAAAATGCAAAGGGAAAATGCAGCCTCTGCAGCTCCATGGCAGAGCACAGGCTGTTGCAGAAATAAAAAATCCCTGCAGCACTAATGGGGTCAAATCAAGATAAAGGCAGAATTTCACATTGTGCACAACTTGGGGTCCTTTCAACTTCACAAACTGCAGGTTCTCTTCCTCTCTTCTCCCCTCCACTGTAGCATTTATCTAACAATAAAGATTTTTAAGGGACTGACTCTACAGATTTATTTATACAGAACTCCTCTCAGTACCACTGGATATATTTAGCATTTATGCATTTTGGTAAAATGAAAAGAGAAAAAAACAGATGCTATTTTTTATGTACCCCTGCAGGTTTGGCTTTTAAAATAAATTACTATTTCAAAACATGTAAATACTTCAGCTAAAAAAGAGTTCTGGGAATCAGTAATCTACTATCAACTTTATTTTTAGCTTTTCCTGACTGTGGGTTTCATGCTGTTTGGGAAAAAAACCCAGAAGTTCCTTCCCCTCCCATATACCCAGTGTTACACCATACAATTTATAGCAACTCCAGATGGAAAAAACTTACTCCTGTTTGTTTGCTGGCATGAAGATAAATATAGTCCCCATTTCTGGAGAATTAAAAACTACTGTCCCTCTAAATCACTTCAATTTTCTATTAGAATTTCTTTTCCCCTACTTATCTGAAAGTTGCAGCCTCTTTTTAAAAAAAATGATTAAAAAGTATAGTTTGAACACTCTCAAAATAACACACAGAATAAAATTGAAAAATTTTATTCAGAAACATAGGAAAAACACACAAAGATGTAAGTGCAGAGATGATAAGTTATTATTTAAACATTTATTGGATAAACTCAGCATATTTAGGTGCAATTCTAGATATAGGATTCACGAGTGTGACTCTGTATAGTTTTCCCTCTATCAGGGGATAAGAGCAAGGGAAAGAGAGCTTTGCTAACATTTTTTAAATTGACAATAAGCATGACCTTGTCATCCTGTCTCATGAGTAGACATTACAGGCTAAAATGGTCCCACTGGATTTATTGGAGAAATGTATGCAATAAAGAATGTCCTAAATTAAAACTGACTGACCTTGAAATGAGAAATTAGAAAATTAAAGATATCATCTCTTTATACTTTGTAAAATTAGAGGCTCTTCGATGCTCATGCCAGCCATCCTTCCTGGTTCTGGAATTCTGTCTGAAAATGAAATACAGACAAAAATATTCTCATGCACCTGGAGGTCCACAGTGTGTTATCTTCTACTATTACCAACTTTGATGCACAATATCATCATAGGGAATTTAGGAAATTTTACAGATAAATGTTTCTATGCAGCTGTAGGAGATAAAAGCTTTACATCACTAAGATTAGATTTCAGACAACTTCCAACTCAGCTGTAGTGAAAGAGGTAAAGAAACCCCATATTCCACACCTTTTATCAGGATCCCCAGTCTGCTAGAATACTCATTCATCTAAATAAACAAGATAATTTCTAACATGGAAAGCAAGTTAGATGTTAAATAAGAGACTTGATAGGTTGAATTTACAAATGGACTTATCACCTGAATATGCAGCCTAATGAAAAGAGTTGGATAATTAGTATTTTAAACCCACTGCCTTTAGGTCTCGACTAACATACTCCACAAACACATGCAGAAAGTAATTCCAGAATATATTTACTTAAAGGTTCAAAGCCTTAAAACTTCTATGTTTTTGTTTAGTTCTAAAAAAAGCAATGTGTTGTTGTCTCTTATGATTGACACTGAGTTCTGTAATTAACTGTAACCAATTAAATCTCCATGTGAAGTTGTATTTGAGTCAACAGGGCAGGGTGACCCTCTGGAGTCAGCAGAAACAAAAGTATACTTTAAAAACAATTCTCCTATACACTCTGTTTTAAAAATTGAGACATTTCTGATAGGAATAATTGTTTTCTAACAAAGAAGTAATTTATAGCAGGTTTGGTATGGAAATTTTGTTTCTTCAGCCCCCTCTTCTGGCAGAAGAAAACCATCATTGTCTCAGTGAATTAACTATTAAAAAACAGTACTTCTCACCCTTTTTAAATGTCAGTAAGACCTCAGGCTTCATACTTCTGAAATTCTTGGATACAAACCAAAGTGTTCATAGTATTAACAGAAGAGTAATAAATTTTCACAGTACCAAATGAAGCAATATGCCAAACAGACTCTTAGAAGGAAAAAACTGGACCAATGAACCTTTTCATTCTCTAGCTTAGGTGGTATTAATTGTAACCAGTCCAAAAGCAGACCAGAAAAGGCAAGTAAGATTTAGCAGTGTTTACTACAGAGCAATGAACTTTGGGATTAAGCTTTTGTGGCATGAATTATGTTCTCAGAAAAGATTTATGAACATGTGAAGAATTGACAGCTAAAGAGTTAAGAACTTTCTATAGAAATTAGGTTAGACCAGATAAGAAACAGAGATATACCCATTATTTAATATATTTTATTGAGAATTTAGATTAAAATCTTGTATTGAATCCCAGTATAGTGAGACTGTCTCTAGCTGACCCTTTTCAGGTTAGCAATAATATAAGGGAGTACAATTTGGCCAGTTGAACTTTTAGGGAAATGGTAAAGCCATGTGGTGTCAGATGAAAGCATTCCTTGCACAGAGAAGGAGGTACATGGTGTCCAGCTGCATGGTTATGCCTGCTACAGGAAACCTAGTCACTGAGAGAAATTCAGCAAAAAATGACACTGCACCCACCTTTTTGAATTCTCTCAGCAGGTAGTTTGCCAAAGTTCTGCTTTGGATAATTCAGTAAAGACACTTTTGGAAGGATGTTCTGGGTGCCTTCTTCTTTGCCACCATGTAAGAAATGAGAGAGAATTCCATACAGGAGAGGTCTGCTTAAGGGAGAAATTTAAAAGTACTCTGTAAAGTCTATCAAATACTGAGCATTAAAAATACACACTTCTTCCAGGACTTCTTAGATTCTAGTATTTACTTCTACAATATGTACAAATGTCTTTAATGACACAAAACACATCCAAATATTATTACATAAATAAGCAGAGACCTAAGCTCCCCCTGAACACCAACACTGCCCTAAAAAGCTGAGACTAAGAGACACTCTCCACTGAACTCCAGCTCCCCTGGCAGGTGAAGAAGGTGTGCATGTTTAGCACAGGAGCACATTCTCACCCATGGATCAGCAGGATCCACACACTCACAGCAGATCAGGCACTGGTGGGCTACAGGCCAGCCCACCATGGCACATCTCAAACTGGGCTCTTCCTAAGCCCCTGACAGGTTCAGACAAGCTACAGAGAATGCTGAATGTGTCTGAACCTGCTTCAGCCCTCAGGTCATTAATGCAGTTTTATTGGAGCACTCGGATTTTATATCTAATCTCACAGTAATATTTTTATTGCTCCACACAGCAACTCCCAGATATGCAAAGAGCATTTCTACTTTCTGTAGAAAGCAGACTGTACTGGTAGAGAGCTGTGTTTTGGTGCACAAGGGCACTATCTGGAGAAAGCCACTGTGTTGGCAGAATTCAGTGTTACTTTGGAGTATGTCTGAACATGGCTCCATGTTTGCCATTGTGAGGCTGAATCCAGCATATCAGAACAGGTGTGGGATCAGCCACATTTCAATTGGTGGGAACATTCACGTCTGATTTATAATAACACTAAAGAGAAAAATATACTGGTATACAAAATATAGAATATACATAATATACTGTGCATTCCAAAATTCCTCCTTACACTGACTTTCCACTTGCATCTTCAACTATATTCAGCTCCTTGGCAAGAAATTGTCTATCCAAGGGTACTTCAGGCTGGCCGGATTCTGGAAAACAAAATCCCTGAATCTTAAGACCAGTAAGAAAAATGCCACCAATTAACAGATGACTTCAAAAGATGATGAAAGCACACACCTCCCTTTTAGACTATTGATAACTAACAGTTTATTGTAATTCCAAGGAACCCACGTAACCATTAGTGTTTCATACTGGTATAATTTACAACAGCATATTACAATACTTATCTTCAATCTTAAAGAATCTAAGAAAATATTAAAGAGGTCTTACAGTATAAAGATAAATTCATCAGGCAAACAACTCTTTCTCTAAACTAGTACTCCCAGTCATTTCAAGAAATTTGAATTTGCAGCTGTTATCAAGTTTTCTTGCTCTTACATCAACCACTGTGTCAAACAATTTACCTAAAGGGTAAAGGAGCAGAGAGTAAGTTTTCTTAAAAATTAATGAAGTGATTTGGCTTAATGCTGCAAGTAGAGCTGTGGAGAGGTTGGTTGTACCCTGCTAATTCCCGAGGGAAGACAAGATTATGCATCTTGCCACACTTGGTTATTCCATAATATCAAGGGAATTATTCAACCAATCAATCACTGATTACTATTCCAGCGATGACACAAATCCACGGCCAGTACCTGCCGTCAGAACAGACGCTGTGTATTTGTACTTGTTGTACTCCAGGTACTCCCGGATGAGCTCGTTGATGAGCAGGTTCTCCCGGCACAGCGCCGGCCGCGGCTCGCTCTGGTCCTCCAGGGCATTGAACACCTCAGCTCTGATCCTCGCTTTGATTTGGCCAAGAGATCCTCTTTTTTCCAGCGTGTCCTTTAAAACTGTCACCACAAAAAGGCCCGTTAATTTAAAGCCGAACAGCATTAATTAGCCCCGATACAGAGTTTGGCGTACGCTACTGTGACAGCGATAAGGTATCAGCACCTGTGCACGCGCCACTACCCACCAGTCCAGGCACGGCAGATAAAAGTTCAGCCTCCACACAAATCACAAATACAACTTTATTTTCCGTCGTAAGCATACGTTCTGGCAGTTTAAGAAACAAGACGTTACTGCAGCAAGATGCATTTAATACTGAAGTACACTGAAATACAGCCCACGGTATATGACGGGGGCAGCGCCGAGGGACGGGGGCCCCCACTAGCACCCGCGGCAGCTCTGAGACCGATCCGGGTGGCCGCGGAAGGCCGGGCCGCCCTCCCACCCTCCTGGTAGCCCGAGACATCCCCGGCCCCGGCCCGGTTCCGGCCCCGACCTGCTTTGAGCTCCGCCACCGTCGCCATGGCCGCACCGTGACCCGAATGGTGCCGCGCGCACTGCGCAGGCGCGGGGCGGGGCGGGAACGCTCTGAGGGAAGAGAGAGGGGCGGGGCGAGAGCGGCTTGAGGGGACAGCGCGGGGCTGGGAGAGAGAGCCATGAGGGGACAGCGCCGGGATGGGAGAGAGAGCCCTGAGGGGACAGCGCGGGGCTGGGAGAGAGAGCCATGAGGGGACAGCGTGGGTATGGGAGAGAGAGCCCTGAGGGGACAGCGCGGGGCTGGGAGAGAGAGCCCTGAGGGAGAGAGAGCCATGAGGGGACAGCGTGGGTATGGGAGAGAGAGCCCTGAGGGGACAGCGCGGGGCTGGGAGAGAGAGCCATGAGGGGACAGCGTGGGTATGGGAGAGAGAGCCCTGAGGGGACAGCGTGGGATGGGAGAGAGAGCCATGAGGGGACAGCGCAGGGATGGGAGAGAGAGCCCTGAGGGGACAGCGCGGGGCTGGGAGAGAGAGCCATGAGGGGATGGGAGAGAGAGCCCTGAGGGGACAGCGCGGGGCTGGGAGAGAGAGCCATGAGGGGACAGCGTGGGGATGGGAGAGAGAGCCCTGAGTGAAGAGAGCGCCCTGAGGGGACAGCGCGGGGCTGGGACAGAGGTGCTTGAAGGAACAGTGCAGGGCTGGGTGGGAGCTCCCTCAGGGAACAGCGCGGGGGCGGCAGGAACTCTCTCAGGCGACACCGCGAGGCCGGGCGGGAGCTCCCTGAGGGGACAGCGCCGCTCCCGCCCGGCCCGTCAGGGAGCAGGAGCTCTCTCGGCTCTGCTCTGATCCCTCAGGGGATCCCTCTGCTGCCAGCGCCCCGCGGAAAGGTCGTGCCGGGGTAGAACAAGCGGCATCAGCAGCGCCTCCGTGCTGCCGGTGGAGCTGCCGCTCCGTGTCCTGCTGTGCCCTCCCGCAGTCCAGCCCTGGCAGCGGGGCGGAGTGTCAGCGCTGCCGTGCTTTCTCCCTCTCTCATTTCAGAGGTTGGCAAAGATCGGGAAAGGAAACGTGGAAAATGAGCGAGAATTTCTCCCGTGTGTGTGGCGGAGGAGTTTTGCAGAGTCCCTGACAGATGGACTGTTGATTAAAAGGACTCGCCAAAGCTGAGCTCCTAATGAAAAGGCCTTGCCAAAATGTAACTGTATACGGGGTGTTTTGCAAGCCTGAGGATCTCTGGCGTGTCTGGAGGCTTATGTGTGTGCTCCGTGTTGCTGGGATGAGACAAGTGTTTATTTTGTCCATGCATGAAGTATTTCCCAGAGGAAATGCAGCCGGCGTGGGTGAAGGAGCTGCAGTTGCTATTGTCGAGATGGAGCAGCCTGCTGGGGCCTGAAGGAAAATGTGAGTCGTCTTGGGCAGTAAAGCCTAAGACAAGACTTAAGTGTGGGGGTTAGGGAAGTTGTTAGGATTGTTTTGTTTTGTTTGTTTTTTACATTTCCTCTCAAAGCAAATATTTATATGACAGTCTTCCAAAGCATCTCTGGAAAAGGTCAATAAATAAAATTTAGTAAAATCACAAATGCTGGTGAAGTCCATGTGTTTCCTTAGCCCAGCAGTCGCTGGCAGTGAGTCAGAGCAGTGCTTGCCCCTGAGCCCGCTGCCCGGATCTGCAGGGTGACTCCGGGGACAAACAGCTGCTTATGTTTAATGTTACGGCATTTTGGCATTTTCACAGGCTAACCGTGTTTCTCTGCATCCTTCCAAACTTCTCCGTGACCTTATGAGTCACTCTTCTATCACACCTGGTTTCCCCTTGATAAGTTGTTGCAGTTTTCCACATTTCTTCAATTTCCTGTCCTGCTTCAACTAGTATCCTACCAAAAAAAAAAAAAAACAAACAAACAAACAAAAAAAAAAACCAAAAAAAACCCCACAAACCAAACAAAACAAACAAAAAACACACAGAAATTTGTGTGGTTCTTTTTTCTGCTTGCTGGGGAATCCCCTTTTAAAACAAGATTTCAGTTTATATTTCTTGTACTAACATGTTATAAAAGATGTTCTTACAACAATGGTTTGTGAATTCATGCTCAGTTACTTTCTGGTACTCTGAGACCTTGGTTCTGTATCTCTGAAAGCTTGGCCTTGTATCAGCTCTGTTCTCTTCCACAATAAATATTTTGAATCAGTCACATTTTTCTTCTGAACTCTTTTGCTTCCTCTCACATTAATAATTTACTCTGTATTTTGAGTGTGCTTTGGTTTACAAGGAAATAGAATTAATTGGAAGAGAACTAGTTCGAGGTGGAAAGCGGAGAATCATTATTTGAGGCGAAACATCAGTGACATGGAGCATGACAACTGGTGACATTGGGACAGTCTGGGGCTGAAAGAAAAGTATTTGGAATTAATTTGAACTTAAATTTTGTTAGTCTTTTAGCTTACAGTAGTATCTTGAGAAAAACATATGTGGGTAAAAATGTATCTAGATACTCCTTACTTCATGTTTATTTCTTGTCTTTTGCATATAAAAATAAAGGGAATAATGCGTGAACATTTAGCTATTCTCTTGAAATACTGTAAAGATTTTAACATATGGATTAAAGTATGGGTTAAACTGACAAACTCATAGAACTTGTGACACCCAGTGTGTGTGGTCTGCTCTTTCTGTGATGATTCTGCTCCATTGATCAATGCAGATGGGAGCTGGGCTGGGCTGGACTCTGCTGCAGCTGCTTTTCGACCTGACATCCTGAGAATGCAGGATCCAGGGGGACAGATCAGAAATGTCACAGTCAGATGGACAATCTGGCCACCACTAGCACGGCTTGGAAAGTGCAGCTCTGAAAGTGCCAGTGAATAAAGAAGCAGTCTGTGATATATTTTTTATGTGTGATGCCTGCTTTTAAGTTATATGTTAAAGAAACAAGACCTATCTCTTTTTAACAACTTTGTCTGTTACCATAATTGCCCTGGATGGACAAGAACATTTTAAACTATAGTTTGTGTGATTAAAGATTTCAGATGTTATTGCAGAGTACTATGTAACCACCCTGCTATTTCCTGCAGCATGCAATGCCATTCCTACATATGTGCCATCATACTCCAGCTGGTCTATTCTGGTACAGTAGTCAGGCAAGCTCACTGTGGATTTAACTGGTGCATTTTAAATAGGATATGAAGAGTGCACTGTGAGACACAACCCAATGCAACCACAGGGCTGTGCAGTTAGCTCAACTGCTACGTGTTTTGATGCAAATCTGGTTGACGATGAAGTTGCTTCGGTTCGTTCGTGCTAGTCAACTTGAACTAGTTTAGGGCATTGAAACCAGTACAACTGGTTCACGGTGAGCTACTGAAGTGAGCTTCCCAGGCCTTCCCCTAGGACCTCGCCTTGGCTCAGTCCCGCGGGGCGCGGCTGCTGCTGCGGTCCCTGGGTACAGGGTGCCCACGTACCCCCGAGGAGAGGTACCCCAGTGCCAGAGCGGGAGATGCCGTCCCGGCCACCGCTGGCCCGGGGGCAGCCCGGCGGGCAGCAGCGAACCGCAGCACTTGCAGGCTGCTGGGGCAGCTGACCCGGCAGGCGGGCGCGCCTGCGGAGCTCCGGGAGCAGCGATTCCGCCGCGGGCACGCTGCCGGGGACGGGGGCGTTTCTGCGTCGAATAAAGGCACGCGTCGGGCTCCGGCCGAGGCTCCCGGGCCCGGCGTTGGCGGCCCCGAGGAGCCCCGGGGCCCGCACGCGGCTCCGGCTGAGCGGCCGCCGCGCCGAGGCGGGGCTGCGCAGCGCGGGCGGCGGCGGCGCCGGGCCCGGCATCCCCGTGACGCGGAGCCAATCAGGGCCGCGGGCCGCCGCTGCCGGCCCGGCCCCGCCCGCCGCCGCTCGCGCCGGAGAGCTGCGCACGGGGAGCGCTGCCGCGGGAGCCCGCGGTCGCGTCGCCGCGCTCCATGGGGATCGAGAGCTTCTGCAGCGCGGACGCTTCCGAGCTCTTCTGGGTGAGCGGCGGCACGGAGGGATGGCGGGGAGCCGGGTGGGGCTGCGCTGGTGACGGAGCCCGAGGGGCTGCGCCCGGCAGCGGGAGCCGGCGGTGCAGCGCTGCCCGGTGCGGTGCGCCCCGGCCGCGGGCGGGCCGAGGGGCCGTGCTGAGCCGGGCCGTGCCGGCTGCTCGCGGTCTCCGCCCGGACGCAGTGTCCCCACGGCATGGCCGGGTCGCGGAGCGGGCGCCGTGTGCGGGGTTTGCGGCAGGGAGATGCTCGGAGCGGGGAGCGGCGAGGCGATGCCTGCCCGGAGCCCGGGAGCGAGCCCCGGGGCGGCCGGAGCAGGATCCATCCGCCCACGCTGCGGCCGCTCGGTGCGCTCCGCGGGCCGTGCCGTAACAACAATAACGGTGTCTGGCACACGAGAGCGGTGCCGCTCCGGAGGGGCTGTCTGCAGCTCTAGCGCGTGTTTGTGCAGCAGTGTTTGGCTCTTCCTTGAGGAGGAGCGGTGAGCGCAGGTGCTGTGTGTGCGCTGTGCGCAGGTGAGCGATGTGCGCACCTTGTGCCGGCTCTTGCTCAGCTCAGACGCGGGTTCTGTGCGGGGACACGCGGTGCTGGCAGCACCCGGGAGAGCAGACCGCACTGAAAACTCATCTCAGGAGCAAGCTGGTTGCATGTAGAAACAGTTTGTGTGGAGGGAGGGAAGAGCTGCAAGTTAGGAAAATGAATATGGAGTGAGAGCTACTGAAGTCAACATAGGGAAAGGAACTACTTGTGTATTCATCAGATGTTTGCCAAATAGTATTGAGCTAATGAGCTGCCTTACTAGTGGAAAAGTAAAATGGAATCAGATGTCTCAATAAATACCATTGTATTATTTATCTCAAGAACCATTAAGACATTACTGAGTAGATATTTTTAAAATCATCAAGACTCAGGCAATTAGTTTTTTACAGCTGATCAAAAGTGACTCTGCTAACTTGCTTTTATATTGCTTATACTAATATCTCTTTTCTGCTATTTGTCAGGTTTTTCAGAACTGCCTAAATTATGAGTTGTCATTGCACATATGTTCTTTTCCCTAGAATGAGACTTTTCATTTGAAGGGCTTAAGAGAATACATGTTTCATAATGAGTTTATGGAAAAACTGACTTGAGAGAGTATTAGGATTGTGAAAAAGAGCTGCCAGCTCATTCTTTGGGCTGTGGAATTGTAACATCAGGTAGACACAAGAGCTACGTATAGGATGTTGGAAGCAACTAGTTCATATAGGATTTCTGGCAGCAGATTCTTTTATTAGGAAAACTGTTCTCACATGTGTTACAGCCATTTTTGGTATTTTTGTAAAAACTACATACATTTTTTCCCCCTAGTTGCATTGATTCCCAAAGTTTTGGGATTTATCGTCCTTCTCCAAATCACATGGACTCTTCCTTTCATTTCTTCCAGATCCTATGGGTGTGGTTGTTTGATTTCTGGGTTCTTCTGATCCTGCAGAAGAATAATTGTACATTTGAGTGAAGGTTAGATGTGCCTGGAGAAATCTTCATGCTGAATTTATTTTCATAAGTAACACTCTGTTTCCACTTTGTTGTTGCATCATTCCCAGCAGAAGAGAGTAGAAATGCCAGTTTGGGAGGCTATGGGTACTCTGATTTGTGCTTTTTCTGACATTTCCATTATTGCTGCTATTTAAAGTTGAAGTGGATTTTCAGAAATTGTCTATGTATATTCAGTGTTTCTGGGCTTTTAGATATGCCTGTGGTTGGGCTGTTCTTCCTGGCTTCTGGACTGCACTCTTGTGCTTCTCAGAGCTGGGTGATAGCTGGATACACAGTGGCACGTGTTCTTCATTCTTGTGGTGGCTGCCTCAGCTATTTTGGTTGGTCCTGAAGCCTTGCTAGTGGAGCAGAGGGATTTATGGCAAACTCGGCTTCAAGGAAATGTGTTTTCTGTCAAAGGTGATCCTGAGTTCTGGGCAACTCAGTTTTAAATTGTGGGGGAGGCTGTGGCTGAAAGGACCTAACGGACCCTTAAAAACTGTATGCTAATCTTCTTAGGCTTTGCTGGCCAGGATTTTTCTTGTTTGCACACCCAAGGAATGTTATTGTTGAAAGTTCTTGTCTGAGAATTAAACAGATTGGTTTTATTTAATGCTTACTCTGAAAGGTCAGGAACCCAAGGAAGATTGCCATCTTCTTCACTCCATGCATTTTTTTTTCCATTCTCATTGTCTAACTTATGTCTGTGCCCCTATTCTGTGTGTTAACTTCACTGCAATCAGATTTTACTGCATATAGTTATTTTATAGAACTTTTCTGCATCTTGCTTCCTTTGCTCTAGACTCCCTTTTTAGTGAAGAACTGTTAATTCATGCTTGCTCTAGCATTACTGAGTGTCTTGGAATAAATATTCCATCCGTAATATAAAGAAAGGTATAGCTGTGCAAGCTATTTACTGATAGCTGTTGATGACAAAACTTGAAAAACTGTAGTGGACATGGGGTAATGTTCTGCACTTCTTGCATTCCAGTTCAGTGAATTTAAGGGGCTGTTCAAGCTGTAAAACATTTTTGTGACTTGACACACTGAGATAGCTTTGGCTAGAATATCACTGCAGTCTGAGCTGTCTGTACCTTGTTTCAATAGCAGCACACAAAAAGGCAGAGGTAAAGCAGGGTGAGAGCACTGTGCTTCCAGGTAAGCAGGATAAGTGTCACAGCAGATGTAGAACTCACTGTACACTCTGGCCTCCTGACCCTCCTGTCTGGAGATAGCTCAAGTCTCAGTGCATGTGTGTTTTGAAATAATGTTCTGGTTTTTCTTTGGATAAAATCTTGGTTTCATTTTTTTTGGTTTTGTTTTGGTTTTTTTTTTTTTTTTTTTTTTTTCAGAGCTTGAAAGCTCTGCATTTTCATGTTTGAAATTGCTAAAGGAAGAGGTTAAGAGTTTTTGTGACACTTGGAGATTTCAAAGCTCTCAGTAGGGTTTTATGAAATAGTGGGAAATATGCATCTGAAACTTTTGAGGTTCTTGCTTATACTTAAGGGAATGTGAGATAAGTGGTTTATATTTATATAAGTTCCTTTCATGTCATTCACAGGCAGACACTGTGTCTTTTAAATTTAATTTAGATAGATTCTTTATTTCAATGGAAATGCAAATTTTTTTCCCACAGTTTTCTAGTTGGGCTTTTTGTTGTTGAGAAATGATGGAAAGCAAGTAATTGCATTCACTTCTAGAAGAAAAGCAAGTTGAGCTTCTCTGTTTTGTTTTGAAAATTAGAGTCCTGTAATGATTCAGGCTGTATCTCTGGCTGTGTAAACCCTGGCGTGTTTCTTCCCTGCTTGTTCAGAAAGCTTTTGTGAAGCCTCTCCACTGCTAGTAAAGAAATGGTATCCATACACTGGGCTAGGTTTAGCACTTCTTTGTGCTAAACAAACTGCAAAATAAAAACAGACTGGGTGAGGCAGAGCCTCATACACAAAATCTAGGGACCAGCTTGGAGGGATTTGGCTTTGCTTCCTTTGCCATTGTGTAGAGTTCTGTCTGAGGCTTTAGGGCATGTTTGTATTCCTAAATAAATGTATTTTCTTAGTGTTTGTCCAAAGATGTTTTGTTTTGTATTTGGTTGACATTGTAGTGGGAGAGATCCATAATGTACCCTGATAGACTTATAGTAAGAAAAGAAATGTATTAATATTCTTTAATGTATTGCAATTATTAGCTGACATTTGTGAAGTGATACTGTGTGACACAAACAGCTGCTGTGCTTGTGTTATTTATGAGGACACTGGTAGTTTTACTGAAATAGACTTCTGAACTTCTGAAGAAAAACCACTCTTATGTAAGGGCAATTGGACGTTTGGAGATGAGTGGCTTAGGGCGTCACACATCAGATAGGCACGTCCCTGGGAGCCTGCAGCTCTCTGCTCTCAGATACACCCTCAGAGCTTTTTCTGTGCTTGTGGCAGAGCCAGGGAGGGCCTTGGAGGGGCTGTGGGAGGGCACTGGGTGAGCCTGATAAAAGCTGTGAGTGTGCAGAGCACAGAACTGCCTGTGTTTGCTGACACAGGAAGGTCAGATGTGCACAGCGTTTGGAACAGTGTAGCAGCAGAGTGATAAACACGGAAACCTTTACACAAAATGGTGCTTTCTTGTAATTAACAGCAGATTGCCTGATTCTCATGCCTTGGCTGTTGTGGTTTTTAGTGATGAGAGCCAGAGGCTTATTTTTCAGCTTTCTTCCATTTATGAACAAGGGTCTAAATTTGCATAGAAAAATTAAACTTAGATTAGAAATGAAACTGATACCCCTTGATCCAGACTAGATCAATTTAAGGGAAATACAGGGCAATTAAGCCAGCTAATCTGTTGTTGATGGGGATTTTCCGAAGAGATGACCTGTCATTCTACAGCTGGCAATTCAGAGTTGCTCAGAAGAGTTAAATGAGGGAAAAGAGATGGCTAAATGCCTGAGTAACTTGTGCCATTTCATGTGATTACAGTGCAGTTTACATTGAAAGCCTGTGCTATACTGGGAGCGAGTGAAGGTCAGCCCGGGCTGGCTGGAGTCACTCTGGGTCACACCTCTAAAAAGCCTACTGCAGGCTACTGACCTTTTGCTTACTTTTAATAGAGTCAGAATTCCTTGCATTACTGTTTTCTCACTCTTTGCATCCCTGGTAGCTTCAGATACAGTTTATCCCAATTTGAGCTGTTACCTTAGTCTCTTGGTGAGATCATTACCCAAATGTGTTCAAACTTCTCTGAGATTTGAGCTGAAGGTACAGGCTGTTGCATTATTAAGCAGAAGTCCTGTGCTTGGTGCAAGGAGGAGATGAGAGCAGGAGTCTTTTTCTTGTATCCTTTTAGCTAGCAGTAATTTCAGTGAAAAACTTTGCAAAAGGGTAAAAACCATCCTTATGTTCTGAAACTAGAAGTGGTAAATACTTTGTTAAGTGGCCAAATGTTGTGTCATGGTACTTGCAGATATGGCAGGGTATGGAAATGCAGTGTCTGTAGAGAGAGGCTAAATTTTAATTTTGCAGGTGCTAATATAATCTGCTATATGTTTCTCTGACACAAGAATTAGCCATAGTTTGGTGACTTTTAGCTTCTTAGATTACAAAGCTTAGCTCTTGTAAATGCCACGGCTGCAGGTGCTCCTTTCTCTGTCACTTTGTTAGCACATGCTTCTTATTTTAGGCTAATGAGGGAAAAAAAAGCAAAATATGCTTCTTTTTCTTGGAATTTTACACACAGTTGCAGCTGATGCAATGCTTTATATAATAAAGCATCTCAACTTTTTGTAAACATTAGTTAAAATTCTCATGTGGGTTTGGGACAAGGAAGTACAGACACAGATTTAAGTTCAGGACCAGTTATTGGAAGGTAGAGGCTTTTCCTTGTCTGTGTTAACAAGTCAGGTCTGCATTATGTAAGTAATTACTGTTGAGAACTTAAACCATTAAAATAATTTATAACTTGCTAAAACCACTTACAATAGAAAACATTATGAGAAATTAAGGGCATTTTCTCATCACTGGGAACATTGGTGTTTTTCCCCCCTAAATCTTCGTTATATAAATGAAAAAAATTTAGGACCCTTATTTATTATGTGATTATTGTTTTTTGTAGCTTTTCCACCTCTTGCTTTAACAATCTTGTCTTTGACAGCATTAAGATACTTTAAGAATAAAGCTTAGGTTTCAGAATTTGAAATGAAGGAGAGGCATAGTGTCTTCAGTTTTCTGAGGTCTCAATCTGCACCTGATATTTTGGGAGGCTGGGCTAGAAAACTTCTGTAGGGATTGTGGAGTACTTTTCTTGTACAAAGACCTGTTGCTTGTCTTATCAGCTTGTCACTCCCTGTGATGTAGCCTGGACAGACAGCAGAGCAAATCTGATGCTGGTGGAGACTGTGCCATGTTTAGGCTCCATTCTAAACAGGCTCTTAGACAGATGGTGAGCCTCAGCACAGGTCTCATGATCTGCCTCCAAAACGTGAATGGCAGAACAAAGATGGCATATCAGGTAGCAGGGACTTTTTTAAAGCAAGGTCAGAGTTCCTTTAGAGCAGCCTTAAAGAGAGAGGTCCTGTTCTGCACTTCCCTTGCCCCCCTCCCTCTTGCACTGATGCAGCTCATCTGAAGATGCAGGCTCAGCCAGATCTGCCAAATCTCCTGGCTGGGGACAGACAGACAGACATCTATCTGAGATAGATGCCATGAGGCCATTGGCTTTTGGCATACACTGAGAGAGAGAGTGGATCAGTCAGCTCATGGTTTTATAGGTGCTGCACTGGGAAATTTTTCAATCCTGTATCTAGAGCTGGCAGATTGTAAGACTTCCTATTTCAGTGGGAAAGTGATGATGCCATTATAATGAAAGTAGTCAGCTGCAATTACAGTGTTAGTGCCTGAGAGAGCTAATTACTTTCACTCAACTAAATGTAAACATTGCATTAAACAGAAAGCCTTTTTTACTGTTGGGGAGATAAGACTGAGAAACTTTATCTTGGTATTACAAGGGAGGTGGTTCTGTGGGGTGATATTGAAGTAGTGGGTACACAATGTCAGTGTCAAACTCCATTTGAAGAATTGTTGATCATGATGTTAAGATTCCAGTACAGTTTTGTAATTTCATTTTTTACATAGCTGTGTGGTAATATTTTAAGTCACTTTTCAGTCACAATTTGGTTCATGCAGGTGGATTTAACAATGTGGCTGTCAGCCTGCATCTCTAGCACACTTGCACACAGCAGGCATGAAACCAAGCAATTTGGGTCTCTCCATTTCTGCCAGTGAGAATTTTAAAATGTGCTGTGGGTCAAGTGGGATTATTGATGTGAGAACAAGCAACCCCTGGCTGCTCACTTGCCAGCCTTTCCTGGCTGCAGGAGAGGCAGCCAGCATCAAATGCTCTTATTGCTCAGGTTGGCCCTACTGGAGGCTGCAGCTGTCCTTGCCCTGTCTGCCCTCAGCAAAGGCACAAGAATTGCCCTTTTGTGTTCCAGCTTTGTCTTACAGTTCTACTGCCTGTGCTTTTATCTTGTCTCTTCCTGGAATTTCAGACAGGAATTAGTATAGCTCTTAATTTTCCTAGGTTTTATGCACTGTTAAGTAATGAATCCACCAAGTGAATGGATCCACTTGGTTCTGGGGAATGCCAAGGGTTTTTTGCACCTTTCTTGTAGACAGGTTTTCATTTCAGATGTGATAGGAAGTGTTTTTGTGCCATGAGAGAAAACATGCAACAGGGCACTAAAACTCTGGACTGGTATTTTTGAATCATAGTGCTGATGATAGAAATGAAAACTGAGAAGTGGGTCAGGTAAAGTTAAAAATACCCATCTGCTATTCTAGGAAACTTTAAAATTGTTAAGGAATTTTTGAAAAGAAAAACCAACCTGGAACTATTTAACATCTGAGACAGGTTCTTCTGGACTACACTAAAACTATGCCAACATCTCTCCCAACACCTACCAGGAAAGGAACAAGGATCTGACTGATTCTTCTCCAGTGGGTTCCTGCAGTCACAGCTTAAAATAAAGGCTGCTTCCAGATGATACAGTCTAATAGCTTTATCCCCTTTTTTCCTCCTCTGTATGGCAGGAAGCTGGTAGTTTGTGGAGGCTTTCAGTGGTGATATCTCTGTCATTTGATGTGACTGCACAGTAGAAGAGTTAACTGATCAGTCAGAGTGAAAATTGTTAATCTTTGAGCTGACAAAAATGGAGCAACTTCATGTTTTAGTAGAACTTGCTAAAACAGTGTTTCTAAAACTTGAGTCAGAAAAAAGTCATTAATTTGCTAATTAATGTCTGTTAAATACAAAGGTCTGCTTCAGTAAGTGTTTCTGCATTTTGTTTGTGATGAAAAAACTGAAACTGGGTTTATATAAGGCAAAGGAGAAGCATGTACTTTCTACTGCCAGAACTAGTCTAGGCTTGTGTAACTGAACCTGTAATTTCAATGTGAGTGCATGCTGGTCTCATGGTGAGAGTGACACGTTTTCCAGCTGCAGGGAATCTCCTAAAGCAGTGATGGCCTCCATGCAGGACTTAGGGCATGCCTGCCTTTTGGGGTGGGTTGAATTCCTCTTGGCTTTGTGCACTGAGGCTGATCACAGCTCCACTCTCACAGGCTGAATGGAGGTGGCTTCTTCATCTCACCTGTGTGTTGCCATTTCTGCTGTACAGGGGAGTGTTTTTAAAGCTCAGCATGCTCCTACTTGATAGCAACAGCCTCTGGATGAAATCCTGAAGACATGACAGAACTGATGTTGCTGTTAAATTCTAGCAGTAGTCTTGCCCAAAATTGCCCTTTGTCCCATGTTTCTGTTCTGAACCCTGAAGTACCATTGCATTGTACACTCTTGCCTTTTATGCAAAAACAAACACCTCCAGATATCTCATAAATATGAAAGTCAAATGGAAGGTTTCACATTTTTATTTTTTAGAGTATCCTCCAGCCAGTGTGCATAGCAGTCATACCTACAGCACTTCTTGCTCTTATTCTGCCATGTGGCAGTGACATGCATTACCTGCTCTCACCTTGCTGCTATTTGCCAGATTCATTTTATAACAAGCATTTACAAACAGAGAAAAAGAAGTGTGCAAGTTTCTAAACAGCATGTAGATCTCCTAAAGTTTACTCAATAAAAAGATGTCAGTGCTTTTGTTTGTTTCTTGTAAAGCTGATTACATCCTGTTGATTTATTTGTATAATCTTTTAACTATCTTAATTTGTGAATTGTAAACTGTTCTGCCGAGTCATGAGACTTTTTCTTGGCTGCTGTACTGGAGTAGAGCAGCTGGGAATTAGAAAGCCAAGAACATTTGTGTGGTGGTGAAATGTAAGGATGACTCAGCTGAAATTTCTGATGAGTTATGCAGTCAGGAAATCTAATAAGTGTGTGGCTTGCCCAGAGCGTGTCACAGCCACAGCCTTGTCAGGAACAACTTGTGACCCCTGCACAGACCCACTCAAACATAACTGGGCATTCTTATCTTCTCCAGTGTTAATTTTTGTATTTGCTGTAGTGAGCTCAGAGATTTTCTAAAAATGGAAAATTAAAAATGATATGAAGTGAGAAGAATTTTTAGAGTGCTGGAGAATTAGAGGAGAAAAATAACAGCTGAGTGTCCTGTGCATGCTGTCTGTTGTATCAAGTCCTAGATTCTGATAGAAATTGAGAGAAATGGGGAAGGACAATTTATCTTCCATTCCTCTTTAGATCTGTGTTCTCTTTGTAATTGTGTTTGAAGCTGTTTATTCAGTGGAACAAGGGGGCAAACAAGGATCAAAGTGTGGTGGTTCTGGGCAGTGGGATCTGCTTTTGGCTTTGATGTTGGAATAGAGGGAACAGGCACTTACAGCTCCTTTTGGTTCTGTCTCCTCATCTATGAAATGTGGATAATAGCACCTGTTTCAGTGACCAGCTCAGGCTTTTATAAAGGAATAGGATTACTGGCATTATGTCCCAGTAGTGGTACTGGTGTTTTGTGTAGTGTAAGCTGTGCAACTGCCTGAAAAAATGCTTTGCCACTGAAAAGTTAACACTACAGTCAACAAGCATTTGGGCATGGGACTGCTGCTCTTGGCTCAGTGACTTTTGAACAGAAGCCTGGGAGCAATGCTTTGACTGTTGAATAATTGCAGTCCATCAACAGCTGCAATACTGTGCATTACATTATTCTGTTGGAGAGTCAAAAATCTACAGCACTTGAGAGGAAGTGTTGCATGTGATAATTTTTCACCAAGGTCAGTGACTTAAAATTGGCTGCATGAGATTTTCCTAACTCAGAGCAATCGTAAATAAGGTATGAAAGCTCATGTTCCTACTGGTCTGTCATTGTGAATAGTCCTTGTGGCTGTAATTAAAATGGTCACGTTTTTATTACTGTGAACATCAGTTTTGGTTTGATTGTATGGTGATTTACCTTGGGTTTGAAAGTTGTATTGAGCGAAGTAGGAAAACATTGAATTATGTCAATTTATATTCTCTTCTTGTTGAGTAGGAAATGAGCTGCAAAGATGAGCCTTTTACTTGGCTCTATGCCTTGTTGTGGATTTTTTATTCTCAGTCCCTGTTTCTGATTTTCAAACACTGAAGTTCAGTATTGGCTCTTTCTGTAACTGACCCTGTTTTGCTGCCCCAGGACTGGAACCTGACATGGCACACAGAAGACCCAGACTTCACGGCGTGCTTTCAGAGCACCGTGCTGGCGTGGATTCCCTGCGCGTACCTGTGGCTCTGCCTGCCGCCGTACTCGCTGTACCTGCGCCGCCATGACCGCGGCTACATCCAGGTGTCCACCCTGAACAGAGCCAAGACGGTGCGTGGCTCCTCAAGCACAGCTCAGCATTCATCAGGAGATGGAAGCTGCCATCTCCTGCCAGCTGGCTTTTAGCACAGTGGTGTTGTGAGCATCAGTCTTGACCTGCGTGCACACTTCACTTATTTGTTCTGCTTGTCTTTGATTTCCCAGCCTTTCCTGTTTCCTTTGCCCCTTATCAGCTTTCTGAAATTTACCCTGGCATAGCAACAAGCATGCAAATCCTTTTCAAGACCAGTTGGAGAAGACTATTTTAAGGCAACTCAATCTCAAGGTCCTTATTTCTGTCATAAAAGGAATTTATTATCCTGTCAGCTTCTTAAGCTACACAGCATACATTTCTAGAGCTGCTGCAGGTGTTCTGTTCACTTCTATTGTGAAATAGGTACTTAATGTTTTTGGTTTTTTTCTTCCCTGTAGAATAAGTGCAAAGTTTTAAGAAGGGCTGTAATAACACAGTGTATTAGTGGGATTTTTTTCTCTGCAGTTCAGGAGACCAGCCTTCTGCTTCATAATAGACTGAATTACATGGTGTTGAAAGTCAGTTAACTTTTTTCTGCTAGTAGGAACTCAATAATTAATGCCAAATTGCTTTTATTTGTGCATGTGGTAGAATTGCCCAAATGATATGATCTGATTATGACTTCTGCTAACACATAACATCTAGTGTTCATCTATATATTGTGCTGCATTATCTTTGTGAATTGATGTGTTAAAGACACTTCTTTTATTGCAGGCTTTGGGCTTAATACTCTGGATAGTCTGCTGGGCAGACCTTTTCTACTCTTTCTGGGAAAGAAGTCAAAATATTTTTCGAGCTCCATTTTTTCTCATTAGCCCTACAGTTTTGGGTATAACAATGGTAAGTTGTTGGAATTACACTTAAAATGTAGAAGGGGTTTAGGGGTTGAAAAGATCTGGGAGGTACTGGATTAGAAATGTTAAATAAGCAGAATTTAGCACTATATCTTTGACATGTACATAACATCTTGTAAAACTTAATTTGTGAATATGTTTTCATCTTATTTATCTACAGTTGCTTGCCACATTTTTAATACAGTATGAAAGAATAAAAGGAGTCCAGTCTTCAGGTGTAATGACAATTTTCTGGTTCATCTCATTGTTATGTGCCACAGTGATTTTTATATCCAAAATAAAACATGCCTTAAATATGGTAAGTGAATTTTAGCCTGATTCAGTTGTCAATAACCCCAAATGCTGCAGTGATAGAGTAGTTGCTTGGTAATTACACCAGTCAAATCAGTTAATGATTCAGGTAGTGTACCTTCATTCCTTGGGCTGTGACAGCAAAGGAAACAAGAATTAATGTCTTCTGTTTTGAAATGCTCATGAGATTCTGAATGAGAATGATGAGATTCAGCAGCAGTTGCCAAAAAACTGGGCTGGCTGTTGGAGAAAGCGGATGTGTGTGCTGGAGTGCACTCAGGTTCTGTGTAATCTTTGATATCAAACTGCTCTGGCTGGGAGGTCACATCACCTTCCTGTTGACTCTGCAGTGGATTTCCTGAAACACTTTGTTCAGTGCTGCTGTGGTCTCACCTCCTTGGGCAAAAGCAAAGTGAAATATTTTTATGCAAACTTGCCCTGTATTAAGATCACCTCAAATATCAGACTAATTGTGGAGCTGCCTGAAAATGGCACTTTCAGTTCTTGACACCTTTAAGCTGCATTGGCAATTTTGAGACCTTCCAGCCAACTTTTGTCTTCAGCTGTTGAGAATGGGATTTTACTGGGGGGTGTGTCCATCTATACCTGTGCTCTCATTTCTGTGGCTTGTGTGTTATGCATCAGTCCCAGTCTAAAAAACTGAAAGAACCTCTGAATTTTACACTCAATGGAACAAAGTGTAATGTAAATTCTGCTCCTATTCTGTGTGCATCCTAATTTTAAAAATTTGCTTTCAGTACTCCTTGCTACCCAGTGCATAAATGTCTTGCTCCTGTAAGGAATACACTGACTTCAAATTGGGGCTGTGTTGGCACAAACCATGTATTAAAGAGAACTTTTAACATAAGAAATTCATGCTTGTATTTTAATGGTAGTGACTGAATAAAAATAAATGTCTTTCATATCCTCTCCCCTCTCATTACCTTCCCTTTACCAAAATAGACATTGACTTTAATTTGCATGGGAGTGAGTAGTGTAGCACTTTGTCTGCAGAATTTACAGTAAGGAGCTGTTTTCTGTTTAATCATAACATGTTACTTAAAATTAATTCCTCAAGGCTTCTAATTGGAGTATTACCTTCCTTTGCAGGGTGCTAATGAGGATGCATTTCGTTTTGCCACCTTCTGCATCTACTTCTTCCTGGTATTAGTAGAGCTCATCCTGTGTTGTTTTCCAGAGCAACCACCTTTGTTTTCTGAAACAGTAAATGATCCTGTGAGTCTGTACAGTGCCAAGTATCATATGTGCAATATTCTGTGTAATGGGCTGTGTAATAGCCCAGATGACAAATAATTTAAATTCTGTTTTTTTATTTGGTGATGCAAAGGAAGCCCTTAACATGCAGAACTGGGGGAAGGGAGGGGCTGTATGCAATAAAAAGCACAAAGGTGTTGTTGTTGTACTCATTGCTGAATAGCATTCCTGAAGGATAAGTTGTATGTATTTCTATTCAGTCATGCTTCTGGCAGTCAGTGGGAAATTCTGGTTTGAAATGCAGTGCTCCTGGTTATCTGATATGTTCAGTAGGCAGTAGCACATGGATTCATTTCATTGGAACATGGGGAGGAATTTAGACCTGAAAAGCTTTTGAACCTGGGCAGATGTGTTTGATTTCTGTTTTTACCTTTCTTATGTCAAGTAAAGATTTAACCAGCTCAGATTCAAGAGCAGCTAATGTTAGAGGGTGATTTGGATGTAGGTATTTAATTTTACCTTTTTTGTGTGACCTTTTTTGTGTGTGTTCTTAATTATCTGTACCAGCTCTGTGGCATGGATGTGAAGTGACCCAAGAGATGCTGGATCATCCTTGTACCAGCTCTGGGCTGGATCTTCTGGGTCACAGGGGGGTGACACTGGTCACTGCCTGGATTTGGACAGGCTGAGTTTAGGAATTTTGGTTTTCTACAAGGTGTGATTCTGGTTTGATGGCAGTTAAGTGACACTGAGTGATGAAGGAAGGTGTGAAATGTGTGCGAATAAATAAATAAATACTGCCTTTGTCACTGTGGGAAGGGTCCATGGCCAGCTGCACTTGCTGAGTGCCAGAGTTCCCTTCTGCAGCAGGGTGCTGTGCCAGGGGGGTGTGCATGGCCATGGCAGACAGGCTGTGTGTGCCTGTGCTGAGCCTTGGCATCTGCTGCACCTTTTGCTTCTCCTCATCTCATTCAGGGCTTGAATGTATTTCACAGGATGCTGTGGGTGTAAGGAAACCTTTTCTTCTTTGATCATGGTTGTAAAAATTATGAGGTGCTTTGAGACCACGGTGGTTTGTTTTTCTGTTCAGGGTATTTCTAGGAATTTAGAATGTCTTTTTCATTTGTGCATCTGTGTTTATGGAGTCCCAGCACTTCACTGCTAGAGCAGGAGAACTGAATTTTTCATTCATAATTAACTACCCAATTAACATATTTGTGCCCTCACATGTGGCATACCTTGCACTGACATGGGCACTGAACAGGACATCTGGAGACTCTGTCTGGCCTCCAGAATGGCTTCAGCTGTTTGTTGTGTTGTTGGTATGGAGCACTGCTATTCCTGTGTCCCAGGGCTGCAGCTGCTGACAGCCCCAAAGCTCTGCTTGGCTTTGCTGAACAAGCTCTCAGCAGCAGCAATGGCAAGTTTTGGTAATGTGAAAAAAATACTGTAAGCAGAAGGAATTTCAAAAACATCTTTTATTCTTAGCTTGTTTCTTTTGGCCCTGCAGTCATTTTGTATATGGATTGATTGCTTTTTCTCTCCTTTAGAATCCATGTCCAGAGTTCAGTGCTTCTTTCCTCTCAAGAATCACATTCTGGTGGATCACTGGGTAAGACTGAGCTGTTGCATAAAGAACCAGTTCAAGTTAGATGGCTCTCTGGGATCCTGCTTTCAGAGTTACATTAACAATAATCATGCCACAATAATTTTGGTTGTTTGGTAGAGAGCTTAAATTTTTTTTTTTTTAACAACTTGATTAATATTTTTTAAATTTCCTTTGTAGGGTCTTTGTAATTTAAAATTTTGCCAGTCTGTATTTAATATGTTTGATGATGGAATATAATAAAAAATAATTCTTGGGAAATATAAGGAAGGAGAACTTGTCTGCTGTATTTAGAAACTAAGACATTGGAAACTATGACCTCTTTTTGTCCAAGAGGCTCTTTTTTCCATTAATTTAATTTTACTTATGCTATATGATTTGTGAGTTAAAACACAGAAGCATGTTAAATAATATTGGTGTATAGTTGTGGCTGGTACTTGGCCACAGTTCCAACAGAAAGCTAGATGAAAGGAATTGCTTTGTGAAATTAAAAGCTAATAAAGATTTTGAAACTTGCTAGGCATGGGAATATTAATTGCCTGGCTGATTTTCAAATGAGATCACGTCATCCCTTCTTTTATTTTCCCTGGAATTTGAATTCAGTGGCATATCCTGGATGCTTAGATGCTTTGGTGTCTAGTTCTCCCAGTAAAGACAGGAGGATGTATGTTTTAGCATCTGGACCTGTTTTGCTGCAGGCACCAATGCTTGCTTGCATCTTTGTGGAGAGCTGGCTCTGCTCTGGGGCTGGGTGCAGCTGTATCTGTATTTCCATCTCTGTATATACACAAACATTTCTAGTTCTTTTTTTTGTGCTGCTGATTCCTTCTAATGCAGGTTGATGATCCGGGGTTATCGGAGCCCTTTGGAAGCCAAGGATTTGTGGTCATTAAATAAAGAGGACAAATCAGAGGAAGTAGTGCCAGGTTTGGCTAGAAATTGGGCAAAAGAGTGGTCAAAGACCAAGAGGTAAGTTGAGTTATCCTGGCTTTCAGTTCTGCCAAAATGCAGAGGTTTAAAAGCTCAAGTGACTCAGCCTTTGCTGAGAGGTGCTGGTCATTTGTTACCAAACCTGCCCAGAGAGCAGGGTCCAAGCAGGGCATTGTGCTGCTGCTTTATGGAGAGCTGACTTTCCCTTAGTCTTTCATGGTCTGAAACTTATTACTGGGACTTTTGATGTGTGGTTTTTTTTCCCTGGGGAGGAAATGTTTGGACACAAACTTCTGTTGTGTAATTGAGGAGCTTGGGCTCCCTCTGTAGTTGGTGAAGCCTCAGGAGGGTGTTTCAGGGTGTCAAAGGGAGCAGCTTATTCCTTTCTTTTGACTATATAGGGAGTCTGAGCATCTAAGCCAGATGACTAAAATTAGAAAGACTGCATGCCTGCAGTCTCCATCCTGCTTTCATCATCCTTGGCTGCAGCAAACAGGAGCACCTTTTCATTGAAGGAGGATTGTGTGCTTGCTTACACAGTGTGTTTTACATCCAGCTTGTCCTCAGAAGCCCAGAGCAGGGAGTTTAGCATAAGCCAGATGTAAGAAAAGAACGTGTTCAGTCCATTGGATGTGTCTTGGCATTAACCTGGCTTCAGTCCTTTAACTCTGGTGGTGCAGTGGAGCCTTGATTTCAGTTAAAGTTCAGCTCACTGGGTTCTAGAATAATCATGTCCTCTGCTCTTTAAGCTTACGAGTTACAGCTTTATTCCTCATTCCCCAGGGCAGACCTAAGGGAGAGAGGTACAGGAATGTTACCTACCCAAGCAAAGAAAGCCATTTCTGAACAGCCAGTTCATTTAATTATGTTGTATGATTAAAAATGTTTGACAGCAAAACTCAGCTAAACTGTTAAGAATCATGATAAGCAGCTCATTTACATCTCATTTGTGTAGTGTACATTTTGCCAGTTGGCTTTATGCTTGAATAAAGGCTACATTCTTTACCTAATCTTTTTTCAGGCAACCACTAAACATGGTATATTCAACCAAAAAACAGCAAAAATCAGGAGACTCAAATGGTGATGTGACAGAAGAGGTTGAAGCTTTGATTATAAAACCATCTCAGAAGAGCTCTGAAGCATCTTTATTCAAGGTGTTATACAAAACCTTTGGACCATATTTTTTCATGAGCTTCCTTTTTAAAGCTGCACATGATCTCTTGATGTTTGCAGGCCCAGAAATTCTGAGGTAAGGCCTATATACTTTATTATTGTATTAAAAGGATGTGGACAAGATTTAAAGCACCCTGGTATTTCACTCCCCAAGCTGCTTTGCCTTCAGCTGATAAAATGAGGAAGAGATGTCATACAAGGGAGAGACCATGGACAAACATGGTTTCAGTCCATTGGCTTTCAAATTACAACATCCTGCAATAAGTGTCTGACTCCTTCTTTTCCTTTTCAGCAGCAGGAAGGCAGGGCAGGAACATAATCAGCAACAGCAGGAGAGTTAACTCAGTTCTGAGCTGTAATTATTCTGTGCCTGCACATCAGAGTGTGTGATGCCACAGAGAGCTGAGGGCTGGGAGGGGTTCTGTTGCCTTGAGCAAGAAGTGAAGGAGGTGCAAGTGGTTGTGTTTCAGCTGGAGGGGATGTGAGGCTTTTCAGGGTAGTCCAGGAGAATGCTGTACATGCAAGCTGTGTGTTGCTTTGTGTTTCACACTGTGCTGAGGAGGGAGTGATGTATGCTCACACAAAATGATCTCCAGTGTCTCAGAAGTTTGCCTAAGTGTTTTATCTAAGTTTGGTACTTCAGGTGCTTGTGTGACCAGTACAATGTTTGGAATAACTTAAGGCTGCAGCCATGACATTTGGTTTTGTGTTCCATCTGTCAGAGGACTCATTTGTCTCTCCACAGATTGCTGCTCAACTTTGTAGACAACAGAGCTGCCCCAAATTGGCATGGCTACTTTTATACAGCCCTGCTGTTTGTTTCTGCCTGTCTTCAGACACTGATTCTTCACCAGTATTTTCATATTTGCTTTGTAACTGGAATGAGGCTCAAAACAGCCATTGTTGGTGTAATTTATAGAAAGGTATGTGTTTCTTTGAATGTGTAACAGTACTGTGACTGCAAATGTGCACTGTCTGTGACTGTGAGAATGCATCACTTAAGTCTGAATAATAAGGTAGGTGACTCTGGTATGCTGATTCCTAACTCTTAATAGAAATAAGAGCATGTCTAATTTAAAAATAAAAGCCTTTAAGCTACAGCAGTTTTCTAATTTGCTACTTAACCTGCTTCTTCTCACTGCCAAGTAAGAAAACTTTCCTCATTTAGACTTAGGGTGTGTAGTGCTTCAGTTGGTGTAGAAATTAAAGATGCATCTACATTTACAGCTTCATTTGGGATTTACCAGCAGTGTCATCTTAGAACAAGCTGGAACATTTTAGAAAGCTGAGGACTGATAGCTCTGTGTGAGGAAAATGTGTCACAAGAAATGAAGATTCCACTTATTACACTAAAACAAAAACATGTAACAAACCAAGTAAACAATACCCCCAAGCAATAAAACCAACAGCCCATACCCCAAAGTTTGCTTATTGACTTTATTTCTATATTAGCTTAAACCTGGCTGATTGATTCAAACTGTACAACTTGCATTTTGCAAGGTGTATGGGGTGAACAGAATATGAAGGAGGAGAATGATTGCTTGTAATATTAAAGAAGCAGTTCTGTGGAATTGAATTCTGTGGAGAGAATGCAAATGGCTAAGTTCTAATTGTTCTAATTCTTTATTTTTTATCTACACATAGGCACTTGTTATCACAAATTCTGCTAGGAAGACTTCTACTGTGGGTGAGATTGTGAATCTGATGTCTGTGGATGCTCAGAGATTCATGGACTTGACTACCTATATAAACATGATCTGGTCTGCCCCTTTCCAGGTGATCCTGGCCCTGTACCTGCTGTGGAGGGTGAGCATCGTGTCCTCCTGTTGTGCCTGTGGCAGCTGCTGCTTCCCTGGCTCTGTGACTGCACAAACCTGCTGCTCACACCCCAGCAGGGTTTGCAGCACTCAGGGGAAAGTGCTGTTTGTAAAGAAGCCATTCAGAGCTGCTTTTGTCAGTGCTGTCAGGCAGGAAGGCAGGAGGGTCTGAATTTGCACATCTGGGGGGATGCAGAGGGAGCTGTGACCTTTTGGGGGACTGCAGCACCTCAAGTGTCTCACTTGTCCCTTGATTTGAATAAAAGTGGTCTTGCCTTTGTGCTCAGAGTAACCATGTGAGGTGTTTGCTGTTTCTGGTTCACACAGCACTGGGCTGACTCTTCAGGAGAACAGACAAATCAGCAAAAAGGGGAAAGTGTTGAAACATACTTGTGTGTCTGTAGAGATGTATTTGGAGAGAGACTGATCCATATGTACTTCTATATGGAAACTATTTATGTGTTTGTTTCTAAAGTCAAAGTATATAGATATTAACCTCAGCCCCTGCTTGATCCTTCTCTTCTCCCAAGCTGAAAACCTATTTCAGAATGATTTTCTGTAATGTATGCAGAGATTTGAGCCAAGATTTTTAAAAACTGCTGTGAATAAATGCTTTCAATTATGTACTTTTCAGAATTTAGGTCCTTCTGTGCTGGCAGGTGTGGCTGTCATGGTCCTTCTGGTTCCAATAAACGCTGTGATGGCAATGAAGACAAAAACCTATCAGGTTAGCAGCTCATGTAGTGCTTTTAAGAAACATCTATTCTTTTACTTGTTCCTGGAGGTTTTTATTTTTTTTCCCACCCCTCTATCTATCCCTTTAAAATGGGAAGGGAAAGAAAGGTCAGATGTTGTGAATTCAGAATAAATAAACTCACGTATTTTTCAGCCTTACAGCTTATTTGTAATGGTCTGAAAACCTGCAGTAGTGAAGACCAAAGTAGCACTTTAGGCAGCTTCATGAGATGTTCAGTGATTGAATTATTAGGAATTAGTTCAGTTTTTAACTTGCCAAAAAACTGAAGTGCAAAGGTAAATTACTGTCTGCCTAATGAACCTAATGGCCATGAATGAAATATTCGTGTTTCCAGGATGTGTGGCTTGTTTTTTTTTTTTTTTTTTTTTTTTTTTTTTGGTTAGTTCTTTTTATTATTTTTATTTTTAAATTTTTTTTTGTTTCCTGGAGAGATGATGAAGTCTTAGTTGTTGGCTGTTTTTGATCCCTTGTCGATTTTATTTAGTGGGGATCAGTTTGTTGAGCATAAGTAAGTGCAGACTCAAACTCAAGTTTTCTACTGCACTAAAACTACTTCCAGCAGCCTCACCACATGTGTTGTGGTACAGACTTCACTACTAGCTGAATTTACTGAATGTCAGAGGAGAGTGATATATCAAAGTGAAACCTTTTAGCTCTAGCAGTTCATTAAAACATAGCCCAGCATTTGGTTCCTGCAGGGGAGCAGTTGGGACATCTGTGCCAGTGCATTCTGCTGGCTCTCTGTGCTGACTCAACAGCAGTCCAGCTTTGCACTGCCCTCATTACAATATTTTAGGAAGATGGGAACTGAAGAATTGCTGAATGGAAAGCTTTTTGCCTTAGTACACCATCAGAAAGCCATTGGTAGTGTTGAAAATGAAGCAAAATCAAGTTTGGTCTAAGGTTAGATACAAGCTGCACATCTTCCATTGGCTCATTTGTTAACTGCACATTGTCCCTGTGTCCCAGGGCTCCCTGTTGCAGGGTCAGTCACTCTAAAACCAGTGCCACACTTGTCTGGATCTTGGTTTGGATTTATAGTTACATGAAGCATTCTTTTAATTGGTTTAAAACGTCTTGTTAATTCTGCATATTTGTTTGTTCAGATAGTATCTCAGATTTCCTGCTTGGGAAGCTAGTAAGCTTTTGATGATAATGAGGTAAATTTGCCATTGCAAAATACAAAGCTCTGAACTTTGAGGTTCTGCCAAGTATTGTGCTCTGTTAATTATTTTTTGCAATGTTGTTTTTAGGTGGCTCAAATGAAGAGCAAAGACAACAGAATTAAGCTGATGAATGAAATTCTCAATGGGATTAAAGTTCTGAAACTTTATGCTTGGGAATTAGCCTTTAGAGAGAAGGTATTAGAGATCAGACGGAAAGAACTCCAAGTCCTAAAAAAATCTGCTTACCTTGCTGCAATGGCAACCTTCACTTGGGTTTGTGCTCCATTTTTGGTAAGTGAAACAGATCTAGAAGTCTTCTCTCCTTTTTGGGATTGTGCTTTCCAAGGCAGCACTTGAGGCCTTCTTTTGCTTTTGTGTTTTAATGAGTTGAACCAAAATGTCCTCCAGAATGGGGGGTCCTTGAACCCTTGGGGTCCATTTCTCTAGGGCCAGGCACTGCTGTTTTCTGTGCAACTCAGTCACATCCAATGTATTCTAGAAGGGAATGGCCAAAGTATGGGAAAATAAAAACCTCCTCTGCATCCCCTCCTATTTTTAGTAGAGTACTTGAGGAATCTAAGGTGGAATGTATGGTCAGATATAGGAGAATAAAACAATCCCTCATTTCAAGGTGTTTCTGAGAGCAGCAGGTGCTTACACTGCAGTTCCTGACTGAATGGGATGTTGTGCTCCAGGAGTGGCTCTGGCTGGGACTCTCCCAGCAGCTGTGTAAGAGCAACATGGAAGAGGCAAAACTATTGCATAGCCTGAGATGGCTTCAGATTCTTACTTAAGAAAAATAAAAATCCATGATATGCAAAACATCCCTCCTGTGTTTGTGGTTAGCTTACATTTCAGCTAATGCAAGGGAGAGGAGAGTGAGATCATGTCAAAATTGCTTCAGACCCCATCAGAACAAGGGACCAGTGCTCTTGTCTGCAGAAACAATTAAAAGCCATGACTACATTAGGATAAAATATGTGCTGTTCCAGTTGAAGGTGTTTAAGTGTACTTTCCAGTCTCAGATTCCTTCCCTGCAAACATTTTCAGTGTTTACATTATGCCTGGGCCATGATGAAAGGCAGAGAAGCAGTGCCCTGGCCAGGAGGCATCAGCTGCATTCTTACATGAATGCTTTTCTAAAAGAAGTCTGAGATTATCTTTATATAAATACATTATTAAATGAAGTTTATAACTAGAGCTCTGCAGGTGGGCTCCCTGGAGCTGTTGTGTGGAGCCTGGCAAGGCTGAAGGGTGTGATTGCAGCTCTGTCCCAGCACACACAGGGATGTGTGGCACTGCCTCTTGCACCCCAAGTGCAAGGCTGCTCTGCAGCACCTTATTGCCTGGATTTTTTTTGGATTTTTTGTATGTTCTGATGAAAAAAATTATTCCAAGTGCTTTTGACCTTCAAAACTTTTATTTCCTCTGCTCCTTCCCATTTCCAAGGGCAGGGTTTTTAACAGCAGAGTTCAGTAGCAGTGTCAGGGAGCTGTGCTTGTGCAGTGCTGTGTGTTTATTTCAGGGTGTGTTTCAGACTGATTGCTGCTAGCACAAGAGTGCAGACATGCTGCTTGGGAGGCTGTTCTTTCCACCCTCTCTTGTTTTTGCTCTCCATGGGAGGGCTTTCTCCCTGGGCTGTGCTTGTCCAGACTAAGGGCTGTACAAACAAGCTACTGCACAAGGCACAGCTGAGTCAGCTGCTGCAGCAAGAACAGTGCATGTCTTCACAGCAGGCAGATTTTTAACAGAAATACTCATGTCTTCAATGCATGCTGTGCTTAGATGATACTGTGGGAAAAAGCTGCTGGATCTTGTGACATACTGAGGTGTGAGGGTATTATCATGGCAGAAAACACTATGAAGAAAGCAAGCATCTGGTTTTACTTAGTTTGCTTTAATCTTACTGTAATTTATTCAACATGCTTAAAAATGAGTATATGGATTTTTGGAATTATTTTTATAGCTGATGATTAGTGATAACAATGGTTCAGTGGAGTTTTCTTGTTCAGTATGAAACTGAAGCAGTTCATGACAGAAAAGGCTTCATCTTTGTAATGCAACAGCATTTCAAGTTTCTTGTCCATGGTAAAGTGGGCTGTATTTGGAAATCTAGGGTTGTGATAGTCTCTCCAAACTATAAAATAGGTTAGTATTGGGATGCTTCTAACTTTTCTGTCAATATATGTTACTGATCCAGTATCTGATACTTTGAGGAGTGTCTTAAAACTGAAAGAAATCAGGAAAAAAGACCAGTGATGATCTCTCCTTCTCTTCTCCTGCCCTGTGACCACAAATAGCCTGGGACGTTTGTGGTTTCCCCTTTGCTGTGTGAGGAAAGTGAGCACTTACCTCTTTTTAAAGAGGAGCCATCAACTCCTTTTTACAACAGCAGATTTTAATCATATGTTTGTATTGTCAGGAAGGAAAAGTTATCAGAACATTCCTCTTTTTTGATTTATGGTCTGATTGCAGTTGTCACACTGTACTTGTGACTTGGTGGCTTTAAGGCCTGACCCTCAGTGCTTTACTCTTGCTTTCAGGTTGCCCTGTCCACGTTTTCTGTGTATGTCCTGATAGACAAGAGCAACGTCTTGGATGCTGAGAAGGCCTTTGTTTCTCTGGCATTATTCAACATCCTCAGGTTTCCACTAAACATGCTTCCTATGGTCATCAGCAACATGGTAGAAGTAAGACTTGAGTCATTAAAAGGTGTTTTTTGTGCAGAAGGAGGCCCTGGGTGGAAAGATTACTGCTTAGAGAATGACCACTGAAATGTGGCCACCTCTGGAAGGAACCTTGCTGTTAAGTGCTGTGCTGGTGAAATAATCCCAGCTGTGCTGGATAGGTGTTCCTTACATCACCCAGATTCCCTGTGGGCTGGGGAGTGAAAGTTTGGCTACCTAAGCAACTGTGCAATGGATTTAAGGAGGGATTAGGAGTGCATAAAAATGTGTCACAAAGCAGTGAGCACTTCAATGCAATGAGCAGAGTAGAAATAGCTTTGCATCCTTTTTCCATGCAGGCCAGTGTCTCCCTGAAGCGCCTCAGGGTGTTCCTGTCCCACGAGGAGCTGGATCCAGACAGCATTGCCAGGGGTCCCATCAAAGAGGGTGAGGTTCCCTGCCTGTGGCAGCTCAGGGGGTGCAGGCTTTGGGTGGTTTCTTTTGCTTTCTGAAACAATTTTACTGCATTTTTGGTGGGTTTTGCTGATAAATTTGAGCCAGAAAACAGAGAAGGGCGTTTGTAAAATGAAAATTACCAAAAGGGTCTTCCTTCTCAGATAGTTTCTTTCCTCTCCACAACTGACTGTGCAGTGCTGGAGGTGCAGCTGAATTAGTTTCTGTGTAGCTGACACTCATGTGCCTCCTGGTTCCTGAGTAAGGGGAACATTGGAACCTCTGCTGTCTTGCTGAATTCAGTAAAAGCAGAACACAGGTTTTTTGCAAGCAGCTGGTTGTTGTTGTTATTCTGAAAAAGTAGCTGTATACCTCTGCCCAGGTGTGTTTAGACTGCTTTGGATTGTGACAGCACAATTTAGCTGCTTCCATTGATACTTTTATAAATATGAGTTTTTTCTTTGCAGCTGAAGGATGCATTGTTGTGAAGAATGCAACTTTTAGCTGGGCCAAAACTGATCCTCCTTTGCTGAGCAGGTAAAGATTGGTGCCCTCTATTCCACTCCATAATCTTACTGCATCATAAGTGATCTATATTCTAATTGTAAAGTACATATGGAGAAGAGCTTGTTGCCATAAAGAAAGAGAACAAATAACATCAGTTCTATATATTTTTTTAATTGTTTCTTTATGAAGTAGAGGGATGTACAGTTTGGTTTACAGTGTGCCCAGGCTCCATTTCACAGCCTGATTCTCACTGTGCTCTGCTGGCCTGGATCCTGGGCTGCAGAAATCAGTAATGCAGCCACAAGCTGTGCCTTCCCTGTGCCCTGTTCCCTTCCTTATTTTGGCTGCTTTTTCTTGGGCCTTAAATGGCAAGTCCTTTGGGATAAAAATGCTGTATTTACATCTGTGTTCATACAACACTTGAGAGAAATCTTGTAAAGATTGGGTCACAGTGCTTTTTTTCTTTGTTTTCTTCCCCTTTTGAGTAATTGCATATTAAGATTATGTTCTATGTTCTAAGCATGAGGAGAACTAGGTGCTCTGAGAGTGAGAGGTTTGGATTTTCCAACTGCTGCAGTTCCAGTGCTGAGTCACTGTTTGCAGTGGGTGTTCACATTGCACCTGGCTTTAGATGGGCACTTGAATTGACTGTTTAACAGTGGGGCGTGCCAGCAAGCCAGGCTGAATTCTGTGCACTTTATTTCAGCATTAATTTCACTGTTCCTGAAGGCTCCTTGGTGGCTGTCGTGGGTCAGGTTGGCTGTGGAAAGTCTTCACTGCTGTCTGCATTGCTGGGGGAGATGGACAAAAAGGAAGGCTCCGTGCTTGTCAAGGTGTGACAGGTTTGGGGAATTGTTCAGCTGTTTGTGGGTATTGCCAGAGGGATTCTGCATTTCCAAGTGCTGTGAAAAGGGAAGAGACACTGCCTTTCAGCTGAATGCACTTCTTAGCCTGGCAAACCATGTATCTGCCTTAGCCTGCAGTAATTGCCTGCTAAGCCTTGACCCAACAGCATCCAAGTCTGCTGGTGTCAGATTTAGCCAAATGAAACAGTGGAGCACTCCAAGGTGAGGGTTCTGGTGACTCTTATTAGCAGCTGGGTGTGAGATGGGAGACCCTGTTTCATATTCTCTGGGAGTGTTGGGTTCTGCCTGCTCAGACATCAGAGAGTTACCAGGAGGGAGGGTGTTCTCTCTCCTTGTAACCTGGGAGAACATGTTCCCTCTCCAGCTGCTGTTGCAGTTTGTTCTTTCTTAGACATCAGAGCTGCACAAAGCCACCAGAGAAAATCACCTGGAAAGAAAGTTGAGAGCAAAACAAATCTGTCACATTTAAAAGTCTGTAGGTTTGGCCACCTTCAGAGTTACAGTGGAAAAATAAACTGGTTGAATCACTAATTATTAGTGCAGAAAAAGAAGGCAGAACTGATACTCAAAGCAAAATCCTCTGCATTATCTCAGTGTCCTCCTTTGAAGTGACTTTGATATGAAAACCACTTCCTTTGCTTTCTGCAGAAACCTCTTGGCAGGGTTGCATTTGTTAAACACTTGCATTCCAGATTAAACTCTCTTGTGCAGAACATAGTTTATAATTATATGAAAGAAGTAATGACTTTTGACATGCAGTAATTGTGCAAACATTCTCTAAACAAATGTTTCCTCCAGGTTTATGTTAATCGTATTTTGTTTGAAGTCCTTTATTTTCCACCAATGCACTTTGTTACATTCGCTTGTAGAGAGGATTACAAAAATAACATTTTGGAGGAGGAGGGAGCCCAGGAACTGCTTTGTTTGGAAATGGCCCTGGGTGATTTGTGAGGTGATTAGCACTGCCTGCCTCACAAAGCCCTGCTGTGCCTTGACTCTCTGTGCAAACTCCTTGTCTCAAGTACTGGACTTTATTTTTCTTGCAGGGCTCTGTAGCCTACGTTCCTCAGCAAGCCTGGGTCCAAAATGCAACTCTGGAAGATAACATTATCTTTGGGAGGGAGATGAGTGAGAGCCGGTACAAGCGAGTGGTTGAGGCTTGTGCCCTGCTGCCTGATTTAGAAATTCTTCCTTCAGGAGACAAAACAGAAATAGGAGAAAAGGTATTTCAATACCCACTGCACACAACAGGGCTGTTGCTTTAGTTAAGGCTGTGTGACTCTTACTGTGCTTTATCTTGAAGCTGTATTTAAAACATCCAGAGCAGAAATCCTCTAGAATAAGAGGTGGATCTGAACCGTGTGTTTTCCTTCTCTTTAAGCCTCAAAGGGGAAGGAACCTGACCTCAGCTACAAATATAAAACTGTCCTGTAGTGACAGTTTTTAATTGTTTCTAAGTTGCCACGGTTATAGAGCAGAAAATCTTCTGAACACTTGAGTGCCAGTGAGAACAGAAGAGATGTGCTTCCTTGCAGGAGGTTGGGACTGATGGCTTCTGCTGCTGTGGTAGTGACATTACTTGTGGAGATCTGTTCCATGCAGTGTTGAAACTCTTCTGATTTAAATAAACCAGCTATGACTTGTGTCTTTCATAACCTATAGGAGGACATCTTCTTCCAGCTGTAGATAAAGGATTGTTGTTTTCTTGTTTCCCCAGGGTGTGAATTTGTCTGGAGGACAGAAACAGCGAGTCAGTCTGGCTCGGGCAGTTTACTACAATGCAGATGTCTATTTACTTGATGATCCTTTATCAGCTGTTGATGCTCATGTTGGAAAACATATTTTTGAAAAAGTTATTGGACCAAAAGGAATCCTGAGAAATAAAGTATGTTATAATGTCTCTGGAGAATGCTTTTTCTTGGCTGAGTTCAAATGATTCCAAGTTTGTCAAGTTGCATATTTAGACTTCTGTTTCTAGCATCTGAAAAAGGAAAGGATCCTTCTGCAATTTTTAGAGGACTTTTATAAAGCACTGGCATTTTTGTAGTGAAAGGTGCTTTGGTTTCTGTAATTCAAAATTATTTGCTGGAAAAATCAAGACAATGTTCTCTTACAAATGCTGCATGCCTGTCCCTCATTGCTATTGTATTATTTACAGAATTCAAGCAGTAAAGAGCCATAGTCCAACCATGGCATTCACTAATCTGAGATGACAGAAACCCTTTATTTTTCTTTTTCCCTTTAGACTCGGGTTTTGGTAACACATGCAATCAACTATCTGCCTCAGATGGACACAATCCTGGTAATGACTGATGGAGAGATCTCTGAGATGGGTTCTTACCAGGAGCTGCTGGAGCAGGATGGGGCATTTGCTGAGTTTCTTCGTACATATGCTACTGCTGAGCAAACCATGGAGAGCAGTGGTGAGCTCACAGATAAACTCTCTTCCTCTCTGTCATGTTCATAAGGGAGTCCTGTTACAGGAAAAACAATAGTACTGGTAGGAAAGTTAAATTACTATTTCTTGTGATTGCCTATATAGGCAGAGGTGCTTATTTCTTGAAGGTTGTGAGGTTAAACACACATTGTTTCTTAAAATTAGGAAAATGTGTAACACATCTGTAGTAAAATTTCCTCTCAGTAGTGGGACTGCATAAAGGGCAGCTGGGTTTATACACCCTTCCTGTCTCTGTTAGGATGAGTCTTCCTTATGCAACTAATTCCTTGGGGATGGGGAGGAAGAGGAAGCAGCTCAGTCTTCTGCTGCTGTCCTTGACTCTGCTTCTGCTTTACAAAACAGCTCTAGAGCTGCACTGGTACAGGAACACACTTCAGATTTATTTTTCTTTTATCTAAAGGCAGTTGCAGTATTGGATTTTAGCAGGGGAACTTAGTCTTTGCCTCCAGTGTTTTCTTCACTGGGTTACCTGTGGTGATTTCCTGATGCTCCTGCTGAGAAGTGCAAGGGTTAAGTTGGTGCTGGCTGGGGTTAAGTTGGTGACACAAGTTTGGGAGCAGATGCAGAGAATGTTTTGGGAACTAGGAAGGGCCTGAGCCTGCATTTTGCTTTGTCTTCCATTTGGAAAGCCACTGGTTCCTTCCCATATCCTGGAGGTTTTTGTGTGCATGGGTGGGTGTCTCACTGTGGGAAGGGATTCTGTGCAGGTTAACTTCTGTGTATTTTCTGTAGGGGCTTCTGTAGCTACTTGGGGCCCAGTCAGACTTGCTGCAATGTTCAGTGCCTGTGAAATTCATAGGCAAATTAACTTTCTCTGTGCTTCACTAGGCAGTTAACAAGTTAACTTTAATATGAAGATTGGCCTCATTTAAATAGCCCTTCAGTTCTTTGTCTCCTCCCATTTTCAAATGTGGAAAAGTAGGTCTTGAAATCTTTTTCATTAAACTAAATTACTTTATTTTTCCATTTAATTACTGAATTTTCTTTTGGAAAGTGAGCCAATGCTTTATCTTTTGCCATGATTCTCTGCAGTTTTCTAATAAGAGGCACTTGTAAGTCCAGTAGCACCCTGGTGATCTGGAGGGGATTGCTCTCTCACAGGCTTGGCTTGCTTGCAGCAAATTTGTTCATCTGTTCTAGTCAAGTGATCTTCTGCCAGGGGTAAAAAGTGAAAAGTAGAGGCATTGTTTGTCTGATTCCTAGGGATAATATGAATGTTTATTGGATGTGTAAGAGGTCAGGGTTGCTGAGAATCACAGTGCTGGGAGTCAGGCTGAGCTGGAGGGTGTCTGCACAGGCAGTTTTGGAGGGAGGCTCCCTGCAGTCTGAGCTGTGCTGGCAGCCTGGGGACACACTGCCCTGCTGCTTGCAGGCTGCACTCATCTCTTCTGCTGCTCAAGCTGGGAGAGCCTCTCCTGCCCAGCACTGGGGTTTGCCTCAGCTCTGCTCCCTTCCTCTCTCCCCTTGGGGTTCCATGCTCACCCCTGCCCATCCTCAGCTTCATGGGGCTTCTCTGCAGGGGAAAACTCTTTGTGGCTTGGGATTAACAACAGATCCATATCAGCAAATCTGATTTTGCCTTGGGTTCTGTACCTGAGGTTGCAAAGATTGAAAATGGTAGAGTGTGTTTTGGGAAAAACATTAATTATCTATGCTTTTAGAGTCAGATTCATTAGAAGGACCCATCCAACCTCTGGAAACAGGTAACAGTTTGCCACGTGGCTTTGTGTTAGTGCTTGCCTTGGAGTAACAAGAGTAGCTGCAGTTGATTTACAAGAGACTGAGTCATTATCAGAAGAATTTTATCTGCACAGTAGGAGGTGTTTGCATGGTTTGCATGTCCTCAGCTGTGTGAGCTGCAGCCTGTGGGTGACTCAGCAGCAGCAGTTCTGTACCTCAGAGGCTTCCAGGAGGAAACTTTAACTCCATAGGTACACCCTGGACCCAGAAATGTCCTGGGTGTACCAAGAGAAGCATCACTCAGGATTGAGCCCTGAGGGTCCCTTTTGCTCTCAAATGTGTATTCAGTACTCACAGCTGTTCCCTTCTATAATTTTTGGGTACTTTTTTCAGCAAGACCCTCATTAGTGAGCTTATACCCTAAATGCAAATGTCAGATTTACTGTGACAGTCTTGAGCATTTTTTTGTTCTCAGAGCTAAATGCAATATAAGCAAGAAATCTTCATAGCCTACAAAAGGAAATCAAATTTGAGCTTTTAGGGGAGGATGGTTTATTTGTGGTTTTGTTTTCTTCAGCAGTGTTCTAGAGCAGGGTGTTGCTGGAATGCTTGCTGCTTTTCATATGGGAACCTTTGAAAACAATGCAGTCAAGTGCTTAAAATAACCTGCAGTCCCATCTTGGTTTGATCTTATTCATGTAAATAAGAACTAAATAATCAAACTTTTCCACATTTTGTGCTTTGGCTTATAAGACCATGCTGAACAATTTACTTTTGAGTTCTTAGAGTAATGAACCAATATTCAGTTTGCAGACACAGAAGGGAAAGCAGTCCACACTTAATGTGTTGATGATCTGTTTTATGAATATATTTTGCTTTCATATAAAAACATGAAAATGTCAGATTCTAGATTTACACAAATTTTCCTGAATATCTTTTGAGCATATTCAGGTTGATACCTTTGCATAAACTATACAGAGATCCTTCAAAAATCCAAAACTCCTTGTTGCACATTCCAAAATAACTTCCATACATGAAAATAGAGTTCCATTTACTGACAGCTAACTTTTTAGGAGTCAGACATTTGGTTTTTATAAGGAAAATTGACATAACCTGAACCTAGTTATACTCATGGCACTCAACTACACCAGATTAAATTGTGCAGAAAAGGTGAATATTTCAAGCTGACAGGTTTTCTGGAGTGTTTTAGACACTTGTCTCATGTGTGCTGCATCTTGGCACAAGTGGGGTAACAATTCATGGAAAGATCTCTTGCCTAAAGTCATCTGACTCCTGCAGTGGCCTGAATCACCAGGATTTTGCACATTTCTTCTTGCTCAACTTTGCAGGAAGACTCAAAGTTACCAGCACATGTCTGCTGTCCTTACAGCTTCACTCCATCATTCACAGAGTGTCTTCTCACTGCATTTGAAAAGAATTGATCACTAACTGTGTAGAAGCTGTGGTTTGAAAAGGAGTGGCTGGAGTGTTGGGTTTGTTTCCATGGAGTGGGTCACACATGGAGTTTCACATGGAGTGGTATTGCATGCTTGAACATAAAACATGTCCTCATAATTATATTACATTATTACTGACCTACATTTGCTAGAAAAAGAAATGTTCCCCAATTAACCCTCTTGGGGGTTTTAGGGAACTAAAGTGATTTGTTCACCTGTCAATTTTCTGTTAGTATCTGTAAATATTTGTGCTCCCTGCCTTGTTTACATGTTAAGACTGCAACTGGCAATTAGGATTGAAATGAAATGCTTGTGTCTCTTTGCCTAACAATTTTCATATTTCCTTTTCCACCCTCTCAGATACAAACAGTCCATCTGCAAAGGAAGGCAAGCCTGTAGAAAATGGAGGCCTTGTGAATGAAGCCCCTGGAAAGCTGATGCATAGGTGTGTGTTCTCTTTTCTTTTTTTTTTCCCTCTTGTCCCCCATCCAGTCACTCAGATGTGGATAAACAGGAATGTGATGCCTCTGGTGTTTGTTAGAGGGAAGATACATCATGCTGCATCCATGGAGAGCCAAGCTGTGCTGCTCTGTGGCTCCAGGGGCAGCAGCAGGAAAAGAAACCCAGCCCCAGGCAGGAGGAGCTGTGCTGGGGGATCCCCCTGAGTGTGCACAGGGATCTCTGCAGTGCCTGGAGCTGCTCTGGGGCATTTGAGCTCCTGGGGCTGCAGCCCCACTGCAGCTGCTGCACACTGGTGTGTGCACACACAGCTCTCATGGTGCTCTCTTGTGTTGCAGCAGGATGTTGTGGGTTTGGCTGGCATGAAAGGGAGAGTGTTTTATTGGCTAGTGCAGCTTTTGGGTGTGTTCCTAAGGCTGCTGTCAGATGGGATGAGGTGCCACGTGGACCTTTAGTGTGACCTAAAACAGCTGCTGTTCTGCTTGCAGTCACTCTGATTATACCTTTCCAAAACCATCTCCTGCTCTGTGCCTCATTCTTACAGTGCTCTAGATAGTGCTCTGGTAGTGCCTCTGGAAGCTAATGAGTACCTGGGAGATAAATGGCCTTTTTTGGGGGGAGTGGGTGCTCTTTTTGCTCTCCAGCAGCTGCTGTGCTGATGATGGGGTTTGGAAAGGCTGGTCTGGATGGTCACAAAGCATTTTTCTTTCTGGAGTGTGATTGTGCAAGCAGGACTTCTTTACCTGGTGACTCTGTTCCTTGCACCTGGCCATGGGCACCTGGGAACCAAACAGCACAGGGAGGGTTGGGGAGTGCCCTGACAGCTCAGGAATCTCCATGGGAGTGTAAACCACTGACTTGGAGCTGGCACTGCCCAAGCCTAAGTGTGAGGTAGCACTTCTCCTGTGTCTAGCTGAGATTAAAAAAAGAAATGTCTTCAAACAGGCAGCTCAGTAACTCTTCAACATACAGCAGAGACACTGGGAAGCCACAGCAGCAGAGCAGCACAGCAGAGCAGCAGAAGCCACTTGCTGAGAAGAATTCCTGGAAGCTGACAGAGGCAGACACAGCTAAGACTGGGAGGGTAAGGTCTCCAGTTCCCAATTCTGTGCCCTCTGTCAGTTTTGGAAAAAATCCATTTCAAAAGAAAATAACTTCTGAAGGCCATGTAACTGGTGTGAGAATGGGCTGAGTGAATTCTTGAACTTGCTGCTTGTGTAACACTTGGTGGAAGTGTTGCTGTGCCCTCTGCTCCCAAGCCTGAGCCCCATGCTTGCCTGTGGAAGGAATGTTGACACAAGCTTCTGTGTGAGATGAGGAGCCTGACCCCACATCAAAGTGTAGAGGGAGAAATGAAAACCTTGCAGCTATTTCTTGGAGAGAGGTTGTCACAAATTAGGTGAAAACTGCCCTTTGTTGTAAGGATCTGTAATTGACTCGGATGAGTTTAAGCCAAGTTTCCACTGTAGACATTAATGTCTAATCCCAGGATATCCAGGGTTTTTTGGGAAACCTGAGACTGAGGTTCCTGGGAAAGGGGCAGTCACACCTCCTAGAAATGCTGCTCCAATCCAAGCTTGGATTGCTTGTTGTTGGTTAAAGATAGATCACAGGATACAAGCATGTGGAGCAAGGGTTGGCTGAAAGGCTTTATAATCTTGTGGTACAGAGAGCCAGAAACTGGAACTCCTCTGTGGAGTTTTTGGCTCTGCTACTGATGCTCTGTGGTACTTCAGGCAGCTCCCTCCCTGCTCCTCCCTTCCCTTGGAGGACATGGAAAGGATGATGTGTGCCTGCCCTGAGGGAATGTTGGATTTGGCATGTCTCCATGGAATGCTGAGCTGGGTTCCCAAGCAGTGGCTCTCCAGAGTGCAGCTGCTGTGTTTTTGTGGCCTCACAGAGGGATACTGACTTTAAATAGGTGTTGGACAAGGGGGAGTTGCTGGTTTTGAAACTTAGCTGCAAAATGATTTTTTCTTTTTGTCTTTTCTCTTCAGGTAAAGGCATCAGTGTACTGGGAGTACATGAAATCAATTGGACTCTTTATGTCTTTCTTGGCCATTTTCCTCTTTATATGCAATCACGTAGCCTCCCTGGCTTCCAACTACTGGCTGAGTTTATGGACAGATGATCCTGTTATCAATGGGACACAGCAGAACACAACTCTCAGACTGGGAGTATATGGAGCACTGGGAATTTCTCAAGGTTTGCTTGGTCTTGTGAATTTTAAGATTTGCTCTTGGTGCCTGCAGCAGCATTTTGCAAAGGATTTGAGTGTGGGTTTTCATAGAAAAATGAAAAACTTGAATTAAAAACATCAAGCAAACCAACCTGTACAGTTATTCGGTTACGAAATGTGTTTTGTCTTTCATTTGTAAATGAAATTTCTTGAAGTGAGAAGTGTTTTGCTGTCTGATGAGCCAGAATTGTGACAAAATGATTTGAGAAGTGTCTCCTTGGCCTGGTCTGCAGGGGCAGTTTGTGGCTGTGCTGCCTCCCTGCAGCCCCAGCCTGGCTCAGCTGCCCTGGCTGCCTTTGCTCTTTGCTCTGGCTGTTTGTGGCTCCATCCAGGGCTCTGTGGGGGAGGCTGCTTCAGAGATGTTTTGTTTTGTCTCCTCTTTGTGGTTTAGAGTTTGTTTGTCATGAAACCAAACACCCCAAGTACCCCACTTCAAACCTGCCATGAAAATCCCACTATAAAAAACAAACGCCAGGAGCAAATTCAGTGATTTTTGCTCAGGGAAAATGTTCAAACACTACACCAGTATCTATAATGGAGAAGCAATGAAGGAAACATGATGTTTTCGCTGGTTTATTTTTTTAGCTACTTGACATATCTGCTGAGTCTGCCTGAAGTGAACCCCAGTTCTCAGGAATTACTGTACTAGAGACATGCCAATGCTAAATGATGACAAAATGAGGGAAGTGTTTAGTGTGAGAGGTGGCAGCAGCTAATGCTGAGTCTCCTTTTGCAGGGGTTGCTGTGTTTGGCTACTCCATGGTTGTGTCCATAGGAGGGATCTTTGCCTCCAGGTACCTGCACCTGGACCTGCTGCACAACGTGCTCAGGTGCCCCATGAGTTTCTTTGAGCGCACCCCCAGCGGGAACCTGGTGAACCGTTTCTCCAAGGAGCTGGACACCATCGACTCTGCCATCCCTCCCATCATCAAGATGTTCATGGGCTCCACTTTCAACGTCATTGGGGCTTGTATCATCATTCTGCTGACCACACCTATAGCTGCTGTCATCATCCCACCTCTGGGACTGCTCTACTTGCTTGTGCAGGTGAGTTTTACCTGGGGGAGCCAGGACCAGTAGTCACATCCTCTGTTAGTTAAGACAGTTCTTACCCTGCACAAGGAAGGATTTTGGTGTGTTACATCTGAGTCATGCTTGACTGACTGTGCTTTGCATGGTTTACTGATAATCTGACGTTAGCACAGCATTTCCTTCCTTTGTCAAGTGTAAAATAACTTCTGTGCAGAAGTTAATCCTTTAATACCTACTTTATAAAAATGACATTAGATTTTGTGGCAAATTTTGCACAGCTTGTTGCTCAGAGCCCAAATATGGAAAACATGGGCTTTTTCAAGACTTCTTTCCAAACATGAGAGTAGCCTTTGGAGGGGTATGTGTGCATTGCTCGTGTGCCTGTTTCATCAGAATTTTGTTTACAGAGCAAGAGAGTGGATGGCAGCCTTTCACTCCTGTCCTGTGTGTGAGCAGGGTGTGCTTGATTCACTCTGGCTTTACTCCTGGAAACAGGCAGAGCCAGCAGAGATCCAAGAGAAGCAGCTGGGGTTTGACTTTGGCTCTTGAATTTGTAAATCCTTTTGGCTCCATTAGTAAACCTTCAAGTGGTGTTTTATACTGTAGAACTAAACTTGCTGATAAAAGAAAGAAGAGAAAGTGGCTGTGGCATGAGATGGGTTGATTGGTAGTTATTTAAAGGCAGCAGAGTGTATGTAATGGTCCTTTAGGCCTTGGGGAAGGTGTGTGAGTTGGTTCTCTGTCCCTGACAGCCCAGATGGCAGGGAGCTGTTAGGATTGCCCCTGTCTGTGCAGACACAGCCTGGTGTGACCATGGCTGGCTGATGCCATGGTTGGGGCTCTGCAGACACAGCCTGGTGTGCCCCTGGCTGGCTGGTGCCCTGACTGGGGCTCCAGGTGTGCCCATGGCTGGCTGGTGCTGTGACTGGGGCTCCAGGTGTGCCCCTGGCTGGCTGGTGCTGTGACTGGGTGTGCCCCTGGCTGGCTGGTGCTGTGACTGGGTGTGCCCATGGCTGGCTGGTGCTGTGACTGGGGCTCCAGGTGTGCCCCTGGCTGGCTGGTGCTGTGACTGGGGCTCCAGGTGTGCCCCTGGCTGGCTGGTGCTGTGACTGGGTGTGCCCATGGCTGGCTGGTGCCCTGACTGGGGCTCCAGGTGTGCCCCTGGCTGGCTGGTGCTGTGACTGGGGCTCCAGGTGTGCCCCTGGCTGGCTGGTGCTGTGACTGGGGCTCCAGGTGTGCCCCTGGCTGGCTGGTGCTGTGACTGGGGCTCCAGGTGTGCCCCTGGCTGGCTGGTGCTGTGACTGGGTGTGCCCCTGGCTGGCTGGAGCCCTGACTGGGGCTCTGTTGCAGAGGTTTTACGTGGCCACGTCGCGGCAGCTGCGGCGCCTGGAGTCCGTCAGCCGCTCCCCCGTCTATTCGCACTTCAACGAGACCCTGCTGGGGGTCAGCGTCATCCGCGCCTTCGAGGAGCAGAGACGCTTCATCAGCCACAACGACTCCAAGGTGGATGAGAATCAGAAAGCTTATTACCCCAGCATTGTTGCCAACAGGTACCAGTGGGGCTGCAGTTACCTGGGGGTGTGGGAAGCCTGTGTGCATAAATCTGTTTCAGAGATGTTTTGTTCCAAGTTACGGGATGAAGTTAAAATTACTTCGGAATCTCTCACCTTTCTGAGAGTTCCTGCCTTGCTTCTGGGTTAAATTCTTCTGGAAGTTTTGATTTATTAATCCCTATGTTCAGAAAGCAATTGTAGTTAAGACAGGAGTTTATGCACCACAACTCAGTTTTGGATGGTTCTGGGTGCACATGCTGCTGAAGCAGAGCCTCACTATCTTGCAGTGCCTGTGTCACCAGCAGGACACACATGCCATATTATTACTCTCACAAAAGGAAAGCTATCTAACAGATACTGTTGTTGGTGTCCCTGGTGTCTGTGGGTACTGGAGGGGTGTTTGTGTGCCCTGCAGGTGGCTGGCTGTCCGGCTGGAGTTCGTGGGGAACTGCATTGTGCTGTTTGCAGCGCTGTTCGCAGTGATCGCTCGCACCAAGCTCAGCGCGGGGCTCGTCGGCCTCTCCGTGTCCTACTCACTGCAGGTAACTCTGCCTTCTCTGGAAACCCCTCCATTGCTAGACTGCATCGAGGTCACAACCTTGATTTGGCTTTGGATGGAAAATGAATATAAGGAACATGGAAAATAATAATTACAAGTAGTATGTGAGAAGATGCTGGGAAGTTCTTCTGTGCTTTCCCTGTGTGAGGGGATGTGGCCAAGGTGTCTCATCCCATGTATCTCAACAGCATTTAGGCTTTCCTTCTGATTAGCCAAGATCTTGCCTATGTTTATGCATTCCATGAAATTGCAATGCTTTGGTTGGTCCATGTTTTTCATTTATTGCAGCTGACCTGTTTATGTAAACTGCTCTCTGACTTCTTTTCTCCCTGCAGATCACAGCGTACTTGAACTGGCTGGTCCGCATGTCCTCCGAGCTGGAAACCAACATTGTTGCTGTTGAGAGAGTCAAAGAATACTCTGAAATGGAGAAGGAGGTACACTGAGCTGCCCAGCACCCTTGTGAAGCCAGTGCCCTGTCCTGAGGTCTCGGCTGCCCAGGGAATGGGCTGGAGGGTGGGACAGAGCTCAGGACTCAGTGCCTGCCAGGGAAGGGCTGGGGCTCAGTGGGAAGTTCCTGTTGGTGCTTTTTGTGGTGTATCCACTGGTGTTTACACAGTGCTGTTTAGGAAATGTGCTCTTAGCTCTGAGAAGTTCCTACTGCTAGGTTCAAGGCCAAGCAGCAGGGCAGCACAAATGTTTTGGTTTCCTAAGTCTTCAAACATCATGGTTTTATTTGTTTCTCTTTTTGCACTCAGTATGGGGAATAAAAAGGTTTTACTGTTTTTTTGTTTTGATTGAAATCACATAACTCATTTAACGTGCAGTTGTTCCCTTTATGGTTATGGAGTTGCCTGGGTCCTCTCTTTGCCTTGCCTGTCACTTGAACCTTACCTGGGTCACTTTTGCATCCAAACATTATGAAGACCCTTCCTAGAATTTTTTCTTAAGTTCTAGTAGCAGACCAGTATTTTTACATGTAAAAGCCTTTTTATTTGGCAGTGGCAGTGAATGCAGGGGGGTGTGTTCTTCCCTTTCTCACCTCTGTGGGAGGCTGAGGCAGCAGCTTTTTACCAGCTTATTAATGTTTTAGTTTCTAGTTGCACGTGTGGCTGCCCCAGAGGTTTCCTTGCCATGGTGGGCTGTACAGACAGGTTGTCTGTGTGCTGCCTGCATGATTCTGCCATTGGCAAGAGGAAAGTTTATCCAGCAAGTGGGATTTGAGATTGCCAAGCCCTTGGCTACTCACACCATTTCATCTGTCTTGAGACAACTCTCTTCTCATCACAGTTCCTTTTGCAAATTATCCCTGAAAAAGGATTTTTCTTAATTGCAATCTGAGTGCTCTGAGCCTGTGTTGGTTGAAGCAGGAGCTGATGAGAGGTGTTGGTGTGGCTCTTGCAGGCTGAGTGGAGCATTGAGCACACAGCCCCACCCAGCAGCTGGCCCCAGGAGGGGAAGGTGGAGTTCCGGGGCTTTGGGCTGCGCTACCGGGAGGACTTGGACCTGGTCCTGAAAAACATCAATGTTACCATCAACGGGGGTGAAAAGGTAATGCCTGAGCTCACAGGTCTGCATGCATGAGCAGAAGAGGGGTTTAATTAATCCTCTTCTGTGTCTGGGGTTCTTCAGAACCAGCAGAGCTTCTGTGGGACCAGCCCTGTTGTCACTGCAGGTGCTGGGGGCTCCCAGCCCTGCTCTCAGTGAGGTGTGTTCTGCACCAGGGATAGAGAGACACTCATGTGGGGCTGCCAAGTATCATTTGGCCTGGTTTCATTGGGAGCTGAGGTTTATCCTGTCTTGTCTCCCCTTCCCAGGGAATTTTGCTAATTTGTTTGCCATAAGCAAAGAGGAGTAGGTTGCAGAGAGATTAAGTTAATTATAATCTCAGGAAAATAGCCTACAGTAGAGGAGGGAAGCCTGACCTAGTGAGGCAGAAGTTGCAAGGTGAGACTGCAGGAAAAATGGGACTTCAGAGCAGATTCTCTGGATCTGGCCCAGCTGATCTGTGTGTTTCTCCTCCTGCTGCCTTGCCCATGCACTCACACACGTCCCACCCCTGTCCTGTGTGGGTTCTCTGATGTCTGTTAATAGTGGGATCTTGCACAGCAGCATAAAAGGTAGCTGTGACACACCTACTATCCAGCTTCCTGATTTGTGGTAGCCAGCTGGGCATTTGTTTTCTCCTGAGTGCACACTTTCTACCTACAAATATGGGCAGAATGCCACCTCAAGTAGTTAGAATGGGCAGATGGCAAGAGATGTATCAGCCAACTAAAGCAGCAATTTTTTATATTTGAGAAGAATTGATCAAGACTTCAATCTAACTGGGAAGTAAAACATACAGTGTGAGACTGAATGCTTTTGGTGTGTGGATAAATTATGACAATATGTTGGTTTCAGGTGGAAATGCTTGGAAATGCTTTAACTCTTTCCCAGAGTAAGTTGTTCTTGTATTTCTTCCCAACAGATTGGAATAGTTGGAAGAACAGGAGCTGGAAAATCCTCACTCACTTTGGGTTTGTTTCGGATTAATGAAGCAGCTGAAGGTGAAATTATTATTGATGGGATTAATATTGCAAAGATTGGGCTCCATGACTTGAGGTTCAAGATCACCATCATCCCTCAGGTGGGTGCAAAATCCTGCCAGAGCTCCAGTGCTCTTCCCATGAAGTACTGAGGAGAAAATTGCTATTCCTCCTCTGATCTGTGCTATGGAATTCACTCATTTCAGCTGGCTCTTTCATGCACTTGAAACCAAGCTTTTTTCCCTAGGCTGGTTTCAGTTCACCTGTGCCAGGTTACAAGTAGGAACTTGGCTGTGGCTGAGCTGTGTTGTGGAAGCAAAACCTTGGCCTGTGGATTCAGGGGCTGATCACTCACAGACCAGAGCCAGCTCAGCCTGAGTGGGGAGGGCTGATCCAGCTGAACACCTGCCTGGGATCCCTTTGTGAACTGGGCAGTGTGTGCTATCAGTGCTGTTCTTGCACAGAAACCTGTACATAACCATCCCAGTCTAGCCCAGCAGCTGTGGTTTGATAGTCCTAAATGTTTGGGAATACAGCTTCATGAGCTGGATTCAGTCCCAAGTGTTTTAGTTCTTGCTGTGTAGCCTTTATTGGCTGTTCTGATTCAAAGTAAGGCTATAAAATGTGATGTTTTGAATTACCATTGCAGCACACTGGCAAAAACAAGTGATCTCACTGTACAAGTGAGATCTGCACCATCTCTTTTACATATCCTGCGGGGGGGGACTTTACTTTTCTCCTTTTGTTTGTTTTGCATCAGTATTTCTAAAGTAGTATTTCTTCCTGTCTGAGGAAAAAAAGAGTAATACTGCAGCTAAAGAGTTTTGAAATATTAGCAGGTGGTTAATTCCCTAAGAAGTGAAAATTTGACCTTATAGTCCCTGCTGACAGAAGGTTGAGCAGGGAGGGCTTCTTTTTTAGCCTAGAGGTCCAGTAAAAAGAAAGGTGGCTGGGGTTTGGGTGTTCTGGTTTGTTTGTTTGTTTGTTTTGTTGGGTTTTTTTCTGAATTCATGAAGTACTGACTAATGGAAAGGTCAGGACTGCAAGAACCTGCAAAGGAAAGAGGTCAGGCCCCCAAGAAGAGCAAGGAATAAGAGTGAGGGAGAATAACTTTCTATTGGAGAAAAAATGAGCCTTCACTCCTAAATTCTGTATATTAGCTTGCTTGCAACTGCATCTGTACATGTTGTTTCCTTTTGTTATCTAACAAATGTTTCTGGAGTACTTGCCATGTTCTGTGTCCATTGTCAATGACCTCTTTCCATGGCCAGGATCCAATTTTGTTTTCTGGCTCTCTGCGTATGAATCTTGATCCTTTTGACCAACACTCTGATGAAGACATTTGGAGGTCTTTGGAATTGGCTCACCTGAAGAACTTTGTATCATCCCTTCCTGATAAACTGAATCATGAGTGTGCTGAGGGTGGTGAGAACCTCAGGTAGGTCAAAGAAAGTGTGTGCTGAACTGAATCATGAATGTGCTTGTGGAAGTTCTAATGCCCCAGCCCTGGGTGAGAATTCTTAATGTGTGACCAGGCAATCAACCAGCTAGGTTTTATTCAACATGTTTTCAGCTCTTGAGTTTGGGGATTTCACATAATTTAGGAAATACTTTGAATGCTGGGAGGTTTGTCAGCTTGGGCAGCCTTGGAAAGCATTTAAGCAGCAGCAGTTATTCTAAGGAAGCTGTTCACTTGCTATTTGCACCTTATCAGAGTTTTATACATTCAGTTTGTAGAAACCATTCCAAGTCCAGTCCTCAACACTGCACTAATTCAGGGGATCAGCCTGATGCAGTTATGCTGAAACCACTTGTATTCTCTTAGCACATTGCCAGGACCTCATTTGAGGGGGATGTAGTTTCAGATGCTGTTGCATGTTCTGTAGGGAAATAGTAAGACACACCTTACCTTTAGAACAAGGAATTGCCAGGTTTCAAAATGGATACTAATAAATGCTCTAAACTTGTTGTGCCTTTTCTCCACCCCCTGGCATGCCATGTGTGCAGTGTGGGCCAGCGCCAGCTGGTGTGCCTGGCACGAGCTCTGCTCAGGAAGTCCAAAATCCTGGTTCTGGATGAAGCCACAGCTGCTGTTGATCTTGAAACAGATAAGCTCATCCAGTCAACGATAAAGTCTCAGTTTGAAGGATGTACTGTGTTAACTATAGCACATAGGCTGAACACAATCATGGACTACACCAGGTAAAGTGACACTGCCTTTGTCCTGCTGACTGTGACCTGCACTGTGCTCCACTGAAATGGCAATCTGTGTGTTAGTTGGATGTTGACTGGTTTGTTTTTAGCTGCCTCTGCACAGAGCTGCTGGAATCCCTGCTTTGAGGGGCAGGGTGTGTGTGTTCTGAGCTCCCCCTGCCCCTCTGTCACTGCTGTGCTGCTCCTGCCTGGCCAGGCTGGGAAGGGGAGAGGGGCAAGGACAGGAGTCTGTTCCTGGGCCTTGTCCTTATTTAGGCACAGGCAGCATGGGGAGTCCAGAGGGGCAGATCCTGCCCTCTGAAGTTTATTTGGTGTTTCACTTTCCATCCCTTCTGGTTGTAGTTCATACAGCCTCCCTCATGCTTGGCTGCCTTGCTAAGGTGTGGTTGAGGGCAATTTTAGCCTCCCTTGTCCCTTTTCTCAGAGAAGGCAAAGTGACCAGTGGTAGGATTTCAGTGTAGCTTTGTACCCTCTGTGCTGTCAGTAGTGACAGATCAGAGAGGAGTGCTGCCAGCAGGGGAACACCCAGCTCAGCTGTGGCACTGGTGCCACCAGGCAGGGCCTGGGTGACATCCCTGGGGGGAGCTGGAACAGTGTTCCAGCACTGAGCTGAGCACTGGCTTGGTGCACTCCTTGTGCCAGTTGCATGTTTTTGTTTTGCCACAGAAGCTGTGTAGCAGCAGGGGTGTGCAGAGGTGTTAGGGGAGGGTTGTCCCAGCTCTTGCAGGGTCTTGCAGGCCCTCACACACCTTGACAAGAAGTGCTGGCAGCTCCTCCTGGCTGGCTCAGGGCACAGGCTGCAGGAGGAGATGGGAACCATGAACAGTGCACCACACAGACCATCTGCAGGGACGTGGGGAGGGACAGAGAACCTCAGCCTGTTCACACAGGCAGCCCTGTCTTCACTTGCAAATAATGGCTGCAGTCTCTGTCTGTACATGTACATGTTCACTGGCTTTCTGGATCTTCCTGTGACTTTCTTTTTTTTCATCTCCTTGTTTTACAGAGTTTTAGTCCTGGAGAGAGGAGAAGTGGTGGAGTGTGGTACCCCAGACCAACTACTTCAGGAAAAAGGCATTTTCTATAGCATGGCCAAAGATTCAGGCTTGGTGTAGCATTGGAACTTGCCTGTTTCCTGTGGGGAAGAGGGAGGTGACACATTTGCAGGAGTGTAACTTCCCCTGAGCTGGGCTGAACCTGAACCATCCCACTGACTTTCAGACACAGTGAAGTTAACCAGAGCATGGCAATGGAAGCAACATAAAGATGCAAATTTTTTTATTTTTTATTTCTCCTTAGTATTGATTTTAGCCACCTTTAGGAGAAGCTCACACACTGTGCAAGACACTTCAGAGACTCCTATTTTTGCCTGAAATCTGACATTATACTCAAATGTACGGCGGAGTGATTCATCAGAGAAATTCAGAAAAGCTTTTTTTCTCATCTGCTCTTATGTTCTGAAGTTCCCTCCCCCCTTTTTTGTTTTGTTTTTGGTTTTTTTGTTCGTTTTTTTTTTCTGGTTTTTTTTTTTTGTTTTTTTTTTTTTTTGGTTTTTGTTTTTTTTTTTGTTGTTGTTGTTGTTTTTGTTTTTAGTTGTATTTTTTTTTTTGTTTAGAACATTTTTGCAAAAGCTAGTTATTTGCTTGTTTGCGGATTCCTCATTTCATGAGCCATCTATTGTGGGATGCACTTGGAACATTTTGTGGCATATCGTACTATAGTCCAAAGATTTTTCTTCTTGTGAAATAAAATGTGTGCCAGACTTTCTCATTATGGCATTTACTGTACATGGTTAATGCTTTATGCATTGTCCTAAAGGTTTCATGTGTTTACAGCATGTGTTAGAGCAGCAGGTTCACTGTCAGTCAGTAGTGCTGATGTGAAAAAGCACAGTCAACTTCCAAGCAGTATTTAAGCATGTCTAGAAGGACAATCATTCCAGAACCAAATAGCTGTGGGTTGCTGTGTGCAGCCCCTGATGTCACTCCCAGCTCTCTCAGGAATTGCAGCTGGGGCCCAGTGCTGGTGACACCTGTGGGGCCGAGGCTGAGCAGTGAGGACTGGCCTGAGCAGAGCTGCAGCTCAGGGTGACAGTGATTGGAGCACCTTGGCTTTGGCACTTCTTGTGCTTTCATAGCAGCTCTGCCACATCAGGGACCATTAGCCTTATATCAAAGAAACATGCCCTTCATGCTGCTGCTGTTGACTCTTAAATTTTGTGGGAAAAAGTTCTGTTGCAGTTGTTCAATGAGAATAATTAGTGTTTTAAAAGTTGTGTGTCAGAAGGGTCTAACAATTAAAATGGCAGCAGAGTCTGGTTTTCAAGATCCATGTTGAACTTTCATCTTTTTGTGGTAAGAAAAAAGTTACTTTTTAAATGTTCTGATTAGTCTTATTTTAAAGGAAAATGCTGGAAGAAAGCAAACTAAGTCAGATGGATCCAGATACTCGGCACTGAGAATGTGGACTTCTGTGATTGATATTGCTGACCTTAATACTAGACAATTGTTGTCCTTAGAGTAAAGCTATTTATTTTTTTTGTAAATTATGACTCTCTGAAATTGAATAGAATGAAAATTTCTTTGGTATTTTTTTGTAATGACAATGCAAATATTTGCAAAGAACTTGCAGTAAAAAATTGTTTGAAAGAAAATGTGTTATTTCTTGCCTTGGGTTTGACAAAGGGTTTGCTTTGTCAGTTCAGCTTTTTGCTTTGCAAGTAGAAATTCTTGGTTCTGCTTAGACTGATCATTCTGCTTGGCCTGATGTCTGGGGTTGCTAGGGTGGTGGGTCAGAAGCCATGAGTGTAGATGACTGTGCTGGGTGATTTTGTGGTTTGCTGAGCAGACCAGGTGCTGATGGACCAGCAGAGCAGGAGTCTCAGTGCTGGGGACCTTTGTCACCCCCAGTGCTGTCCATGGCCTGTCTGCCACATCTCCTGAGCTTGCTGTGGATTTTCTCTGCAGAAATGGAACCAGCAGAGGCTGATGGGGAGGTTGGGGATGAGCTGTGAGTTTAGTTGTTCACATCCCCAAGCAGTTGTTGAGCACTGTGATGGACAGCAGGGTGGAATGCCTGGAGCACATGGGTGATAGAACAGAGTGCAGGGCAAAGCAGGGGCTGTGGGTGAGGGCTGTGGCTGCTGTTGGACATGAAGGAGGAGATGGAGCTCCCTGCAGAGACCCAGGAAAGGAACTGTGAATACCACTGAGACACCTTTCCTGCTTGGGAACAGTCACCTCCAGGAACATTTGTGATCCCCCCCTTCCACCCCATCCTAGGAGAGGAGAAGGAGTTTAAGGTAGCATTTCTCTCCTACATGGTATCTCCAAGTGTTAACTCTTTTATATATTTTACTTTAACCAACTTCCAGATAACTCCTGTGAGACTTGAGTTCCAGATTCCTCACAGTACTTGAACATATCCCTGGGGACTCCAGCATATCTGAAACATGATGGGTTTTTCATATGTAGTTTTGAGAATTGCTTTTCTTTTGCCTTTGCAGCACAACTTGATGTATGAAAGCTGATGGTATTTTTGCTTGCTCTTAGGGTTGCTTTTGGGTTAGCTGACAGCAAAACTGTGCCCTTTCAGATTACAGTTAACAGTGTGAAAGTATGTTTTGATTGTCTCCTGCTGCCTTCCCTCTGTTGCCAACTTAGGAACAGAAAATGAGCATTTAAAGATGTTTATATTGGAGATTATGGAATGCCAAAAGATGTCTGTTTCAGAATTGCCCAGCAACACAGGCAATTCTGTTCCTCTTTGGCCTCAGTGAAACAGGAAAAATACCTAACTTTGTTCTCAGTATTTCCAAATGTTCCTGGTTTTCAGATCCATTGATAAACTTTTGGAGTGCTCATAACTTGTATCTGGGTTTGGGATTGTTTTGCATTCCTGTTTTGGTGCCCTCAAGTATGAGAGTTGAAGGAAGTAGAGGGAAAATAACTCCTTCCTGGTACCTGAGCACCAGCAGGCACTGGACCTCTATCTTAGGCACTTGCCCAGCACAAACTGTAAACTGTTCTTGTGTGCAGCAGGCACTGAGCAGCTGTTGGAGAATGAACTGCTGGGATTTGCCAGTCTGGGTTGATCCTTGCAGCTGGAACTCTCCCATCACCTCCCTATTGCCCCTTTCTGTGTTACATTTGCTTTATTTACTGAAGAGACCCATTTACATACTTGACTCTGTTTTTATTTCAGCTCTCTAGAAAATGGGATGCTTTTACAAAAATCAGTAAAGAGAAGTATCTCTGTGTGTGTTGGACTGTCACATTATCATCCTGAGGAGAGACCTGGGGACAGCTCTGGCTGCAGGCACTGTGGGAAGCCCAGGAAGCTCTTGCTTCTGTTCTGGTTTGTTAAAGCAACATGACAGCAGACCATGCCAGAAACTCTGCAACACCAGGGTGGCACATACAAGAAGAAAACCAGGAATGAACCATCAGGTCAACAGGTGAGAGAGATCCTGCTGCTTTCCTCATGTGCTGCAGGGATCAGACAGGAGGGCACTTCCAACCATGCAAATTCCTCGTGCCAGATGCAGTTTGGAAATGTTGGTGCCAGTGTTTGGACATGCCCTGCTGTGAGCACCTGGCACTTGGCAGTGGGAATGCTCCAAGCCCTGGGTAGGAGTGCTGGATGCTCTGCTGCCACTCCCAGCCAGGTTCCTGTCCTCACTGCAGAGCCCCCACTGGAGCTGGCTCTGCTCCTGCAGAGGGAGGGAGTGATCTGATCCCCAGCTGTGACAACAGGCAGCCTCTGCTCTCCTGCTCAGTGGCATCCTGCCTCTTCCTCCCTCCTCCCCCAGTGTTTGTGCACTTTGGATGATGAGCTGCAGCTGCTGCCTTGGAGCCCACAGCTGTGTAAGAACAGTGCTGGGGTGAGCAATCCTCAGATACTGACACAGATAATGACAAAATACAACATTTGTTCTGCCTGGAGCTTAGGATCAACTGCAGACAGCTAAGTTTCCTTGCTACCAGTTAAATTCTTTCTTGCTGTCCATAAAATCTTTCTGGCTTTTAAAAATAATTTGTGTAATCTTGAAGTATGATGGATATTTGGGCTACACTTCCCGTATAAATTGGGAATGCTGTGATCTTAATCTTTTGGCTTGTTTGCTTTTATACCAGAAAAGTAAAATCCTGACTGTCTCGTTTTCAGCAGTCAAATGAGGTTTTGGTATCTGGAAACATAATGAAAGTGGAATTGCTGAGTTTCCTATGGAAATGATGTGTATCCCAAGTTACCCCATTCCATCTACTCACTGCAGTTCTGGCTCAAACAAGCTTTGGTTGAGTGTCAGGCATTTTAGAGAGAATTCAATACTCAATTATGAGGTCAATTACTCCTGATGGTGCTGGTTCTGCTTTGGGATACTCCATGAGTGTGTCATGCAAGGCCTGATTCTTCCATCAGTCTGTAGAATAGTCCCTTCTGAGCTATTAAGTGTTCTGGAGTATCAAATTCTGCTATCCGGCCATTTTCCAAGACTAAAATCCTGTGAACATTAAAAGAAGTGTAAGTTTGGGGATACACCAGCACCTGTAATAAATATAGTAATTTCTACTTAGTTTTTAAAGTAAGTTTCAGTACTTGAGGGTTATTCAGCCAAGCTTTCCAACAGCTTTTCAGCTGGGAAACAGTGCTGGGACAGAAAGGGTTCCTGATGAGTGGCTGTTGAAGTGCTGAGTTTGGGAGGAGAGGTTTTTGGCAGCTGAGGCTGGAGTGAGATTTGTGAACAGAGTACTGGGTATTTCAGTTTCCCAATTCTCAGGTGATGAAAGGAGCTGTAGTCATGGTTTTACTGTCAGTGGGGGGGAGAGGGCTGTGACACAGCATGGAAAGCATTGTGTGGGAGTAAAGGATCTCCCATTAACCTGTTGGTGCCCTGCTGGTTTAAGAGAGATCCTCCAGACTCTGAAGTAAAGCTTGGAGGTTTGAAGAGGAAGAGGACAGCAATGGAATTGCTGTGTCAGTGGCAGCAGGTGCTCAGAAGTGCTTTACCTGTCACAGTCCAGGAGGGTGCTGAGGCGGTGAGCGATGGTTAGCACCGTGCTGTCCCTGAGCTCACTCCTCAGCATGGACTGAATCTGCACAGCAGTTTCTGAATCCACTGCTGCTGTGGCCTCATCCAGAATGAGGATTTGGGCTTTTCGCAGGAGTCCTCTGGCAAGGCAAAGCAGCTGTTTCTGACCAGTGCTGCAAGTAGGAAGAGGGATGGTAAACTGAGGCCAGGAGTCACTTTTCCCTGGGGTCAGAACAGATGATTCATTTGAAATCTATAATGGAAAGGTGATTGTTCCCTTTCTCTGAAAGGGTGACTGAGGCTGGTGGCACTGTAGGTAGGTAACAACATGAAACAGCCTAAGGAAGGGAGGGGAAGGTACTGCTGTGGCACCCAGAAGAGCTGCACTTGGAGCAGAACAAATTGCAGGGTTTTAACTACTGCACAAATGCAAACCACCACAATGACTAAGTCTGAAAGGTGTCTTCCTTAGTGTCTTATGATTTGATTTCATACTGCTAAACAGGATAGTAATGCAGCAGTTTGCAGTATGGACTTCATTAATCAATTAATTATTTTTAAAAAGGAATTGGCCTTCTTATCCAGCCAGGAGAACCAGTTCTCCTAGCCCAGAGGCTGGCACTGCCCTGCCACTGTCTTTCTGCAGATAAAGGTACCTTAGGTTTTCCCCTTGGTCAGTGCACTTATATTCCAGCTGCTCTGGCAAATCTGCAACAAAGTTCTTGAGCTGAGTAAGTTCCAAAGCTGTCCAGATGTCTGCATCAGTGTATTGGTTTAATGGGTCGAGATTCATTCTTAGGGAGCCAGAAAACAAAACTGGATCCTGAGCACAGAGACAGTACAAACAACTCCTGAAATTAATTATAAAAATGAGCTCTTGGGTCCTTCCTGCAAGAGAATATATTGGATGGCAGATAAATATGGTATAGAGGTTATTTCCAACTTGCTGCATGTCCCTTCTCTCACAGAATCTTTATAAACCCCTCCCAGGTGTTCAAGACACTGCTCAAGGATTTTGGAAATGGGTTTCATACCTGGGGAATGACAGTGATCTTGGTTCTAAGGTCATGGAGACCTAGTTGGGCAATATCCTGCCCATCAATTAGGATGGCTCCTTCTGCAGCCTCCACCAATCTCAGCAGCCCCACTGCAAGGCTGGATTTCCCAGCTCCTGTTCTGCCAGTTATGCCAATCTGCAAAGTGCAATGGAAGGAGTTTGGTTTGATGTTGATTGTTTTCTCACAGCTGAACAAACATGTCATGTAGTTCCTCTTGGCCTTTTGATGAGAGACAGCTTTGCACAGACCAGACCCTTAGGGTTATTTGTGATTTCACACAGTCTGGCACTACTTTCTTAAATGGAAGCATTTATAATTTGTAATTGTTTTGTATGAAAAGGAATCACAAAAGCTTTTGGGAAGAATAATTACAAGACTTAACAGTTCAAACAGGGCCTACATTTGGAACTAGACTGAAAACATGGAATTCCTTTGCTGCAAGAAGCTGGACAAGGTGTGCAGTGTGGGAGATAGGCTCCTGCTTTCCTGCAGCTGCCAGGTGCTGTAGCTGGGTGCAGGCAGGGGCTGTGTCCCCTGGGTCTGGTCAGTGCCCAGCACTGCTCACACTGCTGAGGAGTGGGTGTTACCTTCTCGTGCCCGTTGATGGTCACAGTGACACCCCTCAGTGCTAACTCCAAACCTGGCCTGTAGCACAGGCTGTAGTTTCTGAACTCAATCCTTCCCTCAGTGGGCCAAACCTGCCCTTGAAGTTTGCTCTTCAGAGTCCCAGGTGCCTGCAGAGATGGAAGCAAACAGCAGAGTTGATTTGAAGGCTGATTCAAGACTGATTGGAATTACCCAATCAAGTGGCAATACTGGAATGGGAAGTTCATGAAGACATCTGTGCCAAGTGCCCCCCAATCTCTTTGCTGTTTCCAAACCAGGAAAAGGCCTCTAACTTTTATACTGCAGATGTTGGCTTTTTACTTTATCTGAAGGTGCCAGTCAGATTTTCTTTACTGAGAATGGGGATGAATGTTTGCTTGCACGTCAGAGTTCTGACACTGAGTAGTTCAGTAACAAAAATTTATATGCCTCTATGAACAGGACTGTGAAAGCCTCCTCTCTCAGGGCAGCATATGGAAATATAATTTTAATGATTACAGAACAAAAATTCCTGCCCTGGAGACCTTTAGCAGCTAAAAGGCTATCTAGGAGCCATTAGTCATCAGAGAGTTGCATCTGAAGTCACATAATAAATACTCCAAATATGGGCAGGAAATGTCTCATTCCATGAGTGTTAACAAGTGAAGCTATTTTAATGGCAATCCAGTGCATAACTGTCTTAAGGAAATAATGATCAGAGGTTATAAAACAAGTCTAGTCAGTTGGATAAAACTCAAATACTGCAGAGTTCTTTAAAGGAAACATGACTGGCCTTTTAGTAGGGGAAAACTAGGGGAACAGAAGAGTTACTCATTGAGTTTGCAGAGATGCTCAGCCCTTCTAGTAAGGTCAAGAATGGATCAGCTACCTCCTTAGGAGTGCTCAGGTATTCTCTCACTCTCTCCACAGAAACAATGTTGTTCTCTACTTCTGTCCAGGAGCGAACCATCCAGTTCAGAACACCAGTTATCTGCACATTGGAAAAGAAGCATTAGGCAGATAAAATGAGCCCTGACCTGTGCTCAGCAGTTACCTGGTACTTTGTCTTACTGCTTATTTCTAAAGATCTCCTCATCAGCTAATTATATCAGAAATTAGATTACATCAGAAAAGCTTCAAATGCTAAAGTGAAAGCCAGGTCCTGCCATAGCCCCTTCAATATGTTAATAGAGAATGAAATGCTATTGACTTGGATGCTAAAACATGGTGTAGCTATTTTTTAGGCTCTTGTGCAACTAATCTATGAGCAGGTAAGACAGGTACTGAAGACCTTGCTGCAGCTGCCCAGGGCTTGCTTTGACTTAAATGTAAGTTCAGGTGCAGGAGGAAGAAGATGGCCCATACATGTGTTCCTTCCCTAAGGGGCCATGTGCTCCAGATGCTCTGGATTTCAGCAATAACAGCAGGATTTGGTAGGAAAAGGCTTCTAGAAAGGCTCATAATAGAAATTAAAATGCAGTTGCTTTTGCTAAAGGTAAGCATGGTGTTATTTCCACACTGGATTACCTGGAGGGCATAGGAAATGGAGAAGCCAGCAGTTCCTGGACTGAGCTGTGTCCTGCCCATGGCTGCAAACAAGGCTGCAAACAGCACGATGCCATTGCCCAGGAACTCCAGGTTTGTAGCAAGCCACCTGCAGGAGGAGGGGAGCCAGAGCTGTTGCTGGGTGCCCTCGCCCCTTCTCCCAGCACGTGATTATTTTACCCAACACTTGTGGAGCTGCTGGGCAGATTTGTACCTGTCAGCAACAGCTCCAGGGAAGCAAATTCGCTGGTTCTCATCCACTAGGAAATTGCTCTTTGAAATAAACCTCTGCTGGTCTTTGTGAGCACGGATCACACTGCTGCCTTGGCAAGTTTCTGAGATGTGGGAATAGATGGGTGACCTGCTGGCAGCCTCCATGTGCCTCAGCTGGCAGGAGGTGCTGACATAGAAGTGCTGGTACAAGGGGAATGAAGGGAGAGTCATTAGAAGGCTCGTGCCTCCATGGAGGTACTCCACAGGGAATTTGGGAAGGACTATAGTACATTTTATCCTCGTGTTACAAAACCTTATGTGCATGTAGGAGATGCCTCTAAAAGATGAGGCAGTGTTCCTACCTCTGTTATGTCCTGTCTTTAATAGGAATAACCCTGTGGCTGGGGCAAAGGAGCCAGGGTGCTGTGAACCCACAAAAGCTCTACACTCATTTTCTCCTGCAGCTGAGCCCTGCTGGATGGAGAACAGAGACACAGTTGCCCTCTCCTAATGCTTCGTCTTGGCTGGCTAACATGGATATATTAAAAAGTAGTGTAGGAATTCTGCAGGAAAGGAAAAATGCCTTTGGTATTCATATGTTTTACACTAAAGGACATGAGGAATATAGCCCTAGGAAGGATTTGTTTTAGACATCAGAAAAGCACAAGTCTCTTTGTGAGGTCTCTTGGGTTCTTTGGAAGGCTGAGGTGATGTGGGAAAGGGGCTGACATTACTCTTGCTCAGATGCAACATGAGATGATGAAACTAATTTCTGCATGCCTTCACTGCTAAGAAATGGCAGGAGGCTTTCTGCAGGGACATGGCTGTGCTGCTTCAGCCTCTCCTGTGTGAGTCTGAGCTCCTACCTGGAATGCTGCATAAAGGACAGTCAGGGGCACTATGGCCACTGCTGCCCATGGTGTAGCCACCACAATCACCAGGTAAATCTCCAGTAAGTTGAACAAGAATCCCAGCACAGACTTCAGCTTGTCAGGGATGACAGAATCAACAGCATCCATGTCTCTGGAGAAGCGGTTCAGCAGGTGCCCAATGGGGGTTTGCTCAAAGAAGAGCATTGGGGATCTCATGACACTGCTCAGCAGCTGCAGGAAGAGCTGGTGAGAGGCTAACACACCCCCCAGCAGCACTGCTGCTGTGCAGGCAAACCTGCCAAGGGCTGTAAGAGAAAAGAAAGCATTATTACTAGGTCTGAACAAACCCACCTTGGAGTCCTCCTTTGCAAGACTGTGATTTCCACTTAGACCTGTGAATGCTGCAACAGTGTGCATTCAGGAAGGTGCAACAGGAATGAAACATCTCTTTAGCAGGAATTAAACCAAGCCTCAGAGTTGCAGGGTAAGCTGCCCTTTCTGTAGGGCAGTTACAGAGTGGCCAAAGACCTTCTAAGCCAGCTTGATGGGGGGCATGGATTCAGGAACTTAAACATGCAGGACAAATTATTCATTCATCACAGAAGAAGCTTGACTTGGATTACTTTAAATTTCTCAGTGATATTTTTTATTTTTAAATAGAGTGACCAAAAGAAGTGTGGCCATTTTAAAAGAAAAATATAAAGAAATGTAAAAGTTTACAAATTTCTCTTCTTTCATTCAGCACGGAGAAGAGCCTTGCACTTTGATATAATTTGAAAAACTTGCACTTTGATATAATTAATTTATGCTGGAAGGATGAAAAGAGATAGAGAAAAACCTTTAGGCTTTGGGCCAAAAGCCCAGGAAACTGAAAGCCCAAGGGCATGCACTTGTTTATATTCTGAGAAAACATCCTGGATATGGGAAAGGGAGGTGGGAATAGAGAGAAGAATTAAGTGAGCAGCTGAAACGAACCTTGCAGCACTCCTAATGCCCCAAAGGCTGCCACTCTGAGCTGGGTGTGCTGCTGGCTCCCGTTGAGCACAGGCTCCTCTGCCCACAGGCTGAGCCAGTAGCCCCGGGAGAAGGCCAGGGCCTGCTGGCAGGTGAAGGACAGGAGGATGTACACACACAGGGCTGGGCCTGCTGCCTGCAGGTAGGCTCCAAACACCCCAGCACTGACCTGCAGACAGGAACACGAGGAAAAAACAGGAGAGCTTGGGAGGATCAAGCTTGTTAGCAAAAAAAAAACAGCTCTGAGGCAAGGAATGATTTATTATGGGATTTCTGTTATATGCCACAGCCATAGCAACCATGTTGATTCTTGTTTTGTTTTCCTCATGGATGAATAATGAAGGCATACTTAAAGAAATCATTAATGAATGATCATTATCAACTGCTGAGTGTTATGCAATAGGCTCATGTTACTTTTGGAATGCATGTAAGGCTTTCTTTATGTCAGGCAGTGGTTTTCCTGTGCTGTTGGAGTGAGAGACTGTCATGTTCACACTGGCTGCTTGTGTGGGGGCCTGCTGATCAGGAGAGGTGAGGAGATCCCAGTCTGGCTAGTGCTGGGCTTCCCTAAAGAAAAAGCTGCCTCTTTTGGGGTTTCTGACTTACTCCTCTCATTTCTTCTCAGTGTAATATGCCCTTGCCTCAGTTACAGGTTAAACTTGTCCAGCTCAGCTGGCTCCCTGGCCCTGGTTTAGCTGAGGCAGGGAGCTGACCTGCCTGCCATGGGTGTGTTATCCCATGGAATGTGTCCTTGCCTCTACAGGAAGGTGCTGTGCTTACCCTGCTGTGCTGAGTTCTCTCTGCCTTGGTTAATCCTCCACTGGTGGCTGCAGCACTGGTACAGTCTTGACTCACAGGAATGGTTTCCCTTCTCACAGCAGATTTTACTGAATCACCACTTCATGAAGAAAACAAAAATCCTTTCAATTTTTAGCCACCCATCCACCCCTAAATCCATGCCTATTTTGAGGGCTGCAGTTTTCAGGATCCTCCAGAGCGACCCCAGGCATTGTCCATGTTTGTCACAAGGACTGGAGCAGAGGAGCAGAGGCTGAAATTCACTCTCTGAGGCTGCTTTGGGATGAGTCTGACCTTACAGCCCCACAGGGAAGTGATCAGCAACCAGATGATCAAGGAGCCTGTAACTGAGCTCTGTTCTGCCTCCTTGTGAAATGTCAGTCAGCTTCCACGTCCAGGTGCAGGTTTTTACCTATTCTTAGTTTTGCTTGTTTGCTCCTGTTATTCATTTACAGACCAATCTCAAACCTGGATCATACTCAGTAAGAGTTTCCATGTAGGCTTGTATGGGCTTTTGGAGTAAATTCTTCAGTGTCTCAGACTGCTTTAAGCTTACCTGAGGGGTTTCTCCTGAGATTGACCATTTCCAGTGGTGATAGTGCCTTTGGTGTCTCCCATTGCTGTGAAATAATGTATTTTTTTCTAAATGCTTTAGAATCCTTTTTTTGTTTTATATAGCCTTTGAAAGACAGGTAATATGGAGGAAAGATTCATTTAAAAATTGTTTCTAAAGGTAGAAATATCAAGGTGAGGCTTGAAGGTTAGCACATATAGTGGGTAATACTTCACTGCATGATTATTGTCTACTACTATGGATTCAAGAGCCAGTTTTGAGGTGATGAGTCAGCTGATTGAACAGGAATATTTTTCCCTACACAAAGCAACATCTTACTGTGATTAGATATCTGCTTTAAATGTCCAGAATAAAACAGATATGATTTGAAGGGAACAATTGACTGACAGACCTAGGAAGAATGATTCCAAGCCATTTGGGTTACCTGGAAAACCAGCACATGGCTTCTCCTCTGCAGTAATGTGTGAATGAAGAAATTCTGCAAAGGCCCCATTTTTCTGCAGAAGTTCTTGGTAGGAGCCAGTTTCTGAGATCATTCCATCCACCAGAAAAACAATGTTGTCCACTTGAGGCAAAATGTTAATTGTGTGAGTCACCAGCACACGAGTCTGCTTAAATAAAGAGGGAGCAGTTACAATTGTTCTCCTGTCAGTACTTCAGTATTTCAGGATAAAATTTAGGTCTCAAAAATTCATCAGCCTGAATGGAATTGAAGGGAATTTCCTTTCATTTACATTTCTGAACATATTTGCACAGATAATTGGAAGGAAGGACAAAAGAAAAGTAATTTTTCCCTAGATAAATTGGAATATTCTGCATTTCTAATATACAATCAAACCCTTTGAGTACAACTTAAGTCTGATACATTCTTCTTAGCCAGCCATTCTGTTTCAATACCATAATTACATTCTGATATTTGCAACCAATCCTCATGGAGAGAAAGGTATTTATAATCAGATATGTCTCTTTTAATTGGACTTTCTAATGAAAGAAATTGCCTTCTTCCTGTTTTCCTTCTATAATGGGAAACTGAATCATGTATTTCTAAGCAATTTATAGTATGAATCCAATAGAGCTGCCCTAGCATCCCTTCTCATGTAACCATGTTTATTATCCAGATTGCTTGACAGCAGAGGAATACCAAGGAAAAACAAAACCTAACCAATGCAAAAAGAATGGAGGAGAAATGTTTAAGAACATTTGGGTGAACTGTAAAGGTGCTACTGAACTATTCAAAACTAATGGGATCAGACATCATGGTGACAGAATTTGGAAGAGATCAGGCAGCTCTTCTGAACTGTGCTAGAAGTAAATCTCAAAAGGAGGGAAGGATGTTGACAGAAGACCAAAGAACTGTAAGCTTGCTGTGAAAGTAAGGCTGGCACTAGGCATGTGGTTTGGATGGGGATAGACAGCCTTCCTCCTCCTGGGTGAGATTCCCTGCAGGACTTGCAGGTGCTGTGTGGCCTGCAGAGGTTCCCAGTCCCCTGCTGCCACTGAAGAAAAGCATTTGTAAGCCCCTGAAACCTGAGCAATCCACCCTACTGGAAACATTCTGGGGGCTCTATTAATTAGAGACATTGTGCAAGTATTTGCAGTTCAGGTTTATAGCACACCTTGTCTTTCAGTAAACCATTGGGTCCCAGAACATGTTCAAAGATGTGCTGCCCAACGTGGGCATCAACAGCTGACAGGGGATCATCCAGCAGGTAAACTGAAGCCTTCTGGTACACAGCCCGAGCAAGGTTCAGCCTCTGCTTCTGCCCTCCAGACAGATTGATTCCCTGCAGAAGAGATTGACCCTGTTTATTCCAAAGCTACAGCATATTTCCCAGCTGCTGACTCTCTTTTGCACTGAGGCTTTATGACTTCCTTATTTTTAAATCAGTGTATCTCCCTCCCTCCCTCCCTACAAACAGGGCTCTTGCAGAGACAGAGTCTCTTGAACAACTCCTGTCTCCTGAAAAGAGCACCCAAGAACAACTTGGATGTGTTGATATTTGTCTTAAACATCTCTTGTGTCTCTGCTTAGGCTAATTCTCAGAAGGTGGCTTAAATTAAATCATGGCCCAACTTCCCAGAAGTTCCTGAGCACCTACCTCTTGTGAGTTGAGTTTTTTTGTGTTTTACCACAGCTCCCAAAGCTGTACTTACTCAGGGACAGATGTTTTAAGCAGGACACCTGAAGTTGTAGCTACTCAGGCAAAAGTTGGCCAAAACATAAACCCAAGGCAGTACCTTTTCTCCTATTTCACTCTTCTGCCCTGCAGGGAAGGTCTCCAAATCAGGGTGCAGTGCACAAGCCTCTGTCACTCTATTGAACCATGTTTCATCCATCTCTTTCCCAAACAGAATATTATCTTCCACTGAAGCATTTAGAACCCAAGCTTGCTGGGGGACATAAGCTGCAGTGCCCTATAAAAGTGGAAGAATGTTAGCAAACTTTTCCATGAGCTCAACTTGACACTGTGGGAACCCATCTTTGAAGAAAAGCTCTCTCAGCTGTGGAAATCTGGAATGTTCATTGCCACTGACAGTTCTCAGGAGGCTTTGCAAAATATGAGTCTGCACTGTTACTGCCTTACAGGGGAGTAAAGAGAGGCACAAGTGCAGGGTGCAGTTTACCAGGATGACACTTCAGCTCACTGTCAGAGGGGACACAGAGCTGGATCTCTGAAGTACTATTCCAGCTCCTATTCCCAAAGCTCGGGCTCATCTGAGAGGTCTGCAGCACCTGCATATCATTAAATGTGGGCTGATACATACAGCCTGTGTTCAAATTCAGCAGTGAGTGGGTTTTCCTCAGGTACCTGATGGTGTGGTCAGTACTTTACAAACAGCCTAGTTAGCAGCCAGTGCTGTGGGGACAGCTCACCTGGAGGGTCACCCAGCCATCCGTGGCCTGCAGCTCGCCCAGCAGCGCTGCCAGCAGGGAGGACTTGCCAGCACCCACCTGCCCAACCACAGCCAGCAGAGAGCCCTGGGCCACGCTCAGCTTTATGCTGTGGGGAGAAGAGCAGCCTCTTAGCACATTTTACATGCACTTTCTGAAAGGAAAATAACTGTCATCATTATCAAAACTCTTGCTATTGTTGTGTATGTATCAATAAATCCCCTAATTTCATCCCTTCAGACACCTCCAAGCAGAGTCTTCATCCACATTCCCATCCCACTTTCATACCCAGATCCTCACTCTGGAGATAGGCTAGCCCAAAGCACTGGATGTAGAGCATTCCTGAACATCAGAACTTTTCAAAGCTTTTCTTTTCTAAAATATCACTGCCTTTTGAAATAAGCATATAGTGATGTCATATATAATATCTTTATTCCATCTATTCTACTTTTTTGCTTTGAATCACTGTAATTTCATATTTGGACAAGAAAAGTTTTTAAAAAAACCCCCACTCTCCATATAATAGAGCAACATCCAGATACAGGCACCTTCCCATTTATGTGCTCCTCAACATAATAGCAAAATTACATTTTATCTGATTCTATGATTTTCAGAATTCAACATTGAAGATGAAGCAAACTTAGAAGCCTCTGGATATTCTGCCCTGGTTTCACTTAGGCCCTGAGGAATTAGTTTATCCAGCATCCACCCTGACCTGCAGTACTGAGAGATGACTAAGGGTAAGTCTGTACCTTCTAAGACAAGGAGAATTTTCTTTGCTCCAGCAAAAAGTTCCATTTCTTATGGTGATACCTTCCTGCACTAAAACATAGAGACAGACCACTTGTAAATGCAAAGATAGCTACAGAAATGTCCCAATTTATGTGATTTTATGTTCTAGTGTGTATTTATGTTACATAAAATCAACCTTTATTATGAAAAGAAGGGTTAAATCACCAGATTAGGTTTCATTGTTAGAAACAATGAGGCCAGAGAGAGAAAGTGACAGTAAAGGGCAAATACTTTTCTCTTGAGTATGGTAGACACTCTGAGTAGAAGCTGAACAATGGAAATTACTCCTCCTAAGAAGATGAAAGTGCTAACACAAAAGCTCACCACAGGCAGAAGTGTTTTTGCTTGAGCTCTCAGGATTCAGTTCTTCCAGATTCAGAAAAGCTGCTAAACGGTTTAAGGAAACTCTGGCCTGAAATGAAGCAGCACAGAGAAGAAAATAAGATTTAGAGTAGAAAGGGAGCAAAAACCCAAAGTGAAGACTCAGCTTAAAGACCCACTTAGAATATTGACTAATGCTATGCTGCAGATGATGCAGGCTTAGATGGCCAAGGGCAGCTCTTCCTTATGTTACCTGCCTGTATTTCTATTTAGCTTAGAAAACCCACATAACCTTCCCTGTGCTTCTGGTTCAGTGAAATTGGTGCTTTTCCATCCAATTCTTCCTGCAATCTTTCCAGTGATTGCTTATGTACAGGAAAATTTGTGACAGTCTTGGAGTGTAAGAGGGAAATGAATATCCTAATTTCTTACTGAACAATGGATTGCTTTTCTCTCTGGCCTGGACCAGCAGCGTCTCCCCTGTGGAGATTTTGCTCCATTTACTCTGACTTCTGTGAGTAGAAACAGAACTGGAAGCCTCTCTGAGATCTAGTGGTGGTTATGCTGAGCTACAAAAGACTTAGGAGTAATTCTTGTTGACTATTTTGTCAACATAAAGGAGCCTTTCTGAAAAGCAGTGTCACAAAGTACCTTTAGCTGCCAGCCCTTGCACTTCAGTGTTTCACAGTGACAATTAAATAGCTGATGTGCAGAGCCCTAAGAACTCCCTCCCTTTACTTGTTAATGGGGATATGGGAAGAACCCTTATGGCCAAAGGAAGGGCAGTTAACCTGGACAGCAGCGTTGATGGAGAAGGGCAGGAAGGAGTGGGCAGTGTTGAGGATGTTGATCAGTGTTAAGGACACAAAGGCCTTCTCAGCATCCAGCACGTGTGAGCTGTCCACCAGGGTATAGACAGCAAACATGACAAACGTGATCTGAAAGGGAACAAAGACAACTAAACCACTTGCTGCACAATGGTTCAAGGGTGACAGGCCCTTCAGGACTCTGGGACCCATTTGGTTAAATCCAGGCTACCACCTCTAGGTGCCTGCCCTGGTGTGTTGGCAGCAGAACCAAGTTTGGTCATTGGATGTTCTGCTTTAAGGAGGTTTTGGTGCAGCAGCCACAGCAACTCCTGTGGCTTCCAGCTCCCCCAGGCAGATATAATCTTTAGATGTCCATAGGAAAAAATCTGTCCAGGCAGGAGTACAAAGAAAAAGGCAAGTAACAGCACATGTTTTATGTAGGAAGGTGACCCACTCACCAGGAAAGTTGATGAATGGAAAGAAACTAGGGATGCTGAGAAGAGAATCTGAGATCTTTTTAAGGCCTGAAGTTCTTGCTTTCGGATTTCACACACTTTCTCCATGAAGGCTTTCTCCCAGCCATACAGTTTGATTACTTTAATGTTGCTGAGAATGGCATTGGTGAGTTTGGCCCTCTCATCCTTATGTTTCATCTGGGCTTCCTGTAATAAACGTTTGAGTTTTATCATTTAATAGGTTGAAAGTTTAATAATGCAATTATTCTGAAGAAAAATACCTTATTCCTGCCTCCAAGTCCTGAATAAATTTCCCTGCAGTTGAGCTGTGTATACTGTTTTGCTTATGAATCTTCCAGGCTGGGAAATATTTTACTTTTCATCTTCAGAGCTTTACTTTTACTGGCAGTACATAAAAACAACAGAAAGTAGGGCAAACATAGTAAAAGGCTGAACATGGAAGAGCTTACTCTAAATTTCAAGAAACTTTGCAGGCTTCAAATCCTCCTATGTTACTTCAGACAGTCATGGTAAGCATGAATAATAAATATAAGTAATCACATAACTCAGTAAACAACTTTGTTTTTATGAAGCAAAATGTACCTGAAACTGACTCCTCTTCTTGGTGATCACGAAATTCAGAGGCAAAAGAAGAAGGAATACAGCAATTGCAGTCAAAGCAGATGGCCCTAGAAGCTGCCAGGAGAGAAAAGGAGAGTGAAGGAACTTCTGGTGATGACTAGGAAAGACTGTTTTTCATTCACTTGCTTTTCCCTCATTTGAAATTGTGCACAGCATCCCTCTGGCTAAGCCTTTACCCTGATCTTGCCTTTGCCTTTCCCGGGAGTTGTGCTCCTAAGCACTGTGGATTGTTAACTCCCCAAGCAGGATAACTCCTGTCACCAGGCTCTGCTGAATCTATTTGCTCCCTTGTTAGGAGCTAGATCCGTGCTGAAGGCGAGCCAGAGGCACGCTGGCAATTCAAGCCATTCCCGGCTCTTCCCGTCGGTCCCTGGATGCGTTCAGAAGGACATCTTGTGGCTGCCCTGAGTAAGTGACCCCAGACAACACCAGATTTTCCTTAAAAAACAAACCCAAACCCTCAACAAAGTATTCCTGCAGCTTAAATAACCCAGCTGGTCCGCATGAGATGAAACGGTGGCATTATCCTGTGCCATTATCTGGGGACAGCTCTTGGATCCCAAGGTTCTTAACAATTATGTATCAACACTCGTTTCTCATGGTTAGTTACATCCCCCTAGGGGCGGCTGGAGAGGGGAGTGCTGGTGGACACAGACAGTTACAGCTATTGTCTGCCCAAACAGTCTGTGAACACCAGCAAACAAAGTGTAGTTATGCTCCAACCACATTCAACTTGTCAACACTATTAGAAAAGGGATGATGACTTTTCACAGTCACAGCATCTTGCCAGGCACAAGACACAATCCATCCTGGGTAGTAGAGAGAGGCCTCAAAGGCCTCTGGAAAGCTCCTGTGAATCACCTGTCTCTGTACTGCTCATACTTCCACTGGCCAACAACAGGAACTAAACAACAGGACTCTGTATTGCTGAGAAAATACCATACCTTGATAAAAATTTAGAGTACCTTCCATTATTTCTAATTCAGGTTTTGTTCTCTCCTTGCTAAACTCTTTGATACCTATGAAATTCTAAGTATCCAATACTCTTTCTGAATGGTATGTAACTTTGCTTCAAGCTGTTTCACTGATCTTGTGGTAATCAGGTTTCAGGATGAAGTATGTCAAGTTGCTATTTTAGACCATTCATTATGTTCTGGGACTGTGCCAAGGAGTTGGAACTGGACTTTCAGCCTCCACTGTGCCACCACCTTTTGGTTGTGAAGAGAGGTGACAGGAAAATTTGAAGGAGAAGTTTATCAGTCAGCTCACAATAACCATATTCAGAGTCTCCTAAAAGGGAGTGAATGCTGAATACACAGGGGAGAAGATGAACTGAAGGAACAGACAAGGATTCTATATCAATAAAAATATCTCTCAGAAAGAAAACTGAATGCACCATGCTACAGACCTAAGAAAAACATGGCAATTTCATGTAATTAAAACCAGTAAGTAGAATTTTGAAACCTCCTTTTTCCTCTGGTGTTTAGAATGGAAAGGGATTGATAAATAGTGTCATATTTTACCTGCCACAAGAAGACAAAGCAGATAATAATCCGAATAGGAGCCAGCCAGGTCCCATTAAAATAGATAATCAGATCCATTAGCTTCTGCACATCAACAGATACCAGATTAACAATTTCACCTGTGGTTGCTTCTTTCCTTGAGGCATTTGACATAACTAGGATCTAGACAGGGCAGAGAAGAAAGAAAAGACATCATCAAACAACAGCTTTGGTCCAAAAGTCAAACAACATTCTTTTCCTCAAAGAGAAAAAAGAGACGGAGAAAAATGTCAAATCCCAGGTATTAAAACCATGCTGCTACCTGGGCCATGTGACTTCACTTTGAGATAAAGCATTTACTCCACAGCTTTAGAAAGTTCACGCTGAATTTTGCTTCAACCTTTTTTTTGGCTTTTCCTTCTTAAAAAAATCTCTGAAAAATGCACTGCCATGTACTGCTAGGAGATGAATATAGCACAGCTACATCCTAAACCTAGTTTCTAATGACATCTCCCCTGATATTGCTATGAACAATGTACATCATTACTGCTAAGGCAGGGCTAGAAAAAGGCCAAGCTAAGAAAGCAGCTGCAGCCTCACCTTCCTGTACACAAGGCCTGTGAGTGCAGTTCTCAGCCTCAGCCCCAGAACAAGGCACATGTACATGTAGCGCTGCTCAAACAGAGTCTGCAGGCAGCCCAGCAGGAACATGCTGAAGGCATAGAAATAGCCAAGCCAGCTTGGGGCTGCCTGATCTTCAATGAACTTCAGGAAAAGCCTGCAAGACAGAAGCTAAATGTTGCTGAGTCCACACAGAAATTATGACATATCAGACAAACACAAAAATAAACTGGCAGAAATACAGGTCATTTTTCTGTATTCTCTCTGGCTGAGATTTATCAGTAAATAGCAGAAGAATTGGAACATGTACTATCCTGATTTTTGAGATCTAGCCACTCATGGTTTTGAAGCAGTTTCTGATCTCAGCATCCTCTCTGGGTAGACCTCATTTTCAGTGTTAAGGATGGCTCTTGATTTTCAGGAATTTCTCAGAAATATGCAATGTGGTAGCTGTAATCCAAGGGAGTTACTGACATTTACAGAACTTCTCCTAATCTTAATGACTGAGGAAGGATTTTGCCCATGAAAACATAATGTAACACAGGTTGGTGTTGTACCAACAGAGACCACAAAGCACTTTATCAACTAACAAAGCTATTTAAGATGTGTAGGATGCACAGCTGTGCTCTTTATTAGCCAAGGAACATGGAGCCTTAAGACTACAGCAAGTGGTAAGTGATATGATATATAGAGTCATCAAGTAACTCCTGCTCTAGTGAAGTTGTCAAAGGGCTGGGTGCACCCTGTCCTTCCCACTGCTGGAGCACAGCAGTGCAGACAGTGTGCACAGCTTCACACAGTGCCTTTGTGTCTTTTCCTCCTGACTTGACAGTGGGTTTAGCACAAATGACACCCGAACTCCTTTTATCAGCAAGAGAAAATTTCCAAAGGCCATTGTTTGTGTGTCTGTGGGTGCTGACACACACACACATCTCTGAGCTCATGTACAGCAATCTTGTACATGTGACAGAAATACATTATAAATGTGCACATACCTCAGTACCCTTGGGGTGGAGAACAAGAAGACATCACAGATAACTAAGCAGACAGTGCTGAGAAGGAAGTAAGTTCCAAACATGCTCCAAAACATTCTCAGTAAGGGCCCACTCTGACTGTGCTTTGATTGCAGTAGAGCCTCTGTCTCTTCAGCTTCTGCTATGCCAGTTTCAGTTTTCTGACTCTTTTTAAATGTAGCAGACTCCATTTTCCTGAAGAAAGAAACAATGAGAAAGTTACCTATAGCTGGAGAAAGCTTGGAAAATTTCTACCTTCAAAAAATCACTAAACATCTCACACTAGGTCTCATACCATGTCCAATACAAAAGCTCATCAAAAGCTGTCCCCTCTCACAGAAAGTTAGTTCTGTGCTTCCAGGAGTGGAAGGATGTTCTCCAGCAGATTTTAACACTAAAAATCTGATTTTGCACAAAGGGACTCATGCACTAGTACCTGTATTTGTTTAGATCATCTAGAACTGCCCAGCTGAGCCCATGATGATCAAATACTCACTGCTGGGTTCTGCTGTGACACTTCTTCCACTCTCTTTCTGCCCAGGCAACAATTTCTTCAGAGGAGTCCTGTTTCCTCACTGGCCACAAGTCATCCACCCCCAAGGCCTGCTGAGAGCCTTTCCAGAGAAGCCTGGAGGACACAGACTGCAGTCAGGGGAGCACAGCAGGCTCTGTGCTGTGTGTGACACTTTCAGAACAGGGGCATCAAGACAGTGCACCACAGAGAGCACACAGGCACTGACATCACAACTCTACTCAGGACTGTCCTGTCCCACAATAAACAATAACTAATGTCCAGGAACAGCACTTTTCCTTTGAGTCCCTAGGCTATCTTCTGCCAGCACAATGGGGATTTGCAAGCCAGCCCTAATTTCTAGTCCATACTGAGAGTCTTGGGTAGTGGAGAAGAAAGTTCAGTTTAACTTTCTCTGGGCTCTATGAAAGGCAGATGAGACCTGATCACAGAGGACATTAAGGAATGTAATTGTTTTATTCTGAATGCTCAGCAGCACACTGGGCCTATGACCTCTTCAGTTTTCCCCCTCCCCAGCATTTGTTCCAGCAAGGTCTGGCAGGCAGAGAGAACTGGGGTTGGTGTACAGTGATGATTAGAGATGGATGAGATCTATGTCAAGATTGGGTGGGCACTGGAGGGGTAGTTGGGAGGCAGAAGAGAATTATCTACAATCACAAATTTGTGCTTTAAACTCTTTTGAGAAATGTAAATTAAATTTTTATAATTTGAACTTGTGAGAATACCTCACAAGAGAAATAATTTAAAGAAATAATTTAAATCTTCACTCCATAAGCTAACTCAGGGGCTGAGACATTTCCTACTGTCTGCCATCTATACCCTCTCTGATCTCTGATGCTGTTGCTTTTTTCTGACATTGTAGCAAAACCATATCTTCTGTTTTCTTACCCAGAGAACCACCAGTATGTGATTTTGGAAAGAAAAGAGCTGCTGGCTTCTGGACACTGATTCTGATGGGAGAGAAAACATGTGTGATACTCATATATAGAAAATGGCATGTGTCAGATGAATATAGTTCCTGTGTGCTTCCCCAGGAAAAGCAATCAGTTACTCCCCTCCCCATTCATTGAACCAGAAAGTGCATTGTGGAGGCTCAGTGGGACTGGGAGATTTTGGAGATTTTGACTTTGCATAATGTCTCAGATAGAAGAACAAGGAATATAATTCTTCATTCCCAAAGACATTTATTTTCTTAAGCACAGAGCTTTTCCATACTCATACCACCCACAGAGTACTGCAGCACAGGAGAGCAGCACCAGGGGAAGCAATAGAAGCCCTATCCACTGGTTTCAGTGACAAGAAACATGAGTATGGATAGGTTTTTAGTTTTGAAAAACTTACATAGAGAGATAGAGCATTGTTATCCTAAATTCTGCCAGTTACCTTTTAAAACTGTCAGCTTTTTCAAAGAATTATGAATGTTACATCACCCAGATACTCATGTGCCTGTGCATCCCCATATACTTAAAATTCTGCAATGAAGCAAAGCTTTAGGAAAAGCTACCTTATACTTACAGGATTGTTGTCAGCTTTAGAGAAGAAGGGAGGGTGATCAACTAAGCAGAATAACACAAGTTGTCCTAGCACCAGGCCAGTATAAAGGTAAGTTGTAACATGGTGGAAATGGTCTTCCAGGAAGCCCTAAGGAACAGAATACTGGTGAAAATGAGGTAAGAGCTTCTCATGTTCTACCTCTGCAAATAAACATCTGCCACAAACATAAAGTGCCATGAATCATTTTCTCAGCACATATTTTAAAAGAGGAATTTGATTCTCTCCCTTGCAGTCAAAGAGCCAAAACCAGCCCTGTTGTTTAGAGACTTAGCAGTCTGCACATTAAAGATATGTGATCTCACTTACTTTTTCCAGGGCATGCTGAATTTTGGAACTGAGCATCACAAGTGCAGCCACAAATGAGAGCAGCCAGTAAATCAGCAGGACCCCTGAAGTCCTGATGCCCATCATTCTTTCTGCTTGTGTAAGGAACAAGGCAAGGACCTGTGAGGAAGTACAAATTTGTCCAAATTAATACCTGGTAATATAATGCCAAACGTTATCAAATTAATGAATACAACAGAGAAAAACCAGTTAGCTTCTTGCCCAGACATTTCAAGATGTTCAGAGCTGCAGTATTGCTCCTAAGAGGCTAACACTGAAAAGCTTTATGTGCAGTTTTGCACTCAAGAATGTCTACAGAGAAGGCAAGTAATACAATTACAATTGGGCCAACAGGCTGGAAGGATTTAGGCTATGGAGATGCAATGACAGAAGGGGAGAATAGGCACTTATTCATTGAAAAGAAATCACATTTCATTCTAAACCAAACTAAATCACATACTGTGGCTGTGAGAAATAAAATCCTGTCTCATTGTTGTGAGACTTCTTTCTAAACTCTACTGAAACCTCAGCTCCTGCCAGGGGTGCTCTGCCCACAGGGTCTGCCCCAACTCCAATCCCCTGATGTGTCCCACAGCAGAGAGGCATCCCCAGCCTTCTACTCCCAATCAGCCAAATTTGTGCTCAGGGATAGCAAGAGCCATGGGACATACAAGCTCTGTGCCAGGAGGGCTAAGCTTGGCCACGTGCAGACAAACAACAGAGGAATTACCATTGTGATTCCCACCACAGCAGGGCTAATGAAGAATGCTGGAGTCCGTGGCATTCCTTGGCTTTTCTCCCACACCATGAAGAAGACATCAGAAAAACACAGAATTACCAGGATGAATCCAAGGACCTGGGGCAGAGAGAGAAAACACACTGGAATGAACTGAAATGCAGGGACAACCTACCAAACTGAATGATCCAAGCTGCCTGGGCAGTAAAACTGGAGAGGTGGAAGATTAGGTTTGGGACTCAGAATGTAACAGGAAGTGTCTGGGAATCAAATGGAAGCACAGGGGAGAAGCTCTCATGACATACCTCCCCAAAACTTTACTTGATTTATACTGGCCTGAGCCAGTAAATGTCAAAAAAGAGGTGGATCATCAGGAAAGAATTAATAATTTAGAAAAGTTAAGCTCTGCATTAAAGTTGAGATAATTTTAGGACCAAACCCTATGCTTTACCCTCACCATTTTGGCTTTGAAGATGCGGGACATCCTGATGTAGCCTTTGTTTCTGTGTCGAAGGTACCAGTAGTAGAAAGGAAAACAGATCCAAAGATAGGCACAAGGGATGCAGGCAATGATGGGGCTCTCGAAGCACCAGGTCAGTCCTGGGATGTTTGCATGCCATGTCTGGTTCCAGTCCTGGAACAAACAATGCAGAAGTGAATGCCATGCTGCAAGGCTGGGGACAGGAATCCCATGACGGAAAGAGGAGGCAGATAATGACTCACAAACTATTAGGGGAGTTTATCAACCTTGGGAATGGGAATCCATGTGGGTCCGGACCGATCGGCTCCCAGAGCCCTTTGAAAGCTATTCCTGTAGCGGCTCCGGGCTGCGCCCTCACTCGCAGCTCATCACATTTACTGCAGCGGAACATTTGCTGCACATTTACCGCAGTCTGCTCGGCGTTCGGGCTAACAGTGCCGCCTGCCTGCCCTCAGTGCCACTCGGCCCCAGTGTCACCTTCCCTTGGTGTCACCCTCCCTCAGTGTCACCTGCCTTCAGTGCCACCCTCCCCCAGTGTCACCTTCCTTTGGTGTCACCCTCCCTCAGTGTCACCCTCCCTCAGTGTCACCCTCCCTCAGTGTCACCCCCTCAGTGTCACCCTCCCTCAGTGCCACCCTCCCTCATTGCCACCCTCCCTCATCGCCGCCCGCCCTCAGCGGCGCCGCCCGCTCTCCGGCCCGCGGGGCTCGGGGCCGCTCCGTGCCGCGCCCTCCATCGCTCGCTCACCCCGTCCCGGGGCCCGCACAGCGCACTGCCCGCACCCATGGGCGCTCCCTCGGCCCGGCACCCTCAGCCCGCTGTCCGGCGGCGTTTCCTCGCTGGGCAGAGCTGCACTCGCCGGGCGGGAGCGGCTGCGGAGAGCCCCGTGCGGCCCGGCCGGCCCTGTCCAAAGTCCGGCCAAAGAGCGGCAGAGCGCGCTGCGAGGCAGAGCCCCGGGCCTGCCCGTGATAGGAGCTCTCTGAGCACGGACACAGTGTTTTAGAGAGGAGACACTGTTTATTCTTTCCACAAACTCAGCATGCCAAGGGAGGAACTCCAATACTTTAAATGAACACGCCCATCTAAGGCATATTCTCTATCTACCTGATGTATATTTATACAAGTGACATAACTTTACGCAATGCTTGAAATACCAAATTTTTTTTTTTTTTTAGCAACTTCTGTAGAAGTTATCTCACCGTAGTTACGTTCACAAAAGGTGAGAATATACAGGTTGAAGACGACAACCCCTTTTATCGAAGTGACTTTACACCAGCTGCGCCTACAAAGGGTGCCGAGGTGAAGCTGGGCGAGGATAATCCCGGTCGGAAGCATCACCGGGATAGGCACGGCCGGGATATGGGGCAAGGGGGATGTGGGGCCGGGCTGGGATCGGGACAGAGTTGGGATCGGGGCTGGACTGGGATGTGGGGCGGGCCCGGGATCGGGGCAGGGCCGGGATCGGGGCAGGGCCGGGATCGGGGCAGGGCCGGGATATGTGCCCGGAGCGGGGCGTGTCCCGCGGGGCGGCCGCGGGCAGCGCCCGGAGCCCTCCGGGCCGGCAGGCGGCGCTGTGGCGGCGGCGCGGCGCGGGCGCGGCGCGGCCCTTCCGGCGGCGCTGGCTGCGGGCGGTGGCGGCGCTGAGGCGATGCGGCCCCGGCCGGCGGCCGCGCTGCTCTGCGCGCTGTGCTGCGCCCTGGCGCGCGGCTCCGAGGACATCGTCGTGGGCTGCGGCGGCTTCGTCAAGTCCGACGTGGAGATCAACTACTCCCTGATCGAGGTGGGCGCCGCCGCCCGCCCGCTGCCGGCCCCCGGTGCTGCCGGGCGTGCCGAGCGCTGCCCCGGGCCGCGGTCACGGCCGGCGGTGGAGCTGCGGCTCCTTTCACCCCGGCACTCCGCAGCCTGCTTGCCATAAACCGTGTCCTGCTGCCCCCTGGCACGCCTGTGCTGCTCTGTGACAGCACTGCGTTAGAGTGCCTGGTTCCAGCGCTCCTCACCTTCTAAAAAATATCTTTGTGTTTGTTTTGTTTACTTCTTTTAGATTAAGTTATATACAAAACATGGTACTCTGAAATACCAGACAGACTGTGCTCCGAACAATGGGTATTTCATGATTCCCCTCTATGACAAGGTAAGACACAAATACCTGCGCTGTCCCCTCTGCTGGAGGCAGCAGCTGCCTCCGCCTCCATCTGCCGCAGGTTAAATCTCAGAGCAACACCCACCCATGAAACGTTTGAATCAGGACATCCTTGAGTTTGGTTTGGATCAAAGTTTCAACTGTTCCTTTTTATAATCCAGCGGCTTCATTTTCCAGTGCTAATTATTGGGAGAAAAGCCTGCTGACTGTAGCTGCAGTGTTCCATTGGTGCTGTTCATTGGAATGACTGCAGCATTGGGAGCCTGAATTCCTGCCAGCAACTGTGTGCTGTAGCTGTACAATTACTGCACAAAAAGTACAGGCTCCTACAGAATACAGATAAAGCTTTCAGATTTTTTACCTGTAGAAATGGAAATAAATGTATATGAGAAGGTGTTTTGGTATGACTGAATTGAAAATAATCTGAATGGTTAATTGCAGATACAAAAATGTTCTAAGGAAATAATGATCCAGGAAGCTCAGAATGTATCAGTAATCTGATGTCTACCTAGACTGGAAAGGTGGTTACATTCAAATTAAATTAAATACAAGCTACACTTAGGGGACAAGGTGTTTTGTTCTTTTAAGGAGCCAGTTACCTTAGGGTTCAGAAGTAGAAACACAAAATGGTTTGGGTTGGAAGGCACCTTTAGACTTCATCTAGTCCAGCCACCAAATAATTCCTCCCCTTCCCCAGTTTATGGATGTAACATACTTTCTGATCCTGGTGGTTTTGTTCTTAGGCCTTTGAGTCTTTCCAGAGATGAACTTCAGAATATATGTGGCAGAGCACATGTAGTTCTCTGATACAGAGAGGATCCCTGTATTGATTAGTACTCTTTGGAATCAGAGCTTTTAAAAGGATTGGAATTTTGTTACCCCATGTTTGGGCAGAATGGTGGAGTTTGACCCAGTGGAAATATCAGAGGCTGGTTTAGAGCCCATCTGTTGGGGCAGGTGGAGATAGATTTGAACATTTTCTAGCACTGAGCTGTTTGACTGTGAGCCAGGTTTGTGCTGGAAGCAGGATAAACATGGTGATACTGAATTTCTGCTGTTGGCTGGATGTGAGCCCAGCATCCCAGGCTGTCTGGGTAGATAGAGCTGCTTCTTTGGACAGAGCATCATAAGCAGGAGGAGAGGAGAATGGTGGAGAATGGTACACTTGAATCTTGTGTTCCTCTCTGCAGCATGATGCTTGTGTTCTGACTTTCTTTTTCATCCTTTAGCTAAATTTAATTTAGATCAGTTAAGACAGTTACTGCTTTTTATTTTTTAGGGGGATTTCATTCTTAAAATTGAGCCTCCCCTAGGGTGGAGTTTTGGTAAGTGCTTGTATGTCTTCTTACAATAGAACTCTGTATCTGTAGTGTGGGACTTATCTCTAACTTGCAGCTGGCAGGGAAAATGGAGCACTTTTCCAAACCTGTAAACCATACTGCATGGTTTAATAACTGAAATGTACTTATTGTACCAGGGGAAAGTAAAGCTGGGTGGTAGACATTGACAGAGTAACCCTTGAACTGATTTGAAGGAATGTGGATTTTTGAAACAAATGGCCACAGCTGGAGGAGGGAAAGAGGATTTTCAGCATCAGGATTTGACCCTGCTTTAACTTTACTGAAAAAAGACTTCTAGAGCAACACTTGCCATGCTTGAATTAATACATTTTTGTGACAGTTGTGAAAAGCAGAAGCAGAGTTTCTTTGTGGTTGCTCTCTCACTAACTATCATGCTGTTTCATCATTCTTCTCTTCCAGAACCAACCAGTGTAGACATCCATGTGGATGGCATTAATGACATTTGCACAAAGGGAGGTGATATTAACTTTGTGTTCACAGGATTTTCTGTGAATGGAAAGGTTAGACTCCTTTATCTTTATTTATTCTACCTTATGCTAATTCAGCCTTCATAAAAACATTCATATTCAGCTCTACACATTATTTTCATTCATGTATGCTTCTGTTTCTTTTTATTTTGACAGGTTCTCAGCAAAGGTCAGACATTAGGTCCTGCTGGAGTTCAGGTTGTACTGAGAAATGCTGGCAGTGACATAAACATACAAGCAACTATTACACAACCTGGAGGAAAGTGAGTGTGGGTGGTGCATACTTAATTCATCCATGCATTTGCACAAGATCCTTTCAATTCTGCCATACTGACTGGGACTGTAAGAGTTCTGAAATATTTTTTCTAACATTAAGAGAGTCTGAATTGTTTTTCTGTGAACAAGTGTTTGTGGTTGTTTCTGAAGAGTCATAATCCCTTTCTTGTCTTGCAGATTTGCTTTCTATAAAGTGCTTCCTGGTGAATATGAAATCTTTGCATCACATCCTACCTGGATGTTGAAAGAGGTTAGAACCTACAGGAGTTCTGGTTTGTCTGTTAGAGAGGATGATCTGCCAGACCTTGTCTGGATCAGTTATTGTGAGGAAGGGGTTTCTGGGTGGAAAAGGTTACTGGAGTTTTTCTACATCTAATTCAGGCAATCAAGAAACTGCCTGGTACAGACCCAGTTTGGAGGTAGTGAAGCCAGCCAGGGAAGGACTGGCACTTGAGCTTTTGCTTTCCATCTTCTGATCCTGTACATTTTACAAGAATATTGTAGCTCAAATCCTTCCCTCTGACTGCTTGTTTTTTGATATGCTGACCATTTCCTAAACCAGTGAAGCAGGAAAAATCCTGTTTTAGAAGGTATCTTTGCTTTAGTGTCCTGGTGTTTTGAGTGGCCTAGAGACCCTCTTTGAGTTCTGCTGCTCTGGCTTCTGTTCCTGTTGCATGTTGTTGAATGTGCAGTCTCTGATTGTTGTTATGTGCTGTAAATGAGCCTTGATGCCTGCTTTTGATGAAGCTGTTTGTTTGTGTGTTTCAGTCGAAGACAGTGGTGCGGGTGACAAGCTCCAATGCTTATGCTGCCAGCCCCCTGCTTGTTGCAGGCTACAACGTCTCTGGCTCTGTGAGGAGTGATGGGGAGCCCATGAAAGGGGTCATGTTTCTCCTTTTCTCTTCTTCTGTCTCTAAAGAGGTAATGGTTGATCAGTACCTTTTCAATATGAGGATGGCTGTAAATAAGAACCAAGTAGCTTCTAGATTCATATTGCCCTGCTGTCATCTGTCCTTCAGTGCCTTGTACAATCCCTTAAACTCTATTTTTGCACTTGGTTCTTTTGTGTGATTTCTCTTTTTTCCCCTGAACAAGGCCCTTGTAATCCAACATGACCTCCATGGAATTATTTCATAATTCACTGTACTGTAGCTGTAATTTGTCTTCAGCATGACATCTTAATTACTCTTTGCCCTTTTAATGGGAAGACAAAGTTCAACAGCTTCTACTGCCACCGTACAGGTGCCTTAAGAAATGAGTGTGAAACATTTGGTCGTGTAGAGCTGAGCTCTGTTCTGCAGTGCTAACCCTGTCCACAGAGCTGAAGATAGTTAAGACACATGGTGGAGTTTTGGGGATGTTGTATTTCCCAGTGTTCTGTCTCTGTTACCATAAGGTTGATGATTTGCTGTTTTTTCCTGTTTTACCTATACATGATTTTTAAGCCATGTCATCAAACTTTGCCTCTAAAATGGTTTTATACTTCCCATCACTCAATCACAGTTGAGTATTTTGAACCCTCCTGTATCCACCCTACCCCCACAATTGCTTTCTGTATTCTTCTTTGAGACAAAAAGTTGTATTGCATTTATTACTACAGGATGTTCTGGGCTGCAGTATTTCTCCTGTGGATGGATTCCAATCAAAAGATGAGTCTTTATCCTATTTGTGCAATGTTGTATCAAAAGAAGATGGATCTTTCAGCTTTCTTTCTCTGCCAAGTGGGAAATACACTGTGGTAAGTGTCTAGAAATGCATTGCTTGTCTATTCAGTGGGTTGTTAACTTTTGGTTTCTAAACCACAGTGTGCTGTTGCCACCTGCTCTCCTTTAAGCTGTTTCATTTTTTTCCCATTCTGTTTCTTACATCTGGATGGTGTGGGAACGTATTCTCTGTGCACTGTCTGGGGTGATGGTCCTGCATTCTCAGTCTGTGTGCTCTACAAATGGGATCAGGCTTCTCTCATTCCTTTAATCCTTCTAGCAATAGTACAGTCTCCTATCTGTAAGCTCTTGCCCATCCAAGTATGCTGTACTCTTACTAGGGTGCTACTTCTTTTCTGATCATCTCCTGGTTTCCATTAGGCTTGAAATGTTGCCCATATTTGTGTCTCCATGCTTCAGAGTAATTTTTTTCCAGGAGGTTTGCAGCTCTTTTGACCCTTGGGAGAGGTGTCTGATAAGAGCACAGAAAATGGTAGAGGAAAACCATTCTGTCATCACAGCTTAGGAGTCAAAGGCATTTGTCTCCTTTCAGATACCATTCTACAGGGGAGAGAGAATCACCTTTGATGTTGCTCCATCTAGATTGGACTTCTTTGTAGAGCATGACAGTTTACAGATCGAGGTAAGGCCTGCAGAGGGAGTAATCCTTTTGTGCCACTCATCCCTGTAGAAGCCTAACTGATTTGAGCAGAAAGCAGCTGAATTGTGGAAAAACTTCTGTGTAAGAAGTTGAAGACACTTGTTTATGCACAGCAGATAGGAGACAGTTTCTAGTACTGTGCTATGTTTCTATACTTTGGTCCCTTTTACTAGGAAGAAACAAAACAGGGCAAAGCTGTCTGCTATGTTCACTTTCATGTCCATGTTGCAAACAGGCAGTAATCTTCCAGGTTGCTTATATTTCCTTGTTGAGATTGTCACATCTCTGCAGAAGTAGATTTTTCTGGTTTGCAGAGTGCCTTGTGTAAAGGCATTATGGTCTGTGACTGCACCCTCTGAGCTGTACCAGTGCAGATAAATTGAGAAGCTGTGTTTTGTACTTAGGGGAACAGTATGGCTGGAGATCAGTTTGTACTTCACTGTGATTATCCTGGTACATTTTTTCCTAGAGCTGTAAATAAGTTTTCTTTATATGTCTGTGGAGAAAAAACAGTTGGTACTGATTGCTGTGGGTGTGTGTTTGCATTTCCTGAGTAATGACTGATGTTTTTTCCCATTTCAGCCTGTTTTCCATGTGATGGGTTTCTCTGTCAAAGGCAGGGTATTGAATGGTCCTGAGGGAGAAGGAGTTGCTGATGCTACTGTGACTCTGAACAATCAGATTAAAGGTAAGCAGTGCTCTTGATCTTTTTTGCTACAGGGAAGCCTTTATTAAACTCAAGTACAGGACTAGTGTATGATGTGGAATTAACCCTTCAGGATAATACACTGCTTTTGTTGCAATTTATTTGAAATATTGAAGTGGATTTCATGCAGTTGATAAATTTTGCATTTTCTGGTTTAGATGAGAGCATTAGATGTTCATTTGTTTGGCAGTTGAAAATTTCTTAATTGCTTTCAAGCATATGCCAGATTATACTTTGAAATACAGAACTGAAGGTTCATCTAGTAAAAAACCATAAAACTATTTGATATGTAATATGAATTAAAAATAGCCCAAAGCAGTGCATGCCCTCTGGATCTGTTGATACAAAAGGTTAACATATGCTCTGGTTCTTAACTCTTGTTGCTTGTTCCAGTGAAGACAAAAGCTGATGGCTCTTTCCGTCTTGAGAACATAACAACAGGTACATACACAATTCATGCCAGGAAAGAACACCTGTTTTTTGATACTATCACTGTGAAGATTGCACCAAATACACCTCAGCTGGCAAACATCATTGCAACAGGGTAAGGGCTTGTGTCAGGATGAAAATGCAATTTCATGTGTGGACGAGGCTGTGAAAATGGGTTATCCTTTCCCATGCCATGCCCAGACTTGTGCAGTGTTGTCAGGAACTAAAAAATGCTGAAGAAATTCAAGGTAAATAGGGCAGCATGAGTGCATGTTTTGTGCACAGTGTTTTGCTCAATAATAGTTAAGGTTTAGAGCATCCTCTTAATGAGCTCTCCCTTGCAAATGAAGACACTAAGGCATGGGTAAATTCAGAATTTTAGAATGGTATGTGAGCCAAGAAAGCAACAGAGAAGCTTTCTACCATTTCACTTTTGCACAGAAGGAGGATATCTGGAGTCACACACTGTCTGGTGCTGTGTTGTACCAACACTCTATTTTACTGCTCACTCTCAAGGTCATTGTTGCATTACCTGAATTGCCTTTTTCTTGTTTGATGCCTTGACTGTGAGTCTAAAGCTGTGCAGTGGTAGGAGATACAGTGTGAGCTGAGGAAGATGAAAGGGCCATGGTTCTGTGTCCAGGACTTCAGAGGAGGAAATAGTGGCAGTGTTCTGGAGAAGTGAAACTTGGATTTTACTGAGTCAAATAGCAGTCAGCTCCTACAGAGATAGCCAGCCAATTAGAAAAAAACCTGTGTGCTGCTAAGTGATGGGGTACAATTTATTCAGTAACTAAATATGTTGTGCTGTTGAAGGCAATAAGCAAAATTTACCAGCTTCTAATTTGTCACCTTGTCTTGTGCTTTCACAAGTGTAGGTGTACCAAGGTTGTGTTCCATTGGATTACCTATCATATTTGAGGTTTTTGGCACAAAACATTTGAAACTATTTAAAAGCTGAGGGCAGAAAGTCCTGAATCTGTTGCCTGCTTAGCACAAAGGAAAAAAAGGAAAAAGGCTTGAAGTGATTGGGTTGGTGGCAGGGAAGAGTGAAGCAAGTTGCTTGCAAATCTCTCTTTCAGGAGAAATCCTTTCCAATTCAGGTGTTATTCCCTCAACATAGTGAGGTTTACTTTTTAAAGAAGTTCTAAAATAAGTGTTTTTTTATGATCTTTGTCAAATCAAGGTATTTGTTCTGATGACTGGCTTTTATTGAACAGGTTCAGTGTGTGTGGCCACATCTCAGTTACTCGATTCCCTGACACAGTCAAACAGATCAGTAAATACAAGGTAACCATGGCACCTGAAGACAAAGACAAAGCATCACTGGTTACAACAGAAACTGACCCTCATGGAGCATTTTGTTTCAAGGCAAAATCGGGCACATACAATGTTCAGGTAAGAATGAGCTTTCATGTCTTCACTGTATGACTGTCATGATGTTGTAGAAGATTTTGAAATTTTGGAAAGCATGTTGGAGAGGCTGATTTTGCTTTGCCTGGAATTTACAGTAGATTTCCATTTTCTAATTTCTGATAAATGCATTGAAGACAGCAGAGTGGGTTTTTGGACTGGTATCTGAAAGGTGGTGATGCCTTGATGTCATATACTTCACAGGTAATTATTCCAGAAGCTGAGACCAGAGCAGGGTTGGCTTTGAAACCCAAAGTGTTCCCTGTTACTGTTACTGACAGACCAGTGATGGATGTGACCTTCTCTCAGTTTTTGGCATCTGTCTCAGGGAAGATCTCTTGTTTAGGTAAGTCCATTGTGAAAGTGAAATGGCAGTGGAATGGAGAACTCTGCATGTGTGAGTGAGTGTTGATGACATCAAGGCACTGTGGTTAGTCCCATCAGCAGATAGGGAAATGTAACTTGCAGCATATGGAAAAAGAAGCTCTTCTTGGAAGATGCTGTGGCCTAGTAAGGTACTTTAATAAAATTTGGAGTAAAGTTATGTACCTGCTTTTAATACTTGCTAGGGATAAGCAAGTCTTCCTTCCCCAGAAGATGGGTGGCTTCTGGAAGGAAATGGTCCTGACTGCTACTTGGGATACTGTACATCAATCAGAGAAGTACTGGAGATGAAAAAGAAGTTTACCAAAAAAAGGGAAAAAAGCAGTGCATCTGCAGTGAAAACTGTAGGATAGATGCTCGAGCTGTTGGCAGAAGCTTTTGACCTCTGTTCTCTTTTTTCTTGTCTTTATTTTAGTCTAAGGTTCCTGTTTCCTGCTATTTTCCTTGATTACCTACTGATTTTAGCAGATGCTGATTGGAGCCTGATTTTTGTCATTTTTTTACCCTTCACTTTTCCTCTCTGAATTCTCCCTGCACTTTGTGTTCTGCCTCTCAGGTGTTTACTCAGCTCTTAAGTCTGTGCAGAGTTGAACCCACAGATTTAATGTTGATCTCGGGTTTTTCTTGCCATTAGATAAAAGAATATATTAACAGTCTCAAAATGTTGCAGAATGCAAAATTCCACCGGTAAACATGTGGCTAAGAAACAAGTGAATTGGAAGCATTCTGTGCTGGGAGGGAGTGAGCAGTTGGATGTCAGCACCCTGGGGTGTGGCTGGCAGGGTTTGGGTGCAGGCTCACGAGCTGTGTTCCCTCCCAGACGCGTGTGGTGACCTGGTGGTGACACTGCAGCCCGGCAGCCGCCAGGGGGACAAGCGCAGCCTGCAGCTGGCCGCCAGCAGGGACTCGGTGCCCTTCACCTTCGAGGGGGTGCTCCCGGGCAGGTACAAAGGTAGGAGCAGGGCAGTGGCTGGGGGCACCTGGGCAGCTGCTTGTGGCCTCACCTGAGCACTTCTGTTAGCATGGATACCTTCTGCAGTATGCCCAGCACAGCTGGGAAACCTGAGAGAGTCTGCAAAAATACCTTCCAGCAATGCCTCAGGTTTTCCTAATGCTGGGTGTTTAACCCTGTGTCAGCCCAAAGGCTGCTGCTCCCCTGAGTTTCAGGGGCTGAGTGGCTGGTGTGGGGGGTGTGGGCTTTGTCATGAGCCTAAGAACAGGGACACACTCTAGTTCTGCTTCCACAGTGCTTCTCCTAATAACAATGTGGATTTTGGCCAGCCTGCCTTGGCTTGGGAAAATAAATTATTTTCCAGGGAAAGGTGTATAAGGAGTATCTAGGTTGCACTCTTTATACATCTTTCCACCAGGTAAAATTAAATAAAAAATATTTATAACAATTTAGGTTGTGATATCTGCTTTGCCTGTCACAGTGGTAGTGCCCACTGAGGAGCCTTGCAGGCTGGCCAGGCTTCTGATTCCTTTTCATAGCACAGCTTTCCTGATCCATGTGTTGGGTTCCTGGTGATGCTGCAGTGCTGTGAGCCAGGTCTGGTACTGCAGGCATTGTCATGTGTTTGTATTTGAAGATTATTGTCAGGGAAGCTAGAGAGACACAAATGTTTTATATCACAAAACCTGCCTTTATTTCCTCAGTTTTATGTTATTAATATGCTTTGTGTGGTGTATATTTTAGTAAGCATTGTACATGAAGACTGGTGCTGGAAGAATAAGTCTTTGGAGCTGGAAGTCTTGGAGGAAGATGTGTCAGGAGTAGAATTCAGGCAGACTGGATATATGCTGAGGTGTTCTCTTTCTCATGCAATCACACTGGTATGTGGGAAACAAATGTTCTTGTATGTTTTTAATGACCTTGTGTAGGTGGATAGGTTATATAGGAATCAAGGCTTTCTCCTGGCTCTGGAGGGTCCCAGAGCATGGGAACATTGATGTTTACAGTGCTTTGAGATTTGGCTTTGAAGTTTGGTGAAATGGTCTTGTGTTAGCTGTCACAAAAGAGATGGCATTGATGTATCTTTAAGCAAATGCTGTTTTTGTTCTATTGTTCAGTAGTGGCTGATAGTGAATTGTGCTGTGCCTTCACAGGAATTTTATCAGGATGGAAATGGACCAGAGAATGTTGGTGTTTATAACCTGTCCAAAGGAGTTAATAGATTTTGTCTTTCAAAGCCAGGTAACAGCTTTAAAATGTTAGTTTAAAAAATGAAAAATAACCAGTTGGCTAATACTGCTGGGAACTAAAAAAACCAAAATTTGTTCTGGTTTCTGAAAGGCATTGTTTTAATTACAGCTGTATATAAATTATCTGTTCCAAGTTTTTAGAATTCTCCAGTTCTTCTGCCATGTAGGCCTTCACCAAATCTAGATTCCAGGAATAAAATACTTTTTTTTTTTTTTTTCCTTGGTGATGGAAGTATTTAATCTTTGATAAATGAAAATCATGTTAAAATAATCTCATTTGTATGGGTTCTGTTTGTCAGGCACATTAGAAGGTGTCTGTGTGAAAGGCAGCAGATATATAGTCAAATTTTGTAGTTATTTCTGTATCTGTGCTCTCATGTGATCTTGAGAATTCAGCCAGGTTGACTTTTGGGTGCTCATTCTTTGCCTTGCTGTTGGTAGGTGTGTACGAGGTGACCCCGCGCTCCTGCCACCAGTTTGAACACGAGTATTACACCTACGACACGTAAGTGTGACTGTTCCTCACCTTACACTGGCATTTTCCACAGAGCTCCCTTCTCCTGCTTGCTTCCAGCAGGACAGGATGTGTAGAGGGAAGCTCTAGCAAGGTGTATCACATATGTTCTCTTGCCTTTTCTATCTTAAAAGTAATAAAGATCAACTAATGACAGGGTTTGAAGATGCTTTAGGTACTTTAGATGGGTATTTTTGTCCACTTTCTGTCTATTTAGTATTGGGTTTGATTTGTAACAGAGGAGTTATTTCAGTGAAAGCTGTTGGTCACTTCTGAGAGCTGAAAGGCAAAAGATAGGATAATAAGATTACTGAGAAGCACTTAGCACTATTGCATGTCACTGGTGCCATGACCCTCTGGTGATTTGATTCTGCTCACCCCATTTTTTGCAAGCTGAATAAATGTTCAGCCTTTATCACAAATAAGCAGTGCTGATCGTCCTCAGTCAGGCAAGTTTAATTAGTTGTTTATAGATTATGCTCTGGTGATGTGTTTAATGGCATTTTGACATATGAAGTCAGTCAAATCAGCTTTAGCTTGAGAGGAAGCAGAGGGCACAAAGGGAGGAATTTCTCTGGGGTTCGAGTTGGGAAATGCTCCCTTTCCAATAGATGACCATCCCAGCACTACAGCTTTATTTCTGTATCATCATTTATAAAGCATTTCAATCTTGGGGTGAGAGCACAGGCTCTGCTAAATAAGATTTGCTTATGTAGGAAGGGGACCTTGATTTCATGTCTTTGTTCCTTTGATTTGCAGCTCCTCTCCCAGTATCCTGACACTCACTGCAGTTCGCCACCATGTCCTTGGCACGATTGTGACTGATAAACTGATGGATGTGACTGTTACCATTAAGTAAGTACAAAGAGATTGTGGGGCTATAAAAAGTGGAGGAAAACCACATTTCTCTCATAAAGCTTTACTCCAGCTTTAGTGCTGCAGTGGCTCTTTCTAAGGGGATGGCATCCTAGCCTAAGCTGCAAGAGGTTTTTAATGCTAAGATCTGCCTTGAGTTCTTTGGAGAGAGGTAAATGCAGCCTCATAACAGGGCAGTTAAAGAGAGATGGGTTTAAAAAATATCCTGTGACTTTGTCTGTGGTGGTGTAATTAACAGATACAACAAGCTCTTATCTCTCCATATGGAAGGAGGTGATTTTGTTTTTTCTCCATACTTTCAGGTCATCCATTGACAGTGAGCCTGCCTTGGTTTTAGGGCCCCTGGAGTCTGTTCAGGAGCTGCGTCGGGAGCAGCAGCTGGCGGAGATCGAGAGCCGCCGGCAGGAGAGAGAGAAGAAGGGCCAGGAGGAGGAGGGAACAAAGCCCCCAGTGCAAGAAATGGTGGAGGAGCTCCAAGGACCATTCTTGTATGAATTTTCATACTGGGCAAGGTAATGCCAAGCTCCAATGGACACGGTGTGTTCTTTGTACTAGTGTGTGGTGTTTCTGTCAGACAGAATAGTGACACAATTCCAGGCTGGCTGCCTTTGCTGACTGAGCTACAAGGAAACTTAGTACTGCAGAGGAAAAATTTTGCTTAGGTTATTGTTGATACTTTTTTTCTTGGAGTGTTCAGATGCATTCTTGCACTCTGTTCTACATGAGAGCTGCTAATTCAATTTTCTTCTAATTATATCTTGTGTTTTACAGGTCTGGAGAGAAAATTACTGTAACACCATCATCAAAAGAGCTGCTCTTCTACCCACCTTATGTGGAAGCAGTTGTTAGTGGAGGTAAATATAAATAATTTATTGTTTGAAAGGATTAGATTTCTATGGTTGAAATGTATCCATGTAGATAAACATATGAACAACTTGAAAAGTAATGTTAGGGAAGTTTCAGTTGCAGCTGTTACTTGGAGCCAGTTTAACTCTGGAATTTGGAAGTTATTTGATAGAGGATGCAAGTACAGTTTTTTTCAGCAGATTATTCTTCCAAGTGTTGAAAATCCACCTGGCACAAGAGGAAGGACAGGTTTGTGGGTACTAACCAGGTTCTCAGAATTGTTCATAGTACTGTCACCTAGAAAAAGAGTTGTGCAAAAACAAGGTTTCTATTTTAAATTTTGTAACAAATTCAAATTTCTGTTAAAGGTTTTTTTTTTTCCCACTAGATTACAGTAATAAAAAGATTCACAAAAAAAGATTTCAAAATTGTTAGGGTTATCATCAGCTATTGATGCTGCTTGTTAGGTCAGTCTTGTTGTCAGGTTCTTAAGTGAACATATTTTGTTTGAAATCACTAGGAAATGTTAAGTGCCTCTTTTCATGTGACTCTGTTTGTATGTTCTAAATGCATTTGAGGGAGGGAAATGAAATTTTGCTTAATGTCATTAAACATGACATATGCTGACCTTCATTTGAGCTCAAAAGATGTGAAAGCTCAGGGCAATCTGGCTGGAAGGAAGTGTCATTGCCATTGTCTCCATTGGCTGCAGTGATGTAACTCAGCCACTTCAGAAACCCATAAGGTTTTTGTGGTTTGTGCTCATGGCTTTGAAATGTAGTTACTCATTTTGGTACTGTTCAGTTGTTATAAAATGTGTTGAGAGGCCATGAAATTGTGTGGATTGATCTCTTGTTCTGAGATAAAAGGCCACCAGCTCTTTGGAAGTGGTTAAACTGTTGTAAACCAGAGTGTCAGATGTATTTTTGACCTTTTTCTTTGTCTTAAATCCCCTTCACCATGACCAAGAGAGTTGTCCTGGGAAGCTGATAGAGATTCATGGAAAAGCAGGCTTATTTCTTGAAGGGCAAATTCATCCTGGATTGGAAGGTGTTGAGATTGTCATTAGTGAGAAGGGAGCAACTTCTGCACTCACCACAGTTTTCACTGATGCCAAAGGCACTTACAGGTAATGAACAGATTTGTTTTGAACCTTTGGATTGTTTAGTTAAAATGCAGTGGTTTCTTGACAATGTGTGTGTGATATCCAAGTGTTTTTTCTAAAACAGATTCTGTTCTCCTTTTTTTTGAAGCGTTGGGCCACTCCACAGTGACTTGGAATACACAGTCACTGCTCAGAAGGAAGGTTTTGTTTTGACTGCAGTAGAAGGAACAGTTGGAGACTTCAAAGCTTTTGCTCTTGCTGGGGTGACATTTGAGGTAATATTCTGAACATTTTGTGTTCTAAATGAACAGTGTGTGCAGTTGGAGCTGGACAAAAGTTAATCTGTGTCTTCCAAAGACAAATGAATGTGGGATTTTGGGGTAATTTATTATTATTTGGATAATAATTTTTGTCATGAGGAGACAAATCTCAGTGGGTGAGCTCAGTTGTAGACCATGACTTGCCATGCAGAAGGTACTTTGCATGGTTTATGGAGTGCAAGTTAGAGCCTTCAGTCCAAAAAACTGGCACTTACCTTTTGTAAGTGTAGGTGTAGTCTGGTCCAGCTAGTGCCTGGTTCTAGTCTTTGGGCTGCTTTCTCCTGGCCTCCCTGTTGTTCTGTGGAGTGCTAGAGAGTGGCTGCAGTGGTGGCAGGTGGTGTGACTGCCCAGGGCTTGGGAGCAGAGGGTTCTGCAGCCCTGTGCTCTGGCAGGAGGGATGTACAGTACAGATGTGCTCAGCTCTGCCCACAGCTGAGTGCTCAGAGCCAGCCCACCTGTGCAAGGGGCTTTTCAACAGAATCCTTCTCCTTAAAGAAACCCTCACACTTCAAATGGCTGGTTTTTCAAAAACAGATCAAATCAGAGGATGACCAGGCTCTTGCTGGAGTTCTCTTGTCTCTCAGTGGAGGGGTGTTTCGCTCCAACCTCCTCACACAGGATGATGGGATGCTGACCTTTTCCAATCTGGTGAGTTGAAATGATTTTTCTCTGCAGGACTGTGTTCCCTTGCTGTCCCAAACAGAGCTGTCTTGAGTGGCAGGTGTCCTTTGAAACCCTAACCCATGATGAGAGATGCAGATCCCTGAGAATAAACAGCACTTAAAATCTTAGCAAGTGAAAGGTGTGAAATGTAACATGGCAAGAGGTTTCTGCCCAGCAGGTAGATGATGTTGATTGATCTCAGTTACTAATTTGCAGTCTGTAAACATGAAACAAGACAATTTGTTGATGAACATTGGAGAGTCTTTAGGGGGAAAGAAATCTAATTACATTATTGATCTATATGTGTGTAGACATGCTTGAACAGTTTCTTTGCAGACATCCTTCTTTTGTGGTCACTTTCCTGTCCTTGAGCTCCTGTGGTAAGGTTTTAGGGCTGTAGTTTCCTTTCTCTTTTAACACTTTGACTCCAGGTGGAATTCCATCAGTTTATTGTCCAATGTGCTCTCTGTTTTTCACTGCTTACATTTTGTGGCAGGTTTTACTTGTGGTTGGAAGAGAGGACTTCAGCTCTTCAGAGAACTCTTGCAAAGCATATTTGTTTGGAGTTGGTGAGGTGGTTTTTTTTCATCACTGTGAGTAAACAGCTTGTTCTGTGCCTTTTTGCAGAGCCCAGGGCAATACTACTTTAAACCCATGATGAAAGAATTTCGGTTTGAGCCATCATCACAAATGATTGAAGTGCAGGAAGGACAAAATCTCAAAATCCAGATCATTGGTTACAGAACAGCTTACAGGTCAGTGGAACTGGAGTCCATGGAAAATGCTGTGGGCTGTATCTGGATGTGTTTGCCAAATGTGTTTCCTCCCAGCACACCTCTGTTCTTGCAGGTTTGGAGGAGATTTTCCAAGTCTCAGTGTAACTTAAGTGTGCTGTGTATAAGTACTTTTTTTGGCCTTTTTTCATGGATGTGGATACATAGCTAAGCCCAGATGGCAGAGCTGTGGGAGGAACATGGCTATCTCAGTGGCACTGGAAGTGTATTCTAGGTATGGTAGACTAATTCAGATATCTGACTTCAAGATTCTTCCTTTCCTTGCCCTCAGGGATAAGAAAGAACTGCTGTCCATGGAGTTTAGGGGACTTGGATTCCTAAAGCTGTGCTGTGAACTGCAGCAAATTCTGATGATCTCAACTGTTTTACACAAACGTTTTAAATATCCCTTTTATTCTCCATGCTGTGGTAAATTCATTAAGTACTTTGTCCATCAGTTGTGATAATAAAATGCCTTCAAAATATACATGAAACCACCATCTGCACAGCTGTACCAACTGGTTCTCTTTATACCTTTAGCTGTTATGGCACAGTTTCCTCTTTAAATGGAGAGCCTGAGCAGGGGGTGTCAGTGGAAGCTGTGGGACAGGAGGATTGCAGCATCTATGGAGAGGACACAATAACTGATGAGGAGGGCAAGTTCAGGCTCCGTGGCCTTCGGGTAAGTGTAGGGGGCTCTCTGTCATTGACTTTTCTGTCAGTGTGACAGTGGAGCAGTGCAAGGGGGTCTCTTCAGTAGCCACTGGCTTCTGTTTTCCCATTGTGTTTGCTGACTCAGACTCCCTTGAGTCTCTCTGGTCATGTTGTGAGCATTCACTTGATAAAAGGGGGAAAGAAAAGCTTGTGGTTGTGAGCCTGTGAACTTGCTGGCCACATCCTGTGCTGGCCTCCACAAACACTGAGCAGCTGGTGTGACATGGCACTGTCCCTGGGCAGTGCTTGGGTCACCAGCAGGCAATTTTCATAGGCAGAAGAACTCAGGAGGTGTTGAGTTTCTCTTGTGAAGGTACCAATACCCTAATTTTAGCAGGATATTGGGGGTGTGTGGGAGATGTTGGTTGCATGTATGCATGTATGTGAAATAAGCTGTTCTTCAGGGAATGGGGAAGCTGAATTTATGATACCATTATGTAAGGAGTCAACAATTTCCTGAAATAAAGGGCACTGTTTGATCAGGTTGTATTTTCCTTCATCACAGCAGATGATTTATTTTAATACTGTGATGTAACAAACTAATAAAAGTTCTATATAGCCTTTTCTTATTTTCTGGCAGTAAACACTCCTAATAGTGTTACTGAATTGAATTTTCTATTTGAGATAAGAAAACTTTAACTGCCTAGAGTTAAATCTGTTTGGGTGGTGTATCTTAAATGGAGCATTAGAAAATTTTCTTTACTGCTTTCTAAAATTAAGGGATGTATTATTCAGTAGTGGGATTTATCATCTGAGTGTTGCTTTCAGCCTGGCTGTGTGTATCATGTCCAACTCAAAGCTGAAGGCAATGATCACATTGAAAGAGCTTTACCACAGCATCGGGCAATTGAGGTAATTCTTTCTCTTTTTTTTGTAGCAACACTTAAACATGAAATGGGTCTGTCTAGGCATTCTGTCTGTTCTGTCAGCAGCCATGTAGTGAAGGCATTCTGTTTAGACAAGTGCCTTTCAGCAAGTTAACTCCCTGGAAACAGGCCTCATATTGTGTGTCAGCACCATAGCTGAAAACTGAAGGGAGATAAAGCCCAAACAGTAAACAGGTACAAAGGATTCTTTCACAGTCATGAAAACTATGCATCCAGAAACAAGAGAATAAATGTATGGAATACCTTTCAACATTTCTTTATCATGTGGAACAAAGCAGTGGTAGCTTGAGGATGTCATAAATTATCATGTTGTCCCACAGTTATATTTAGTTATGGACAGAGAGATGCTGTTATGTTTTATTGGGTCCAAATCATGCAGTCTTTATATAGGTGAAATTGAAATTTGGACTAGCACTTTTATCTTTATAAAATAAAGATAAAACTTTGCATTGAAAACTCTTGGAATCTTGTTAAATATTCCACATTAATCAACTGTTTAAACATCCCTGTGCATGTCTCAGCACAGGTGCACAGTACTGAAATCAGGCAATCTTGTGGATGCACCTCAGCCTTTTCCAGAATAGTTTGTGCTTTTGAGACTTCCATTTTTAGTTTAGCTTAATGTCACAAGCCTCATGCTGGTAATGCCCAAGTCTGCACTTGCAAGCTGTGCACTCTGGAGAACAGGGACTTACAATGGGGGAGCTTTCAAGCTTCCATGTGGTTAGTATAGAACAAAATCCACTTTTTATTTAAAATTACCAGCAATATTTGTGTGTCTTAACAGTTGTGTTGCTGTCCTTTGTTAACTGTTACTCTGTTGGTAAAAAGCTGAGTGTGTTTTCCCTTGCAGGTTGGGAACAGTGACATTGATGATGTGAATATTATAGCATTCCGGCAAATTAATCAATTTGATTTAAGTGGAAATGTAATTACAGCTTCTGAATATCTCTCCACATTATGTGTAAGTTCAAGCCTTTCATCTTTGTCAAGTGTATTTGCTGTTGCTTTCAAAATGATTTTTTTTGCAGGGTCACTGGAAATGGTTCAGTAGCCAGAGCACACATTTAATTCAAATTAGAACTCATAGTTTAATGAAGGTGAATTTGGATTCCAGACAGATTGAAGATTGCAGTGTTCCTGATGCTTTGCTTTAATGTTTCCATTTTTCATGGGAATATGTTTAAGAAATACCTTCTCTGGTTTGCCTGTACATTTGGGGATATACTTCCCTGATTAGGGATGCTCTGTCTGTAGAAGCATCACAGCAAGGGTGAAATGAATCCTCTGTATCAGAGAACTGCATTAATTCCTGAAATGGGAAATTTTTGACCTGAAGATACCATGTGAATGCAGTGATACCATGAGACATGAGAGTTTAAAAGTGCATCATAATAGACAGTATGAGACAAACAGGAAAGCTGAAATTTTCAAAATTCAAAGCACTGTACTGAGATCTGAAAAAGCTTGCCAAACACCTCTGATCCTTTTGGCTTAGGGCTCAAATCCTGGAAGTGTCTGCAAGAGGTGTTAGTGGGGTAGGATTTATGGTATCATTTCTCAGGTTTAAAAACTCCATAAAGTGTTACCTACAAATAGGAATGCAGTGCTTGGATTTCTTTCACACTGGTTTGTTATGCATCTCACCTGCTAAGCTGTTGGGTTTTTTGGGAGACATCCAGAGGATCCAACACTCAGAGCAGGTGTGAAAGGAAAATGAGTCACCTTTCTGAAGAGCCCCTGAGCTTGTGTCCCATCTTTCTGGGGAAATCTAAACCCTTGCAGTTTGGCCTAAGCAAATAGGAAATGATGTTAAAATTTGATTATATGGAAGTTATCCAAGCCTGTGCCTTCTTCATATTAGGTGGGGTCTTGTGTTGCATGTACTGCACATGAGCTGTTGATGGGTGCATGTCATCAACCTGGCCTCCAGTGCAGACATTCTTGTTTCTGAAAGATATTCTAAAACTGGATCCAGGCACAAGTGAGAGCAGTTTTGTGATCCACAGCACAGACTGCTTTTCATACACAGGGTATGTGAAAATGTCAGACAGCAGCTGTTGCTAAAATTTCAAATTCTATAAAAAGACTCTTTCTGTGACTTTTCACATCCCAGATTAGAACATTTCCAGGTGTTCTTACTTGACAACTTTCTGTTTATACAAACACATAATGAATTTTGAAGTGCTTTTATCCCTGAAGATGTGGGATGTCTGAAATATCTGTTGTGGTGCAGGCTTGGAAATACCTGGTTTGTGCTTCTTCAATTACAGGTGAAGCTCTACAAAAGTGAAAATCTTGACAACCCAATTCATACAGTCAACTTAGGCCTATCTCTGTTTTTCCATTTTCCACCTCTGCTCCGAGATGGAGAGGTAAGAATATTGCCTGAAAATTAGCTTAGATCACTTTATTTTTTTTCCCTAATGACACTGAAGTGCAATTTGTGATGTGCCTGCAGAGCTGTATTCATGCTGGACTAAGCAGTGTCTTGGAAGATTTGAAGCCTGTTTAACTGATCTTTGCCTTTAAATGTGATTTTGTCTCTGGCTGCTCCTGGTGCTGTAGCCTGAGTGTATTTTTTACCCACAGAATTACGTGGTGCTCCTGGATTCTACACTGTCTAAATCACAGTATGACTACACCCTGCCTCAGGTTTCTTTCACTGCCATTGGGTATCATAAACACATTACACTGGTCTTCAGTCCCACTGTAAGTACTAAATATTTCCATGTTCCAGTGTTCACCCTGGGAGCAGTGTTTGGTGTTATAACCTGCCTGGATTTTGTGCTCTCTGGCAAGCTTTCTATTAGTGTAAATACAAAGAGGTTTATGAGTGGCATTAGAGTGACAATTAATTAAGATTTGCTGTGTGTTCAGTTGGCAGTGGAACAGGAGGGAGACATAAAACAGCAGTAGAACTGAAGGGTGCAGATGTGCCTGGAAGGTTCTGTGCTGGCATGGCTGCTGTAGGTGGGTCACAGAGGTGTGGGCAGCATGGGACAGGTAAATGAAAGCACACCAGGCTGACTGTCAGTGGAGACTGACCATCAACAAATTGGCTTTACACAGCAGCACACCTCAGGAGGGGGAGTACATGAGTGACTGATCCAGAGCATGGCTTTGGAGTGGAAAGTAAAGTAAATCCTAGAACAGCACTTGGAGGGAATTCAGATGAGAAGGGCTGGATGTGCCTCATGATCCTATTGCTGATGTTTCTTAGAGCTGGGGGATTTCAGTCAACTGTTGAACAAACCCCTAAAATGCATGCTGTGCACTGTTTGCAGAGAAAGCTGCCTGAGCAAGACATTGCCCAGGGCTCTTACATGCGTTACCGCTGACGCTGCTGCTGCTGCTGGCTGGCTACAACCACGACAAGGTGGGCCAGGGGGCTCTGCTCCTACCAAATGGATACTGCACTGTGCTGAGGGGGGTTCTGGGGTTGTTATCCAGAGAGAGCTGCAGTCACAGCCCCCTTATGTGACATAAGAAAAGCCACTATGTAGCCATGTTTTTGGACAATTCTTTGAAAAAACTTAGTGTGAAGGTGAGTTCCTGTGCTGTGGCTGAATTTTGGCTTCTCATTTAATCGCTCTGAGAAAAAACAATACAGCATCATTAAAATTCAGATAACCAGACTCAGTGATAATAGGAATGAAAACAATTATTTTATTGGCTTCAGGCACAATCAGACTGGGAAAAGTGTTGGAAAAGTCTGGTCTCTTTAGCTTTATACTCTCCCTAGTTCAAAGGCTCTCAAGAGGAATAGAAATACCTGCTATTCAATCCCCTCTGTTATCAAACTGTGCTCTTCTAGTCTTTTCTGATGTGACTGGATTTCTTACCAAGAAGAGAAATTCAATTTGTCTGTGCAGTTTGATTTCCTCTCAAACAGTCACTTTAGGTTTTGATTATCAGAATTTCCAGCAGTTTGGTTTGATTCTTCCCCAAGATTTGCTGCCACATTCTCATATCTTTGTAGATGTGCCATCGATGCAGCGGATTCTGTTAGGGGCTGGATGTCTGAAGAACCATACCCTTCAGACCTTACATACCATTGTAACCAGCACTTGCTTCCCTTTTTTTTTCCCCCCAGCTTATTCCCTTCCTGCTGCAGCTGACAGCTCGGCTGCAGGGAGTCCGGGCTCTTGGGCAGGCAGGCTCTGACACTGGGGGCTCAGAGGATGCAAAGAGACAAACGAAGAAACAGAAGACGAGACGGACGTGAGCTGAGAGGAGGGATTGCATGGAGTGGTGTCTGTCCAACTGGAGCCTGAGGAGGCAAAGCCACTAAAACTCATTTTTGTTGGATTTGCAGACTTGACATTTTCTGGTTTTGCTATGTGAGCACCATTTGTCACATTAGCTCCATTTTGGTTGTAAATTTTCGATGGAGTCTATAGATTTCCTTGTTATAAAGTGATTAAATGAATCTGCTGTCACTCTGAGTGCATCTCTCATACTTGAAGACAATTAATTTTTTTTTTTCTTTTGGAACAGATCATGCTGTCCTTATTAATGATTTATAAAAGCAGTGGTAATAGATAATACTTGATTACAGTTTCAGTCTCCAGATTCTGGAATGATTTTTCCTTACCTTTTGAAATGCCCACTTTACAGAAGCAGCACACAGGGATTCTACTAAATCAGTGTTGCTTGAAACAGAGTTGTAGGGGACATAGCTAGACTGGGGAATGATATCATTGTCACTTCCAGTTCAGCAACTTGATTGAAGAGTCTGCCTGATTTCAGTTCTTGTCCAGTGATTATGTTTTTGCCCAGTGAAGACAAATTCTTGATGTCAGGTAAGGTTAGTTATTAATATCAGGTAGGTTCTGATGTTCCTACTGCAAAAGCAATGTTTCAGGTTTAGTTTCCTGTCCAGAGTGATCTCTTTAGAGCTCCAGTATTGCTGAGGTGGCTCCAGCTGGCTGCACTACTCTTCCCAAAGCTGTGCTGTGTTCTTGGTGTTACCATTTACCCATGATGGTCACATCTCCTGCTCAGGCCATGCTCAGCCTTTTTCCCAATTAATGATTGATTTAGTTTTTTTTTTTTTTTTTAACCTTTTTTTACCTTTTGGGTTTTTTAACGATAAGGAATGTGAATTTTTTGAAATCTCCAGCATGTACAGTCCCAATAATGCAGTCTGTAATAAATAACTGTTTCTTACAGGTTCTCTTTTGATTCCTGCTTGAAGTAGGTAGTTGGACATCCACAGTTTAAATGTTAATGGGGCTTTTTATTGACAAATACTATAAAGGTTAACAGAGCATTTGAAGATGCACATAAATGCCTACAAATATTGCAAAGACATTGGTACTGCCAGTAAGTGGCAATGTTTCTCTTTTGCAGTACTTGAAATAAAAGTCCCCTTCCATTTAAATGTTTAAGCTTACCAACCCTGCCATTTTTAGAAATTTGGATGCTGAAGGTTTTATGCTGTTTTTGTTGCACTTTGCAAGAATTTGGGCTTAAATAATTATAACTTTGATGATGATTCTAATCTCTCAGAGGGAAATTTTGTCAGGACCATAACAAGAATGTAGAATGTTGAAAAAACATTATTTGTAGAGCTTGAGATGAAGCTCTAAATTATCATGCTCTACTTAATGACTTTGAATTTCATATTGCTGTGCTGAAATATATGGGGAAAAGACAAGGTGTTCTAAGACTTACCATAAATTGTATGTTTTCAGTACATTTTTATTTTAAGCTGGTGAATGTTAAGAAAGTTATTGCTACTTTGGGGAATGTATGAGGAAGAAATGCACATACCCATGTGCCTCAAGGGAGTTCCAGATATTCTGCTCTCTGAACTGTGAGACTGACTGATGATTGAACTTAAACATTGGAACTGCCATTAATAAAAAGGAAAAAAAGAAAAGTGAATATTCTTGCTAATTCAATTTTTGCTTCTAAATTTAGAATTTTCCCAGTGTCTCCTCTCAAAATTGTCTTTTCTTTGCCTTCTGCCTCACACTTGTGACTGACTATGAGTCCCAAGTTTTAAGGTTTATTCTGCTGTTGAAGTGTTAATTCCTAGCAAAAACTGTAGCTTGAAGTTTCTCAGTTGGCAGAGAAACTGTGCTCTTTCAGAAAACAGGGAAAACTAAAGTATGAGATAATTTTCTAAATCAGAACTACATGCCAATGAATCAGTAACTTCAGTTATTTATAGAAACCAATAATCAGATACACAGGCCCAAGCAGAGAAATGAGTGTGGTCTCTGCAATGCCCAGGGCCAGGAGCATGGAGCAGGACAGACAGACAGAGACAGGTGTGTGTCCTGGGCACTGCCAGAGGGTTTGTACAGACACTGGGGGGGCAGGGACAAATTATTAAAAATGTCAGTTAAAGCTGCTTGTTGCATCTTTCATTAATTTATGTTAATGCTCAGAATAAATGCAGGATGGGACTAACACAACATGTTGAATTAACTGGAAATCTTTCAAGCCTCAGTGTTTGTTATTCATTTTTGCAGGCACAGTAGTGAAAAAATGGTTAATTAACTTGCTTGATGAGCTAAATATGGGCAAATGGCTGAATTCTGTGGGCAATGAGAGAAAGCCCCTTTGGATAAAGATAGCATTGCATGTTATTTATTTTTTCTGTCAAAAGTAGCAATGAATATTCCATATATTTGGCTGACTCATCAGAGATGCCCAAAACTCTATTGTTTAAGATTGAAATGGATCATTAATATTGAGTATTACAATTTCTTTATAGATGGTTCAGCTTAATTTCTAAATTTCTTTGTTAGATGTGTGTCTGTCACACTCCAAGAACAAGTGTTTTTGATTAGCATGAGCACCAGTGTTAAAGATACAGCAAGTTAAAAAAAACCAAATGTGCTTTAAAAGCAAGAAAACAAATATTTTAAATAGCTCAGTGCTTCCCTTTCCACTGAGCAGAATTTCAGGAGGAAATCTCTCAAATTTGTGTTGCTTCTTTATGTGCTGATAAAGTAACCAAGGCTCCCCACCTCCTACCAGGCTACTTTTTACTCAGCAGAATGTGAACCTTGCCAGCTTCTCTAACCCACCAAGGAGAGAAAGAGATGGAATTTGAGCAAAAGGCCATCCTCTGGCATGGCACTTCAGTGCTGTGCTGGTATTCTTGTGTATTTGCCTTTCTGTCAGAAAATGTCCATACTGGGAAAATAAAAAGGCAAATCTGTGGACCTTCAGCATGGCCCATCTGAGCCAGCAATTTGATTCCTGCTGCTGTTCATGTTTATTTTGTTCCTCAGACACTGGAAGTGCAACTGTAGAATTAGCAATTCTAGTAAGTAATGAGTCCCCCTGTGCTGAGGAAATGTGGACAAAGCAGTGAGGCTGTTGAGGGTGAGATGGCTTTAGAAATCCTGCCAGAAATCTGGGGCACTGACTTGTCCAGGGAAGCTGAGGCTGAGTGTGCAGTGACTGAGATGACTGGTGTCTAATTTTCCTGCTACTCAGTATTCCTTGCTTTGTATAGCATCTGTATTTCTATTTTTGTCCACTCTGAAAGTAATTTAAATTGGGCTTCTTGCAAAGGTGAATGCAGTAAAATGAGTGATGTAGAAAAGGCCTGAAAGGCAGCAAATTTCCTGAGCTGAGCACAACAGCCCTGGCCCACATCACACCAAGTGGTGGCTTCACTTTGTGTGTGGTAAGTCATGGTCCCCTCTCAGACAGATTTGTGGCTTTAGAAAATCTCTAAGATTCTAGTAAATCTATTTCTGGTGCATTATTGACTGATGCCAGAATTCTTACTTCTTTTTTTTTTTTTTTTTTCTCTTCTTACTTTGAAAAGAACATCAATGAGTTTAATCTCTGTCATTCAGTCATTTATTTAAACCTGGAATGGGCCCATATGGCCTTGTACAAATGAAGAACACCTCAAGGCTGATTAGTATTCCCTGAGCCTTCATGGATTATTATTAGCAACTTTTCCCCCTTGAATGTTTACAGAGTTTTTGTGAGCTTTTTACATCAGTTAGCTTGTCCTTTCAATTTTCTATTATACCTTTTGTAATTGCTTTCTGTCTGTATTTGATATGTTGTTGCTTTACTCCAGTAACTTCCATTATCACTTCTAGCTTTGCTGTTGCTGGGATCAACCTGATTGCATTATTTACTCTGTTTGCTTTAAATATCACTTCTACCTTGTTCTCCCCCCTCCTCTCCCACCATCTTCCTGGGAGTATTTGAGTTTAGCAACATAATGCTGTCTGAAGTCTTATTTGTTAGCTTCATAGCCCAGGACCATGATTGCTTGCAGCCAAATGCTGTGTTATCATAAAGCACTAAACACCCACAGACCATTATTGAATTTATCATAGCTAGGAGCTCAATGCACAGTGAAAGATAAACTTGTTTTTTACTGCCTCTGGAAGTCGGCAGGTTGATTCCTCCTTTAATTCTCATTTTTGTCAATACCAGAATAATTAAATCCCCATCACTAAGATCAGTTTATTCACAGCTCTCTCACCACAGCAAGTCAAATTACTTTTATTTTTTGAGCATAGGGTTGTGGTAAAACACAATTCCCACTGCAAGCCTTGCTACTTGTTGCTGTGCTCAAGGAGGAGGAGGGGTGGGATGCTGCCCAAGCCCTCCTCTCCCCTTTCCTTGTGTGATGGGTGACAGATGTGGAGGATTCCTCTTTGCAGACAAACTCCAGAGTTCATTAAGTCCATAAGGCTGTGGTGGTGGGAGTGTTGCCTGGAGATATTTGTTACTTACTGGTTCCTTCTCAGATGAGGATTATTTAATTTGCAAGGAGCTTAATAGAATTCCAAAGAATCAGCTTTGTTTATAATTTTAGGGAATGGGACAACATTTCTATTTTAAAAATAATTACTAGAACATAACACAGTTGTTATGACTGAGAAAAACCCCACATTCTCAGGAGAGCTATTGGTCCTTTTGTCATTTGTAAAACTGAGTTTAAAATGATAGCACTAGTGATTAAAGACTGAAAGTGAGAAGTCTCAGAATAACCAATGAATTCTCTGGCATATGTTAATATATTCTATTTGGAAAGGTTACTTCCATTTATATTCCAGATGAAAATACTTGGTGACTTTATTGCATGTAATCACATCTTTTCCTACAGAAGCTGACTACTCTGGTTAGCACTGGGAATAATAATCCAAAAAAATGGTGATGAATTAAATTAATAAAGAAGTGTTGATTTCAATAAAAACACATTTTAAAATATTAGAAATAAACATACTGATAATTTTTTTCTTATATATAATTTTTCTTTGATTGTATCTTCTATAGTAAATTTCATACTATAATGTTAAAAAATGAACAAGAACTTTCAATTTAATAAAAAAATTCTGTAAATTGCTGATCTAAATGATTTTAATTGATTTTTATGGTTATTTAATTTCATTTGGTAACATTAAGAAATCTAAAATAAACAAGAAACACAGGGATCTGTGGAATGAGTCCAGAGGAAGGCACTGGGCTGGTGCCAGGTTTGAGCCCCTCCCTTTTGGGACAGCTGAGAGAGCTGGGGGCTCACTCTGGAGAAGAGCAGCATCTTCCAGTGCCTAAAGTGGCTCCAAGAATCCTGGAGAGGGACTTTTGGCAAGGGCATGTAGTGATAGCCCAAGTGGGAATAGCTTTAAACTGACAGAGGGTAGACTTAGATTAAATATTTGGAAAAAAACTTCCCCATGACATTGGTGACAGGGCACAGGTTGCTCAGAGAAGCTGTGGCTGCCCCATCCTGGGAATTTTCCAGATCTGTGTGGTGGTTTGAAACTTAGAATTTTTTTTTTCTTCCTTTTCTAGGTTAGGACATAAGTGAGACCTTTCTCAGTTTTTCCCTGAAATATTTTCCATCCCTTACATTCAGCCTCACCTTTGTCACTTGAAGCACTCGTTTGGAGAGTAGGACATCATTCAGATTCCAGTCACTGCTCCCTGCTGGACTGGGTGAGGGGGTCTCAGCATCTCAAGAAGGTGTTTTAAACAAAGGCAGGAGATCTGGGCTGTGAATCTGCTGCTGCAGCATTTAACTGAGACAGAAAAACCTCAATAAATAAACTGGGGACAGCAGCTTCAAAGCACCCTGCTAAAAGCTGCCAGCACTGAAGGGAAGGGGTTGCAGGGAGCTCAGGCACGCTGCAGCCAGGGGCTGTGAGCATCCCTCAGCTGGCAGCAGTGGCATCTGTGGGCAACAACAACCCCAGGCAGGATTTCAGCAAACCCCAAATCTCTGAACAGCCCAAGCAGCTGGAGCCACTTTACCAGGGAAAGGAATAAATGGCCAGGTAGGTTTCTTGCAGCTCAGAACATGCCAGGCTGTTCTGAGAGTGGGTGCTGGCAGCTCCTGGGGAATTGTGGCAGGGTGTGTGCAGTGAGGAGCAGGGAGATCTGGCACTGCAAGGACAATACATCTGCCCTGCTTCTGAAAAATCCCCCTGAGTATTGATTAATATCTCAGAGAGCCATCACCTGTACCCTCTTCTTCCTCACTTCTAAAATAACCTGTTTTATATGGCTTTACAGCTTGAACTGATGCTGGCAGCAGCAGCTTTGCTGGATGCTCAGGGGCAGGAGCTCCCAGGCCTGGCTCATCAGTGGGATGAAGGGCTGGGATAAAAGGGTCAGCTGGTGAGGGAAGCTTGCAGGGAGGGGCTGCTGAGAAATGTGGCTGGGGGGACCAACTATGGCCAAAATCCCTGCAGAAAGAGGTGCTGGGAAGTTCCACTGTTACAGCAGGAGACTATGCTTGAGCCTCTAGGAACATAAAGCTATAAGAAAAAAAAAAAAACAAAAAAAAAATCCATTATGGCCAAGATGCTAAATCTTGTGAGATGAGAGGTTTTCCTTTTGTGTCTCCTGAAGAAAAGCTTTACCCTGGAAGGCTGCAATGCAAGCTGGGTTTGTAGAGCAGGAGGCAGTGAGCAAACCTACAAAGCTTTCTCCTGCACAAGGTGAGTGTTCCATGAGTCCATGGTCCTTTTTGGGGCTAGCACTGTCCCTCAGGGCTCCTGCTGCCTTCCAGCTGCTCTGATGGAGTTCGCTGGTTTTGGGCTCAGCCTTCTGTGGGCAGTGAGTTACAGACTTGCTGTACTTGCCTTGTTCAGGGGTCTGCTGTGTCTGGCTGGAGATTCACTGGAAAGCAAGGAAGAGCCTGTAGCAAACCCCTGGGTTTTGTAAACCCAGAAAATCTTGCTCAGAGCAAATGTGTTCTGGGGGTTCCTCTGCTCAGCCTGGGCTCCTCAGCTGCTGTTTTACACTGGGCTGCAGCTGCTGGAAATGAGTGTTGCTCTGAATACTGCTGCTTCTGACTGGGGATCTAATTATTGCTAAACTGAAAATGTACTTGCAAGGGAAGTGTTTGAGCTTGTAGACTGCTTTGGAGTTGAAAAATCAGTTTTCTCCCCTGGTATTTTTTGTTTTAATATTCTTGTTCCTTTCCAAGTCTTTCTGTTCCTGGGAGGACTGAGGAATAGATTGTTTCCATTATCATTATTTCAGAATGGGGGGCAGGAGTGGATAATGATCCTATTTCACACTTCCATGAGTTGCCATGTGGTGATGACATATGCCCTCCAGCAGGAAGTACTAACAAGTGGCTCTCAATTTGCATTGAGCCATTCTGCCATTCCCAAAGCTTTGCATGTTTCTGCAGTGTGTGTAACCTGGTACTCCCTAGACCTTTGTCAATATTGCTATTCAAAATTGCAATGCAGAAACTTGGGGATTTTTACTGTCATCTCTCAGATATTCTGCCTTCTACCTCCTCCCTGTTCTTTTGGTCTCAAAGCAGAAGAGCTGTTTTAACTGGCACCCCAATAATCCATACTCCAAAACAGAAAATGAGGTCAATATGGCAGTTTAGAGGACTTTTAGTAGGATATAATTATGGATGAATCCCAGACAGCACACAAGAATTAAAATGTAAATTTTAAATGAAAGTTAATATTTCATCTTGACCTGCTGTGATCTAAAAGGAAGATCATCTCCTGTGTGTTGTGTGATCTAGAGCATCTAGATCTAGAGCTTTGTCTCTTTTGTTGCTTTGAATGATCCTCAATGTGCCCTGTTCCCTCTCAGGACTGAAATCTGAGAAGGTGTGAGCCAAGCAGGATATTTGGGGTTGGCTGCCTTCATGGAAGGAGAGTAAAGCCTTGCTGATACAGTGGGAAGTGAAGGATTAGAACACATCTGATCCTTCCTGAAGCAGGAGGAAGAGCTGTGGGACATTGGAGTAGGAGTGCTGGAGCACACATTGGTGCTGTGCAGACTTTTGAGGACTTGGTGTTGATGTGGGCAGAGCAGAAGATTGGTAGCTACAGTGAAGAGCCAAAGAATGGATTAATTTGGAGACAAAACAAAACTTGCATCACTGAATTCCTGTTGAACACACCCATTGCAGCAGTGTAATATCTCTGCAGGCAGCACTGGAAGTGTGATGTACAAACCTGTGACTTCCTGGTATGTCACACATAAAACAGACTCAGTGTGTGTCCTGGGCATGGGCCAAAGATTTTCCTCTTTCCTTTGTAGTAAGGAGAAAAGATGCCATAAATAAATCCAGCCTGGGAGGAGTAATTCCTACCCCTCAGGTGGCTCATCAGATCTGACTATGCTAAACATTAAATGACAGCAATTTCAGTACAAAGTCAATTATCTCTGCGTAGCAAATTAAAATTAGACACATCCTTTGGTCTGGAAATCCATCCTGATGGAGATCCAGTTCCCTTTCTGTGGAAGAGCAGAATCCCTTGAGTATAAGCTCAGTGTGCATCAGCTCAGGAGGAGCAGTGACTGCCAGGCATGGGAGGCCACTGGCTCTCCCTCCCTGATTCTGCTGGGGAGCTTTTAAAGGAAAGGGATACCAAGATCTCATTACTCTGAATGTTGACTGAAAGATCTGAACCTTTAGAGGATGATAAATGTGGCTTTTAATTTTTTTCAGAGCTGTTAGAATTTCTCCTACTCCTGCACTCTTCAACAGAGGTGAAAAGTGCAACCAGAAATAATGCAGAGTTACTGGAATGCATCCTTTGAAATAATGGAGACAAACAGGAAAAGAGTTCAGAACTGCCAGCTGGTGGTGTTTTCTTCCTCTTCTAGAAGTAAAGGATGGAGTTGAAAAAAGAGAGTCAGATTCATTAAGAGTTTAGGATAGGGACAAAGATTTTTAAAAAAAAAATCTTTGCTCTTATTTCTGCTCTCCCATATAACCTGAATTGGCACCTTCACTTCTGTCTGCTGCTTTCCCTTCCTGTGCTTTGCCTTCTCTTAGTTCTGTCTCACTATGTTGGATGATGTTCCTTTTGCTTTATTTTTTTTTCTGCTCTGAGGCACTTGAATATTGCAGTCTTTCATCAAAAAACATAAACAAAAATCTCTTCAGTTTATTAAAAATAAATTATTAATTGTATGGAAAGTTGACAGGAAACCTGGTTTTGGCTGTCCAATCTATTACACCAATCCTCAAGATCTTCACAGCTGGATATAATGTTTGAACCATTTTGAGGATGGGGTGGAACTCTCACCTGCTGGGTGGTTTTTCTAGGACACCTTCTCCTCTGGCTCAGAGTGTGAGAACTCCTTCAGAGGTCCTGCTTTTGACCTTTTGGCTCAAGGTCAGTTATTTCCAGCTGGCTGCTGAGGTGGGTTCTGCTGTGGGGCAGGATCTGATCTCATAAAGCACTCTGCTGCTGCTTGGGTCTGCTCTCCATGCCAGGGTGGGGGAACAGGGTCTCTGCAGGGCTGAGAAGCCCCTCTCTGTGAAAACTGGGGAAAAAAACCAATCTGTCTTGCAGGAGTGGAGTTAATGTGCAAAATTGCTCTATTAGTTCACTGATGGATTTGCTTCTGCAGAATGGATGACTGGAAACTAACATCCCATTTGTTTAATGGGGACATGGGAAGAAGATAAATCTTAAAGTGGGATCTTAATGACTGCAGTAATTAATGGTTTAATCTAAAGCAGTGTGAGGGTGCTTTGTGAATGTCCCAGTGTCACACTGGGGGTGGCTCAGTAAAGCCTGGTTTGGTGTGAGATGAGCTCTGCACCCACAGGTGAGGCTGGGAGAAGCAGCAAGCTCCAGGGTGGGGGAGCTTGGCCTTCTCATGAAAAACAGACTTGCAGAATATTCTGAGGGGGAGCTCTCAGCCCTCCAAGGACACCCCAAGCACATTTTCCTCAGTTTCACCCTCCCCACACTTGGGCTCTGCTGCTTCCCACAAGCTGCTCCTGCTCTCCTTGGGGGATGTGACCAACCCTCTGTGCACTGCACATCCCTTTTGGTGACCCTTCAGGCTTTGCAAATAGGGCTGCTGGGTGATATTTTCCTTAACCTACCCCTAAAACTATGCTTTCATTGCTAAGAATATTTAAGTTGGTTGGGGAATTCCTGTTTTATCCTGACATTTATTCTGCAGCATCCAGTGCATCCTGCCAGACTGCAAACATTTATCTCATATATTGCTTTGCCTGGTGCTCATGAGCAAACACATCCTTGCAAGGGTTTCTGTGGCACAGATTTTTCAAAGTTTGTGGTGTTTTTCCTCCCATTCCTTTCCTTGAGGGCTGCACCAGTGCAATCCAGTCCCAGCCAGGTTTTCTGTGCTTGCTCACAAAACCTATCCATCATTGAGCAAAACTCTGTAACAAAATTTTTGATATCCTTCCCTTCTGAAAGTTCTTTCAGTGAGCTGAATCTGGGGAACTTGTACCTGCAAGGTTTCTGTGCTGCTGGTTCACAGGGGGCTTGAACAAGGTCACATCTCCTTCAGGGTGGAGCTATCCCAGAAGAAAGCACTACTTAAAATCAAAGGACTTCATCTATGTAAATCTATTTTACAATTGCACATTAAAGAAGCAGTTAACCTTAAGTCGTCCTTCTACTTGGAGAGAGCTGCTGTTAAGCTTTTTTTTTTTTTTTTTTACCTGTGAGCTTTCAGAAGTTTTAAGCAGATATTAACAAAATGTGTAAGCTGCCAGTCATTCCTGGCTGACAGGGAGCTGTCACTGAGGGACCCTTCCTCCTGGGGAGGGCTGAAACACACATGAACAAAGCTTTTCTCCTCCCTGAAGGACTCCTGGCAGCTGGCAGCTTTGTGGCCCAGCACTGTTGAGGTTTTGGCAGGCAGCAGGGTGAGCTGTGGCTATTGAAAAACAGGCTGAAGCAGCAGCAGCTGGCAGCTTGAAGAACCCCTGGCAGTGTGATGATAACCTGTCTGGTACTGTCATCATCTGAGCTCAGCAGGACCAGAAAAAACCCTGATGATCTAGGGAGGATATGGAAAAGCTGTGAGGTTTTTTTTCCCTACTTTATCAAGGAATGGTTGTTTTCTTACAGCATGAAGGATTGTTTTAGCATTTGCAGAAATAAAGCTGGAGCATCTTGGCTGCCCTCTAAGGCCAACCTGACCTAGGTTTTATGTTTTTAGTGGGAAAATAGAAGTGAACATGAGCATTAAGTTTCTTTCAGAAGTCTTGTGCTGAAATGAGGACTGCTGTAGTGCTCATTGAGAGATGGGCATGGCACACAAACTCATTTCACCATTTGGTATGGAGAGAAGACACAAATTGTATTTATCTTGAAAAATGAATTAAGCCTGTCTTTTTTCTGGTGGCTGTGAAAGATGCACCAGAGAGGTTGATATATCCATAGACACTGATGTGTTTGTGGGGCTAATCCCAAGACAGGATATTGTCCTGGAAAAAGAAAAAAAAAAAAAAAAAAAAAAAGCATGTGTATTTCAGAGTTCTTGTATCACAAGAATCTTGACAATCTTCACAAAGTATGGGTTGGAATTAAAAGCTTTGGGGTTAAAGACACTCTCAGGAATCATGGGCACCTCTTGAATTCTGGAACAAAGCTTTGTATTTCAGCTCAGTCCAATGCTTTGCTCAGACAACTATTATTTCTCATTAGCAGGTACCTAAAATTGCTCTGGAAGCTGTCTTGTACCAATGTAATAAAATATGTTCTGAGTATTTATACAGTGCCAAGTATTAATTAACATGAAAGATACCAGCAATTGACTGAACCCTCTGCAAGTAATTTTATTAATGTTTAATCCTTATTAATGGCATATTATAATTATTTGGGTACATGTTTCCCTGGCACATACAGCACTCTCAGGCTCCATCATTTCCTTCACAATAGAGATAAGCCAAACCTCAGGAACAAAGCTGAGCTCCAGTTTTCCAGCCTCCAGCTCAGCCTCCACTTAGGAGGAGCTGCTGTAAAGGAATGGCAGAATAGAAACTCCAAAGTCCCCAGGGAGCTCTTGAGGGCAGGTTTGGATTTGGAGCTGGGGAGGGAGGCCAGTGATTTTCTAATAAAAATGAATCCTGTTTGAAGGTGTATTCCTGACTCCTTGGAGCCCTTGAAAATCCTGTCTGGGAAATCTGCCTTGGATTGTTTTTAGCCAGATTTGACATTCCAGCAACATACTTGATTAAAGTTTGCATGGTGGAAGGAAAGGATTCTTAGCACCTGCTAAGAAAACTGTGACTGTAGGACTCTCTAGGGCTGCAGTTGTGGCACAACAAACATGTGTAACACAGCTTTGGGCTGCTGTGCCATACAAGCCAGGTTGCCATTGAATTATATTTTCAAATGGCACAATTCCTTTTCCAGCCCCATCTTGCCCCCCAGTCCTTAGGTGGAGAGATGGAAGCCTCACTGAGTGTGTTATCAGCTGATTATCAGTTATCTCTGATATCTCTGTGCTATCAGTTATCTCTGAATGCTGGGTGATGACAATGTGGTGATCTTCCAGTGATAAGAGTTGTAAAGAAAAAAACCAAAGGGGCAAAGAAGTTTATTTACACTTGCAAGGACAAAATGTGCAAATCATATCAGAGACAAAGAAGTGCTCAGGTTTATGATGATGCTGTTTGTTCTAGATGATGTTATCACAAGCTCCTTTATCTTGTATCTAATATACAACTAGATGTGACTATTAAAAAAAATCCAAATCAAAAGAGCTTGTGGGAATTAATTTTGCCGTGGGCTTTCTTCTTTTCTTGAATTAAAACAGTGAGGGCTAAATCAGAGCAGTGAACACCTATAGCCTGTTGGCAGCTGGTCCCTTCTTGGTGGATTTTTTTGTCCTTCTTGGTTGTTGATGCAGGAGCAGCAAGTTTCAAGCAGTTATTAACAATAAATGCCTTTGGAAGTGTGCAGCTCTACAAATGCCTGAGTATCATTGCAGTAAGTGTTAAGAGTTGCACATACTGATAGAATAGTATTTTGGTTCTAGAATAACAGCTTGTTAATTTATGGAGTGAATAGAGGTGGAAAAATTAAATGAGCAATGAGTTTGGTTCCTGAAGCAATGTTTCATTAACTGGGGAAAAACCTAACCCTGCATAGCTGCAAAGTTTGCCAGTGCAAGCAAATAATTGCTTTCTACCAGATATATTTTGATTTTTAATAATTACAGGAAACACAAATGTTTCTTCTAGGAATTGTTTTGTTTCCCCGTTACTGTATTAGTTGAAAATATTTACTAATGGCTAAATATAATGAATATTACTTTTGACTATCTTAATTTTCTTTAAATGGAGCTTGCTGAAGGCACTTTTCTAATTCATCCCAATTACTGTATCACACAGTTCCTGTAAAATTCATAATTAGCCATGATGCTTTTTTGAGTGCAGAGCAAGAAGCTTGCCTTGCTAATAAGGTGTGATTTCCCCAGTCACCTTTTTAGTGATAAATGTTTATTAGCAGAAGAGTTAAAAGAGCTGATTTCTGTAGTTCAGGGGCTCCTGGCAGACTCTGATGGGAGGAACTCCTTGGCTGATACACAAAGTGCTGGTTATCAATGGAGAATATTAAGGGTGTCAAGCAGTGGATACTAATCTAAATGAAATTAGCCTAACAACCTGAAATAGAATAACAAATATCTCCAGCCACAAGAGGCTTGTTTTGCCTAATTCAGAAATATTAAGCAGTTTGTATGACTGTACTTGGAGCACAGTATGAAGGATGTATATGGAAATGAGAATAACATCCTTGCTAATCTGAATTTCAATGTAGATTGTAATTCAGGAGATTAACAAGGGTGTTATTCTTGCTAATCTATAACCTATATATAGGTGGTAGGCTAATCTATAATCTTTATATTATATATATTTTATAGGGTTTGAAGTATGCATCAATATCTAATATTTGCTTTTTAAAATTAAAAACTGCAGCCTTTTGCTGTCTTCAGCTGTAAATTATATTGACCACAAAATGGAGCAAGGCACCCAAGTCTGTCAATAAAAGCAAAAGAGCTGATATAATGAGATTTAATGATGAGGAATGTACCACAGCTTTCCTTGCTGTGCAGCCAGAAATGCACTGCCTGCTGCTGCCTATGGGATGGTGTAAAAGGAACTAAACAAAAGGTGTTCAGTGTCTCTGGCCATGGCATTATGTGAAAAGTGAGCCTTGCTTGTCATTCTGCTTTAGTTACCCTTTTAGTTGCTTTCCATGATGGGGTGGATGTTTCATCTGGGTATTTTTCTGGAGTTTTTTAGCAGGTTAATTTTGCAAAGGAACTTCTGTTGGTAAGTATGGGGTGATGAGAAGTTGTTTCTGTGCACGAGTTTGTTACAGAGAGGATGTTCTTCACATTAAATAAATAGACCAGGCTGCCCCAGTCTTCAGCTCTACCAATTTTTATTTTGTTCTGAAAGCTGGAAAAATAGCTTGGCACCTGTAAAATAAGCATTGGTATCCTCTTTCCTCATCTTTAGTGCATTGAGATGTCAAACTCTTCTCTTGGCATATAAATAATCCCTGTGAATTGCATTGTAGTTTTTATGGGGGCCTTTAAAAGGTATGGATTAACAATTCACCATCCCCAGCTCAATCTGTAATGAGAATTAAAAGAAGTCATTAGTAACTACTCAGTGTGTAAAGGCAGGGAGAGATCAGATCTTTGCAGTTAATAGATCATTGCAGTGTCAGTCCCAACACATGGCATTATCAGGTGAAAAAGGGGCATGGTTTCTTTTTAGGGTACTCACTGGAGTCAATTGGAGTAAAGGAAAAGAACAATTTGGATATTTCAGTGTGAAAAAAATAGATAAGATTATTAGATCATGGCTTTTATATTGAATTCTTATTTTGGTATACCTAATATATTTCACTCCTATTTAAATATTTATATTTTGTTGTATTTTTCTTAAGGTTTGATAAAACCTTTGGAATTCTAAAAGTGAGGGTCCTTTCCACACCCCTAATTGTATGGGTGAGATTAACTGGTAATTAAAAAGCTATCAAATTTGAGTTAAGAGGTGGATTAATTAGATAAAACACCAGGAAATCTAATTTGCTCAGCCATTTATTTTATATTATTTATTTTTATTCCAAGAAGATTTTATTGTGGCTTCTATGAAGCTCATAGAAGCCCAGTGAGATTTAACTATACTCCTGTGTAATGAACTACATCTCTTAAATTTTATGTGTGTTATAATTTATTTTATTTGTAAATAAAAGTACACTAAAGATCTAAAGAGAGTATCAAGCCAATTTAATTGGTGCATTAATGCTGAAACTGCAGAAGGAGGCAGAGTCTCAGGTCTCATCCCTGAAATACAGCTGGTGACCTAAAGTGGTTCATTTTCATAGTTCCCTCCCATTTGTAAAAAATACATTTCTCTGTTCATGACATTTCAACTGTCCTTTTACCACTGGGTACTTAATTCTTTACAGAATGTGGGCAGGATGCAAATGCAGCTGCCCTGTCTGGTTAAATGTGCTTTGAAAGGTAATTGTTGTCTTAAGCAGCTTTCCTAACAGACACCTGAGAAAATCCAAATATCCCAAATGAAAATTGCATGGGCTGAAGGCTCTGCTGATAACCAGATTTGTGTGGGATTAGATGAGGAGCTTTGTACCATGGGTGCACAGGCAGAGTTTCATTGAGTGTCCCTGTACCTGGAAATTATTTGAATGTCCTGGGTAAACAGTCTGATCTGGAAATAGGAATTCAGCTTTATTTTATTTTATGAAAGGACATGAAGACTGAGACCTTGCAGGGCCATTGCATGGCAAGATATCTTCAACTTGGGTTGCATCCTTTTCAGACATGACCAGATATTCCATAAGTGGCAAAAAACCTTCCAGGAGTGCTGGTTGTTAAACCTTAGAAATGGGTCTTTGCAATTAGGCTGCTCTTAAACTTCTGCTCCTCAAAAATCCTCCAGAGTTCAAAGGGAAAATTCTGATTTTGAAGAGGGAATTTACATTTGTATTCCTTTAAAAGACCTTAACATTCTACTTTCTGCATGAGTCAAATGAACTTCTAATATATATTTTGGTTCTGTTACCAACCCAATATATCCATTATTCATGCAGATCTGCATCTCCAGATAATTATAAGGAACATCCTGAGTAACATCAGAGGTTTTTATGCTGGTGTAGGGAAGTGACTCATGCAGCAAGAAAAGCTCCTCATGTTTCAGCCTGTGGAGTGATACCCTAGAAAGGGCTTGCATGACCAAAGAAGAAACTGGTGTAAGTGAACTTTGTTGAAAAAGGAAATTTCTGTTCTTCCAGAAAAATCTGCTTTTGTAGGCCCACTCTCAGATTTTCTTATTGAAACTACAGATAAGATCTGAATGTTCTCAGGTACAGCAGTTAGATTCAAGCTGATAAATGCAAATTAAAGGTTAAAAAAATATTTAAGGGAGCATGTGGAATGGAAAATAGAAGCAAAAGGGGAGAGTCCCTGAGTGATGCCTGGAAAGGCTGAGCTGGAGCAGAGACCAGGCAGAGCAAAAGGAATAAAATAGGAATTTATGGAAAGGATTCACCTTTGGGCTGCACCCAAATCAAATCCCAGGGGGATCCTGGACATGAGTTTTTACACTTTTATAAGTTTTGGTTCATCTCCATCTTGGGGTCACTTGTCCAGCCACAGCCCCAGGCTGTGAAGTCTCTGCCCCTGGCTTGCCCCTTCCTTTGCTGCTGTTTTTGCTTTTTGGGTAACAGTTATCCTTGATTCTCCAGCTGGGAAGGGATTGTTTTGTCTGACCACCCTGTGAACAAAACTCACTAACACCTAATATGAAACTTCAGAGTTACACACTGAGCAGCAGAGAATCTGAAAAATATAAAAGCTGAAACCCAAGGCATCATTTCCTCCCTTTAGAGGCTTGACAAGTCCTTTACCTTGTTAAGTTTCTATTCTAAATATTTATTAATAATAGATATTTAATAACAGGTAAGTATATAACAATAGCAACTAACAGATAAATATCTAATAGTAAAGTGGTATGGTGGTACAAGCAACTTTTTTTTTTTTCCTAGGAAAGGAACAGTTGTAAGCAGAATTATTTAAATGTGTGTAACTTTTAATAAGGATGCATGAAATCTAAAAGCTCTTGGGAAATATCAGTTCTATAAGTAGAAGGATTTAATTAAAGTCCAACTACATGGCTTTGTTGGCAAAAACCCTAGGCAAGCCTAGAGCTTTCTCCTGAGATTATAAGTTTGGGTATAATTGCATTAATTCAACTTCCTTAAACTGTTTAAAATACTTGGTTTAGAAACCCAGAGTGTTTTGATTCTGAAGCACATGGATAAGAATGGGCCAAGAGAAATCTCACAATAGGACATCATTTCCTTGGCCCAGAGTTCTGTGAGATGTTCCAGGACCTGACAATTGATGTTTATTCAGTGTTCACAAAATAACTTAAAAGATTAATATTGTTTGGGGGTGACAGGTGAGTTGTGCTAAATAAAACCTGCTTTTTGTCACATGCAGTGCAGCCTAAGACATGGGCTGTGAGATGTTGAATGAAGTCAACAAAAAAATCCAGTAAGGAAAAAAAAAAATCCAGTGGGGAGTCTTGGACAATCAAAAGAAGTGTGGTACCACAGAGCAACAGGAACATGTGGCACTCTGGGCAATAATGAACAGAAATTTGGGGAACAAGAGGCAAACATCTGTTGCAGATAATCCTGGAGATTCTTAAAATGGAAGTTGCAAAATTCTAGGGTTTGGGGAAACCCCCAAGAGTGAGAATCAGATTTTTCTTCTACCTACACTTTTAAGTCTGTATACTAAAAGAAATGCAAAAATTTCACTCTGAATTGAAGACACTTATTGCTGAATGTCTACCTATAAGAAGATTTTATCTGTGCATTTGTGTCCAATATTTGATGTTAGGATTTTATAGAAATAGGTGTTATAAATATTTTTAAGTCATCTCATTTTATTGCTAAAGTAGGTAGGGTAAAATCTAGGAAGGGTATGTGGGAGAACATGAGCAAAAGCATTTGCCAGGCTGCTGAGCTTATTTTCTGTCAGTTTGCTTCCTTTCATTTGATAATGAAAGTGGTGTAAAGTGGAAAAGAATCAGATCCATTTAGGGAAACCAAATACTTCATGTTGGCCTGTGGGACAAAGGAATAATTTTCTTTGAGCAGAGAGGAAGCTCAAAAGTTCTATCAAGTCCTACACTAAGAATTCAGAGCATTCTTGCTCATCTATCCTACTTTTGCTCAAGAGCTGATTTTGGTTTCATGTGCTTGTAATTGAAATTTGATGTTGTTCATATTATAATATAGTTGGTATGCAAAATGGCACACACTGACTGTTTGATTTGTAAATGGCTGCTTTAAAATGGATGATCTTGAATATTAATGAAGTAGGCTTTCAAACAAATTGCCATTTTCTTCTCCTTCTCCTGTCCCTTTTTTTTGATGTAGGTGCAAAGGGTTTGACAGTATGGAAATTATGAAAAGAAGCAAATTCATTTCATCAAGTGCACCATTAATTATTCATTAACTATCTGAAAAGCAACATCTCAGCCCTGTGTGTGTATATATATAGTGTCATTCACCATCTACTCTATGTAATGTTCTCTGCCTTGGTTTCCCTAGGTGTTCATTATTAATTTTTATCATAACTTAGTCAAAAGACTCTGGTGTTCCCTTCATGAGATGCTTTGAACTGATCAGACCATTGCTGCTCCTGTTCTAACTACATGGGCATTTCCAGTGATGTACTGTGTGCAGTGCAAGGCTTTGATCAAAGCAGGGTACAACACAGCTTCACAGATAAATTCAAGTTGCCTTCACACTTAAACTGAACATTCAGTTCATCTTGTGCACCCTGTTCTGTAGAGCAGATTTGTTTCATTCCACATTGATTTATATTCTCAGAAATCTGTATTCCAACCCTGAAGAAGAGATTAAAAATGGCATTGCAATGAACTTCTTCAAAAAGGCCAAGTTCTGTCATGAAAGTTCTCCATGAAATAGTCATGGAGGTTATCCTGTCATTACTGATAAGGTATAAAAATAAAAAAATCAGCACAGCAAATGGCTTTCAACTCCTGGATGGATTTCTGTCCTAGGCAGAACCAGAGTTGCTTTGGCTGCAAATCCAGGAGAGAGGTCTAGGATGTCATTCTGAGAACCTTTGTGAGCTGATTTCCTTTACTTGAGGCACTAAAAGTATCATGTACTTACAAGTGCACATAGGACTCATGGAAGTGGGTTTTCTGACTTGCTGGACTTTCAACATTATTATTTTGACCTCATCTCACAGAATATAAAACTTCTTACCTGCAGGTTCTGAGTGTCATGCAATTAGATGCAATTGAAAATCAATAATGTCTGAATAAGTGATGTTGAAAAATCATCAAACATCCAATCACTTAGACAATGGAATCAGGCACTGCTAAGCAGGAGGAGGGGAGGCCATTATCAGCAAAAGTTGTGCAGCTTTCAAAGAGAACAGATGCACAAAGACAAAGTTAATAAATCAGAAGCATTCCAATCTATGTAATGTATTCACTTTACTAAGCTCTTGATCCAATTTGCCATATGCTATGGGGTATAAATTTTTACTATATGTTCTGTTTTCCTTTATGCACTTACCATTACACAAAACCAGGAAAAACCTCACCAGGAGAATATTAAGGACCTGGTGAGAGCAAGGACATTGCAGAAGTTCCTCCTTTGGTTGTATCTTTGAGTCTGAGTGTGTCAGTGTGGGTTGGCAGGGTGTTGTAGGACTGGGAGTGGTTCATAATCTGCCAGCAAAATGCTCCCTCTTGAATCTGAGAGCAGCAAAAGGCAAAGGAGGCTGGGATCTGGAATGACCATTTGCTTTTCCTGGGGAAATTTTGGTTTCCCCTGTGTGTGGAGGTGAGCAGCACTCTGGCTCTGGGTGGCAGAGCTGATGCACTCCCTGAGCTCTGGAGGGGACTTTGTGGCCATAATTCAACATTCTTGACATAGCAAGTCTGGAATCATAGCAGTGGTAGGAGCTTTGGGAATGATCCTGCTCTGTCAGCTGAGTGAGCCCTGCACATCTGTGCTCTATCCAGATGTGGTCCCTGCTTCACTGCCAGGGACATTTCTCATCTGCAAATAAATATTTCCAGATTGTAAATTCTTCAAATGCTAACTGGGGATAGCAGAGTTGCTTTGTGTTTCATGTCCTGCAGGTTTTGGAATGTGGGAAAATCCTGTAGGAATGGCAGGGGGTTAATAGTGAAACATGTTTATTTTCAAACAAACACTCAGCCAAAGTCAGACAATCTAGAGATGTGTTCAGAATGCATGATTCAGACACTAAGGAATAAGACTTGAAATATGAAGAAACAAAGCCTGCAGTTCAGTTAAATATCCAATTAAGCTATCTGCTTGGCTGCAAAACATCATCCTGACAGACAATTTGTTCTGGGCAAGTCAAAACATTTCAGCTATGAATTTATGCAGGGCAATTAAAGAAATTAATCTATATGTGATGTGAAGAAGTGGTAAATTGGATAGTTTCAGAATTAATATGGAAGTTTAGGCTGTGTGGACTTCCCTGCAGCCTTGCCACAGCGTGGGGAAGGAAGTTGTGATTTTCCAGATGACCCCATGGTACCATTGTTCTCTGTAGAATGTCTATAACAGGACACTGCTACTGATTTCTGACTCACAGTGAGGGTAAAAACTCAATTTTAATAGCCAGACACAAGAGAAGCATGCACAAGGTTACAGATAATTCGTGGAATAGACTTGCAAACTGTTTTTCTAAAAGGAATAATGAAGACTCTTCTTGCCTGGAAGCTTTGCTCTGTTGCTGGATCCTGGGAAGGGGATCTCTCCTGCTCTAGGATTGCCTCTGGCTCTCAGCTGGTGGCTGGACCTGGCTGAAATCACCAGCAGCATCTTCCCCTGCAGCAGGGGCAGTCTGGGCAATTTGGAATTTGCCATCCCAAGGCTGATTTTACCATCCCTGTGCCTGGGCTGCTTCTGCCCAAGTGAGAAGAGCAAAGGGAAAGAAAGATTGAGCTGAGGGAGGATCCCAGACCTGACTTTGCACCTCCAGCTGCTTCTAAAGGAAGCAGGAGCGAGGAACAATTGGAGAAATGAGAAATGACAGTATCTGCTCCTGTAGGACTCATTTCAAAGACTTGGAACTTCTCAAATGTTCAGCCTGAATGCATGTGTTCCCACTGTCTCATTTGCATGCTAAGTGTTGCAGAATGCTCCTAACTTTCTCTTGAAAAAGTGTCTGTTATTAATTTTTATGAGATTACTGTTTATATGTGGTTTCTGAGATAGAGCTGAGAGCTTATTGGTGCTTTTAAGAATTTTTTTTTCTGCTTCATTTGCCTTCTCTTTCACTTAAAGAACTGCTCTCGATTCCTCAGCTTCTAGTGAATAAAAATTTTGCACATATGGGAAATTCAGGGCATGGCCTCCCTGTCTGAGCTGTAAAATCATGGTGCAGAGTTATTCCCAGCACATAAATAACTGGGCTCCCTCTCTCTTCCCCCTGCCCCTGCTTTTGGCTCCATGGCCTTTACTCCAAGGTTCTGTTCCATTCCTTATCCCTGCAATGCCAGAAACACTGAGGACCTTGAAAAGGCTGTGATATTTTTGTAGCTAATATTCTCTTATTGGTCACTTGTGTTCCTGGAAGCAAACCTTCCACTCTGATTCCCTCTCCCCAAATATATCCTGATCCTGAAAATGGATTTTAGCCATTTAAGGCATGGAGAACTGCATTTGTGCTGATAAGTTGTCGATATGGCAAATTTTAGTTTAATCCAAGCTGGAATTGCCAACTCTATGAAGGTCTTGAAAAGCAGAATTTATGATGGAGTGGCAACTGACCAATAGGTAGTGAGGTTATTGGGGTATTGCTGGAATAAATTGTTTTGACTCTATGAAACAGTGACATGAAGAAAGCCCATTTGGTTTTAGAGCATAATTACCCCATTATTCTACTCCCTAAATTTTGTTTTACTGCTTTCTCCTAAAATAAATTTTATTACAGCCACAAGCATATGAAGCCATAAAGCAGCCTGTTCCACAGCTCTGGTGTGTGCTGTGTGTGTGAGACAAGGCACAAATCCTGGGACATCAACAGTGCAGGGAGCATCAATCCCACAGGGACTGAAAACCTGCATGGGCCACCATGACCCCAGCAAAGCCATGGGCCACCATCACAGAGCAAAGCCATGGGCCACCATCACACAGCAAAGCCATGGGCCACCATCACACAGCAAAGCCATGGGCCACCATGCCACAGGCCATGGGCCACCATCAGCACAGCAAAGCCATGGGCCACCATCACACACAGCAAAGCCATGGGCCACCATCACCAGCAGCCATGGGCCACCATCAACAGCAAAGCCATGGGCCACCATCACACAGCAAAGCCATGGGCCACCATCACCACAGCAAAGCCATGGGCCACCATCAGCACAGCAAAGCCATGGGCCACCATCAGCACAGCAAAGCCATGGGCCACCATAACCACAGCAAAGCCATGGGCCACCATCACACAGCAAAGCCATGGGCCACCATGACCACAGCAAAGCCATGGGCCACCATCACCACAGCAAAGCCATGGGCCACCATCACACAGCAAAGCCATGGGCCACCATCAGCACAGCAAAGCCATGGGCCACCATCACACAGCAAAGCCATGGGCCACCATCACACAGCAAAGCCATGGGCCACCATCAGCACAGCAAAGCCATGGGCCACCATCACACAGCAAAGCCATGGGCCACCATGACCACAGCAAAGCCATGGGCCACCATCAGCACTGCAAAGCCATGGGCCACCATAACCAGCCATGGGCCACCATCAGCACAGCAAAGCCATGGGCCACCATCAGCACTGCAAAGCCATGGGCCACCATCAGCACTGCAAAGCCATGGGCCACCATCACACAGCAAAGCCATGGGCCACCAAAACCACAGCAAAGCCATGGGCCACCATAACCAGCCATGGGCCACCATCACACAGCAAAGCCATGGGCCACCATCACACAGCAAAGCCATGGGCCACCCATCACAGCAAAGCCATGGGCCACCATAACCAGCCATGGGCCACCATCACCACAGCAAAGCCATGGGCCACCATCAGCACAGCAAAGCCATGGGCCACCATCACACAGCAAAGCCATGGGCCACCATAACCAGCCATGGGCCACCATCAGCACAGCAAAGCCATGGGCCACCATCATCACAGCAAAGCCATGGGCCACCATCACACAGCAAAGCCATGGGCCACCATCACAGACTGGAGATGTGCCACCAGCAAACATAACTTGTCACTTCTTTCTGTTTATTAATTTCTGACTCATTGAAATAATCTCTCTGTGGGTAAGGATTATTACAAAACAAAGATGGGCAATAATTTGCTTGGAAGACAAACCCTATTTCTGTTCATCCAAGCAGGGAATGCCAGATAAAGAATAACAAGGCTCTGCTGGAGCAAGATGCTGAAGGTTGTGATGAGCTTGGCCACTCAGGAGCTCTCAGGTTCTGCCCTGAGCAGCCTCAGTTTGCCCCCAGGCTCTGAGCCCTGGGCATGGGATGATATTAATTATTGCTTTGCCTCTGGACAATACTGGTGTTAAATGTCATTTTGCAGCAGGCACCTTCTCATTGCCAGGCTGATTTTCTTTGTGAGGGGGTGAAGTGACATAAATCTCTGGCTGCTGCAGGGCTCCTCCCTGGAATCTCATTTTCCATTCCATGCTGGCTGCATCTCTGCACAGGCACCCTCCCATGTGCTGCAGACTTGTTCTGTCTCTGCAGTGACTCCTCTGTACCAGGGGGAGTGAAATGCCTCCTGCCCATGGTGCTACCAGGGTGTGACCATTCTTACTGATCAGACAAAATCATGGAGCAGGTAGAAAAAAAGGAGAGAGGTATGAGTGATGGCAGCTGTCCCCTGGGTGTGATGGAACACACTCCAGAGCTCTTCCCCTCTCCCTGGTCTCCAAAGGTCTCAATGAACAGACAAATCACAGGCAACACCATCTACAGAATAATTTATGGTTGTGAAAAGTATTTATTCACAGTTCTGGTGATTATGAATTCATGTTGTGATGGATTCTATGCATCTGAGGAGTCGAGGTACACTGATATTAAGTGTATATTTAAAGCCACTATTAATAACAAGCAGTGAAATCTTTGTAACTCACAAAAAAAATGAAAAGGAGAGGATTGAGGTGTTATGGAACATCAAAGAAGGTAAGCCCCCTTCCTCCTGTGATTTGTATAAATAGATCCTACCCAAAGCTTGTTTGCTTAAGTTAATTCCTGGGAGGTGGGAGAGAACTGCCAGGCTGCTGTGGCCACCTCCCAAGGCAAATCCATTATTCATGGAGAGCTATTGACTTGTGTACCACACTGCATGGGCTCTGCCTTAAATCTGGAAAGCCATCATTTATCAGTTTGACATTTTCAAACCTTCCCAAGCCCTCTAATCACTGCTTGCCTGCTCTCCTTGGGGTTTAGCTGGGCATTTGACCTTGCCAGCATTCCTGACTTTCTCTGTCAGGAAGATTGTGTTTGAAGGGGGTAATCTGCTCTAGGTATCCTTTAATGATTAATGCCATGGAAGGAAAAATAATGGAAGGTTCTAGGGAATATGTTCAACATTTTTCAATTAGAGAACTGGCAACATTTTAATTAATTATCAGAAAGTTGGTCGATTAGGTGTTATCCCTTCCAAAGCTGGTAGGTTTCCCCTCCCTGCTTTCCCAGGTTAATCTGGGAAATTGGTCTTTGCTGGGAATTGGAGTGCATGCACCACTGACAGCATTTTCACAGCTTTGGGGAGGGAGAGAACAGAGAACTCCCAGCTTGGACCTGCCTTGTGCAGCTGCTGCAGGTGATGGTGCTGCTCACCTGGGGCAGCTTTGGGAAACTGGAACATCCCCGTGCTGAAATCCCCCTGCAGGTCGTGTTGGCTTCCTCCTGCAGAAATCCTGGGAATGAGGGGCAGCTGGAATGCCTCAGGAAGGATCCTTCACATCCTCTATCATGCCCTGTCTGGAAGGAATAATTCTGTGTAGAAACCTCAAAATTTATTTGGATTCAGATGGGGTCTGGGGAAGGAAGGCTTAGTTACCCTCCTTCCAGATTCTTATCTCCCCATCTTAAACAGTTTCATCCACTATTTGTGAGGGTGTGTTGTCATCTCTTAATATTGTAAGAATTAATGTAAGAAATTAATTTACTTTGATTTTAATTTTTTTTTTTAAATACATGCATTTACACATATGTAAAAGGTTTCCTGCTAGGGCTGTCCTTTCTCACTTATGTCTCATGTTTTATCTGGAACAGAAACATTTGTCTGATGCACACTTGGAAGAGAAACACTGCTTGCTTTTCTCCCTCCATTTGGTTGCTTAAGGGGAAAAGTATGCCAAGATGATCTATTGTGGGCAGTTAAGTAAATCCAGCACCAATTTGTATTCTGCACTTTTATCAATAGAACATTTCTCATGGCCTTATCAGGGCAATTTAAAAATATGCAAGCAATTGTCAGGTTCCATGGAGAACAAAAGGATTGCTGAATAATTCAAAGTGAAGCTCTGGTGGTGGCTCTGTCTGCAGCTCTGTCATTTTTCACCATGCTGTGTAGAAAGGAGTGTCTGCTCAGTCCTACTCTCACATGTTGACCTTCCTGTACTGACAAAGAGATTCCTTCCTCCTCTGACAGGAACCTTTGCAGTGTGATCACTTCTGTGCCACACAGTATTAATGGAGCCCCAATGAATAATAACTGCTTTTGCAGACAGCCTGCTTGTTCCAATCAGATCATTGCATCTCCCAGGAGTGGCTCCCATTTATTGCCAGGTGGGATGGAGATGCTCCTGCTGGCAAGGAGGAAAAGGTAAATGGCTTTGCTTGGGCATCAAAGGATCCTGTGTGACAGATAATGAGGATTTGATGGATTGGTGCTTGCCATGCAGATGTGTGTTTGTGTGGTGTAGTTTGGGAACTAGAGCAGGGCTCCCTCTGAACAGTGTTAACCTTTGTGCAAGGCAGCTTGGACATGAACCTCTGGCATGTGTTGTTGATGATGATAAACACAGACTTGTTTTCTTTTTAATTTTTTAGCACTGCAAAGATCATTTCAGTAGATAGTAGTAATCTGATATTTGAAATGGTCAGAAAGCAAAAGCATTCATAACACTTTTCTAGCTATAAAAGAGGGACTTTCTCAAAGTCTTTATACAGACCCCAAAGTGTTTCCTTTTTTTTTTTTTTTTTTTTTTTTGGCATATTTGAAGGAAGGAGGAAAGGAGAAATGTTTTGAGGTTAAAATGAGAATTTAAAATTAAAATTAAAATGAGAATTTAAAATTAAAATTTAAAATTAAAATTAGATAATATAGAGACTTCAGACTCCACACTGATGTGGCTTCACACCAAAATAAGTGATGTCTGGATGGATGGCTGCCTTTTCTGTCCACAGAAAGGAATCCCTTGTGATGCTTCCATCAATAGACATTGGGCAGAAGGGTGAAAATCTGGGCATCCCTTACCTTGCTTTAATTTTGGCTTGACTTAGATTGAATTGTTTATGTATTCCTATTAAACTGCAATAAGGGAAAATATTCTATCTTGCTTAAGTAGCTGAATGAACTATGGCCATTTAGGATTTTTTTTTTTTAGCTGATTATAAAATCTGGCAAACCTATTAAGTGGAAATTTAAAATGAAGTCCCTCTGCTGATAGTTAAAGTAGTGCATTGTTAACAAAACCTTCTGCAGGATTCCTGTAGGCATTTCTCACAGGATAATAAGCAACCCTGAGTCTCCTCCTGTGCAGCAGAACAAAAGCTCTTCTTTTATAGCCTCGTGCAGGGTTTTATGCTTGGTAATAACATGAATTTGTCTCCATTGATGAATTATGTGAGATGAAAAATCCTGTTTTCTGGTATATCTTGCCTAAATACCTTGGCTGGCTGACTGCCCTGCAGGCTGCCTTGGAGGGCAAGAGAGTCTGAAAATAGACTAATCACAGTATTTTAGTTAATCTGAAATAATTTATTTTTTCTTTTTTTTTTTCACCTCTCAAAAATGCCTTGCAAAGGCAGTGTGTTTCTTGTGGCTCCATGTGGGGTTTGTTCAGCCTTTTTGTGCCTCAGAGAGGGAACTGCATGTTTTCCACAGAAAGGAGGAAGAGCCCTGGTGCTGCAGCAGAGGGAGATACCCAGGCTGAGCTCCTCTCTCTGTCTCTGCCCTTCCATTAAACTGAGCCCCAGGTGTCCCAGCTGAGGCAGTGTTACCTGTCTGAGGGGCACAGGAACTCTGTGTCTGCATTTCTGAGACAGCACAGCCTGCTCCAGCCCAGGTCCTGCTGTTCAATACAGAATGTCACTGTCCAGGGCTGCTCCTGCCCAGGTCCTGCTGTTCAATACAGAATGTCACTGTCCAGGGCTGCTCCAGCCCAGGTCCTGCTGTTCAATACAGAATGTCACTGTCCAGGGCTGCTCCTGCCCAGGTCCTGCTGTTCAATACAGAATGTCACTGTCCAGGGCTGCTCCTGCCCAGGTCCTGCTGTTAAATACAGAATGTCACTGTCCAGGGCTGTTCCAGCCCAAATCCTGCTGTTCAATACAGAATGTCACTGTCCAGGGCTGGTCCCACTGTTAAATACAGAATGTCACTGTCCAGGGCTGCTCCTGCTGTTAAATACAGAATGTCACTGTCTAGGGCTGCTCCTGGTGTTAAATACAGAAATAAAAATTAAAATAAGGGCACAGAATAGTTTGAATTTTATCTTTGTCACCTCTCTTCTTCCTCTTTCCATGTGTTTTCTCATGACTATTCTTTGCTTTCTGGAATTTCTCCCAAATTCACTTTAGCCTGTTAAGTTTGTAAACATTTACCTAAAGCAGCTTTACTGGGAGGAAGGGAAGTGCCAGGGCTGTTTGCAAGGTTGTTTTTGAGCCAACCAGCCTCAGGTTTGTGTAATGAAAAAAAAGGGCAACCAAACAGAAATAAAATCCAAAATGGAGTGGTTTTAATTATGTTGCACATAGTAATTTGGCAGGGAAATAATTTTTGGGGAAAATCTACTCCCAGAGTGACAGTGAACCGAAAAAAACAGGTAATGAAGAGAGAAGATTAAAAATGAACATTGTTGGGAATATTCTTCAGCTCCTGCATGACAAAACCAAAGTGATGAAATATAGATATACAAGCAGGTAAAGGCAGTTCAGAGCATCTTTAGGTGTACATCAGGCAGTCTTTGTCATCAATTTTGCAGCACCTTTTGCCACTGTGGATATTTAACTTGCAGATGAATTACTTTTGCTTGCATCAAATGCATCATATGTGGGCAATATTTATGCAAATCACAAGCTGGTTAAATATTTGAAATAATGTCTTTGTATGGGTTTGATTTTCTGCCTTTGACTTGACAGCATTCTTCTGGGGGAGAGGGTACTGGATGCATTTTGATAAACAATGCTGAAATGACAGATTTAGGCTTTAAATGAAATTGTGTTCCATAAACTGTGAAACAAAGAGCCATAACTTACCCTGAGCTACACACATTTCAGGGAAAATTATCTTTCATGCTTTAATCTACACTGTATCATTTCACTGAGTGGCCTCATGTGCTGTATCAATCAAATCCACTGAAGATGGGTGAGATATCATTTGGAATCAGAGAACACAAATCATAGATTCATCTGCCTGGTGGAAAGGAAAATGCTCCATGAATCCCAGCTTCTCCAATTACGGCTGAATTATTTTTGTAAAACTCCAGAGTGGAAAATCCTGCAGTCTGGGTTCTCCTGTGTTTATCTGTTTGCTTTGGCTGCTCATGGCTCCTGTCCTGAGCACCTCCCAGCCCTGCTTGTCCTGAGCATCCTGAAAAGCAGGATGCTGATGCTTCATTTCCCACAGGGTGGGTGTTTTCAGCAGCCTTTGCCCCAGGAGGGTTGCCATGTGCTGAGGTGGGGTTTGTGTTGCTTGGGGTGCTCCCACTGCTTGCTCTCACTCTGTTTTATTTAACCTGCCTGCCTGGGGAATCTCTGTGGGTTCAGGAAAACTCTTGGAGTGACAGGTGCCCTGCAGGATAAACTGGACCTGGAAGAGTGTGAGCCCCCACTGACCTTGCCCCCAGGCTGTGAAGAAGCTGATTTTAGAAAAACATACATTTGACATTTTTCATTTATTTGTATTTTTTAAGAGGAAGTTTGGAGAGTTTTCCACATTCTCCCTCTATCTCCTGTCCTTGATTTTGGCCTTTCATGAAGAAGGCTGTTCTACCCCTTCTGCTCCATCATGTTTCAAAATGTCATTTTCTTTTATTTTTTAGGGTGCAGGGGCAGTAAGGGAGGGGAGTGTGATGCTGATTAGCAATGGCTCTGATATTAAATGGCATTAAACATGTTTGTTAGGAATCTGAAACCTCCAAGAATTGTCCTTTCCCCCTTTCCAGTGTGGGACTCTGCCACTTTTAGCCTCATCTCTTTGTCCTGGCAGCTCCTTGCTGAGGACTGTGCAGTGTATTGTATTTTATAATGTAATTTTAATAATGTATTTTGTAATATTTGTAATAAATCCCACCATTTTCACTCTCCATGGGGAAGATTAATTAGTCATCCCCCACTGGGAACCTGCTGTGGGTGCAGAAGTTCTTTCCTCCTGCTTCTGGCTGCTTGTGCAGGTATCACAAAATGTGCACACAGCCTGCACTTTGGCATGAGAACAGGGATTTTCACAACTGAGATAGAAATCCCATTTAAAATATACTAGGAGGGGAACATCTGTGAAAAAACCACAACAACAACTTAAACATCTGCCCCACTAGAGGAAAATTGCCCATTTTCTCATTTTATTTCAGATAAATCTGAGAGTGCTGCACTGTTTACATATGCAAATACAGATTTGAAATGGAAGAAGTGACTGATAATTTATCCCAAACTCTCAGCACGTGCATTGTTTTTAATGTTAATTGAATATTTTATTTCACAGGGTTACTGATTTTTGCCACAGCTTAGCCTGTACCTTTAGGTAGTTCTGTGTCTAACCTAAACCAGTACCCTGTTCTGATGTTAACTAAATTATTCTGCAGATGAAGGACACTCCTCTCTGTTTATTGTGGTACTGTGAGACAAGGGAGGAGAAAGGGAAGAAAAAAGAGATCCTGAGGAGGAGTTCTCAGGCTTGGCACCTGATTGCTGGGCTTTTGTCAGTGGTTACTGATTTAAATACTGTGACTGAAATGATTCTTTGTGATGTGTGGAGAAACCTTCTGGCTCTCACTTGTGGAAAACCCTGGACAGCTCTCCCATCATCTGGGGAATTCCAGCCTTGCCTGAGCACACAAAGTCATAGTAACTGTGCAACATTTTAAAAACCATTATCCTCAAGTTTTAAGGGGAGTCAACACCAAAGCTTCCAACCTTAGACCTTTTCCATTAGTTATAAGTGAACTTGTAACTGGTGCTTGATAATTTTATTTGTCTCTTCAGCTGGGTAATGACTGTTTTGCACAAACAGGGCTCAGATTTTCATTTAACCTTTCTTTTTTCATTTGTCAGCAATCTAGAACCAAACCCTTTCCTGCATATCCCAAGGTGGTTTGAAGGTGTGGCACCACAGAGCAAAGGTGTGATGAGCTGATGGAAATACTGTGTAGCTGCAGTTCTCTGCTGTGTTTTTAGCACCATACATTGACAGGGTTTGGTTGTTTTCTCAGAGATTGCTCTGAACAGATGACAGGGTGTCACACTTGCTTTTGGATGTGAAATACAATGTATTTTTAAAATTACGTCTTTAACCTTTTTCTGTCTCTGCTTGTAACCATAAATTTCAATTATCTTAAAACACTGCTCTTTGTTCAGCTTATTCTGTCAGATGTAGATATGTGTGAAAATGTTCCTCTTCCTGCAGAGACAGCCAGAATTGTCTTTTTCTTGCAAACAAAACAATTCTTTCCACTTCCCAGTCTCAGGCTTTCTTAATTAGACAAAAGCCATTGCTGAAGGTCAAAGCTGTGACACTCAGTTTCACTCAGGCTGCTGTTACCCAAAGGATTCACCAGCTTCAGCTAAACTAAAATGTTTTGGCAGTGGAGGCAGAGCTCTCACTTGGTGTGCATTGGAGAGAAAAGGTATATCACATTTATATCACAATATATATCACAAAGATATAGAACAGGTATATCACATTTATATCACAATATATATCATATATATCACAAAGATATAGAACAGGTATATCACATTTATATCACAATATATATCATATATATCACAAATACAGATAAAAGGTATATCACATTGCCCTGGGACCCAGTGTGATCACTGCCTGTGCTTTGAAATCCTCACTCAGTGAATGTTTGGACTTTAAAGGTTGTGGGATATTTGTTGTTAAAATGGAGTGATGTTTAATTTGCTGTTTTGTCCGTTCTGTAGCAAGACCAGTCATTAGTGGTGATCAAATATATCCATGTATATATATACATATATATATATATATCCATGCAGTTTGTGTGATACTGCATTTGGAGTGTTCTCATGGAAGTTAAGCCTCTCCCACTAAACTTGGGTTTGAGGGAGAAGATTTTTTTGCACCACAATAGGATGTAGAAGCAGCAGAAGCATAAGGTGTGTGCAGAGCCTGGAAATGGGAGCCTGTAATATGTTGGAATTTCTCTGAAAGAGGGAGAAGCTTTGAATTTCTCTGCAGAAAAGGCAAAACTTTGCATCTTCCTTAATGTGGAACAAGTTCATAAGGAGTCTGTCACTGGCAAAACTTGCCATTGAAGTTTTTTAAGCCCTGTCAGAGTTCCTCTACTTCTGGCATTCTGGCTTTATTGAAGAGATGTAAATATCACCTCCATATCCACTCTTTTATTATATTTATGAAATTGTGGGCTAATACACAAAATTCCTCTTTGCAGCTTTATTGGTTGTTTTTCAAGATCTCTTTTAGTCCTGCCAGTAGGGAGTCATAAAAGGTGTACTTTCCCTTATGCCACTGAGAATTCCTGCAGCTTTAGTTTTAATAAAATGTATAAACTAGAACAATATCAACAATATTGGTAGATTTAGTATCCCAGCATACATTTAAAGCAAACATACTAGGTTTGAAAGGCATAAACTTCATGTACATATTTTTGTATTTTAAATGTCCTTGGAATATAACCTTTCAGGAGAAAGTTGTTGAGAAGCAGCCTGACTTTATCACAATGAGTCTTGATAAAATTACTTTTTGCACAACACAGTGAACACAAACCTAATTTTATTTGTTTTATGATGCATAGAGATGAGCTGGAAGTATTTGTTTATTTCCTTTCCTGCTTGTTGACCACAGATGTATTTGGAGCAGTTAATCTTCCTTAGTTTTGCTGGACTTGTCCCTTGAACATGGGAAAGCTTTTTAATATAATTTTTCTGTTTTTTCCTTCAGAGACTTGTGTGTATCTTCATTTTATTCAGAAGTCATTTTTCCTATTCGGTTTTCATTTTTTCATGAAAAAGAAAAAAGTGAAATAGAATTACAATGTTGTGTCAGAAGCTTCCTCCTTATTTCACTGTTTGCACAGAAATAGAGAACATTTATGTCTGGTTATTGGTGTCCTAAATTGTCCATTTGCATTTTCTTGGAAAGATATGCTGCTTAGCATTTTTCAGGGTAAAAATATTATCCTTTAACTGTTGGTGGTTTCCCATGTCTGATCATCATAAGGAAAAAATGTTCCTTAAATCAGTTTCCCAATTCCCAAGTCACAGTCTCGTTATCCTTTTTGTCACATTTTCAGATGTAACAGGACAAATTTGTCCAAACCCTGAGTATTTCTGGGTGCAGATGCTTGCATGCTCCAGCCATTACCATCATCATCATCAGTCAAACTTTAAAAGTGTCATTCCACAGCTACTCATGAATCTGGCACCAAGCTGGGTGCAGGGCTGCTCCACAGAGCTTGGAGGAGAACTCTCTGCTCCAGGCTCTGGAAACCCTCTCTGAGCCTCTCCTGAGGACAATGTGGTCATTCTGAGGAGCTTTGGAACCATTTCCAAAGGCTGATGCTTTCCAGCCAAGCTGCTGCCCTGCAGTCCAGCACCAAAGTTGTCATTTGTGATGAGTCCTTTGCTGTGCACATGGTTTGGGAGCACCTGCAGCTGTGCCAGCTCCTGGAGACTGGTGCCTGCTATTTACACTCTCACACTCTACACTTGTGCCTGGTAATTGGATTTTTCTTAATTAGGAAAGGGGTGTGGACAGTTTATCACTTAGTGAGGTCGTTACCCATTAAAAGGATCAATAACATCCTTCTGAGAACACCCAGACCAAGCACACACAGCACAGACACCTGAACTGCAATGGATGAGCCAGGTAATTGTTTATCTCAGTAGTCTGCAGAAGGTGAATGTTGGAGCCAGCAAATACCTTTTTCCACTCTTGCTGCCTTTTTTTAAATTGTTTTTTTTATTTTAATGCTACTTGTTTTCTTATGGAGAAATGAACTTCTGTTAATTAAACTTTCATGGAGCAAGCCCAAGACCCCAGTCATTGAAATCCTATTAATAACACTTTCAGTTGTTATTTTAAAATGATATTAGAGGGCATCACTGCTGTACTGCCTCTGCACCACCATCAGTTTTACCTTGCAGGATTGGGGTGGTGCAATGACTGCAGCTGTTCTTGTGCTGCTCTAAGGGGCTGGAGTCCAAAGCTTTGTGGCTGCTCAAAATTCAGTTCAATGTGAATTCCTAGAGCTGTGATGGGCTTTGCTTTTTATTTAAAGCCCAGAAAATACCCACCTTTGTCTGTGAGAATGTTGTACCTAGGTTTGGCTTTTCCCAAATACTCTTTTGATTTTTTTTTTTTTTTTTTAATCTTGCCTTAAAGACTGAAATGACTGAATCATAGTTTTTTAAAGAAGAGAAGTGTAAGGGAGGGATACTTAAACACAATTAAAATAGCCACACCATTGCTATTACTGATAGTTTACCATGTAGTGACTTTCATGCTGGAGGATCAGAAAACAGCTCACAAACAATGTGCAGTGATGATTTTTGTACTGCTCAAAGGGAACTGCCTCCATAAGGAGAAACAAAAGTGCATCAGGCAGTCTGGGCTTCCCTTGTATTTAGGAAAATAATGAAAAGCAGTTTTATCTGCTGAGAGTCTTGAAGAGCAGTGTTGAGCTTTGGGGTTGTGGTCACTGGAAATGGGCTTTGGGTGATTTTTCCTGGTGCACTCTGTGATTTTTCCTGGTGCACTCTGTGATTTTTCCTGGTGCACTCTGTGATTTTTCCTGGTGCACTCTGTGATTTTTCCTGGTGCACTCTGTGATTTTCCTGGTGCATTCTGTGTACTGGAGCATGGCCAGGGGCTGCAGAAGGGACTTACCATGGCTCTGAAGAGGCTGGGTGTAAAAATGAAAAACTTGCATGCAGTCCCCTATCACTCCCTGCTCCTACTCCCTTCAATCCCAGAGCAGAGAAATCCTGAGAAAGAGGAACTTTGGATAATGTAGGATAACAGCCAAGAGCTTTGAGAGTAAATGACCTTAATTTTTGTAGGTGAACCTGGAGAGCTGGATCTTGATGAACAGATTTTAATGATTGGTACCAAGAGGTGTCTGGCAGATCTGGCCTGTGTGGAAATGATGGAGATCCCAGGGAACAGGAGCTGCTGAGGATGTTGGCATCACTTGGAAATTAATCTGATTTTAATTAGAGAAGCCTAGAGGGAATAAAATTCTAAATAGAGCTATTGGCAGCTGTGGAATTCTCTAACCAAGGAGTTTTTATTTGCCCTCAGTTTGTACTACTTGGCAGCTGACTTTTTCCTAGGATCACATTTGTTTTGGAGGTTTTTACCATGTGTCAGTGCAGGCTAAAGCAGCTTTTTATCTGAGGGGAAGTGTGTAGGGAAAAAAGATTCTTGCCTTGTTTCTTTAGCTCCCTGCATGCCACACCATGCAGTGGGAAGTTTCAGAGTTTTCATGACTTTGTTCATCTGGAAGGTGAGAACTTGGTCCTGTCATGGTCTGTTGAGCTGTTTTTTCAGTCAGGCATAGAAAAGCAGCATATTCTGAAATTCTGAATTGCTTTCTGCCTCCCTTGGCTTCAGAGCAGCTTTTTGAAGCAAGTATAGACCTCAGCACCTGTTACTTAGTCTGGGAAATTGTTTTTTAATCTATTATGCCACAATTACATTTAAACCTATGGCAGCTTGTGGCTCTCACATAAAGACTGAGTTTTATAAGAAATAAATATTTTCAAGCCAAGAGGGGCTTTGCACCCACCCATTGATTTGCCTCAGCTCACGTGGCTGAAGTTGGCTCCTCAGTGGAGCTGCTCCTCTGCTATGCAGGTGGGAAAATATTCAGTATTCTTCCAGCAGATGTGTGCAGAGAAGTTCATTAATTGGCCAGTTCTTGCCAGCACCCTCTGGTGAACAGACATAGATTTTGGCAGATGGATGCAATAATGTCATAGTTTGGAAATAACTCATTGCTACTTGATCCTGCTGCAGCAAGTTTATTTGTGCATCAGCTCCATGGCTGTGGTGGGGCTCAGCCTGCAGGATGGGGCTTTAAAAAAAAAAAATCAGAGTGGGACTGAATTTAATCACTTAAAATAAAAAAGTGATTAAATCTCTTCAATAGAAAAGAGAATCTTTCACACCTTTATTCTTGTTTGCAAGTTGCTAGAAGTAAAATCCTGTGTAAATTAGGGGTCTGAGAAGTTTTTGAGGAGTACTAGTCAATGAAATGTTGTAGAATTTTACAAATAGAGTCCAGGAGTGGTTCCAGGCATGATCCTAAGCAGGAAAATCAAGAAATACTTGTGAAGCCTCATGAAAGGGATGGTGCACTGACCACAGAGGATTTCAATTACTTCACTTTGACTGGAATAATAATTGCTTAATGCTTGAGAAAAGATACATGTGTTAGTGTAAGGGTTTTTTCACTTGCTTGTACAAATTATAAGAGAAAACAATCTCAGAGGCTATTTTGGGCATAATCCCAGGAATTGTAGCAGGACCTGTATGATAAATAAACAGATGCTGGTGAGCTTTTATAAGGTTGAGTGATCATACTGCTATTGGATTTGAAATATTCATGAGGATACAATATGTACAAAGAGTAATGGCACACAAATATTCAACTTTGAAAAGTCAGTATTTGAAGGAGTATGTAATGAATTGGAGAAAATTGATGGGGATGCAACTATTGTGCCCAAAAATGTGTTGTGAGAGAATGGAGGAAATGTTTTAGGAACAGATAAGAAAGATGCAATCTATATTCTTTCCAATAAAATGTAAATGTCAAACATGTCATCAGTCATCTCAAGGCAACATTTTAACAGTGACATAGGAGACTGCAGAGAGATTAGAAAGAGGAATCAGCCTTGGTAAATTGCATAAAAAAGAAAATAACATAGGAGAAAAACTAATGTATGGAGTATACAGTGTGAGACTTGCAATACCACAGAAAATAGCAAGGCAATTATGGTTGGAAAATGAAAACTTTTTCTGCCTAAAAATAATAATGGGAATTAGAGAGATTAGAACTAAGTGAAGATAATTCAGAGGGATTTGACTCCAGGCTGGAGCCTGGTGTGAAGCCCTTTTCAGTCACCTTGCTGACTTCAGATCTGGGTCTTTAGATCTGAGCTAGCAAAATGCAAATGTTACAAATAACTTTCAAGGAAAATAATGTTTGTGGGTTTTTTTGGGGTTTTTTTGGGTTGTTTTGGGTTTTTTTTGTTTTTTTTTTTGTTTGTTTGGTTTTTTTTTTTTTTTTTTTTTTTAGATAGCTGTGGAATACTGGCGTTTAATGGAATTTAAAAATTCATTTTCCTTATGTATTTATGGTATGTTATAAATGAGTCTTACTCTTCACAGTAATCACTGAATGCTGTTAACAGTACAAGCTTGTTTGACAGTGCTGAAAATTTATGGCAGTAATTCTAAATAAAGGCAGTTTATGCATTGCCAGAAGAAAGGAAATATTTTTCCTATTTCATGTTAGTTTTTATAATCCTAACTGCTAGCATACCCTACAGAAAAGCTCATAGAACTTTTCAAATACCTTTCTTAAATACCTTATTTTAGCTATTTGTTTCTGCAGTCATTATTCTTTACAAATTTTATGTTATTTTAAAAATACAGCAATTCTTGCAAGTGCAACTCATTAGTTTTTTGAGACCTAATTTGAATTGAGGGTTTCCCTCAGGGGGACTTGTGAAACAAGTGAAAAGTGATAGATTTTGCTACATGCAGCTGTTGCTGGTGCATACCAGAGGAAAAACTAGCTTTTCAAATTACAATATGTTTTCTCCTTTTTACCATCAAATATAATTAAATACCTTTTACCAAGTGTTCAGGAAATTCTGACATGGCAAAAGAAATTAATTCTCACCTACTGCACAGGACTCATTGCCATGAGAGTTAACTGGGATCCAAAAATTCAGGGTAGAACTAGGAATCTACAAAAGTAAGAGGACTGTTTAATCTACAGTCTTTGGAAAAAAAAAAAAAAAAACCCCATGTGCTTCAGAGTTCAAGCTCCCTTTGACCTAATGAGAGCTGGGAACTGACCTCCTGTACACCTGATTATGTGTCTCTAAATCCTCCCTGAAGCATCAGGTGAGAGTTCAGCCCCAGCAGCTCCTGTCTGACATCCTGAGGTTCAGGAATTCTCCCAGGAACTGGTCAGGAATCACTTGTGTGACCTTCTCTAAAGGGCCCTGTGGAGGGGAGGTAATTTTGGGTAGAAGTGATGGTGTAGGTCCCTGGGGATCTGAGCTTGGCTCTTTGCTGAGCTCAGCTTTTGCATTAATGTGGGAAAGTCACCTGGACTCCTTTCTGGTAGGGGCTGTTGGGTCTAAGGCTTGGAAATTTTAACTATTATTTTATTAAATATTAACTATATTTTAACTAACACAGCAGAGTTACCTGCTGTGCTAATGCAAAGCTCTACCTGTATTAATTACAGGAGTAACAGAGGGCAATTAAGCTGCTGAACTAGGCACCTCAGTTAATTGCCAAAGGTAATTTGAAAGATGAATCAGGGCCTAATGAACAGAAAAGAAGAAAGGCTGCAGATGGAGCTAAAGCAAGTGAGCTGAGATCAGTGTGTCCTCTGGCTTGTGGCAGAGGGACAAAGCAGCAACATGAGCTGGCTGATTTTTGTGCCTGGCTCTCCCAGGAAGAGTATCTGGTAAAGCCACTGCTTTTATTTTTCAGGAGGAAGATAAGAACAGAGAGGAAAGCAGACCTGATGTAATTTTCCCTTTGTTCTGTCTTGTTACAAATGTTATTTTAATGCTTGTGCACTCCATATGTTCAGGGAAAACCTCACCATGTATTCAAGGGTGACTTTTAACACATGGTCATGCAGTGCCATGTGCTTTGAGCAGGGCAGGGAGGAGCTGCTGATCTCTCCTGCATGAGACAGCTCTGGGTGAGCACAGCATGTCCCCTCAGCCCAGGTCTGATGGATTTCAGACTGGCATTTGCACTGCCAGGCTCTGAGCTGGGAGAATCCAGCATCTCATGTCAGCTCTGACATGGTGACTGTCATTGGACTTAGCACTCACTCTACATTTCTTAGGTAACTTTTTTTTGTTTTTGTTTTTTTTTTTTTTTTTTTTTTTGGTTTTTTTTGTTTTTTTTTTTTTTTTTTTTTTTTTTTTTTTTTTTTTTTTTTTTTTTGGTTGTTGTTTTGGTTTTTGTGGTTTTTGTTTTTGGTTTTTTTTGTTTTTTTTTTTTTTTTAACAGCTGTCACCTGGGGTTATTCATAGTATTCAGAGTCTTTCCTGTTAAATCACAAGTTCTCTCCTGGCCTGTATTTTTTTCCAGATCTCTATTATTAGGTAGCTGGATATGACTGAGGGGAAAAAAAAATCTGTTTCACAGATATTCCTATTGTGCTCAATTTGAAAATGAATTCAGAAAGTGGGAACTTCTGTGTAAATAATGAGGGATTTTTGTGTTTGTGAATACAGTTTATTGCAAGCACATAATTCATAAAGGCAGGTGAGAGGCAAAGATGTTTTTCTGCTCTTGTGCAGATTGTTAGAAAGCTGTGTACTTTTCCATTAGCAATGAGACAAAAGCTTTTGGAGACTTCTGGAGGATCTGGGGAGGGAGAGGTGAGGATCCATCAGCCAGAGCAGGAAAAGAGAAATTGTTTTCTCTGGGCTTTCACAGACCAGAGCTCAAGCAGGTACTGGGGAGAGAATCCAGATCAATATTCTGTGTACTTTTGGGGAAAAAAGGAAATGTGGGGAAAACTTGGGTTTGGGTGATATTGGTGCTCTTTCTGTTAAATTCCTCTTTGCCTGCTCTTCAGGTGAGATGTTCTGTGTCTGGCAGAGTTCTGGCTCTCCCTGCTGTGCCAGAGCAGGGATCCATGGCTTTCCCTGGCACTGCCTCTGGGCTGGGTGAGAGGGAAATGTTTTACCCTGGCTGCAGGGCAGTTCTGTGTCCCAGGGCTCAGCTCCTGCCTGGCTCCTGGGAGGGCTGAGCAGGAGTGGCTGCATTGTTTATAAACCTCAGGACAGACCAGAAGAGTTCACTGACAGCTAAGAGACATTAAAACTACAAAAACTATTCCAGTGCATTCTCTGAGTCAACACAGACTTGTATTCATTTCTCAGGCAGCTTTAGTGCTGGTTCTTCCTTTAATAGATCTTGCTCTGGCACTTGAGGTTATTTCAGATTATTTTTAGTCCTGCAAAAGAGAGGCTGCTCTGAGGAAGTCCTGTTAGCAGAAGAACCTGCTGTGCACAGGAGCCTGCTCACACCAAAACCTCAGCTGCTCCAAAATCATCTCTAGAGGGCTGAACTACATCCCTCTCAGATGCCATCTGTGATTATGGGATGTAGGGGCTTTCTGGAGGAGCTTTGGAAGGAGCTGTTGTGAGTTGGAATATGACCAGGTCATGTTATTGATGCTGTGAGATATTTTTATGGAATAACAAATTGATAACAGCTTTTCAGTGCCAGGCAGCCAGAAATGCCTTCATTCCTCAGGGGCACATTGCAGAGTGATTTTCACATTGCACTGATATGTTTTTAAGAATAAGGTCATTGCAGTGTGGCATGAATCGTGCACTCCAGAGCACAATAATATTTGGACATTTAGGTTGTTTTTTAGGTTATACTTGGGATCCTAAAGGGTAAATGTTGCTGGAAGAGGCCAAATTATACCCAGTAAAGATGCCATTCAGTCCTTGTTCTGTTTTCCTAAAATAATTGGTGCTGCCACAGGGAAACACTGTTTCTATCACTAGGAATTGAGTGCTTATTCTATTCTGATTTTTCACAATGTTCCATGTGTGCATAATTGATGTTTTAGCACTTTGCACTGCCTGCATGTCTTTGTCTCTTTGTTAATAAGACAAATACTCTTAGACTCTTAAAAACAGCTGACATGAGCTAAATTGGGATGTTCTGACTAAAGACCTTAAGTAAATAAACAGACTTTAATATGGGCAAGTAGTGCAAACTGTAATTACCTGGGGCTGTGTGCCATAGAACTGGAACTAAAATCAAACAAGCTAATTTCATTATTTTAATGGAAGTTTGCATCCCATTCATTAGATTGACATATGACTTGTCATTAGTAACAGTTCGTTTCAAAGCTATGGTGGATAAAGGTTGATTAAAAATTAATGAGGCCCAGACCCATTGCATTACCATAGTGTCAAGTTGTTTAAGTCTGTGGAGCTAAAATAAGAGCAGGCTTTAAATACTCTCTTGAGTTTTCCTGTTTCATATGATTTATATATTTATGCTCTTGGCCATGGAGGAGCAAGGACTTGTGAATACTTTTCCTTGCTGCAGATATCATCAATAAATCATACAGTTAAATAAGATGCTAGCAAAACCAATTGCTGTGTCACACTGATGCATTTTTAGAAAACACATTTTGTTGACAATCCAGTAAATGTGGGATTTAACTAGCTGGGGCTGTAGCTGCCCTCAGTTCCCTGGGAAGCCAGTGGTGTTTGATTGGTACCTAATGAGCCAATTTTCCATGACTGGAGCACCTCAGGGTCACTCTTTGCTTCAGCCCTGTTGTGTCCCTGTGAGGTTGGGGTCCACACACCCCCAATTCCCAAGGTCCCCAGCATTTTCTGAACAAGCACTGACTCTTTCAGACAGCAATCTGCATTTCCCTGGGATTTCACAGCCCCCACCCAAATCTCTTTGTTGCTCACTGTTCTATCTTCAATATGCTGAACTTCAGCTGAAATGTTCTGTGAAACAGCTGAACTTAAACCAGGAGACTGTCAGAGAGATCTGGAGTGACCATATGGTGATATAAAATTACAAATATGTGAGAGAGGCTTGAGCCAGTTCCAATTGCCAAACTTGCTACTTGCTTCTAATAAACCCTGAACTATCTGGCATCTGCTGTCCCTCAGGTAATACCATCGAGAGTGGAAGTAAATGTTTCCTTTTAATTGCTTTGTTTATGTCTAGAGGGTCCAGGGAGATCATGTGATGTTTATCTAGCTTTTCCATGCATACTGAATCAGACATTTCAGGGAGAACTTTGTTATTCTTGCCAATTCTCTCTTCAATTAGACTGAAGTTTCACTTGTCATTTTTTGGAGTTGTATTCTATATGACTTCAGAAGTGAAAGTCCCAGCAATTGCTTTCAGTAATTTTTTTTTTAATAGGATTGTTTCTTTTATTTTCACTCTTATTTAGTATTTTGGCAAGAAAAAACTAGGTCAGTGCTTTCAAGGAAATGTGTGGATGAAAAGTGCAGAATGATACAGATTTAGGGCTCTTTGGGTCAGAGAGGGATTTGGGAATTGACTTCTATTATTTGAACCAAAAGAAATTTAGCAGAGCTACAGTTGTGGGAATTTCTGTGAAAAAACCTCCAGTGAATGTAACTGCAAAAAAAAAAAAAAAAAAGTAGGAATCTATTACATTTTGTGCAATGACTAGATTTTTGTGTAGTTACACAGAAATCTCTCACTAGGAGATAATTAGAATAAACTGTGTGTGCACCTTCCTGTGAGGGGAGGATAATCCTGTCATCAGGACACCTCCAGCACTGCTCCCTGTGCTGCTTTGGGCTGGGACAGAGCTGGTTTTCCTCCCAGCAGCTGCCAAGGGGCTGTGTTTGGGATTTGTGCTGGAAGCAGTGCTGGTTGTTCAGAGGTGTTTGGGTTATTTCTGGTCAGCCCAGGCCTTTTCTGCTCCTCAGCCCCAGAGAGGAGCTGGTGAAGCACCAATCTTAGAAAATTAGGATTTTAGTTACCTTGTTGAAAATAGTTAAAAGTTAAAAGGGAGTGGTTATCTGAAACTGAAATAATTCATTGTCATTTCATGTTTGCTCAGCTTCCCTTACAATGGGAAAAGATGAAAGCAGTGAGCAGATCCAAAGGAACACAGACAATGCACCAGAAACCCATTCTTTGAGAAACTGGACTGTCCCCAGAAATCATTTGTATTGTCATTGATAGAAAAGGTCAGGAGTTCAGGGTGAGGAAGACTTGCCTTACTTCCTCCTTTTGAGACCCCTCCCCACAAAAACGACCCCAGACTTAATTTAAGAAGTCAATCAATGCTTAATAGCTATTCAAGCTAATTAGCATAGGAAGGGGGATGGGAGGGGCTGTAATTATCAATATGGATTTGTTTGAATCCTTTGTCCATAAACAGACTCTGGGATCACCTGGGATTTTGCAGTGTGTATTTTAGAGGATTCCCTCACACAAACATTCACTTTCTAACTTTAAACTGTTAGAGAGTCTTTTGTCCCTCACAGCTGAGTATGGGTGTTAGAGCAACACTCTTATTTTGGTGAATCACTGGGGATGCTCAAGGAGCAGGGAGGGGACCCAGCTGGGGCTTGGTGAGCCAAGGGGTGCTGCAGAGCTCAGTGTGTGCAGCTGGGGGAGGCAGGGCCAGGCAGCACACACACATTTGGAGAGGTGGCATTTCCAGGTAAATGAATTCCTCCCTCTGCTTGGCTCGTGTGTGCAGCTCTTGCTTTACCTGTTAAACTCACTTTGTCCCAACCCATGAGTTTTCTCACTGCAGCTCTGCAGCTCTCAGCCCACCCCATATGAGCAGCTGCTGCTGAGGTTAAACCACTTTAGCTCTGAACAGAAACGAGCTGTTCCCTGGAACAGGGTTAGGAAACACCAGGGATATTCTCCTGACTGAACTGGGAGCTGACCCAGGAGCCCAGGGCATCGTGTGGCAGAAAGAAGGATCTGCTGTGTCACTGGGAAAACCTCCTGCTCCATGGGGGAAGGAAGGCTGGGGTTTGCTCCAGCTGGACTCAGCAGCTGCACGAGCCACAGCTGGAATGTTTGGTTTGTGTGGTTGGATTTTTTTTTTTTTGTTTGTTTTTTTGCCACTGAATGACATAAACAAGAAGTCAGATGAAAGAGTGGAATATGTAACTCTAGTTCTGCTATAGTCTCCCTTTGATTTTGGAAAGTTAAACCTGGGAATTTTTTTTTTTTTTTTTTTGATAGCTGGCATATTTGGAATCGTAGATACCCTTTAATCTTTAAAATATGAGATTTGTAAAAAGTGTAGAGATTGATAAAAGGTTAAAATTTAAATAAAATTCAAGTTTTTGGTTAGGACTGATTTTAAAAAAACATGAAGAAGTTGTGACATTCCTGCTGAATTCATTAGGCTTGGATTTCATCCTGGTTTTCTCCAGGTTTGGTTTAGCTGCAGGTGACTGGAACAGATGGGAGAGCCTTGCTGTAGGTGTGTAGGCAGTGATACTGTTCAGTGATTGCTCCCTTTGCAATTAAGTTTGAGATGGATTTGGGCAGTGCATTCATGGTGCCTGAATTGTGGGATGTTGCCCAGGTTGGGTCTCTCCTCTGAAATCAAACACAGAGCCAGTCTGTTGTATTCTCCCCTGCTTGTACAGACAGTACTCAGGAGAGGAGCTAACAAGAATTTGAAATAATCTGATTTTTCTAATTAATGCAAAATTGAATAATTCAAGGAACAAAATAAGAGCAAAACAACAAATGCAGTAACTTCTGGTTGTTTTGTTGTAAAAGGGAGTGTTTGAGAGCCTTAAGCTGATTCTAACAGTCCCTCAATGCTGGGAGGGGTATTTATTGATCTGGAACACACAATGTATATCTTTTAAATACCTATCTCAGATTTTATAAATAATAGTTAGACCCAATCATGTACAGGAGATGTAGTGTTTGTTTGTTTAATTAGGAAGCTGAGCTGAGCTGAATCCTGTGGCAGATGTTGCCATGCATAATGTAATAAATAAAAGTCTTTATGGGACCCAGCAGGCAGCAGAGCTCTCAGTTAGCAGATGGCAAAATATGAAAGTGGCAGTGCAGTAACTTAGCAGAGTGTCAGCTGGAGCAGAGCCAGGGGCAGCACAGGCACAGATCAGCTTCACACAGGAGGTGTCACCCAGCCCCTGCTCCTGCCAGGGGTGTTAATTCACCTTTAACACAGCACATGAGAGAGGATTTTTCATCCAGCAGGATGAGGCTGCAGCAAAAGCCAGTCCAGGCTTGCCATGATCTCTGCTGTGCCAGGCAAGAAAAGATCTTTTACAGGAGGAGAGCAGAACAGATGTGCTGCTCAGCCCAAAGTGAGCGTGGTACTGAGATGTCAAACCTGCCACAACCAGCCCTGTGAGCCTGGCAGAGGAGAAAATCCCTTTTGTTCAGAGAAGTTGCACTGGGCACTTGGCAGCAGCTGTGTCCCAGCCTCGGGTGGCAGCACACATGGGGACAGAAATGCTGTCCCCACACAGCAGCACTAATGCAGAAATGCTGTCCCCACACAGCAGCACTAATGCAGAAATGCTGTCATGCCACTAATGCAGAAATGCTGTCCCCATGCAGGAGCACTAATGCAGAAATGATGTCCCCATGTCCACTAATGCAGAAATGCTGTCCCCACGCAGCAGCACTAATGCAGAAATGCTGTCCCCACGCAGCAGCACTAATGCAGAAATGCTGTCCCCATGCAGCAGCACTAATGCAGAGATGCTGTCCCCATGCAGCAGCACTAATGCAGAAATGCTGTCCCCATGCAGCAGCACTAATGCAGAAATGCTGGCCCCATGCAGCAGCACTAATGCAGAAATGCTGTCCCCATGCAGCTGGAGCCAAAATGTGCATCCCTCACCTCCAGGGAGCCCAGGCTCTGCAGGGTGAGAGGATCCTAAAATTCACTGCTCCCCACCCCCAAATCTCCTCCTGCCTTTCCCATAGTTGTAAATGCACACACATCTCTCCAGGCATTGTATTTTCCTAAGCCCTGCCATAAACCTACTCCCATTAAATACTAAAAAGTTCCTCAATTTCAGACAGTTGAGGTTTTGAAAACCTTACCCTAAAATCCATCTGTTGAGTCCTAAAAGCATCTTATTAGCATTAAATGGGGTTACCCAATTCAGATTTTCTCAGAATGTTTAATGAGGAAATCCTTCTAGTAGCCCCCTTTAAGCCCATTTAGGTTTGCACATTCAAGTTAGATTCAGATCCATGCAGTGCCTGCAGTGATGGTTAACAGTAATCCTTTATCTCCCAAAGACTGTGAAATGATGCTCTTTGTACGAATTTACAAAGCAACAGATGATGTGTCAAGACAGTAATTTAAACTATGAATCTGCCCTTGCTTAAGGATGAACTTCTGCAAAAGAAAAATGAATAAAGTGCTAGTGGCAGACAAGCAGAATCTGTGGATAAGTGCATCAGTTTTTGTTAGTGACAGATCTTGTGTTTGTAATAAAACTGAAGTGCTGTGAGGTCAGTGTCAGAATGAAACTCCACTTGTTTGCACAAACGTGCTCATGTGATGCTGATAGCAGCTATTAGCAGGGTTGGCACAGCTATCTGCCAAATAGAAAACTGAGTTCTCCTCATCACAAAATGAGCAAAGTTGGGGGAATAACAAATCAGAAAATTAGTTAAGACATTACTTGTCTTTCATGGCTTTGTGACTTTGCAGCTTAGAGTCCTGCAGGACATAAATTGATTTATTGCATTTTATTGTTATGAAAACCTGTCAGGGCTGGTATCAGGCTCTGGGAATTTAGATGAGCAGAGGTAACTGTGTGGTGTTAATTAAGATGGTGTTTTCATGCTTTTGTTGAAGATGTGGCCAGTTTGCTGAAAACTGTTGAATTATTCTTCATCCTTTGAGGCCTTTAAGGAAAATGAGAATTCCAAAATGAGTAACTTCTGTCTAAGACCTTGTGGCTCTGGCTATCACAGGTGCTGCTGGATGGATGCCAGTAACCAGGATAGAAAATGAGATGAGCCTGTGCTCTCTTCAGCTTCCCATTTCGATGTGTAGATTCTGTGCAGTTATTCCAGACTTTCAGTCTTTAATTTAAGGCTCTGTCAGCATGAAGAATTGGTGCTATCTAAATTTTTTATTGGGTATTTTTTTTGTCCTGTATGGATTCCCAAGTATTTTGTAGTTACATGTCAGAGAATTGCTTCACTTGTCACAGAAATGCACATACCATTTCTCTCCTTCAAGACATGCATTGCATGATAATTAGAGAGGGAAGAAGATGAGATGAATATGTTGATCTGCAACTCTAAAGAGGAAAAATAGTGTAATTCTGTCAACTCCTCACTCTGCTATTTCCTTCAGGAAATAGCTCATCATATATAATAAAATAATTTCCTCAGTGTGGGGTTATTAACAATTTATGCAGCATTTTGGAAACTGAAGGAAAAGTAATTGTCTAATACTGATATTCATATTTTAAATGCAGAGCTTCAGTTTTGCTTTTGGATCAGAGATTTTTAAGTCTGTCTTCAAATCCTAGAATGAACACACCTGCAAAATTAATGCTAAATCTTTAACCAAGGAACTCCCTTAGCTGTGCTTTTCCTCCAGAGAAATTTGTGACAACCTCTGTACAAAAGTCACAAAGACCATGAGAATGTGCAGGATGTAGAAATGGAAAGAAAATGCATTTTAACTTACCTTTGTTTTATCCTGTAAATATAAAAGGATTCCTTTCCATAACACCTTCAGGTTTAAAAAAAAACCCCAACCAGTGATTGTTCCCTGAAAGCCAAATGATGTGGGATTAATTTTTAATAGAAGGAAAAAGACCATACTGTTAGCTTTTAATGATTTTAGCATTATTTAGAGCTGAGACCCAGGGCTTTCATCAGGTTGGATTGTTTAGTTCTTTTTCTGCTGAGCACATCTTCTATTTAGTTTTCCTATTTCCTATTTTAGTTCTCCTTTGCACACTCTGGATGTAACAGAGGATAGGAAAGGAAGAGATGGAGGAGAAACCAAAATGAGGAATTAAAATGTAGGTGCTGTCAGTCTCAACTGTTCTCATGCTGTCCAACACAGGGCACTGCTAAATGCTTTGTTTTCTTGTGCCTGGTGCAGACAGGGCACACAAGAAATGCTTCAGTTGTTGCTGCATGGTCTGTGACCCCCTCCTGCTGCAGGGAAAGTCTAAATTGAGGTGCCCAGCTGGGTAATGTGTTTATCTTCAAAAATCATGTTTCCCATAGCTAATGAACTGTTCAGCTCTAAAAAATTATCATCACATTATTAGCTGAGCTGTGTTGTGAGAGCTCACCTTGTGATAGCTTTTTTTTTTTGACACAATCTTCAAATGATCTGTTTGGCAACAAACCAGGCTGATTAAAACCAGCAAACAGGCTGAAGCACTTTTCCCTTTTCAGCAAGTAAATGACCAAGGCTTTTTATATAGCTTAAAAATAACTCTGTGGATGAAATTCTGTCATACCTCATTCAGCCATATTCACCCAATCCATTTATTTATACTGTCTCTCTCTGTTTCAAGCTGGTCTTAATAAATGTTCACTGGTGGGTGAGGGACCTGATGTCAATTAAATATTGGGGCTGTTTCTTCACATCAGTTTCTATTTTTCATTAAAGAAAGCCAAATATCTAGCTGTAGAGGTAATCAGCAAGTATGAGACTAATATGTTTTTTGTCTTTTGAGTGTGCATGCTCTGTTGATAAAGTGTTGGCTGCTGTTTGGGTTGGAGTATTGTGGAAAGCAGAGGGAGGTGAAGGCCACAGCAGGAGTCATTAATTAGAGCAGACAATAGTGTGAACATGCTGTAATACACTCAGGTGAGTCTTTGGTGCACATTGATTTATACATTATTAAAACAAACTCCTCAGTTAGTTTCAGGATTAGTGTGACAATGTATTTTTGTTAAAGCCAGGCACAGGGGACAGAGAGCATGTTCTGGGCTAGCAATTAGTTCTCCTTTTGCTGGTCCAACTCGATGAACATCACATTTCCTCACACATTGCTCTATCTGTCTTTGGCACAATGTCTTTTTGCATTTTTCATCATCACATGAGTAATATGTGAGGGAGAAACTGGTCCTTCCATGACAGAGGAGATTAATTTCAGCAGCTGTTGTGGGGAAATGCAGGACATGAAGGGAACTGAATGTGGTGGGGATTTTAAAACCTGGCTTTTGCTTCTAACTGGACTTGCAGTGTTTGTATCTTTTGGTTATTGTTAGGGAACTTCATTTACTAACTGAGGAAAACATTTTTTTTTCCTGCAGGGGCCAAAGCCAAGCTCTAGGCTTTGTTGTCTGGGAAGGATCATGATTTTAGGCTGGAGATAAAGCCCAGCTGTGGCTTCCCACTCTGACAGTGTTAACAAGTTTTGCACAATTCAGTCACACCTTGGAAACAGTTAAAGCAATTTAACAGCAAACTTGGCATAATTACTCGTTAATAGCCAGTGCTAGTGCTGCTAAAGTGTAAATTGTTTTGGTATTGATCTCAGCTTACACTGCCAGCATTTTGTAGAGACTGAACTTTAAGTGCTTAATTCAGCTGTATGCAACCAATAATTTTTTTTTTTTTTAAAATCTGCTAACAAAGGTGCAAGTGGTTATTCTATTTTTCTGCAATAATAAAATCAATTAAACTGTTTTTCCCCCAAACATAAATGACCTTTGTAAGCAACACATTTGAAATGCCAACACGTGAAAAGAAGATTATGATGGGATCTTGTGTTTATGAAGAGAAATGGAGGATTTGACAGTAGGTTAACAGTGTACATTTACTGATAGCACTTGGTTGTTTAATCCTTGCTAGCTTCTGATCAGATGTTTCTGGTTTGCTCTTCACACGTGGCAGCTCAGGACTAGTTCCTTCAATTTAAAATCCAATGTCTCATTTATTTATGAAAGTTTACTTTTCTCATCTGCAGATGATTCCAAGTTCAGTACCCATGAATGGATGCATTTAATTCTATTTACTATTACTAATTCTATTACTTTATATACTATTATTTAATTCTATTCTACTGAGCCCTGAGTGTCACAGCTCTGCCCTGAACATGGGATCAGAGCTGTTCTTTCTGTGCAGCCAGCATGGAAATGCAGAACTGTGGGTTCATAATCTTTTCATTGCTATTGCATCAGACTGCCTGAATGACAGTGTGCTGGCACTTCACATCATTTACAGCATTTATTCCTGATATCCAGAAGGGCTGATTCATGCTTTTCAAATCTTTTCTTAGACCTCATGAAGAAGGAAGTGAAACTGGTGAAGGACCAGTAAATATAACTAAATATAAATGTGCTATCAAACACAACTTTGGCTCTATCTTTGTTATCAATCAAATGTTCTCAGTAGCAACAGGTTCAGCTTTCTGAAGAATATAATTGCAGCATGTGTTTAGTTTTGCTAATTTAAAGAATCAGACATCCTCCAGTGAGTTCAATAGAACAATTTTGGACATGTTCATATCCATCTGACAAAGGCATAGAGTTTAGTGACTTTGTTATTTGTCTTAATTTTACAGAGAAATGTTCACATTTCAGTTACAGGAAGTATTAGAAAATACCCTCATTTTGAATTAGGAATTAAGAAAAGATGCTTGCTCTAGAAAACCAACTTTGAAAAACAAAATGAAACATTCAACACTGTAGTAAAATTACATCAATAAATAAAATTGTAGGGCAACAGAGATTACTGTACAGTGGCAACAGTAATGGTGGTTATTCAGTGTTACACTTCATCTTGAAATGATGTACTACCTTGCCAGCAAGGAAAAGTCTTAGTTCTTGTCTGCTAAGAGCTCTAACAATCTATAAAAGAGAAGGTTTTGGTTCATTTACCCCTTGAAGTTGACTCCAATTCCAAAGTTATTTGAGCTAATGATGTATGACCAGAAGGGTAGAATACAGGTTTAGCCAACACGAAGGTCTCATACCTGATGTATGGCAAAATATGCAACCCCACCAGTCCTGGTGCCTGGGCAGTGCCATGTTCTGATGTTTCTGGAACCTTCTCAGGAAATGGGGTTCAGCAGGGTGGAGCCATCTGCACAAAGAGCACTTCAGCAAATACTCTGAGCATCACTTTCTTTTTGCTTTGGAGACACATTTCCATTCTGAACTCTGAGTGTGCTCACCCATTCCCTCCCCCTGTTCTGCAGGGTGTGCTCCAGGGGTTCTGAGCCTGCTGCCATCCCAGCTCTCCATCCACAGTTCTGTTTCAAGAGAAGGGAACTGATAAGAACAGATTGTGTACAGCAGATTTAATATGAACCTAATATTAGTCAATATGAAGCTGCCCATTGACTTTCAGCTGCTGTACTGGACCCAAGTTGTGCAGTTTCCTACTGGAGAGTATGGCAGTGATGTGTTCCCAGCAGAGTGCTGGGAGGAGATGTTTGTTGGGGGTTTTTTTTCAGGTTTTGTACAGGAAAATGGAAAAAAAAACCCTGCTGGTGCATTTCCTTGCTGCATTGTGCTGGATTTTCAGGCCAAGGATAGACATGTGGTACAACACCTGTTTGGAGTTAGATGTCATCAAAACATGGATGGAAGGAATTCAAGAAACATTTTGTGACCTGTTTTGCCTGCTCACAAATCTTCTTGTTCTGATTTGTTGCAGACATTTTTGGTGGGGAGTTTTTGCAGCGTGGTTCAGTTCACTTGGATTTCCAGATGAGGTGCTTTCAGTGATTGATTATGATCTTGCAAGACATATTTCATTCTCAGACAAATTTTGAAAAACATTCTCTATTCCTGGGGATGATATTTTGCAAAATGTATACGTTCACAGCTTTCTCTCTCCTCCCCCAGCATGGAGTTTCTAACAACCTAGAATTAAGGTGGGAGATGAGTAACACAGAATTGAAAATATCATCATGGCTCTTGCATATGCAACAACAGCTTTGGAAATGCTAGCTGATAAGTTTTCTCCAGATTTGCATGTAAAAGCACTCAACTTTGCCTTCCCACTTCCTAGTGTGGAATTAAATACATTTCTCTGCATGGCAATCAGGTTCCACCTCTGTAAAAGTGATGAGAGAAGTCTGTTATTGTGTGATGTATGGTCATTTCAGCAGCTCCAGTTCTTTCAGGGGTTCATTTCCCTCTCTAACCTGGCAATGGTGATAATCCCACTTAGAGCAGCTGTGCCACATTAACAGGGGGCAGCACATCCAGCACTGACCTGGGCACTTGGCAGTGCTCTGCTCCACCTTGCTGCTGATTTCCTGAGTGACCTTCAGCAGGTCTCCAGCCTTTCCTGGGACTGCCAGAAATCTCCCCATTACCAGGGGTAATGATACTGAAATACCTGTGTAATTGGGTGGGAGATCCTTGGCAGTAATGGGCTTGCTGTACATACCTTGCCATGTATGCTAAATTCTCTTCTTTTATTAGAATGTTGCTCCCAAGGGAATATGAAGTGACAGGGTGACATTTTCTGTAACACAAAGTTCTGCTCTAATTCCACTCCTGTAAAAGTTTATGAGCACTTTGACTTCACTGTCCTGTGAATCACTCATTGTGCTAAACTCTGTCTGACAGCTGTAACAGAAGATGGTACAACACTTTCTTCTATTATTTCCTTGTCTTCTCATATTACATAAGTGCTTTTAAATCTGAACTGGGAGAAACCAGTGGAACTTCAGAGGATGATTTTGTGTTTTCAAGTCATACATGGTTTAGGTGTTGAGTGTCTAAAAGACCATTTATTTTTTTCAAGTGAGGACATAATTTTGGCTCAAGATGGGGTAAGTTCTAGCACACCTGCTTGGAAGGAAATGAAGCTGTTGACAAGATCTTACTTAAAATGATTCCGTCAGTCCAGGATGGTTTTCAAAATCCAGGGGTCCAAACTAAAGCCCATTTTTAATAATAAAAAGAGATTGAAGAAGGGAATGTCATTTTTTATGTGCTTTTATGGCATCATTCACAATGGGATGCAGGCTGGGTTGAATTCTGCTCACGACTGCAATAGCAGTGTTTTAAATCAATAGCAATGGCATTGCAGTCATGGTGCTCTAAGGATATAAAAAATATAATGTTCACACAGTGAAGTTATATCTTGTTCAACCAGTGCAACCAGAGAAAACAGGTAAACTTTCAGGTAGCAGTGGCAATTGTAAAATCATAATGTTTATAGTAAACCTTTATAATAAAAATATTCTATGGTTCTTAGCAATACAGAGTTAGAAAAGCTTTATACCAAATATAAAATAATTGCTAAGCTAAAAATTGCACCGTGTTTGAGTCACTGAAAAAGACCTTAGCATTAGTAATCTGTTTCTGATTTTCATGAAATACAGTTATTATAACAATAATTGTGGTTATAGGCTTAATTACAATCACTTGCACAGACTGCAACTATGCTCATGCCAATGTATTAGTCTAATAATTTGATTTTCTTCCTTAGAGAAGTCCTACCAAGAAAAGCATAAAAATGTGCACAGTAATTTAATATTAAAGGAAATCAAATGAACTTCAGAATACTATTACAGCAGTTGATTAAAAACATTTCTTACACCTGAGATGTGTCCTCTGATTTGGGACTAAACTGTTGGTTGCCCCAGAGCACGCTGAGCTTCTCAGATTTGTTCTTTTCTGCAGCTGAAAAGAGCTGCATGCTGTCTAGTTCTGCCAGTTATTTTTAGCTGGCTGCATGCTGCTCTGCTCCTTGTGGGATATTCAGAACAGGAACTCCACTTTTCCTGTCTATCATCTCTTAAAGCCTTTCCTCCAGTGAAGCTTTTTCTCCCTTTGTACCCATTTAAAAAAATCATCTCAGCAGCTGTCGTGGGTTTTTGGGGAGAGGGGAGTCCAAAGCTGCTGGCAGCAAGGAGGGGTGACTGTGCTGAGCCTGCCTGGGACTGCTCAGGGATGAACAGTGGGGGAGTCCCAGAGGCAGCTGTGAGCTCTGCAGATTGTTTTATAACATCCTGCCACTATTGCATTCTGCTTGGTGGTACAAAATAATGCTGTTGTATTAGAAATATATTGTATGTATATAATATATTATCATCTATTATATAATGATGCTATATTAGAAACATTAGTGTGTGTGCAATCTCTGCATGTCATTGCAATTATTCAGGTGTTTTCATGCTCATTGCAGAAGAATTTAGTCACACTCAGCTGTAAATTAAGAGGCAAAACACTGGTTAAGAATGATTTAGGCCACTGGGGAAAATTCTGTGTCCCTCCCAAGCAGGACAGATTCCTTTGGACCTTGCTCCACTGGAAGGAAATATTTAACTTTGGTTTACTAATAGCAGTTATTTTCTTCCAGGCAGAACTTCCCAGGTGACTGTAGAATTTTAGATATAATTCCCTAACTGCATTAATCATTTTTTAACATGTTACCTTCACCATACTTCCAGTTCTTTTGTGCTGTTCATATCTTGTTTGGATATAGGCAGGGGACTGTCCTTATTTCCATATTGCTCTCACTGCATTTAAACCTTCCTGATGTTTAGGTGACTTTCCCTTTGTGTTTTATGTAGGAGACATTTGATGAGAGGAAACCTAAGTGGCAAGGGGATGAATTTGTTACTTGGTGCATTTTTTATAGAAAGGAAATTCCTAATACCTTTTGTAGTTTTTTTTTTTTTTTTTTTTTTTTTTTTTTTTTTTTTTTTTTTTTTTTGGTTTGTTCTGTTTTGTTTTGTTTTGTTTTTTTTTTTTTCCTTGACTCTATTCATTCACTTAGAAATAACCTTGGAAAAGAAATGAGTGTTTGACTTTGCTGTTGGTCCATAACTAGATCTGCACCTGTATGAGCTGAGCTCCAGCTTAGCACTAAACAAAGGGCACAGGGATTTCCAAAAGCTTTTGGCATCCTCAGCTCTGTTGGAAATCTGAGCTGGTGCATTTGCAAGTTAAACTTTTTAAATGCTCTGTCACTGTTGTCAGCATTTCATTATTCAGTGATGAATTAGCCAAGTAGAAACATTAACTTTTCTCTGGGATGCAGATTTGCTGTTGCTATTTTTTCCTAGTTATTTTTGAGACATTTATTTTTATAAAAAAGAAGCCTGAAGTGATGATGATGGAAAAACTCAGTTTCTTTCATTATTTTCTCATTTTCCCTGGATGAATTCTGCTCTTTAATGTTAATGTGAATGAAGCCATTCAAATTTTAATTCTCTAGCTTGGTTCAGCCTTTCAAGGGGACAGTTTTAACTTGACAATGTATTAATTCCTGGGGAAACCATCCAAAAAAAATGCTTTGGTTGTCATTTCACCCACTCCCATCTTCCACTCTCCCCTGACAATCAGTTTTCCAATGGTCCAGTGCTATCACTATAACAGAAATACCAGCATTTATCTAGCAGGCTTTCCTGCCCTGCTGTCTTAGTTGCATAATTAGACATAACTTTTTTCTTAACTTGCAAGTGCCTCCCCAAAAAGTAGATTAGAAAGAAATGGGGTGTAGGAAAGGGAGGAAATGGAAAGTATTTGATAGTGTTTCTCTGCAGGTTTTTTTTCTGGGTATTTTTTGGGTTTTTTTGGGGGTTTTTTTGTGTGTGTGTTTTTTGTGTTTTGTTGTTTGTTTGTTTGTTGTTTGGGGTTTTTTTGTTGGTTTTTGGTTTTTTGGGTTTGTTTGTTTTTTTTCTTTTTTTTTCCCCCTAACAAATATGAGGAGGAGGTGCTGTAGGCTCCCTTCAAAGCAGGGTGACCTGCCTCTAGCTGGGAAAAGAATTTCATTCCTCACTGGAAATGCATAGCTATCCTTACATATGTAAAATATGTATAGTTGCAGGGAAAAGATAAACAGCTCAGCACTGTTTAAAGGGGAAAAATATTCTGTATTTTCTGTCACTTTGGAGGTCAAATGCATCTCAGCCATAGGTGAGCAGCAGTAAGCAGTCACAGCTGGTCACTCATCCCTTGGGGTGATCAAATAGAACACTGGGTCTTAGTCCTAATTGAGAAAGTGGCTTCAAGTAAAATTAATGATATGATAATTAATTTTACTGATGACAAAAATCTTCACACAACTCTAGATTTACACATTTAAAAACAATGCTCTTTGCAGATTAAATGACGTTGGCATTGGCAGTGCAGTTCTCCAGTATTAAATGGCAGCATTAAGAACACTGTAATAATTTCCATTAGTTTTCTCTGGTTTTGCTTTGCAATCAATATGAATCAGTGAGTAATATGTTGTTGGAATGTAAAAAGCAAAAGTATAATTTCTTATTGATTAGTCTAACACAGCCAGACACAAAAGAAAACAGTGCTTCAAATGCTAAAACGGGGAGGAAAGGAAGTTAAAGAGCACAATCTATTTATTGAATTCCAAAAGTTTGTGGCTTATTTTGAAAAATATTCACCATGAGTTTCCAGTGATTTGATTAATGAAACTTCTTGATCTTCTCTGGACAGTGTTAGAAAGAAGGCAGAATTTAGAATGCATGGAAAAACCTGTTTGGGATGGGAGATCCCAGCCCAAACTCCAGATTGTCTCAGTAAGAGAAGAGTTAAAGGCTTGGTGACTTTGTGCAAGAAACTTCTGTACAAACTCTTCCAAAACCTTTTTCCATCAAGATGTACCACCTAGGTCAATAACTCATTTGATTACTCTGTGTTGCATGCTCTGGGTTACAAAAAGCCATTTAAACTCAAGGAACTGCCTGGTCTCATCATCCTGCCTCTCCTGATTTCAGCCTTGAAGCATCACTTTGGGTTCTGGGATTTTTTCAATACTAGGACAAAGTTGATGAGGTCCTTAAAATGTGTATTTGGAGGTATAAAGATACAAACCTGGGTAAATGTGGGGAGTTTCCTCTTCCCATTTAACAAGCATTAAAATCTCTCACTTGAGTTTTCTTTGCTGAGGATTAAATTCTTCTTTAATTTTGGGACTAGTGCCATTTAAAGAAGGCAGAAGTGATGCATCCTGGCTCCCCACTGCTCCTTGGTGCTGACAGATTGTCATTTTTCACCCTCAGCCAGGGCAATGCAGTGAGGACAAGCTTTGGGATCTTGTGTGTTTTATCTTGATACTTGTGTGTGTAAAACTCACCTGTAAAAACAGTAAACTTTGGTTGTCTGATGCAGATTTGTGTCTGGCTTGTTTTTATTTGGAGAAGAGTCTCTGTGTATGCAGGGAGCAAAATGCAAAAGGAGAGTTCTTCTGCAGTTCTTTCAGTTTTACTGAAAGTCCTGTAGGTAGCCTAGGCTTGCTCAAACTGTTGTCACTGTGGTTTAAAGGACATCTGATGGCATTAGAGTTGGAAATTGTCTTTTGGAAATACATTCCATGTGGTAGAAAAGTGCTTTGATGAGGCAGTGTAAATAACAGAGTCAACACATTTGGGATAGTGCAACTCTGCAGATTTAATGTCATAAGAAGGAAATCCTATGCAAAATGTGAATCTGAGGGGCCAGCACTTATGGTACATGTATAGCTTGATGTAAAGTAAAGTAAGCTAAGGATTGTGGAATGCATTTGATTTGGCTCTTCTTGGAGATATTCAGTGTTAAATTATCTAAGTGTTAAGATTGTGATCTGGCCTTGGTAGAGTGCAGTGTCTAGTTGTGTTTTTTTACATTTTTTTAGGGTAAAATATAGAAGCTAGAAAGAAGTATTTAGAGTTGAAAGATGTTTGCCAGTGTATGTCTACAGAAATTGCTGAGAAGAAATGGTAAAAAAGCTTCTCAAAGCCAGCAGCACTCACCCCCTCCTCCAGCCCTGCAGAAGACTCCAAGTTAAATCTTATCAGTGTGATCCAGCTTCTGCTCAGGGCTGCTGCATTTCAGGAGGTGCTTCTGGGAGCAGTTGTGACTGAGATGTACAATCTGTATATTTTCTTCCTTTTTATAGAATAATTTGCTAAGTTTATTGGTTCTTCTCCAAGCATTGGCTCTGGTTTATGCATGGATTAAGGCTGTGCTGACTGACCTGCCCTGTATCTTTGTCTTCTCAGCTGTGGCTGCAGAAATGTGGCCCTAAGGCACAAGTCCCACAAATGATCAGGGAAGCCTTGTGTGTGAACTTTCAAATCCTCTCATAATTGGAATTTGTCCCTAATACTGAATGACACTGAAAACACCAGAATGTGTGAAAAAAAATCTTTGCCATTTTGAAATATCATCATCTGCTCTTTGCTGGAATATAATTTAATTCATCAAACTGCTTCATTAATCCAACAGACTCATTCAGAGAGACATTTGATCACATGCATTGAGTCATCATGTCATCCTAACTACTTCTGAAATCATCTGAAAATCTATTCCTGTCACAGAAGCAGCAAGGAGACTGTAAATTTGAAATGAAATAGAAAGGCAGATAACAGAATCAATGATTTGTTAATGATGATATTGAACAACTCCCTTTACTCTTGATCCACAACAAAATTTTAAAAATCCAGCATGGGCAGGGTGTCCAAAAGTGACAAGGTGCCAGCACAGACTGGTGTGCAGGGATGGTGATGCAGGGCTCTGAGCAGGGAGTGAAGCTCTTGGCACAGCTGGAAACCCATCTGCATTTCTGCCTGCACAGCTTTGCCTTTGTTAGATGAGAGGGAGCAATTGCTCCTGACTGTTGCTTTTCAATATGCTGTGCAGGTATTTGAGTGGCAAACCCAAAGCTTGCATTAGTTCAGCCTTTTGCTCCTTCCTGTGGGCCAAGCCAGCTCTGTGCTCAGACCAGCTGCAGCCCAGGCCTTGGAAATGTTTGTGCATTGCTTCTGGCACTAATGGCAGTGGCAGCACCAAGCTGGCACATTCTGCTGCTCCCTCCCTGTGGGAGTCCAGGGTGTTCCCCTGGCTCCCTGGGTGCCTCCAGACCCTCCAGGCAGGGGGCTCAGAGGCCTTGGTATAGTGCCCAAAACCCCTGTGAATTGGATTTTAGTCCCTGGAAAAATTTACCAACATTGCAGGAAGATTTACAAGTCACAAAAAATAAGTAGAACATAAATTAGATTGTTAGAAGGTAGAAAAGTGGATTTTTAGAATTGTTTATGATAAGAAGTTTAGGGCTAAGATGGAGGATTTTGGGTGTGGTGTGTCTTTTCCTTCCTCTTCTTCTCCATGCCATCCATCTTTGGGTCAGGGTGGCACCACTGGGTTGGTTTGGGAGAAAGCTGGACAGTGCAATAAAGGTGTCATGGATTGGAAAGTAACTGTAAACATTAGGTAGGTAATTTATAGTCTAAAAGAGAAGTCCTGCCCCAAGGGCAGGCAGTGTGCCCTGGATTGAACTGCCAGACAGATCTCTGTGAGTCAGGGAAAGGATTCCTGAGATAAGAAAGAACAAACAACCTTGGGAACCTCAGCAAAGGCTCCTGCCCCTCCTTCAGTGCTCGAGCTGGGAAAGCCTGAACTCTAAAGCAGCCAAATGTCCTGCAGTGGGTGACTCAGAGCCAAGGACACCCCACAGGCAGGGACAGCTCCCCTGTGCCAGCAGTGCCAGGCTGAGCCCTGCCTGCCCATCCCTGAGCCTGGCTGGGCAAGGGGCTGCTCCCACCTCAGCCCAGCCCTGCTGCTCCTCCCAGGGATGGCAGCAAACACATTTCTGAGTCTCAGCCCAGTACCTGCTGCACAAAAAGGGGGAAAAGGGCTATTTAAAGGGGTTTTTTTGGGTGCAGTGACTCAGGTATGATTGCAGATGTGGGTGAGTGGCAAATACCTGACCCAGTATTTCCCCCCGTCTGCCTTCTGCAATAAATGCTGTTTTTGCAGGATGATATTTAGCTTTAAGCACAGGAGGCTGTTGCCTAGAGCAGCACATTTCCTGCAGATGGGCAGCCAGGACCCATCCCCTCTCTCCCCCTGGCCATTCATTGCTGTGCTTGCTGCTGCTGAGCAGGGCAGCAGCTAAAGGCAGGCTGTTCCCATCCTGCTGTGCCACAAGGCTGGGAGCAATTCCTTGGCACAATAGTCCCAGTGAATCCCTTATTTGGAGAAAAGGAGAGGATCTCCAAAGATTTGCTTATGCTTCTCCAAATTCCTGGGCTGGCTCAGTAAATCAGAAATGTGGAACTCATTGCTCTGTCTCAAAATTGAGATTACAATCACCTATTACAAAAGGTCACTTTCAATTTCAGATGGCCTTAAGCTCCTTATGCCTCTGGGCATGTGCTAGCTAATGCCACTCTTTAGCAGCCCTGTTTATATATTTAGTAAATTATTTCTGCCTAAATTTCCCCAAACAAATTTAGTTTGCTGTTTAAATGAGTCTCAGATACAGTCCCAGGGTTTGCTTTCAACAAGCAGTTGTCTGAACAAAACATAGTGCTCATAAATATTTGCTGAAAGCAAACAGCTGGGGCAAAATTCTGGGCTTTAAGTGGCTGAAATGGCTCGGAATATATTTGTTCTTTGCTTACTGTAATTATTCATCACTCTTCATCTTAAAAGGAGAACGAAGCTAAAATCATACACAGTGTTGCTAAAGAAGAAAAAAAAGGCTTTGTTAGAGAAACTGGGTGTTACATGTCTTTAGGTCAGATCTCCTTTACTGCTTTTATTTATTTTTTCTATCTTTTCTCTAAAATTTTTATCTATCTATGGATTTCTGTTTTTAAAAACATGGAACCTTGCAAGTGCCACCAGTCCCCATCATAAATTCTCCTTAGTCATGCTGCTGCCTTCCAGTCTTGGCTCTTTGAAAGAAGCCAGTGCAATCAGAAATACTAAATTGCTAGGATTATAACACAAGTGAATCAATGCTTTGAGTATTTGTCCAACATAAAACTGTTAAGATATATTTTATTATTATTGCATAATATATCTATATTTAAGCTTTCTGAAATGAGTACTTAAACCAGAATTTTTCTTTCCAATATGAAACAGTCTGAGGAAAATGGCCTGGTAAGGTTAGATAATATATCCTAGTTATAGAACTTAAGCCCAGTAGTCTTTATCAAAAAATAGTAAATGATGAAGTGTAAACTAAAAGAAAACAATTTTGCTTGAGTGATTGGAGCCTATACAAAAAGAAGAAGGCAGGAAAGATTAGTTCCATAAGATTGGTTTGAAACAAGATAAAGCAAGCTAAAATTTCTGGGTTACAAGCACATGGGGAGATCATGGCACCCTGGAAAGCTGAAGATGCAACCTTGTGTGTGTAATGCCTTATTTATAATTAATGTGAAAATGGTTGGCATCCCCTTTACCTGCCCTTGTTATACAAGTAAGATAAAAATAAATTGCACATGGCTTAAACTCTTCATTGTAGGGATAAACATTTCTTGGAGCTGTTTAAAGCTCCAATCTAAAAGTATATTGTTATGGGGCTTGGGCATAAATGGGAAAAATCTGTTCATATGATTAAATTATAAGTCTAAACCCACCTCATAAATAGAATGCCTTGTGGAGGAAGCCAGTAAGAATGAAAATAATTTGTTTTATGTTAAAGATATAATAGATAAGGAGCCATAGATCTCAGGGCAGAGAGTATAGAAGCCAAATCACAGTGATTATTTTTGTATTGGAATACACACTACATGATACTATGCAGAGTCCCTGCTTAAGAGCATCCTCCTTCTACAAAAAGGTGAGACTTTTAATATGGTTGTGTGTTACCAATGCTCCAAATAGAGCTTATTATTAGCAGCTGCAAATTGGCAAAGTGTGTCTGTGCAGTGACCCTGGGAATTAAACTGTGCCAGGACTTGTGTGTGCATCTCTGGTACCTGCAGTACCCAAGGCTGGTCCTTTGTCAGCTCACAAACTCAAGTTCTGAAAAAGTTCAGATTACTCTTTTGTATCAGAAAAGCTCTGCCTTAAAGGTGTTATGGCTGTTTGTAATTCTCAAGGATAAACTGTATGTTTGTTCTTTTGAAATGCTGCTGTGCCTGGCCAGTGATTCCTTGAACTAATTCTGTTGTAATTAAAGAAGACACAATCTAATCCCTTTTTACCAATCTCCAAGCTGGCTCATGTCTTCTATGCCACCAAGCCAGATCATCAGACAGCTGGAGCCACTCACATTGCAACTTTTTAAGGAGATAAACAGAGCCTGAGTTCAGTGGCAAAGTTTCACAATTTTAATATAAAAATGCCCAGGTGGCAGCAGGAGGGGGATGCTCAGGAGTTCCACAGGTGGGGAAAAGGGTATTCTGAGCCTTCACTGGGCTCCTCTGTAACCAAGGACAAAAAGGGAGGAAATTGCTGATCTGCTGCCATGGTTTAATCCTAGAATAGAAGCTATACAAGAGCTTCTGGTTTTGAGAAGGATTCCTTTACTTTTGGGTGCATGCTGAGGTCAGGATTTGGGCTCTTGTTGCTTATTTTTCAAAGCATCTGCAGAGAAAAGCAACACGTGCTCCACTGTGCTATTCTTTGATGTCAGGCTAATGATCCTGTCACATGAGGCTGCATTCCAAATGGTAAGAATTATTTGGATGAAATAGTACCAGAATGTGTAAGGAAAAAAAAAAAAAAAAGTCATATTCTATTTTTAAGGTAAAAGGGAAAAAATTACCCAGCCAGATCCAGCAGCATCTGCTGCTTTCAGGTCATTGCACAGTCTCAGGCCTCTGGGTTTTGTGGCAGAGAAATGGGCTCAATGCAATTAGAAGGTGCTTTTGGGATCTGGAAACCTGGCACTTTCTAGACCCTTTACCCCTGGTTTCTGCAGCTCTGCCTGATGCAAATTTGTTTGGGAAATGCAGAGCAGTCTGTGGGTGTGGGCCCTTACAGGCAGTGATTAATGCTCACCTGGTTTTTGAGGAGCCTTTCTGCTCCTGAACTTTCAGCTTGCAGGTGAGTTTTCTGGGTAACCTTTTCTCAGCATCCTTGAGGGCTAGAAACTGGTAAGGAAGGAACTGAGCTTCTCAACTAATTACATCAGTCTTGGTAAAAAGTTTCAACAACTGCCCCAAATACTGCAGGACTCCAGATAAAACCTGAATAACTGAGATGACATGGTCTGGGAAAGGAATTGCAATGACAGAGATCAGTATGGCAAAATTGGGAGCAGTGGCATACTTGGAGCTGTATTAGTCTCAATATTTGCAAATACATTTCCAAACTGTATTTTAGGTCAGAGAACATTCAACAGGATGAAAATTAAGGTCTTTAGACAAATGTGAAGTTTTAACATCAGTTAATAATTTCTGACAACAGATATGTCTCTCTCTGCAAATAGGAATATTCTTAGTTATCCATTCTGCTGCTGAACACTGACAAGTAGTACAGCAAATGTAATAACTACACTGTCATTTTAAATGATAAGGATGTTCTTGCATTTAAAACTCAATTTTTTAAAGGCTGATGTCAACTAGGAAAGCAGTTCTCAAAACTCTGCTACCAAAATTCAAACGTTCTTGCAGGCAGCAGTCATGGAACAGAGATGTTTCTAAAAAGAGGATAAGTATGGGAACTCCTTTTATTTGTCACAATTTCTTCAGCAAGCAGAAAAATCTTCTGTGTTCATTTCTGCAGGCAGCCCAGCCTTCCAGCACCACTGTTCACAGTGCCCCTTGCCATGTTTTATTAAAGCAGCAAGTGGCAAAAGAGCTCTTCTGGCAGAAAGGAAAAGTGTTTAATACTGGAGAATACATTTCATATGTTTCCCTTTCATTAAACTGGGATAGAATTCACTGTTTTATTGATGTGAAGCACCACATTTTATTTAGAGTAAGGCTTTTTATGCACGGGGAGCAGTTCGTGTTTGGGAGGTTTTGTTTTTGTGAAACTTTAATTGCTTCTTGTATAAAAGGTTTTATACATGAAATAGAAGGATTTGAAGGAAACAGGTCTCTGGAAGGCTGAGACAATGTTCAGCCAAGGAAAGGCAGGATGAATTTGGGGACAAGCTGCAGCCTCTGGGCTGGAAACTGCACTGCCTGAGAGACCTTTTGCTGTTAAAAAGCAGTTCCCCTGCACCTTTAATGATGAGTTTCTTGGTGTCAGATCTATCAGCAAAACATTTCACTGACCAGACTGTTTATCCTTACAAGATGTTTCTACAGAGAGGTTGCCTGTAGCAACACTGATAGCAAAAATCCTTCCAAGGAGTTTACTCTGGGCTAACAGAAATATTCAAGGATTTCAGCAAAAGATTAGTATTTAACCAGGAGATTTTTTTTTTTTGGTGTTTTTATGTGACAGACTATACTGAAATTGAAACTAACTTTTGTTTTGAATGAGAATTTTGGCCTCATAACAAAATTGGGAAAAAGAAATCCTCCTCAAACAGAAACCAAGAAGAATTACAGACTGACATCTCCCTCAAGGTTCAACAGTGCTGCCCTGTGTGTGCCCCTAATTGTGTCCATAAAATGCTGAACTCTTTTCCTTCTGGCATCCAGGAGCCACTAGCTTGGGATTATTTCTAGAGATCACATTTCAGAAAAGGAAGAGCAGATTTTTCACAGCACAGAGAGGTTTGGCTTCTTCCTCCCACTCTGATGGGGGAAAAAAAAAAATCACTTTTTAGTTCCCACCTGTATCTCATCAAACTCAGGCATTTATTGGGGTAATGCAGTTGTTCAGAAATTATGCTAAAAGTATAATGAAGAGGAGTTAGGCTTTAATTGAAGTTTTGCTGTTATCTACAAGGGAATAGTGGCATAATTAGCTGGTTTGACACAAGATATTCTGTATATGCACCTGAAGGGGGCACAGGGAATGTTGTTACTAATATTCCCATCAGAAAGCAATACTGTTTTAACAAAGAACATGTCACTTTAGCACAGAAGAATTTGCTGGTGCAGGTGAAAAAGATGGGAATTGCAGGAAGTGTCTGTTGGCTCAGGCAGGTCAGGGGCTGGAGGGAAGAACATCCAGGGCTGGGATCTGTGCAGCCCCTTCTTCCCAGCAAACTTCTCTGTTTGTAAAACAGATGTAGAAACTTTGGTTCTGTATGGTTCTGTCTCTCCTGTTTGAAATACACACAGAAATGTAGAAAGTCCTGCAAAATTTAGATAATTAAAATATCTGTTTAGAAAATGCCAGGGATGCAATGGAAAGCACTAGCACAACTCTGGGGAATGCCTGCCTGAATGATCATTCTGAGTTTGGCATTGAATGGATTGTCTGGCTATGGAAGTGAGCAATAGACAAAAATCTCAGACTGACAAGCTGATTTTTATATTGCTGACTGCTGCTCTCTCCCCTCAGCTGATGTTGTATTCCTTGAATGTTTCTAGGATACAAGGGAAAATAAATATCTTAACTCCTCTGCTGTTTCCAATGGATAGAATTGATTTTTGAGCAGGATCTTCACTGGGACAGCCTTACTGTCTAAAATGGGAAGTAATGCCATGCAGGTGTGTTTTACCTTCTGGGCAAGGTGGTGAGATGGAATACAGAATATTCCAAAAAATCCCAGTAGTTGGCAAATTAATTATTTTGAGGAACCTCTGAACAAGGCTGCCTTTCTCAGCAACACCTTGAGTGTACATGAGATAATGGGTGGATCCCCTAAATCAGTTGTCCTGTTGAGAAGTCTTTTGTTGCTGGTGACATTAAGATAGTATCTTGCTGAGTTATGGTAAATTAAGAGTTGTGCTCTGAAGCCTGTTTTCATCAGAATCCCCTTGGATCAAAGCACTTTTATATCTCTCAGCTTCTGTATCCCAGAAGACTTTGATCACAGGGAAGGGATTTAGTGTGATAAATCTGGCAAAGAATGAAAAATGCTGTAAGACTTCTGAACAGCAAGTAATGACTTTAGCCAGGATCTTGTGTAATTGGAAGGATTTATCCTGCCTGCAGGACACAAAGGCCACAAAATCTTTTATTTTCCTGTTTATAGCCCCTGTCACTTACTGTCTTAAGTCCTGATGTGACGATCTGCCCTTAAAATAGGAATTCTTATGAAAGTGAAGCTTTTTCTTTCCTGTACCAGGAGTAATTTCCTGCAGGTGTGTAACCAAAGGGGTGACTGGTCTGATGGAGAGGCTGTAGCATGGACACAAAGGGCTGTGATAATGTGCAACATGTTTTTGGTATTTTGAGTTGGATTTTTTTTTTACCCTGGTGGAGGCGATGGAAGAAAGGAAATAAAGCCAATGGAGACTTAAATATGTCTCATCCTTTGAAGATCTGAAGAAAAAAAAGTTTAAAATCTCTGCTGTTCCTTATAGTCTAACAACAAAACCACTGATCTTCAGAAGCAGCTTGAGGTAGGAATAAAAGTCACAGCAAAAGGGCTGAGCACTCTCCAGAGAAGGCACTAAGCTTTCCTGGGCTGTGGAAATCTGCATTCTCTCAGCTGCCTCAGAAATGCTTTAGGAAGACACCACCTGACAAGTCTTGTTGAATGTGAGTGTTGTGCTCAACAACAAATTCTGCTGTGATTTGTGTAAATCTTCTCTGTGAACAATTTTTGCCTCCAGAAATTCACTGTGTTCTGCTTTAGCCTCGTTTTTCTTTAAAAAGGTCCAAGGCTGACCTCCTGCCAGGTGCTATTATTTCAGTTATCAGTCTCACTTCCCATCCCTCATCCAAGACATTTCCCAGAGTCCTGCCATTCACAATGAAGAAAGAATCAAAAGACAAAGCATTTTCCTTCCTCACTTATCATCCAGGGGACTGACTGTATGTGTCTGTTAAGTGTTAAGTGAAAGCCAGTGACATTTGTGTCTTAATTATAGCAGACAGTTGGAGCTGGAAGAACCCACAAGAATTTATTATAATAGACACAGCCTGAAGAAGTGGTATCAACAGACTCATTAGTAACCATGGAAAGAAGTTCTTAATTAGGGAATGTGTGATCCTACCATAAGAGCAATTTGGGGCAAAAATCAGGTGAATGATATGGAGATGAGCTGCCAGTGATCAATTATATCAAAATTATTGTGCACATTGCACTGGCATTAATGGTAGTGGCATAGCAGGGTGGATGCTGGTTGATTCACATTAGTGTCAAATCAGGCAGTTAAGACCCCAAAAATGAAATGAGGAAGTCTAATTGCCTGTTCAGAATCAAATAACATGCACTTTATTACCAAATTCCACCATTAACAGCCCAGAAAACCAATTGTGGCTGTCAGGAAAAGCTGAATGACAAATGTAAGGGGGGAAGCATCTGGCTGGGGGTTGGGACCAGTGCTGGTCCTGGTCCAGCAGCACTGCAGGAGCACAGGGCTCAGGAGAGCAGCTGCTCATGCTGAACACATCTGACCAATGCTGGAGGCTCCAGGAGCAGAAGTGATGTGCAGGTTAAGGAGAAATGCAGCTCCATGCAGTCATTTCTTGACAGAGATCTCCATGGAGATGTGAAACAGAAAGGAAGCAGTGAGGCTTGGCCTGAGGAGGGTGGAGATCCTGTGACTCAGAGGTTGAATAATCTTGCCCTAGGAGAGATTTTTCTGCTAACTTTCAAATATTTAGAGCTTGACTTAAAAAGCTGCATGGCATATGTCAAACTGTGTTGGTGGAACAAACTGTGGTTTCCAGCCCTGGGAGCTGAGCTGTGCTCTGAGCCCTGTGGGTTCCCCCTGGTACCTGCAATCACCTCAGCTCAGAGCTCCAGCAGCTCCCCCAGGCTCTCTGGGGGTTTTTTGAGGAAGTGGGTGCATGTTGTCTGGGGTTGCAATGCAGGATGTGGCCAGAAATGTGGATTCTGTCACCATCTGCTGCAGCCAGGTGTGGCAGTGCCCCTGATCTCCTGGCACACATTATCTGCTCATGGGCAGCTTTAAACCAGCTGGGGTTTCCATTCTCCATTTCAAAGAGAAGCTTCTGCCTTTATTGGCAGACACCTGTCCCTCAAACCAGGACAAGTTTCAGGTGACACCTGAGGGTGCTCAGGGGCTGGGTGGGGACACCTGAGGGTGATCAGGGTGCCAAGTGAAAACAATGGAGGGTGATCAAGGTGACAATGGAGGGTGATCATGTGACTGAGTGAGAACAATGGAGGGTGATCAGGTTACAGGGTGGGGACACCTGAAGAACCTCAAGGTGCTTCAAGAAACACCTGGCTGGGGCCTGACACCCAGATCAGGGCCAGAATGCAAACAAGGGAAGGTTTGGAGTTTTCTCTTAGAGCACTGAAAAGCAAAAAGAATCTTCCCCAGCACCACGGCCCCAGAGGGGAGGTGCCTGCACCCCAAAATCTGGCTGGCAGGGGCTCAGACAGGCAGGGCAAGAGGAAGGAAGCTGGGGAATGGCAAAGGCAGCCAGGCCAGGGAGCAGGAGGGTTATAAACATTCCAGGGCTGAGGATGTGGTTTGCAGGGGACCTTGACAACGACCCCAAAGCACAAAAGCCTTTGCTTCAAGAGAACTTGATGAGGAGGTGGGGCAGTGCCCCTGATCTCCTGGCACACATTATCTGCTCATGGGCAGCTTTAAACCAGCTGGGGCAATCATCTTTATCTTTTCCACAGCCCATCCTCCCTCCAGGAGAGATCTCCTGTTCATGGCCAGTGAGTCCCAGGGCATGGCTGATAAAATTCCATCATCCCATGGGAGATGCTCCAGCCAGGGGAGGAGCCAAGCCTTTCCTACCCAGAGAAAAACTGACATTTTGGACACCAAGGCACCTTCTTTCCACTGGATTCCAGAGGAAAGCCAGACCTTCCCACATCATCCCTGCACCTTCAGAGGAAACTGCCCCTTCTCCAGGAGCACTGCTCCAGCTGAACCACATCTGCCACTGCAGGAGGATGCAGCCACCATGGAATGGGACTGTGCCAACACCCTGACTGACTGACGGGTGTCAGCTTGGATTCTGACTCTGGCAGGGTTTGGGATTGTTCTTTGTAATCCTGCATTTCTATTTTAATTTTCCTAGAAAAGAACTGTTATTCCTATTCCCATATCTTTGCCTGAGAGCCCCTTAATTTCAAAATTATAATAATTTAAAAGAGAAAAGTTTGCATTCTCATTTCAAAGAGAAGCTTCTGCCTTTATTGGCAGACACCTGTCCTTCAAACCAAGACAATAGCCCATGATGCTTTTACCCTTCTCTAATCTGCTTTGCAGCAGCACATTCTGTGCTGGTTTCCCTTTAATGCTGTTCAGTTCCAGTGCTCATACACTGTTAGTCTGTGCTGAATGAAGTGCCTCAATCAAGGCTGTGCTATTTCTAATCAGCACAGGCATCCCAGGGAGATTCAGTGGTTTCCTTCTGGGCAATGTGAAGCCATTAGCAGGTTCATACCATTTTGCTCTTATTTAATTACATCCCAAGGAGAGGACTGAGCTGGCAGGATAGCTGAAGGCAGAGGTGACCCAGTAAGGACACCAGGCATGAAGGTTTCTTTTAAATATTTAATGCAACATCCTTGTAGCAGTCTATGGCAGAAGGGCCCTTAGTTTCACTCAGTGCATATCTGCAATGTTTCTGTCCATGGCCACAAAAATACCCATTGCTGTGGGTATCATACAGAGCCATCAAATGGGAATGAGCTGTCTGAGGTCCAGCAACACTTCCCAGGTGAGCTGATTAAACCAGGGAGAGAGATGATGCTGAGACCTCTTTTTGTTCTCATGGGCATCCAGCCTTTGTGTCTGACAGTGAAACCCACAGCACTGATGGAGTTCACTGTGCTCTGAAGGACCTTTTGGCTCAGCCCCCTGTGCCCTTTACCAGCCTGGAGTGATGTCTTGGGGCAGGTGGGATTCACTGCTGGGATCCTGAATCCTGAGACTTTGGTGGGAGCTCAGTGCTGAGCAGCACCAGGGGCTGGCAGTCATCTGGTTCCACATGGCTGCACAGCCCTGGGTGTGTGCTCATAGAGAACATGTGTACACACGAGAAATTAGGCAAAAAGTGACAAAACAATATCCAGAAATTAGAGGTGCTTGGTATTTGTCTGGTTAAAAGATAATGAGAGAAAGGTAACAAATAGAATTGTAGTCACAGTTAAAAAAAAATGCAGAGATAATTCTAACTGTTCTATTTCTATTGTACACAGAAGCTTAGGTGACTAAGGGCTTTATAATGTAATTAACATTTTCTACTGATAAGATTCATACTGTTTTTCCTGTCTTATTTTCTTGTGTCTTTTATTTTCTCAGCTTGTTTTCGATCTACCTTTCCAACAGAGAAAAATAACTACTTGCTGCTAGATTAACACTCACAGATGGGCAATTTTTATAGGAATTCATTCTCCTGGTCTAATTAATGATGCATAAATTTCCACTGGTGCCTCCAGTAATCCTTTGACAAAGGGTATCTTCAAAACCTCTGGAAGTTTTGACTTTTCAAGGAGAGAATGAGGTGAAGCTGGAACTATTTAGGGTGGGATTAAGGAAGAAGCAGAATTAATAACAAATGTGCTTTGGAATGGCTTTTTGATAAGGGAGTGAATCCTATACTAGCTTCTGTGGAAATTGTTCTTTACTGGGCTGATTCAGATCTCCCTGGGACTGATCAGAATATTTCTTTGATTTCAGTGTCCTTTGGGTGCCTTGAGTTTACTTTAAATGAAAGGAACCGTGACACTTCAGCATCATTGTTAGCCACAAGAAGATGGAGAATGTACAGATCAGGACTACATATCTGCATTATAAAAGGGAACAAAAGGTGAGTCTGGCCAATAACTTCATAAATAAAAAGCATAAAATGTTGCAGTACCTGTAAACAGAAATGTGAACCAAACAGGAGTGGAAAACAATTAGAGATTCTTGGGTTTGTCTATAGCCCACACTTTGTGTTGTTCTGTTTCCTGCTGCCAAGTCTTCCCCTCCTGATGGTTAAACTCTGCAAGCTGGAATATTTTTTTCAGTGCTCTTGGCTGATGGATGGTGGACAAAGCACTGGATTAGAGCCTGTCCCCTCTGCTCTCAGGGATTCACTTTCTGGCTCAAAATCAGAACAGACAATATCACACCCTAAGTGCTGAACAGACTGGGGAGGAGAGTCTGGAACTGAGAATGATAGAGAGAAACTTCATCTTATTTAGCAGGGCAGTATCTCTGGATCCACTGGTGGAAACAGGAGCAAAGAGCTCCACAGGGAGGTGAAGGTGGGAGGAGGGACTGACTGGGAGAATTATTGACTGGGAAAGGAAACTTGAGCAGGAAAATGAAGGGAACTAAATGAGAGTAAACTTACCTGGGGGAGATGTGCCAGAGCAGAGGTGGAGCATCCTGCTCACTTCTCCCCTGACATTTCACACTGACAAGTGTTCAGGGCTGTAAAGAAGAGGAGGGTTCAAAAGCACAAAGGGAGACTCAGGTGCACAACTCCCACTCATTTTCATTCACTGGAAATTTGGGAGCTGCTGCTGTGGGTTTTACAGGGTCCCCCACCATCCTAACAGAAATAACAGCTATTACTTTATCCAAAGCCTACTGAAAGCAAGGGTCTGCACTAATTTCAATGTGTGCTTTACTGAGCTTCAATAAATGTCAGTGTGCTGTGGCAAATGGCTCAAATGAAGCTGTCAGTCAGGACTCATACATCAGTCTGTATTTCAGAACTGGGAGATACATCACCCAGAAAGTCTGAAAGCACAGTTGGCTGAATTAGCTTCTACTGTATAATTATGGTAAACCTGTTGATCAATATTGTGTGCATTTTTAATGCCTTCATATTGAGGCTTCTGATCTCTCTATATTAGTGCTGATAATAATTCTGCTTCTCTCTGCAATCAAAGAGCTTAAGCTTGAGGTTTCTTTCTTCTTGCCTCTTGCTCCCACAGTTAATTACTCCTTTAGCTCAGTAAAGCAAAAAGGGATTTTATATTTTATTATTTTACTAACTTTGAAAGAAAAGAAAGTAAAAATGTCCACACCAGGAGGTGGGCTGATGGAGAGTGGGCCCATGAGGACTCTATTAGTGCAGTCCCTAATAATAAACCTTCATAAATCCTTTAAATACTGAAAGCTAAATAAGCAGCATTTCACCAATAAGCACGTACTATTCACCTGTCTTAAAAAAGGGATTAAGCAGGAATTCTGGTTTATTGGTTTCAGTGCCTATAACAGAGTGCAGATCACATGTCCACCTCACAACCTTGCCTGTCATTACTGTGGTGCAGCCCATGCACCTCAATGTGAATTGTATTTTACACAGCATTTTAGGCTGAAGCTCTGAGTTGACCCTCAGTGTATTTTATGAAATGCTGTGTGAAATAACACAGGGGTTATTTTTTACCAAGTGCTGTGCAGGGAGCCTCCTGCATCAGTGAAACCCCACCAGAGTGAAATGGGAGCAGAGGGGAGGTGGAGGATCAGAGCTGTGCTTGGAAAACAAACCAGCAGCCAGGGCAAAGTGTGCAAAAAAACCTCCAGCTGCTCACCAGGAAAGGCAGCTTGGAATTCCCTGTCTCCTGCTGGAATTCCCTGTCTCCTGCTGGAATTCCCTCGTTCAGGAGTGGCTCACAAATGCCATTAATATAATATAATATAATATAATATAATATAATATAATATAATATAATATAATATAATATAATATAATATAATATAATATAATATAATATAATATAATATAATATAATATAATATAATATAATATAATATATATCATATAGTAATTATATATTATAATATATAATATGAACAGCTTGCTAAAATCTTACACATTTTAGGGTGAATCATGACTGATGAGGAATGAAACAGGATTTGCATTTCACACAGTGACTCATGCTCTGCTAAAATAGCTGACAGCACCTGGAACAAACCAGTGAGGATCATGTCAAGGCACACAACACTGGTTCATTTGAGCAAGTACTTACAATATTTTTGTTCTTGTAACATCAGGAATATAAAAGTTTATTTTTGGAAATTATTCTCTGAAGGTGACTGAGAAGCAAAACATGATGTTGGAGAAGTGCAGAAAAGGAAATCGCTTCCAAGCTGAAAACAGAATTTATTTTCTTGAACAATGGTTATTGATTTTCTTTTTTTAAACAAAAATCTCTTGTGGGATAAAAAAAACAACATTGCTGGTAACCCACTTGTGGCATAAAAATACTTCACGGAAAATATATTGACATAAAAATACTTTACTTAAAATGCATTGACATAAAAATTGTATTAAATTTTTTCCACATTTCGAACTTCCCATTTTCCAAATCTAGGAACCTCTGGTGCTCTAGGCACCAACTTCTTGGGTTATCTTAAAGGAGTAAGCAGCTAATAGTTGTTAAAGGTTATTTATTACCAAGCACATCAGTCTCAAAAGGCAAGGAGAAAAGCCATGGCAAAAAGCAATGGCAAATGGAAAAAGTCCTGGCAAAAAGCACCAACTCTCCCCAACACAAACTCTTATTTTTCCCAACAATCTAAGACACAAGCTCAGACCACCACTCCTCAACCTATCAGAATTCCAGTTTCTTAACATGCCAGGTTAAGTATAGACTACACATACAACCTTGTTCTAAGAAATGTAAGCAATATTCTTACTACAGCTCTATTATATCTGAGTCCTGTCTACAGCCATGGTCCTGGAGCCTGCACTGAAAACACCAACATGTTTTTATCCTTCACTACAACTCACAGTTTGACTTTGATATCTAAAACTTTTCACTTACTAAAAGCACTAGAGCCCATACTAAAACTTACTGACTTACCTACTTATCCTTAAACTTACACTAAAACTTACACCTAAACTTGTACTTAAACTTCTGCTTTATGTGTGAGTGGCTTAATACACTTCATCCACAGGCTTTAATTAAATTTCTCTCTGAAGAATTCAGAGACCCCTGACTCACTGACTCCAACACTCCTACAGGTGGTACAGCAGAGATGATCCATTAGTGTTCCTCTGATACTCAGCATTAGTGCCCAATAATTAATTAATTAAAATTAGTGCACAAGAGCTGTCACCTTATTTAGCTGTTGTTGGTTGCACATTGCTGCCTTATGCTTAGGAGTTCTGATAGGTTTTTTAATGGTAAATAGGTTAATCCCTCTTCCTAGCTGAAAAATATGAAGTTAGATGCAAAAGTCCCCAAAGCAAAAGATTTATTTGGAAAAAATTACAGAAGTGTAAATCAAGAAGGCAATATTGAACTTTAGAAGACAGCATACAATAATATGACACTTTATTCTGCTGCTGCCTGAGGTTTATATATACTACTGTCACTTTCTTGCTGCTCTCCACCACTAGTAATTTTCTTTCAATCTAATTTTTATTTCCCAAGGGCTTGCAAAGGTTAAAATTGCTAGAAAACCAATGACTATTCACTTGCCAAAGGACAATAGATTAAATTAACCACTGTTGCTAGCTAAGTCAGGTCTGAACTATTTATATGTAAATAGGTGCAAAACCCTGATGGCACAGTGCATGATTATTAGCAGCTCATTGCAGACTCCACACTGAAAACTAAATACAAAAGCAATGTGTTTCCTTAAATTCTGCCTGCAAGAAAACCTTCTGAATTTCTGTTTTCATAGAAGCTTGTTATTACTGGCCTTACTATGCATTAGAAATCGAATTATTCAAGGTCAAACTTGATGGGGTCTTTTACTAACTTGTTTTATTTTAATTATCTTAATAATCATGACCACAGTAGTGATTTCCAATTGATGGGGTCGTTTCAACAAGGGTCACATTGCTCTGCTGCTGGCAGTGGTATTTAGTGACCACAGTGCTGTGCTGGGATCAAACCTCTCTGTGACTCTCTCACATCCAGTTTGGTGGCCAGGTAATACCAATTCAATCTACTTCCTTGTTATTAATTAATTCTTCTTAATTCTGACAGACATGTGTCTGTGTGTACTTGCAAAACTGTTAGAACATCATATTCTTGAGAGAAAAAAGCCAGTGTCTAGAACTCACCCATTTCCCAAATTAAAGAGATTTATAGAGGTTGTACATTTCTTTCCAGATGGCAGCACTGCTGTTGTTTAATGCAGAATCTTTTCTGTACATTGACATGATAAAATTCTCTTGTTTTTTTCTGTGGCATAAAACTAAGTTTTCATGAGTAAAATTAACAAAAATTTGACATGCTTTTCAAAATATAAGTTTGCTGGTTCTGTTGTAATGTGTATTTTAAAAGTATGTTCAAAGATGTGAATACACATTTGAAAAACAATTTTTAAAAGATTCATAATCTGTTACACTGCATTTTTGATCAAAGAGATCTATTTGCTTTACAACTGAGTCATTTGAATGATTGGCATATTCAGCTATGAGAAAATTGTACCTATCAGAACGATCAGAAAAAGTACAAAATATTTAGAAAAATACCTCATTATAATCCTACCAGCTTTGAAATGGAACTATTCCAGGACAATCCCAACATCAATAAAAATATCTCATTTAAAGCAGAAGCTGCAGCCATAAAATATTCATTTTTCTGTCATTAAAAGACAGTTAAAATGTGCATGTCTGGTGAAAACTCTCAAATTGTTTTGCTCATTTGAAAAGGAAGAGAGAGTTTGCTGGGAGCCCTATGGGCAAATCCATACAGAAATTGTTTAAACATCCCTTCAATATTGTTTAATTATGACTAACTGTGCCTCAAATAAACAAATGAAGCAGAGAAATAGCAGCACAAGCACATCTTTGTGTTGTGCACTGATCCTCTGTGTTATTTAACACAAAGCACGTGGAGGTTTGCACATTAAAAAGAGTATTGTGGGCAACTCAGGGTTTGCCAAACAGGTTTGCCTCAGTGTATCCCAGATGTTGTTTTAACCCCATCCTTCCCAGGGCATCTGAGGATATTCAGCACTGCCCAGGAACAGCCCCTGTCTCTTGATAAACAAATATGTGTTCGTTTCTGCAGCTGTGTAAAAAAAAATTGCTTTAATTTATGTCCCCATTGAACATCCGGGTCTGTAAGCCTGAGTATTGACCTTTGAATTCGTTCTTAGCCTCATTCAACTTCTGATTTAAGATTGTTCTTCAGTACTTATCTGGGCTTAATTAGCTAATCCTGCAGATTACTGAATCCTTCCTGAGGCCATTAAGCACCCAGCTCTTGCTTTCATTGCTAAGGGCAGCAGGCTGTGAGCTGAGACTGTAGGCTGGGCTTAAACAGGTTTTTAACACTTTTGGTGTCGGCATTTATTCTGCTGACATCTGCATTTCTCTGAAGTGCCACCAGACTGTCTGGAAGTGCCAATTTACCAGACTGTCAAATATGAAAATGGATTATTTCTGCAGAGTACTTAATAACAAATATGGCAATGGATTTTTTTCTGCAGAGTACTTTAGTAACAAATATGGCAATGGATTATTTCTGCAGAGTACTTTAGTAACAAATATGACAATGCATTTTTTTCTGCAGGGTACTTTAGTAACAAATATGACAATGGATTATTATTTAGTAACAAATATGACAATGGATTATTTCTGCAGGGTACTTCAGTAACAAATATGACAATGAATTATTTCTGCAAAGTACTTTAGTAACAAATATGACAATAAATTATTTCTGCAGAGTACTTAATAACAAATATGGCAATGGATTATTTCTGCAGGGTATTTTAGTAACAAGTATGCCAATAATTTCTGCAGGGTACTTAGTAACAAATATGGCAATGGATTATTTCTGCAGAGTACTTTAGTAACAAATATGACAATGGATTATTTCTGCAGGGTACTTTAGTAACAAATATGACAATGGATTATTTCTGCAGGGTACTTTAGTAACAAATATGACAATGGATTATTTCTGCAGGGTACTTTAGTAAGAAATACGACAATGGATTATTTCTGCAGGGTACTTTAGTAACAAATATGCCAATAATTTCTGCAGGGTACTTTAGTAACAAGTATGACAATAGATAGTTTCTGCAGGGCACTTGGTGTTGCTGCAGTGCCTGTGTGAGCAGAGGATTTACCCTCCAGTGGCTGCAGCACCACAGAGGTGTCAGGGCTCTCACTCCTAACTCCCAGAGGAGCATTAATTGAGTATCAGTCCCTGGTAATTCCATCTGTACCAGGCCACTGCTCTTAGACATCACAGCTTTGAGCTTACAGAGCCCCAGCTGCAGCCCCATAACACCATCAGGGCAAATATAATCACCCCTTTCAGTAGTGCTGGGCTGGCTGCCTGCAGTACATGACATCTCCATTAAAACACGTGTCAGCCTGTGCACTAATGTTTGAGAAATCCTGTGTGAACACAACAGGCATTGATTTCACATAAAGTGTCCCTCAGTTCAACATACCCTGAGGTTAACATGAGGCACAATGAATATGGCTATAAACCATGTTCTTTAATGTTTTCTGCTTCTATAAAATAGGTGTGTATTCTTTCTTAATTCTGTTTGGGCAAATAATTATCTGACTCTCCTAAGAAATTTACTGTGTGAGGTGCTGCTATAATTTTTTCACATAAAATTGATATTTCAGTTAATGTGGAAGTTATGGCTAAACAATTTGTTCTGGAAAAACAAAGACCAAAACAGTGCCCTACTGTGGTAAATGAGCAGTAAATCTATAGATTTCAGGCATTTCTAACTCATTAATCACAGGTGAGTTTAGATGCAATATCCTGGGAGGGGAATGGTCCTGGGAACAGACTTCCTCAGATATTCCTCTTTCAAAACATCTTTGGTTTCCCACAGAACATCTCAGTTACAAAGATTTGTGGGTTTTGCTTTTGGAGTGGTACCATGCAGTGCTTTAGTTGTGGTAGACACAAATGTGTAGAAAGAATGGTAATAAAATAATTTTAAATGGAAGCACAAATCTGACAAGCAGTGGCTGAGGGAGCTGGGGGAGTTTGTCCTGGAGGAAAGATAAATTCCAATTCTGTGACAATTAAGGGACAGCCTTTAGTGGTGGATGTGGCAGTTAATGGTTGATTTGAGGATCTCAGAGCTCTTTTCCCAACTAAATCGTTCTGTGCTTCTAAGAACAACTCAATTTTGGGTAGAATTCTTCATCTTTCCCATAATTACCTCTGCTGTTGCTGCAGGCCAACAACTGGCCTGCAAAACTTTGAAAAATAGGTTAACAGTTAGACTCAACTATCTTAAAAGTCTTTTTCAACCTAGATAATTCTGTAATTTCATTTTGTCATTAGTCATAAAGACTTGTCTTTGCAAGGTTCTGTGGAATTCAGTAAAATTCACAGATAACAGAGGTAGGGGTCTCTCTTCTCTTTTGTAAACCCTGTAGTTGACAGAATCACAGAGATAACAAATATCACCCTTAGCTACATTTTCCCTTGTTCATATTATACAGTTTGTGACCAGACAATAGTAAGAAGATTTTTGTCTAAAAAACTCTTTTGTAAGGGAGACAGAAAATACCCTTAGATGTCTTTAACAAAATGAATGATTGAAAAACACTTTTAAAAGTATTGCTGGGCTCTGCATTGCTGTGAGTGTATTCCTTGTGTTATTTGACAGAAATCACTCTATCCTGGGTGTAGGTGACTGCTCTATCACGATTCTTGTTTTCCATATCACACTCTCACACATTGCAGAGGTTATTCCAGATTCTTTTGCCACCTCCTGCAAAAAACTTACCTTCAGCATCAGGAAATAATTTACTTAATGGGAGAATAAGTTATTACCCACTTCTCCAAAGGAGCTTTGGGCAATTCTGTGAACAATACAACTGATCAATGTGAAATCTATTAGTTTTTATTTTAATTTTACTGTATCATAGAACTCCTCAATATGAACATTTTGCTATGCAAATTATCTTTAATTTTTTTTTTTTTATTCTTGGGTTAACTACTTACTATGTATTTTCCTTACTCCTTCCACAGACACCAGATAAAACATTTTCAGACATGGCTGTGGCTGCTCTTGGTGGGATTCATTAGTGACAAATCAGAACTTGTAGGGATAACATAGCCAGGAGCAGGGGCTGGAATAACTGCCTTAGCTTATAACTTGAAAATGTTTGCAAAGAATAAGCTGAAGCTTGGCTGCCTGCTTTTTTATTTCCACGTTAAATGTGAGTTTAATTTTAGTTATTGATGGTACATCAGATGGTGCTTCCTCTTCATGTGAAGCTTTAACAACTTGTTCTGGAAAATGATGCAATTTTCCTGTGGTTGTTTTTTTTTTTTTTTTTCTTTTTAAAAGCTGAGATGCAGTTGCTCAAACAGCCTCTGGCAATCTGGAGCAGAGCATGCAGGTGGAGTTTGCTTTGCACATGTTCCTGCTGTGTGCAGGGGTTGTTTACTGCTCAGCAGAACAAATTGCTGAGTGTCCTTCTGGAGGTCTCAAACAGTTTAGCAGAGAAATCAGAAATTATCTTGCAGGGACTGTTGTTTTTCACTAGGTGTGAAGTCAAACAAATAGTTTGTAAAGGGTCACTGCCTGCTGTTCCCACAGAACCTGGCAGGAAAATCCCTTCTGGCATTATTTCTACAGAGGTCTGATTGTTTCCTGCTCAGATCAAGATGAAGGACTTTTCTAAGTGCTTCTACATTTGCTGGTAATCAGTCTCCATAACAGAGGTCTGAATTTTTATTTGAAATAAAGCAGCTGGATTCTGTTATGGGGAGGTGAAAATCCAGTGGCAGTGATGAGACACGAGGTCAGCTCTGAAGGGTTTAGCCATGGTGGGAATCCTGCTGGAAGCATGAATATGACAGGAAAGCTTGGATATTGCTTTAGAGGTGATGACTTTTAAAGGATTTGTTAGATTTATTTCAAAGTGAGAGGCCTGTAACAAGGACATAAAATAATAAGTAACAGAAGTAAAATAAAGTCAATGCACAGAGGGAAAAACTATTGTGCAGCATAATGAGGAAGAGAATGATGAAGTTTTGTGGAACCTGATAATTAAACCCTTGCTGGGGGGATTTAGAGAACCCCCACATCTTTGTACAGGGGATAAAATCCTACAATATTTATTGGAATGCTTCTGAAGTAAAAAGAGGAAGTGCAGTTTTCTTCTCTCCTTAAATAAGAAATTTCTGCCCTGTGGTGCTTCTGCTAGACCTGAAAAAGGTGTCAAAGAAGAGCCAATGACAGAGATTTTATTCTTAATTTCCAAGCAGGAGTGTTTATTCTCAGAGACTTCCCAGCCCATTTGGATGAAGAACAATCTCTCCAGATGGCCACACTCATTTGTTCAAGGGCTGGAAAGCAAATTCCTGCTCTTGAGTGTTCCAGCCCCATTGTGGATGTATTAATGAGATTTAAAGGAATGCCTCATTCAAATCCTTCATTTCCCTTAAGGGTTTCTTAGAGCACAGCCCAAGGCCTGCCTTTCCTGTCCAGCTCTTCCCATTTTTGGTTGCTCCCCCTCAAAACAGATGGTGTTGCTTTCCTCCTGTTGAGTCCAATTTGACCATTTTTGTTTATCATACAAACCTCTTGAGGCTTTTATTCAATCTCCAGGGAACTTTAAGCCTGATCCTGCAGTCTCATTGCAGTTCATGTATTAAAATTCAGATTAGGAAATGAATACATTTTGCTGTTTCATTTCATTTACCATTAAGCTTTAATTTTACTTTTTCCTGTTTTGTTCTGGCTGATTCACCTTCCAAACAGGTTCTTCTGCTCTTAAAGCTCATTCAAAATCAGGTTATCTCTCTTTTCCCCCATAAAGAAATACTGGCATCATCATAAAAGTATGGTATTTATGTATGAATGCCATATTTATATCAGTTAATATGAAAATATATTGGCCTGCAAAAAGTATGTGCTTAACCTTAGGCATATTGATTTCTTTCTTTCTTTCTTTCTTTTTTTCTTTTCTTTTCTTTTCTTTTTTTTTTTTTTTTTTTCTGAGTTCTCCAAGTAGAACATACTAGACTAGCTGCTGGCTCAGTATGAAATATATAAATGTGACATTCAACATCAGAGCTGGGTGAAATACCTGCACTAAAAGGCTTATTCATTGCTCTGGGGAATCCAAGAATCACAAGGAAATAGGAAGATAGTGAAATCTTTTCCAACAAGAAGTAGCAGGCCCCATTTTTGTGCATTGTGCATGCTGAGGAACAAATCCAATCTCTGCTACAATCTAATATCCTTTATTTATGAATTTATGGGACTCCATATAGAAAATAAGAGGCAGTTACAGATCAATAAGGAGGAATTGTGGGCACAAGAATTCAATGGAAAAGAAATCCTTGCAACTTTTCTTTTATTGCATTTTTAAATGAACATGAGCAGAAACAGTTGTTTGCAGGAAGATATCCACTCCAAAATATTCTTGACTAATGTTAATAATTCCTTTCCAGTAGGAATCTTGAGAAATTTGTATATTACAAAGTTCCCTCTATGGTAGAAATCAGGATGAGATCTGGGAGTGGAAGTGTTGATATAGAAATATCTAGATGGAAAATAGAACAAGTGCAAGAAGTCTGCTACTTCTGTGCACAAAGGAGGCTGAGAAGGTTCACAGACACTTGCACTTAAATCATATTTAGAAATAGCTTTCTGCTTTTTCTTCATGTGCTTGTCTGTCCAACTATAATTATCCATCCTCCTTTTTCTCCAATTACATGCTGTATAATGTTTAGCAGCTATTCCAAGAAGCAGCTTATTCCTGTGTGACAAGATTTAATTAAACTTCCACTGAAATAATTAGTGAGGGTATCTCAAAAGGCTTTTTAAAATCAATGCAGTACTGAGAACCAAATAGAGTTAACACTGTCATCAAAGATCAAAGTCACCAAAGAACATGACTGAAAATTAAACCCCCAGCAACACTGTAATCAAGGAGCATGCTGAAGCAGTTGTGATTTTCTGCCTCTTGGGTCCTACCTACAAATTGATTTGACATGGAAGATTTCCCTCAGGAAGCTTAAAAATAGTAAATTTCCATTAATTACATAGCAAATAATGTTCTTTCTATAATTTATAATCCATTAGGAAGTTGGTTTGGTTTTTTTATTTTTTATTTGGTGTTGCCTCTTGCTGCCTTTATCTGGGTTTTCTGCTTTGCCAGTGGAGATTGGCTGGAGGTTGCTCTGGGTGCTTGTGCTTTCTGCTGCACCCTTTAGCCAGAGGCACAGAATTTTCCCTCAAGCATTGACATTTTATGGCTCCCTCTTTTATTTTTAATATAATATATTTAATATATTTAATAAAAATATATAATATATTTATATAATATATTGAATATATATTATATATATTCAATATATTTAAATAATATATAATATTATTTAATATAAATATATTGAATAATTTAATATAACATATTTAATATAATATCACTACAATACACAGTGAGCTTCTGGAGTTCTGTACAACACCAGCTAAGCCATAAAATAAGATAAGATTTTAAACCTGGCTTTTATACATATGTGTCCTGGTGTGAAGGACAGGTGTCTGCCAAGAAAGGCAGAAGCCTCTCTTTGAAATGGAGAATAAACCCCCTCCCTCCAAATTATTATAATTTTGAAATTAAGGGGCTCTCAGGCAAAGATATGGGAATAGGAATAACAGTTCTTTACTAGGAAAATTTAAAAAAATAAAAGTTCAGTATTGGCCTGAGGAGCATCCCAATGCTGGGATCTCCTCCTCCTTCCAGCATTTTGTTCAGTTTGTTGTTGTGCCAACAACTGGGACAGCTGCTGAATTTCTGTAGTATTTATGGCTGAATTCCTCTGATTTACACTGCCCAATGCTAAGAAGGGCATCCCTGGGTAGAAATGTGATTAAAATATCAAAAGCTCAAAGAGAGAAGGGGTTTGGTGGGTATGTGCTGTATGTCACAGGTTTCTCATCTCTTCTGAGCTCTGCTGTGCTTGGGTTGAACTGTGAAAAGCTGAATAATTTATCCAGACAGTTATGCTAACTCAGTATGGCACTGAAACACTGAAGATTAATAAATAATTAATAAAACATTGATTCTGCAGCCATGTCCTTGCATGAGTCACTCAAGTGTTACTGAATATACTGAGCACTCAAATGCAGTTTTCTGTGCCTGCAGGATCAGGATTCCTTCAGTGTTTCTGTTCTGCAGAAAAATAATTCCTTTAAGCCTCCTTAAGAATCTCAACTAAATAATTAAACTCAGGAAAAGCTATGTTTTTGATATGTAGATAGGCATGTAGATATGTGACTTTCTGTATCTGTAGGTATATAAATAAATAGAATTGAGGCCACTCTGTAAGCAGGAGGAGAAAGCTGGGACTAAGTACAGTCTAAGTAGAAGTGGTAGAATGTTATTGCAATCTAATAATGTTTTTCCCCAGTGACTTAACACCTTCAGAGCAAGTCAGTGCTGAAAAATAGCTAAAAGGCTGGGCTTGGGTTTTGGTTTAAAAGTGGGCATGAAAAAGCAAAAAATTTCAGCTTAAAAATTAAAGTTGTAATGACATGTTGTTAATGTTATAGTTCTTGTTGTGTTAAATGTTATAGTTAATTTTCACACCCTGCTAAATGCCTTTGACAAGGACAAACATCTTTTATTAAAAAGAATATTAAGTGGAAGGCTTGGACCTCCTAAATTATTATCATGTATATCAGGGTATTCCAGTGATTACATTTTGAGGTGCTCTGTCTTCAATACAGGTACAAGGGTAAATCAAAGCACCCACTGATGAGAGGAGGATTCAGCACAACTCCCACACAACAGGGGATTGGCAGTGGAGACATGAATTGCTCATTTTTTGAAGGTAAAAAAACCTGATCTTGTTCAAAAGCCTTTCCTGCTGAGACTCCTCATCCACATTCATAAATTTCATTGTATTCAAGCAAGGGAGGCTGTGGTGTGTTCTCTTTGAGAAATGAGATGTACTTTAAAAATAGACATTTTAAATCTATTTCTGAACTGATCCTACTTAATCTACCTTATGTCTATGGCACTATAATAAATTATTATTTGAAATATACAGTCAGCTATTTAGATATTTTTATTTCTGTCCACTTAGAATAATTATTTCCTGGTCATCTGCAGTCTCATACTTGGGCAGAAAAATTAGCCTGGTGCTTAGCAATCTATTTTTTTCCTAGGCTCTCTGCTGAAATGTTTAGGTAATAGGGTCTAAATAGCCTAAGAAGTCTTTTCTCCCAGCACTCTATGCAGTTCATGTTGCACCTTGCACTGGAGATCCAAACCCATAGAGCAGAGCACGTTATGTGAAACAATTGGAAAATGGAGCTTTGTGAAAATGTCATTGGAAGCAATGTGGAATTGGCTGGTTGCCTTCTATTTGCTCGAAGTTCTCCAATTGTTTAAATACCACCTTTGTAACAACAGTGCCACTCACTTGACAATTTGTCTTTTTATTCCTGATAATTTGCATGTTGGATACAAAAATAGCCATTGTGCTTGTGATCATCGAACTTCAGTTGAATTGCAGACAAAGAATTTGGCAGATCTCCAGATAAAATATTCCTGAGCAGCTCAGGCAGGAATCAGCATTTGTTGCTTACACACTTTGTGCTTTGAAATATCTATTGCTTCTGATGTGTTCAAAAATAACAAGTTACTGAGGGACCTGTGCTGTGCTTCCAGTGCAAACCTGGCCTTTCCCTGAATTGATGGAGAAATTCTTACCCCAGCCTCATCCCAGGCTGTGGTCAGAGGAGAGAGCTCTGCTCACATAAATCAATTTGTCTAAAAGCATGTGCTTCTAGTCCAGCATGCACCTGTCTTGTGGCTTTAGTGGGATGAATTGTGTATTTAAATTACTGAGTTGTGTGTTTAAGTTACTCAGGTGTTGGAGAGGCTGGAAATCTGGTACTTGGAATTTCAGTCCTTTGCTTTTTTGAGACACCCTTCGTTGCTCTTGGAATTGTTGCAAATGTAATTCCTGATTTATTATCTCCATTTCTTGCAGTCAATGAAATTATAGCTATATTAATTTTGAATAAATAGAATGCAGCAAAACTCTCTGGGTTAGGTTTAGCAAAGCTGTGTTTGGTACAGTAATCCTGACCACGAGCCCAGTGACCAGGACTGCAGAAATGGTCCTAGAACTTCACTACTTGTTTTCCAAAAGCTCTGGAATATACTGATTTATTAATCATTCTGACTGTAATTAGCTCTCAAAAATAAATGTACCTGATTTCTGATCATAAAACCATACTTAAATTATGGGATATTTGAAAGCTGCACATTTGAAGGATTAGAGAGCCAAAGAAAGCAGCATTGTTTCTTTATCTTTAAGCCACATGCAAACTGTGGCATCCAAGGACTGTCTTTTTGATAAGCTCAGTATGGCTTATCTCCCAATAGGAGTATACATTGTTTTTCCCTTTAAATGTATTCTGGGATTCAGATTACTTCCAGCTGTTCCCTTTCTCCCCTTCTCAGTCTCCAACTTTGGTTTGTTTTTAACATGCAGAGAAAATGGTTTGCTTCAAAATATGTATCTTTTCATAACAGAAATTCAAGGAGTGGATGGGAAAAGATCTGTGTGCTTGGCTGGGCTAATGAGAAAATGACTCAGTCTGTGTGTCTAACATCTCATATCACACAAAGGGGTTGACAAAGAAAAATGGATTTTGCTTTAAATACTCCAAGCTGCTACAATAACCCATCATATTTTGTAGATTACAATGGGCTTAAAGCAGCAACAACACATGAGCCTCACTGCCTGCTCTCAGAAGTTTAAAAATGCCAAATGTAGCTCAGTAACAAATCCTTGATTTGCATTTACGTAAAATGTATTTTGGGGACATTAAAAACCTTAATTGAAGGAGGAGAGCAGAAATGCAGAGCTACAAGCTCATCACCCCTGCCAGGAGGAGATTTCCAGTATGAGCAAGTGGCTGCTTCCAATGTTACCCTTGTGTTCACTGGAGGGAGGGGAGAAGCTGCTTGGGGCTGTGAGAACAGAAGCTGCCCAGCCCAGCATTTGACACTTGGGCTGACATTTCACACCCAGACACAAATCCTGCTATCACAGGTTACATTAGAGACCATCACTGCCATTTTTATTGTTATTCCATTTCAATGGCACCACCAGGATGAGCAGATTTCCAATAAGACCATGTATTTTGGTTGTTCATAGCTCTTCCTGCTCCCTCCTCCCACGAGAGGATGTATTAGGTGAACTTAGTTTCCTCTGTGTGGCCAGATTCTCTGCTCCTTATTCAATCCATCCATAAATGAAGACATCTTGTGTGCAGGGAAGTGGAACACCAACCTCTGTTATTTAGCATTCAGGTGCTACAGATGGAACACATGGAGCACTGAACCACTGACACTGCCTAGCTAAAACTTAATGGAAATTTCTTAATGCAAATTTCTAAGCCTGGAAAATGGGAGGGAAATTCAGTCTCTTCAGAAATTTCTATGTTGCTTTTCTTCCTCAGTAATAATTATTTAATACTCCAACATATTTTTTTGGCCGTTTTATGGTTGGAAAATAATTTATTTCTAGATATTTCTAGGGCAAGTTTCATGTGGTTATTTCTTCATCATGATATGTCCATTGTGTGCAATGCAAATGTGTGATTCCAGCTATATACACACGGCCATTTATGAGCTTAGCTCTGGTGTGGTGGTCTCCTTTCTTGTACCATTTTTACATGAGCAAATGGCTATAGCATGAACTGAATTTTTAATATTAAACTGCTTTTTAGACTGATCTGGTTCTACTAAGGTAAAAGCTGAAACAGTATAATTTCTATTATATAAATAGAAATTTGACTGGTGTCATTTTTTTGCCTTCTTAATAAGTAATTTAATATGTATGAAATAATCTATTTTGATAATCTATCCCTAACACACTGTAGGGATTTGCACTGCAGTTATACTACTGTTAGTGTACAACCTTAAATTCAATTTATACTGACTTGTGAAACCTACTGCTTGTTTACTCCAGAGAAAAAAATTAATGGCAAAAAAATCTTGTTTTAAATTGGTAAAAGCAAAAGTAAATATGCTCTAGGGATTTAAATTATCAGCTTTATGTTTTCAGTTTATTCAAATAAGCTCAGATTGCCATGATTATCTGTGAGTATGTGAATGTGACAGGTGAGAGGGATTTACTGCATTCTTTTAAAAGTTGGATGTTACTGATCTCCTTAAGTGTGACTTGTTAAAGTCATTGTTCATTGCTGTAGTTTTCCTCCTGTTTTTCTCCTGTATTGCTCACTCTGCAAGCTAAACTTACTGAAGCCATCTGTGATTTTAGAACTTAGTAAACTAAGAGCAAAATAAAAAAGAATGGTTGATGAGAGAGCAAATGCTTTGGCATGTACAGAACATGGATTTAGCTAATAACTCCTGTAATGCTGAGGTTTGGGTTTGGTGACATTTAAAACAACAATCCAAGACATCTCTGAACATTTACATTTTGCCACCTCTGAGGGGGCAGAGGGGAGCTGATTTTCTGCAGTGGTATTTTTATGTAAAGCAAAAAAGAATCGGTGGCACTATGTTAAAATTTAAAAGAAAAAGCAGCAAACTCTTGGTATCAATTTTCAGTGGAGATCCTGCTTGTGATGTCAGTGTTCCACTCTTTACAAGCCTTGCACATTTTTACAGTGTCTTCAACGTGCATTAAAAAATGCAGGTAACTTTTGGCATAGGTAATAATTTTTCTGTACTTTTAATTTCCTGTGCAGGAAAGAAGATTTCCTGCACAGGAATTTCCTGCATTTTCAATTATGGCTTGAAAATGGGGAGGTGAGGGAAAGACTGGAGGAGAATTTAGGTTGGGTTGGTGGCCTTGGTGCTTGACTGAGAATTGTATTTTAACAACACTCAGCATCCAGCTCTTTATTTTCTTCACTGATGGGTCAAACCCAACACCAGGCTGAGCATCCATAAAACAGATGCAGAGACAGATGTCAGAGACCTGTGCTGGGCAGAGGGGCTGCAGAGCTCTTGGAAGGAAAATATCAAGCAATCAGAAAACTGCATTTCCATACCTTTAACATCTCCTTGCAGCTGTTCCTTGCCCATCCTCCATGCAGCAGTGATCTGTGCAGAGAGCAGGATGTCACAGACAGGGGACAAGGACCTGCCTGGGCTGTGGCACCACTCTGGAGCTTTGTGAGTGAAATGTTATTGCCCTCCTTGCTGCTGGGAAGCTGGTTTACATACAGCTGCATGGCTTTAAATACCATTTACTGAAATTAATTTGGTAGCTGCTCCTTAAGTCTTCTGACTGTAATCCCATATCACAAGAGCACCATATTCAATCTGGCACAAGCTGCTCACAGGAGAGGCCCAGACCTAAATTAGCATCTAATCTAAATTAGCTTTAACCACTTGAAGGTCTGGCTCATCCAGGCAGGATTAAAGTCCTTAGTGGTGAACTCTGAATGTGCTGTGCTCTGCTTGTGCTGCAAACATCTCCAGAAAGATTAAACCTGGTTCTTTGGTGCTGATCATTTGTAACTGAATGCTACAGTTTTGATGATGTAGTTTAGAAAGGCAGAAGTAGCAGGATTCCTGAAAAGCAGGGTGAGAATTGAAATTTTGTCTGTCTAGGATTGAGGGAGCAGGTGTGCTTTCACCAGAATGAGCCCAGGCTCACTGATGGCATCTGTTCAACTGCTGTAATTGGTGAATGGTTGGATTAATAGTAAGGTGATCATTTCCATTTAGAAATGGGTGGTTCTGCTGTTACAACATAAAATATACAGGAGAAATTTTGTTTGGGGAGGGTTTTTTCCTTTACTGATGGTTAAAGTCACATAGTGGAACAACTCAGACTTTGTGCACTCATGCTTAGATAACAATACCAATTTTAGGAGCAAAAGAAATCAGTTAAATCAACCCCAGATCCATTTATGATTACAGCAGACCATCATTAGAAGAAGTGGGGCCAGAACAAATAAACCCTTCATAAATAGAAGTATTCCTCTGAGTGAAATAATTGTAGTGAAGTCAAAAGGTCTACTTTTATATATAGTGATTACTTGTATACTTATGGCTTTGTGCTTCAGCTTGCAAAAATTTACATTGCTTATTACTTATAAAGAACACTGTACTGCTGAAAAAGTTGTTAGTCTGGTGATACTTAGCTCAAAATATGACTTGAAGTAGGGTTTATTATTTAAATAACTATTCAGCTGTGAATCCTTGAGATGTCTCAGTGCATGAACTCTTGGCATTTTGCCATTTTTCATCGTGATCAATGGGCTGATTTGCAAGGCAAGAATCTGCATCCCTTGCAGCACATGGCAATGTGCACTGTGCCTTTGGATATGGAAATGTGCCTTACAACAGATGGACAAATATTATCACTAGGCAACTGCATGAAGACAAAATAATCCTTCTACAAAATTGCCCGTGGAGCTTTCTGCAATCAGAGGATGCATTTTGTTTGTGTCTGTGTGCTAGGGAAAGCCAATTCTTTGTTTGTTTGTTGTCCTGTCACAGTGATGTTTTGGTGCTCTGTGCCATTGCTTTGTGGCTGGTGATGGTGAGAATTATGAAAAGGAGATTTCCAGCCACCCTTTACCTGGGGGGTGATCTTGTACCAGACCTTCCTGAATAGATGGCAGGTATTCTATCCTGATAGATGGCAGGTATTCTTGTTCCTGCAGGAGGGACTGGCAGGAGGACAGGAGTTTATACCCAGGGTGTGCTGGGTGCTTCTCCTGTGCACACTCCTGACCTGGCTGTGCTCTTGGTCCATGGAACTGCTGCAGTTTCTGCTTGCAGGAGTAGTTCTGTGTGCTGGAGGTGAAGTGTTCAGAGAAACAAACACCAACTGGCAGAAGGAAAATTTGGGGTTTTGTGCAGGCTGTTTGCTGCTGTTATGTTTTGTATTGCAGTCACATCACAGACCCTCCCTCTGAATTCAGGGCTTGCTGCTGCCTTGTGCAGCACAGACAGGTCTGATCACTGCCCTGCTGGCTCTGTTGGGTGGGTACATGAGAAACACAAGGCTTGAAAAAAGGGAAAGCAATGATTTTCATCATACAGGTTAGTAATAACAGCCCAAGAAGAGTGTGATTTAATAAGGTGCCATCAGAAGCTGGACTGTGCATCCCAGACCTTTAGTATCCTGTTTCTGAGCCTGGAGCAGGATCAGCCTCCACCAGAGCTGAGTGGGGCACAGAAATACAGCATTGCTTAGGAACTGGAGCCCTCCTGTTTCCCTATCTGTTTGTCCTTGATAGCACAAAAACTGGTGAGAGGCCTTGCAGAGGAGAGTGATGTTGCCATTATCCCTGAGGTTTCTATCACCATCAGTGCTGCCACAGAAATAAGACTTTCCACTTGTGTGATGTTTATTTAAATCTCTATTCACAGATACTGTGTGTGCATGAGGTATTAAATATTATGATTTAAATTTGATAATATATATGGATAAATTGCACAAAGGAGAGGTTCTTATTTAAGACTTCCTGAGGTCCTGAATCCTGATCACAGTAAAAGAAGTCTGGTGGTGTTTGGACCAGGCCCAAAGAATCAAGATGGAAACAGGCTTCTCTTTTTAAAGACTTTTATAAGGAAAAAGGTAGTACTGCCTGTAAGTGTTCAGCAATTTGATGTTTAATTCTGCTTTTCTTTTATATATTCCTATCTTATCACATGTTGGCCTCATCCATCCAAGGGCTAAATGCTTTTAAAGAATTGTGATCCTTTATGTCAAAAAACTATTCATATATTCATTTATTTACTGATGATTCTTACAGGTTACCTGCAAAAAATTCCTATCTTTTGTTCATAAGTTTTTCAAAATCTCCCTCAAATTATTTTGCCTGATAGAGATGTGCTCATGTCCAGATGCATTTAGAGTTCACTCACCTAATTGAAGGAAATTGAGGAAAAAAAAAAAAGGTTTTTTTTTTTATTTTTTCCTTTTAGTTTTACAGGCAATGAATGACAGGTTTGTCTCTCATAACTTGTGGAGCTGGGTTTGCTGAGAGCAAAGAGAGATTACAGATATATTGGAAAACTTCTTTCATAACTGAGAAAGCAAAAATACCAGGTAATAGTCATTGATGTCTTTGTTTCATACACCTCATTTAAGAGCAAAAACTCATAGCAACAGTAGGAGAGACTTTTAATACACTGTAGGCAGGGAGAATATGTTATGTCAGAGAGATGACAAAGCTGTGCCAGCAGCAAAGTGCAAAAGATGACATTTTTATTACTGCAGCACTGTACACAGCATTACTGAATTTGGTAAATATGAGAAGTTCGGAGGAGAATTAGCTGGGATGAGCTTTGGTTGGCTTCCAGGACTTGAGAATATTTGTGCTTTTTTCATTAGGCCCATCTCAGAGTAGAAAAGGTCCCTGCAAAAGGGAGGCTGCAAGAGGAAATGCAGGAGAGATGGTGTAAGGGCTAGAGTAATTCTCTAGTTTTAACACTTAATAATTGTAGTTAGTTGCTTTCACATATTAAAATCTGCTCTCTTGTGCTCTAAGACTGCAAAATGCAGAAGTAGCTCCTATAATTAACCTGTTCTTGGAGAAGATTCATGTTTCTCACGGCCTCCAGAATGATCAGGCACTGAAAGGATGCAGTTGGGTCACTAAAAAGTAAATCCCCCTGAGGATGTGAGGTGACAGCTTGCACAGACAGAAACTTTTCATTCCTCTGAACTCAATTCACTCCTCTGCCTCTCTGGGCTTGGACACTGAGACTATTTGGCAGCTGTTTGCCATAGTAATAAATCTGGAAATAATTCAGTGGCTCTAGTAGGAAGCCAAGGCTTCTGACAATTGCTCCTGCAATCCTCTGGTGCCACAAATCACCACGACCTTGGGATGCCAGCCTGGCTCCAGAGTGCCAGACAGGAGGAGAGCCCAGCCCTGTGACACGGGGAGAGACAGCAGCTCTGTCAGAGCCTCCCTCCTCCCACTGCCACCTCATTGCTTGGGGAATTGGGAGAGCCATAAATAAGAGAGATTAAATTCTGCTGCCGAGACAGAAGTTTGGCTTTAAAAAATCATGACTTCCAGAACAGCCATGGCTGTGTAATTCTGGGACAGGCAATCATAATTTGGAGATGATTTGGAGCTCGTGACTGCTTGTAAATCCTGATTTAAGGTGCTGAAGTTGTTCTTTTGGTGTGGCTTGCTTTGGAGCTGATGAGCTTTTTCACGACACTTGTTGCAAAATAATGGTGTTTTCATGATAGCTACTGTTCTAACTTATTTTTAACTTTGCTGGGTTAACTACATTATTTTTGAGTTAATTTATATATTATAAATATATATATTTATATATATTTTTGGGGAAAAAAGTTATTTATAGTGTGTATTGTTCTTGACTTAGGTGTTTCTTCATTGATACTCTTCTTGAGATTGGCAGTGATAAAAAGCATTGGTAGTGATAAAAAGTGAAACGAGTTTGTTCATTTATTAGGTAAAGATTTTCAAAGCTGTTCTGCTAGAAAACCAATATTTTTCTCACTATTTGCATTTATAGAAACAATAAAGATCCTGAGATGCAGGTTAGCTAAATTTATGAGCACATCAAAGGTGTAGAATTGCAAAATTTACACAAAAACTTTATTACTAGAATTTCAGTAAACTTGGTAGAAGGTCCTTGAGCTCAAAATTACACTTGGCCACATATTGGGTTTGTAATATCAAAATTTAGTTCAGATTGATCAAAGCCTTTGTAATTTCTTAGATAAAGTTGGTTTCAGCTGCAGCTTTACAAGACAGCATTTACTCAAAGCACTTTCAGGCATTGTTACTACATTTTTTACAGCTGTTTGCTATAGCCTCTGTGCTTGGGTGCTTGATTGCTCCTGGAGTGAATATTGACTTTCTGCTGAGACAGACATGGCAAGCTGATGTGTTTTGTTTAATGTTTAAAAGCTCCTCAGGCAGCCTGAGGTTCACATCCACCTTGGGACAGGAGGGAGAGAACAGAAAAGCAAGATGGAAAGAAAAAAAGAATCCAGAAAAAAAAAAAAAAAAAGCATTTGTAAAAAGAGTTCTTGTTGAATAATTCTTGTCTCTGAATAATAGAAAAGCAGATTTTGAAAAGCTCCTAAATTGTTCCCTGAACTGAGGTCAAGGAAGAAAATAATGCCATTCACAGTAGAACATGGATCAATAAGAAATCCAAATAGGATGGTGCTTTTTATTGTGGTTCTGTTTGACAGTGTGAGTCGATGTGGGGATGCAGACCCTCCCAGTTTAGAAGCCTGAGTTTTTCTATATAAATAAGAGAGAGATGTGCTTCCCACAGGCCATTCCTGTCAAAGATAAATGCCTGAAGTTATGCAGCTTCTCTAAGTTACAATATTTTGTTTGATTCTGCCTCTTAGCATGGCAGCACACCCTCAAAAACTTGTGATACTTCACTGTTAGTATCACATGCCAAAAACACCATTTTTTTTTCCAGATGTGTTTTTTTCCCCAGATGTGGTTAGAGCCCTTAGCAGCAGAAATTACAGCAGCCAGCACAGTTGTATCCCCCTTGGTCCTGATTGATAAAGTCTGTTAGTCCCAGTTAAACCTGTAAGTGCAAAGGTAATTGTGGTCAAGGTTTATAAACAGGAGAATCTCCTGAGAATTCTCTGAGAATAACCTGAGTTACTGTGTGCTGTTGCTAAGAAAACTTTTGAGAGCATTTCTTTGGGCTTATCCTGCCCTGGATTCAGCTCATTCTTGAATTCTTCCCTTTCTTCCACTCAACACTGACCCAGGCTGTCCTTCTACCTGTCCCAGCTGTGGGGTGTCCTTGGCTCTGAGTCACCCACTGCAGGACATTTGGCTGCTTTAGAGTTCAGGCTTTCCCAGCTCGAGCACTGAAGGAGGGGCAGGAGCCTTTGCTGAGGTTCCCAAGGTTGTTTGTTCTTTCTTATCTAAGGAATCCTTTCCCTGACTCACAGAGATCTGTCTGGCAGTTCAATCCAGGCCACACTGCCTGCCCTTGGGGCAGGACTTCTCTTTTAGACTATAAATTACCTACCTAATGTTTACAGTTACTTTCCAATCCATGACACCTTTATTGCACTGCCCAGCTTCCTCCCAAACCAACCCAGTGGTGCCACCCTGACCCAAAGATGGATGGCATGGAGAAGAAGAGGAAGGAAAAGACACACCACGCCCAAAATCCTCCATCTTAGCCCTAAACTTCTCATCCTAAACAATTCTAAAAATTCACTTTTCTACCTTCTAACAATCTAATTTATGCTCTACTTATTTTTTGTGACTTGTAATTCTTCCTGCAATGTTGGTAAATTTTTCCAGGGACTAAAATCCAATCCACAGGGGTCTTGGGCACTATACCAAGGCCTCTGAGCCCCCTGCCTGGAGGGTCTGGAGGCACCCAGGGGAGCCAGGGAACACCCTGGGCTCCCACAACTACCATGTCTCCTCTTCTAAGAGATCCTTCCCTCTGTGCAGCCTTTCCCTGCATTTCACCTTCCCAGGGTGTTCCTGTGGGCCACCTATTTGAAAATTTCCACACAAGCCCTTCACACTGTCACATGTCTCAAAATATTTCTGCTGGGAAAAAATGTGGGACACTTGGCATCAAACCACTAAGCTTTCATAAAGCAGTGCTGTTTCTTCATGCCTCAATCTGTTTCATTTTTTAAAATTTTTGTCATATTTTAATTGAAAGTTATTTGGAAGAAAAAAAAAAGTACTCATTTTTCAGCCTCATAGAGTACCCGCCAAACTATGATATCTGCCATGCCTGGAGGTCTCTCACTTGTTAAAAATTAAGAAGAACTTGCAAGTGTTTGAAAGCAAAATATTAGTTGCTCAGTTTTTATATCTCCCTCCTCCAACTGGCCTAGCTTTAATTTCAGGTTATTAAAATTCAGTCATAGTAACACTAAGTATGGCTAATTCCATAGGAATTTAGATTAAGTATTTTGAGCCTGCAGATCAATTTAGATTAAATAATACTGCCATGTGCTAATAAATTTTTGTCTTCCAGGATTCTACACAAAAAGATATTGCATTAGAAAATTGAGGCAGTTGCTAGGATTTCAAGCATATGAATTTGGAAGTATTCTAACTTTGAAAGATGTCAAAAAATAAGCCTGAAATGATTCTCTGTGTTCTATTCTCATCAAATTAATTCCATTTGAGAAGCTGCATCTGTAGAGTTTCATTAGCATTACTTCCAAACCCAGTTACCACCCCACTTTCTGGTTCTTGAGTGAAGGAGTTATTGAATTCCTCACTGGATGAGGTTATCTGGAGCCCTGAGGATAAAACTGTGAGACAGTTTATTGCTCTGATAGAATTTGTGTGGATTTCTTACTATCACAAGACTGTTTCTCTGTTATTTATATGTATGTTTATGGCACCTCATATAAATGTATAAATAAGAACAGGATAGTGCAGGTCATGTATGAAGGGATTTCAGTAGTCTCTGCTAAAGCTCTATGGTCCTCCTAGATAATTTCAGCAAATTGACTAATGAAATGTTAAATGAGCTGTTTGGTGTTTCCACGGTCTTCAAGGTGACTGAAACTTGGATACAGTCTGTATTTTGCATAAACTTTCCTCTTCTTCATCACCTTAGACTGACTCTCCAATGTGTTAATTCTTCTCATTTATGATTTTTGATATAATAAAAACAGCTTACATAGAAGAGAGAGACTTAATTGCACATTAAACTGCCTTCTTTGCTGAGCTGAGAGAACTCACTATAGGGCAAATTTGAAGTAAAGTACTGCTGGCCATGCTCAGAATTCATTAGCTGTTTAAAAATCTTAATACTGCTAGCTAAACTGATGTGGCTTTGAATGCTGATAAGGCTGGAAGTGTAAATGCTGTACATGCAGCAGTGCTGGGCTGTAGAAAGAATGGTTTAACCTGAACTCTGTCTTTGAAATGTGCCTGATTTCAGTGGATTCATGTCTGTAAAGAGAAGTGAAGTGAATATAGAAAATATATAGAAAAATATAGAATATATAAAAATTATATATTCTAAAATATTCTAAAAAATATATAAATATATTAAAATTATAAAAATATATATATTTTTATATAAAAATATATATAAATATAAAAGTATATAATAAATATATATTATATATATAAATATATATATATTCTAAAATATATATAAATATATATATTCTAAAATATATATTCTAAAATATATTTTAAAAAATATAGAAAAACAAAGCATTTTTTTGCTCATGGCACACTGGTTATGTGCCCATAAAACTGACACCAGCCTGCTCCCAGTAACTGGGAACTTGTTGGGACCAGTGCCCTGCTGCCTGCTAGAAAAATCCCAGCAGCCTTTTAACACCTCCAAGAGCCAAACTTGTCTACTGCTTTACTACTGCATTATGTTATGGAGTACTGAGTTCCATTTAGAGGCAGTAAAACAGTTTAATAACTCTAAGTTACTTTTTTTTTTCCTTAGCTTTCATGGGCACCATCTACTACCCCCAGCACCTCTTTCTTGGTCTCTGTTGCACTGCATGGAATAGCCAAGCTGGTGTTGAAGGCCCTTGGGCTGGCTCCAGGGAGATGATGAATCAATAGGTTAAATTTAATTGATGTGCTGTATTATTCTGAATGACTGAACTTGGCTGTATGCTACAGTGCAAGTGTACCTTTTATCTTTGTTTTCCTGGGTCTCAGGCTATAAAACTCCAGGCCCCATCCTTTACTCAGGCTTGCTGTACATTTCTGATACCTTAGTGCTCTTATACCTTGCTGTATGTCACTGTCATCTGGGCTGCAAGACTAATGCAAGAATTCCTCTTGCCTGTGTTGCCCATATATCCTTTGCACAAGGCAAAAATATTTACCAGACTAGAGATAGAAGCAGCAGTGGCTGAGTAATGTGTGTGCAAAGTGATCTATGAATGCAGGCCTCGATTGACTGGAAATGAAATACTGTGATAAAAATCCCATTTCTGAAATGTGTGGTTGTGCCAGCAATGCACTGCCTGCTCTAGGTTTTTATAGAAGTTGTAGAGTTTAAACATTATTTTTTATATACTAACTGGAACATTAGGAAAGTATTCTAGTGGGTTTGGGAAAACAGTTATTGTAAGACTATTGCCAAATTACCCAGTCAGACTTCAATGTATGCACTTTACTGTATTCTGTTTCTTTTGCCATTCTGGATTAGAAAAGCCTTTATACAAGGGAGGGAAGGTGTCAAGAGATGGCAGATTTGAAAGCTTTACTTGCTGTGGGTGGTGTTTGGAGACCCTTGGCCCCAGAAAGGGGAGTGGGAAACCTGTGTGAAAAGGTGGCTTTAAAGAATTCCACCCCTTGGGCTTTCATTTAATTTCTACCAGAAGTTTGGTGTTGCTTTAAGTATGATACATTATGGAGGAAAAACTCACATCTGTTTAATTTTCCTGAAGTGGCCTGGAGCCTGCAGATCCTGCCCAGGAACAGCAGCTCTGCTCCCAGAAAGGGGAGATTCACTGAGAGTGACCTTTCAGCCCCCAGATATCCCATAAATGTGCTCTCCTGAGGTGCTGGTATTTAACTGCAGGGTCAGAATGTGTTCTCCTGCTGCCTGGGCAGCTTTTCCCATTGGCAGGTCAGAGAATCACCACCATTCCTGCCAAGCCATGGCTCTGCAAAGGTCATGCATGCCCTGGCTAAAAATGCCCTTGCATTTTCAGAACAGTAGGAATCAAATCTTAGCAGTGACTGTGACCAACAGAGCTACAGGAGACACAGCTTAATATTCCATTACAGATTAGAACTGCTGGGAAAACCTCTGAAGTGAAACAAGGAAGGAACAAAAAAATAAATAAAAACTCTTTAAGGCTGAATCTTTTAGCATTCAGTCTGTCAGTACTGACTCTTCTGGGTAATGTGTTGTGGATTTCTAAAGGAATCATATAAGGATTTTGCTGAAAAATCGCTGAATTATGTTTGGTTTTTTTTTTCCTAAGAAGTACATTATTAACAACAAGACATTTCTCCTGCCTTGAAAATCATATTTTAAAGGCATTTCTTAATTCTTGAGAACCTAGTTCATGACTCCTAAAGATCTGTTTGAACATCAGTGAAACTAGGTACAAGTATAAGCTGCTTCTGAAACTATTGCTTAGCACTTGTAAAATCTTGCTGAAATGGATAAGCTGAGAAGCATTGAGAACCAGAAGAAGGTTTTAAATTCAACTTTCCTATGTTCATTTGTAAAAGGAGTATTGGTTTTCACAGAGTACAATGCATACATTCAGTAGTGCTTTGAGGTTCTCTGTCATATGAACAGATAAATCTAGAATGAAGAGAGAAAAGGAGGTTCTCCTGTCTGCTTTGGGATTTGGCTTTAGTTTGATTTATTTGTTTATATGGCCCCAAGGCCAGAGAGTGTGAGATGAGGTTCTGCCACCAAGGTTATGCACATTAAACTTGACAGAAGGCAACAGGAAAGGTTGATAGCAATGATGTCTATTGCCAGCCATAAAGGCCTGCACAGTGTTCCTGCATTCATCTCACTGCCTGTGCTAAAATGCACTTCCTTCCTCACAGTCATTTCTACCTTAATAAAAATGTGCTGCTTTTCAAACTGTAGAAAAATTCGAATGGCAGCTAGGTACTTGTGGTAATAAACTGCTGCTGCACTCATCCCAGCAGCCCCAGCAGAATTCTGGAGCAGCTACAGCAGAAATTCTGGAGTAGCCACAGCAGAATTCTGGAGCAGCCCCAGCAGAAATTCTGGAGTAGCCACAGCAGAATTCTGGAGCAGCCCAGCAGAATTCTGGAGCAGCCCCAGCAGAATTCTGGTTGCACAGCCCTGCCAGGCTGGCTCTCCCCTCCTTGCTGCTATAGCAGTGCTGAGCCAGAAGCAGGAGCTGTAAACTTTAAAATATGACTTTTCAGCCAGAAAGCCTTTTCTTGCAGCACTGAAAGCTTTTCCTGCATTTCAAGTGAGTGGGAGATTGTTTCCCCAGTCATAAGTCTGATTCTAAATACTATAGCAACCAGAATTAGGCCATACATCATCCTAAGAGCAGCTTTCAAAGAGTTCTGTACAGGATCACTTCAGACCATACAAAGCAGGAAGGTTTTGAGCCCAGTCACTGAGAATAGCACCAGCATGAATGCATCCAGGGTGAAAGGCTGGCAGGAAACAACACTCCAGAACTGCAGGAGGAGCATGGATAGGGATGCAGCTGTTGGCTCTGTTTCATCTGTTGGTTTGTGTGACAGTGCTTGGCATTGGTACCTTTCCATGGCTTTTATCAGAACTGTCTCATTGCCTTTCCTTGCTGGCTACTGGGTGTGTGTGCTGGGCTCCTACAGGAGCTGCAAGCCTGCCTCCATGGGCTTCAGGTCCTTGCAGAGGGATGAGACTGCAGCTCACAGCTCCAAGCAGAAGTAAAAGTTCTTGCCAAAGCAGTGAGGATGTGTAAATTCTTGCTAAGGGTTCTCTGGAAATATTTCTTTACACAAATAGCTGATAGGCAAGTCTGCAGATAGATATGAAGTTAAGGCCAAATTGATCATCCCAGCCAGCTTTGCTGGGAGTCCTAAATATTGTTATAATACTCAATAGATGTTCATTGTTAGCATGTGCATCACATTATGGGGCATTCATCTCAATAGAAACACTGAGGCATCTGACAAGGCATCACTCACCAAGTACAACCTGTCAGAGCATGTCACTGTAAATCATTCATACTGTTGATACATCTTTAATTAATGGTTAAGGTTAAAAAAAAAAACCAACAGATTTTTATTCCTGCATGAGGAACAAAGTTATGTTTTATTTTACCAGTCAGTGTGTTTACCTAGTGAAGTTCCCTGACTAGTTTTATGTGTTCCTGTCCACATTTACAGTCTTCTACTGTATTCAAAGGTAGATTTTTTTTTAGACTTTTCATAACTGAAAATAATATATTTGATTAAAAATTAGTGAAAATTTTGTTCTTAATTCCTTGGGAAAAATCTTTGGGAAAAGTCAATGAAATGCTCTTAGATTTTAAGGACTAGTGCAGCCTGGCAAGGAAAATCTATAAATATTTTAGATTACAATGCCACTTACCCTAGATTAATAACTAGCAAATTTTTGGTCCACAGATAACTTTTCTGTTAAGGAGTAGAATTTTATATTAAATATCTGTGCAATATCTCTTTGGCCCTGCTTACAAGCAGGTGATGGGTGATGTGAGTTTCCTCAATGTTTAACAGCCCAGGAGGGCAGGGCAGAGCTGCTGGGCTTTATTTGATTTTAGTCATTTGATACAACTTCTCTTCCTTCCCCAGCTCAGAATTTTGTACACATGAAGCTGAGGTCAATTTGCTATAAAAGGTTATCATGCACTGGCTAATCTATCCAGTATGTATAATTAGAACTTGGAAGGAATCTTGTGAAAGCACTAACAATCCTAGAGAAGATAATTAAAGCTGAAATATGGATATAGTAACAACCCCCAGGAGGGGGAAAAAATCAATCACATTATTGCATTAAAGTAAAGATTTTGAACCTTGACTCAGATACCCTTTGTGTTCTGAACTGCACAACCTCCATCTGAATCTGATTTTTAAAAAATTAACTAGTAGAAGATTCTCCTAGGTAACAACTAGTGAGTTGTGATTATTGTTTTTGGTTTTTTTGGGGTTTTTTTTTGTTTTGTTTTGTTTGTTTGTTTGTTTGTGTTTTTTTTGTTGTTGTTGTTGTTTTTGTTTGGGTTTTTTGGGTTTTTTTGGTTTTTGTTTTGTTTTGTTTTGTTTTTTGTTTTTTTTAAAGATGGAGAAAAACTTTCCACTTGAGGAACTGGGAAGCCCAAGTGCCAACTCCTTTTTTTTTGTGAACTCCTCATCACCTGCACATCCCCTTGCCCCTATGGACATCCCCAAAAACAAGCCAAATGTTACTTGCAGATACTTCAGGGAGGCTGAAGCTAATAATTTTGCTTTGTTTCATTAGCCCAGCTGTAATGTAGCAGAGCTAATGCAGTCATATCCCAGTTAAGGTACCAAGCAGCTTTAGCTGCTTATCTGCCATGGAAAGAACCACATTCACTTTTGTGATGAAAATTAAATGTGGAAATAATTCCCTTTTCCTTTTTGGAATATTACTGTGCTATTAAATAGGCTTAAGACCATTAAAGAGTAATGACATGAAGTTGCATGCATCATTATTTTAAAGGAGATTGAATGAAAATATACTGTCTATCTGTTCCAGCCCTTGCCTAATCCTCAGTTTAATAGAGATTTGTAAGGGCCATGATGCAGAGCCATTTAGTAATGAAGCAGTCTTCAGCTTCTAAAGCAGGAGTTTATATCTACACTGTGAATGAAGTAAGCATAAAAGACATCAAAGATCCTGTTTTCTCAGTCTCAGGAACTTTCAAGTTTTTCTATTAGTGCAGTCATACCTACAGAAATGAAATGCAAAATAACAGTAGAATATCAGACTCTTTGCTCTCAGTTACTTCATGCAGCAGCTGCTCACAGCTGATTTCTGGAGTTCCCTGGACTCTTGAGCTGCTTTTGGCTCCCCTGCCCTGGTTTGAGCAGCCTGGGGCTGGTGCAGCATCTGGTGGCTTCCCTGTTCTGCCAGTGGAGGTGAAGCAGGAGGCTGAAGGTCAGATCTCCACTCCTGAATCTCCTGTGGTAGCTTGGGGTGCTGAATCTGCATCTTCAAAGCCATCAGCTGAGCTGGCACTCAGCTGTGCTTCTGAAAATCAAGGTTTTATAAATATTGCTGTTGCTGAATGAATGACAAGATCAGAGCTTGGGTTATCATCTCTCACCCCTGCTGTACTTGTCTAAGCTTGGAAGTTGTGTGTGTGTTTGTGGAAATCAAACAGCTCCATTACTCCATGGAAGGAAAAAATAACCCAAAGATCCTTCAATGCAAGACTCTGTTTTTTAATGTGAAGGAAGCCTGACCTCCACTGTCACTCATCAATGCATTTAATGTAATACTCACATCTGAGTTTCCTTCTTTCATAAGAAGGGATGAAATGGAAAAGGAGATATTGCCAAATAACTGGAACATGTATTCAGAATAAAATATTCATACAAGAGGGAAATGAGGTCTGTGCTTAAAAAAAGTGATTGTATGCTGTGATAGCAATTATGTACATTCAAATATTGTTCTTTTCTTCAAATCTTGGTTATAAATCCAAAATATATAATTAATCATTCTATCAATAATGCATTTCTAATTTTAAGGTATGAAATAAAATCCCCTCGCTTATTTTTACAGGCTGGCCCTTTAAAAAAAGTCTTTTTTTGGCATTGGGTCTTCTCATGAGACACAAATAAAAGATCAAGAGGCTGAAATCTGTGATAAATTGACAGGGAAGTTCCTGTTTGGAGAATGCAATGTGTTTGAAGTTTTTACAGATCCCAACTTTCCTTTTACCACAAAGGGAAAAAAGTGACTGCAAGATGAAAGGGCCTTGTTGACTGTGCAGACCCATGATGGAATGCAATTTAATCTCTTTCTGTCACCATTTCTGCTCTGAACAGGTTAAAACAGAAAGCCATTAATGTTTGATTGCTGCATGAATTAAATTGCTGGGCTCAGAGTGACAGGAGCAGAGAGCTGCCCATGACATGGGAACTGCCCTTACAGGTGACTCTGAGTTGGTGCCTGTGGGAGCTGCCTCAGCCTGGCACTGGGTCCAAGGCAGGTAAGAAGTGAAGGTTGCCTTGATCAAGGGACTCTTCCTGTCTCTGCTATGTTGGTCTCATTGATCTCATTTCTCTCCACTGATGTACTAATCTACCAGGACCTATCCTACAGGGTCTGGTGCAAAGTGTAGCAGTGGCCACCAGGAGGAATTTCCATGGATGCTCATCTGTAAAAGCTGCAACTTCAGTGAGTTGCCATGGTTTGAAAAGCATTGTTCATGTTGTTCTTGAGGTAGATTGACAAGTGGTTTGGCTTAAGAAAAACCTTACAGCCAGCCAGTTATATTTACTAATCTCTCCAAGCTCTCAAGCTTGCAGAAGTGGCCAGATAGCATTTCTGGCAGTCCATCATCCCCAGCCTTCACACGTTCAGTTAACATTATTGCATTCTGTAAAATTTACTTTCTCAGGTTTGCTCCTCAACTTACACATTTCTCAATTAATGTTGGGAATTTCTTTCCTATTTATCAGGATTTCCAGCAGTTAATATGTCCAAAAAAGGGTACAAACCCAAAGTGTATAAGTCTTAGTCTTGCAGATTCCTCTACTGCTTTGCATTAGATGTGTTATTGATAAATAACTGCTCAGCTTTATAGAAGGGTGGTGCAGTGTATCTAAAGATTTTAATCTGCATTCTAACACTAAATAGCACTAAACCATTATGAGGCAGAATTATGAAATGAAAGTGGCCACACCAATTATCAGTAAAAAAAATGATGGAGGAGCAAAAAGGGCAGAGGAGGAGGCAGATTTGGAGATGGGCTGGCAAACACTGCAGAGCTTCTTCCAGCCCTGCTGGAGAGAATCAGCTGCTCTCCCCTGTGCTGGGGGAAAGGTGGGCACTGCTGGAGCTTGGCTCTCTGGGTGCTGCTGCTGGGGGGTTTTACACAAAAACAGGTCTCCAAGCCTAGAAGCACAAGCAGGGATTGAGTCACTTTTACTTTGTTATCAAAATCTGTGATGAGACAAAGAGCAGCAAAGGTGTGTCTGGGAGTCAGCCTGCCTAAAGCCACTTGTATAAGGAGACACAAAGGTGAGATGCTGCAGATATGCTCACTCTTTAGCACAACATCTCACCTCTAACAGTGAGTGCTCAGTCTGGAATCTTGATCATTAATAGCTCAGGAAGACATGTCTTCAAAGGTGCAAAGCAGAGAGACCAGTATTCACAGCTGAAGTGCTCTCTAAGAATTTCACTTCTGCTCCACTCATCTCTCAAACTGAATTTCAACAAATGCCTCTCTTGGAGGAAAAAAGAAAGTAGGCTTTAGCTGAAATTATTTGTGGAAGTGAACACAAGAAAGAATGAAGCTTCTGAGGAAAACAATTTCTTTCTTCTCTCTTACCTAGCAAGAGGAATCTTGCTGAGGTGAGCAACTATCAGGGGATCTGATCAATCTTTTCCCTACCATGAAAGCAGAAGACTAAACACAAACTGTTTATTGTGTGATTATAAAAGGAAATGGGTGGTGAACTTCTCATTAAGGACTGCTGGAAGAACAGAGCCCCATTGTGCTAGGGCACTGTGCACACACATACTGCAGGAGACAGTGCCTTCTTTGAAATGTTTATCCTCTCACAGGGAGCTGAGAGGATGGAAATATGCTTTGAGAGGTTAGTCTTCAAAACCCTAACATGCAGGCCACATAATCAAACACCCACTGGGTTATTCATTGATTGTTAGTCATTCACAGTTGACTCTCAATGACAAACAAACTTATTTTCATCATATCCCTTCATTTGTATTCATGGCTGTTGGGCATCTGTGGAAGGGAGATAAATGTGAAAGCCACACTGTGCTGCAGCCATCCTGCTCTCCCAGGGGATGCAGCAGTGGCATCAGCCTGCCAGTCCCTGATTGGGATTGTACCAGGGCACCAATTACTCCTCACATACTGAAGAGAAGTTAATTTTTCAGTTCAAGCCTAAAAGTGTCTGGCTGTGTTATGATAATGTGATGACAGTAGGTAGAAGCCCAGGTTTTTTCTTTCTTTATTGTTTGCTTGAAGGGGCAAAATTTAATCTGGGAAGAATATTTCCATTGTTTTTGGGAGAACACAGTTTGCAACTCTTTGTATTACAAGACTTCACCCTGGGTTTTGTGATGTCATTTTGCTGTGTGTTTTCACTCATTTGTGTGCAGTAAGACTGTTTTTATATTTTGGGATGTTTTATTTGGAGGGGGAGGGAGAGACAGTATTCCTCCCCATATCCTGTGGTCTTTTTCTATTCTGTAACAGTAATTGCTTTGTGTTTCCTTGAGGCAATGAGCCAGTCCACTTGTGGGAGATAATCTTTTTTTCTTTGCCATGAATTATGTGTATGAAGAGGCAGAGTATGTGGATTGAGTTTTAACCTTCATTGCTGTTGGTTTTCACCTTTTTCAATCTTCTTTTCACACTATCTTTTTTAACCTAGTTTCTAGTCATTTTGTGCTATTGCCTTTGTTTTTGCTGCAAGATAATGGAAACTTAGCTGTGTCAGATGCTTGCATACCTGTTCCTTTAATCCAACTAAATTAATCTTTATGAATTCAAAATCATCTTTATTCATATTGTCCTTGTTGTTAATTTAAAACAGAAATCCCTTACACATGTAGTAGTGCATTCAAATAAGAATTCAGAACACTTCCAGCCTGATTGTTTTGGTGTTACAGTGTGCTCATCTAGCAATGCCTGGAGCCTCTTGGCTGTAATACTGTCACTGGGATGGAAAATCAGGATATGCAGAGGATGTGCTCACCTTTGACTGCAGCTAAACATTCCATCTGTTTGATCTTCAGCTCAATTTTTTTTTTTTTTTTTTTAAAGTAGATCCCTTGGTGAGAAGGAGCTAATTGCTGGCCAAGGGTGCTCTTTCAGCTTGCTTCAAGTTTCTGCCCAGCACAGATCTGTCACAGGTTCTTTGTGCTGCCTGGATCCAAATAACCTCCCATGTAATGCAAGTGGAATGTGTAGGAGAGGAAATCTCTGCAGAGGGGACACTGATCACCCACGTGTGAGTGTGACTTTGTGTCCTACAGGGGACATTCTCTTAACCTTTATTTTACCTTAGGACTGGGTTGCTGCTACTTGTAATCAGGTTTCCTCTACTGCACAGGAAATGCTGAGAAACATGAGAAACATGTTTCTTTCTTTTCTGGATTTGGTGTACTGGCTGTGTCCTTGAGAAGGACATTTACTTCTCATGGTGACAGTTTAGGTGGCTGCAAACAATACCTAAAGCCAAGAAGATCAGAAGGGACATTTCACTCAGATTAAAGTGGAAAAATCAGGCTAATTCTAATGTTTCACAGATGGAAAGGCACAAAATATTTGAAAAGCTGAAAGCTCAGTGTGATTTCAGTTACACGACACTAATGTCAAATAAGCAATTATACAGAAGTCAAATTTCTCCTGTAAATTTGTAAAACAGTGGAACATTGTGCATAATTGCATTAGATATTGTTTTAAGGAAGAAACTCATATTCCAAGCTTCATTAGCTTTCAGAGTCTTTGAAACAAATTTGTTGAACACATCCTAAAAAGTTAGAGACGAGATTATAATTGATTTTTATTCACAGCAAGAGATTTAGTGGAGAATTGATGCTGCAGTTTCAGTTATATTTCTTTAGATACCTGTTGCCTTAAATTTTGATACCTCTATTCTCAAGATCCTTGCTTTCCACCAGTCATGATTCTGGGCAGAGTTTATGACCCAGTTAACAGTGACTGAGCCTCTGCTGCTCCTGGGCTCCAGCTCTGTCCTGCTGCCAGAGCTTTGATCCAGCCTGATCCACAGATGCTGGAGGCAAATCTCTGATTCTGTCCTGCCCCTACAATTCACAGTCTGACATTTTAATGTGAATGGCAGTTTATTTTGAAACTCATGAACTGGAGTGTCTGAGGAAAGGGCCCATGGGACAGTGATCTGAATGTGAAAGAAGCTTAAAATCAATTTAGTCACCAGGAATCCCATTTCTCCTGGCAACTTTGGACCAAACACTGAGCTTGTTCTGTCCTTATCTGCACCAAATCTCCACTGTTTGTACACACATCATGATTATTATCCAGTCAGAAATTTGCCTTGGAGATGTGTCTGTCTCAAAGAGAGCCCTTGAGAAAGACTCTAGAGATCAGTTGGTCATCTGATATCAGATTACAGGTAAGGTTATTATTCTGTATCATGAAAAGCTGCTCAGGGGTGTGGCCTCACTGTCTTAGGCCTCAAGTTGTAAAGTTTTTTGTGCTGTTTGGGGATGGGGATGGGGATGGTGGCTCTGTTTCCCTGAGTGCATTGTCCTTAATGCAATGGTATTTCTATTAGACATGTAAGTTCTAAACTAGGAAGAGTCTTATTTCTAGATACTGCTAAATGCAGATCTGCTCTGAATCAACAGGATTAATCAATTCTTTCTGTCTGTTATGTTCCTTAATTTCTGTTCTTCTGAATTGTTTTGTTTTGCTGACACACTGTGACAATTTAGGTTTGTGGTTCTGGGTTAGAAGTGGGGCTCCTTCTGTTCCCATCAGCTCTTCAGCTTTTGAAAACTAAAAGCCTTTGATATTGCTCTCTTTTTAAACCTATTTCTTAAAAAGAATAATACAATATAAATTGGTGGCCAAAATAACCTTCTGAAATTTGGTTCAGAAGCAGAAATTCAATTCTGAATGTGAAAGTACTGATAGGAACACCAGTAGATCCAGTGCAGAAAAATTACTAATCCTATTTCAATGCAGAATTATGGTTTCATGAGAGACATTCCACCAATGTTGGATGATACAAAATAAAATAATATAAAAGAAAAAGAAGACTAGTATTTCTGCTTACCTTCACAGTGTGTATACCTGCCTTTCAAACAAAGTCATGACCAGCCCATGGAAGCTGTAATACAGCTGGAATAATACAAATTGCCTGATCCTTGTGGATGATGTATTTAGTGCTCTGAAGCCTTGCCCTGCCTCCATTATGGTCCAGCTTGGCAGGTGATAATGGGAGATCCATGGTAACATGATGTTTTCTAGTGCTTTGCAATATTCAGAATTTCTGTATTGTTGCAATACAGATTTTGTTGATCCATGCTGTGAGTACTGACCTGTTATTTTTCCCTCTCTGTCTCAATCACACTGTAAATAGGGGAAGCACAGTAATTTTCAGGAATGGATATGATTCCATGGCAGCAGAAGCATCTTCTCTATTTGCTCTGTGATGAAAGCTGTAAAAGAATCCCTCCATAACAGGCTATTGATCCTTATAAAATGCATTTGTACAAGTTTACTCATTATCAGCCACTGTCAAAGAAACAAATTCTTTCTTTCCTCTCAAGGTGAACTATTCTGAATGACAAGCACAAGAGAAATAATACAGTAATTTGCTGATTTAAGGTGTGGGAAGCTGATTCACACTTTACAGAAACAGCAGTGATTGTCAGTCTGCCTAGGAAGGATTTTTTGACTTCAGATAAAGGGATGCTTTTGATGTATTTTGCACCAGAGTTTATTAAACAGAAGAACAAAATGAACACCTAATTTGTGTTGGTTTAAGTCAGTGTTTGCATATACAGCTGTAATATTTGAAATGCCTCTTTATTCTAAAGACAAATTTACAGTTCCTGCTGGGGCCACTGTCCTGTGATGGTGACAACTGCTGACAATATCACACCAAGCTACTGAAGCTTCCCCTTTACTTGCATTGTTCTGTGCAAAAGTACTACATTTATTCTGCACAGGCCATGTTGACTCACACAATTAATTTCTTTTGCCTCCTTTATTAGCATTTCTGCCTTTCAGACAGTTTGAACAACCCTATTGACAGCACCTGGAATTCTCCTGGAAACTCATTCTTGGTGTGTAGTTCTTGTAGGAGTTGTGTTTGCAGGGCTGCCCTAAGACTGGGAGGTTTTTGGGTTGCTTCCTTCAACCTGCTGCTCTGCACAGGGTACAAGGCAGTGAGAGGATGTACCTGGAGGGAAAAGGGAGACTGAGAAGAAGCTGAAATTCTTTCCTGTGTGGCAGTCTCTGACTCAGCTGCTGGGCTTACAGGAGGATGTAAAGGCTGCCTGGTTTCTGCAGCCACAAAGCACAGCTTTTGGGAATGTCAGGCTCCTGCTGAGCTCCAGCCACGGCAGCAGCCCCTGGAATTTGCTTCCCTTTGAGTCCCCAGCTGAAGCAGCCCCAGCACTGGGAGCATCCCTCCCAGGCACAGCACTGAGTGCACACCAAGTGGGGCTCTGTGTTTCTTGAAGAGGTGAAGACTTGACAGGAAAGGTTTGCTCTGTTTCAGATACTGCAGAGGCAGCAGCTCACTCACATCTTAAAACTGCCCTTAAGGAAAGGTGTAAGTCAATATTATTTCAGGCAGAATAAAAGGTAGAGTGTGTTAATAGAATAATAATGATAGGAGCACTGAAAGGCTGCCTTGCTGCCTGAGATGAATTTGTTGCAGCAAGGCAGGACTAACATTCAATCAAATCATTCAATTCTTGTTTTCAGAGGTGGTCTCTGTGCCCAGAGTACCTCACCTGCCCAGGTGTGTCCTCCAGGGGCTGCCAGAGCCCTCAGTGACACTCTGAGTGCCTGGATGTCCTCAGGAGCTCTGCTCTGGGCTGGCCTGAGTGCAGGCAAGCTCTGTTCCCACAGCCTGGAGTAGAGCTGAATACACTGCCTGGTGGATGGTAAGGAGGTAAAACCCAAAAGATTCTCAAATTGTGTCTCAAAGTTCTGCCTCTTGAATTTTACATTCAAGAGCTGTAAAGTAATGATAGAAGGAGAAATTTCAATGTGGATAGCTCTGCTAATTGAGCTAATAACACCTTCAAGGGAAAATAACAGATAAAAAGCACAACAGGATTGGGTTTCTGCTGGCTCCTAGAACAAAACTCAAAGACTAAATTTTTTTCTGGGAAGTATATTCATTCATGTCTTTGTGTTTTCCCATTCTTAGTTCTGTACTTAAAATAGTGATGCCAGGAGATGTAGGAAAACATGAGATTGTGATAGAAATCCTAAACTGCTTTTCAAAGCAGTGCAAATAAGCAATCAGGTTTCAAGGAAATTAGTCAGTAGTTTCAAAAATTTATGTTCATTTTGTTTGACTTAGCTGGACCAGATAATGCACATATCTAACAAACTATTTCCTTCTTGCAGCTAAGTGGGGAGTTGCTAGAGAGAGGATAAATATTCATGTAAATCTAAAAATTTCAATAGTTATTGCAACCAAGAAGATGCTTTTCTTGAAAGAGGCAGTGTCAGTGCTGGGTGAGATCTGTCCTGAGAAATCAGGTATTTCAAGGCAGCTCTGGGACCTCTTTCTGTCCTAGGCTCTCTGAGTTCTTATTGTGACTTATTGAGGTCTGTTATTTGTGCACTTCACAAGGTTGCTATGGAATTTATTAGGCTGAATTGTGGATGCAGAGAGCATTTGCTTTCAAAAGAGAAAGAAATGTGGTTTGCAGGGCTGCCTACAGATTTAAGATATGCAAATTCTGTTTTTTGAAACCTTTAAAAATATATTTTTTTTGCACACATTTCCTCTCCATACTTGGAGTTTGGAGAATTTTGCTCTCTAATTCTTTCTTTTGGGGAGGGTTACGTGAGAATAATAAGAAGAGAAAAGCTCATGTCTGACAACTCCCAATTTTCTCTTCAATGTGCACAAGGGGCACTTCCTAATAGCAGCAGCATCCTCCATGCATGTGCAAATTAATTTGTTTTTTCAGTAAAACCAGGAAGAGTTTGCCTCGTTCTGGGGAGGGATTTATTCCAATATACAAAAGCAAATAGAAGTTGCTGTTTGAGGTATATTACTGTGAGCAAGAGGGGCAGCAGAAGTTTACCTGGAGCAGGACCCATGAACCTTGGGGGATTTTAGGCAGGTAAGATTTCAGAGAGCCAGACAGAGCAGCAGGATCATGTTTGGGGCTTACACAAAAACATCTTGGTTCTCACCTTTAAAACTGGGAATGTAGGCAGCCACTGCCAGAGTCTGGGAAATCCTGGATCCCTGAAGTGCCTGTGGAGGTGGGAGGTGCAGGAAGGGCTCTCTGTGAAATAAAGTTAGTTTTTTGTGTAACAGCTCAGCAGCACAAGTTCGTGTTTTCTGGGTGCAAAAAAGCCTTTGACTAATTGTATCTGTGTGATGGGACAAGAAATAAGCCAGGGCTGGGATAATTTTAGATTTTACAAGAAAGACTTAGTTACAGAACTGGAAAGACTTGAAAAGGAAAGTGGGTGGAAAAGCAATATTTCTAGATTTCTTAGCTAAAGAATAGTCTTAGTGCTGTTGGATAACAGTAAGAGATGCAATTCCAGACAGGAAAAGAAATGCAGTTCTGGATGATGACCAAGCAATGTTCTTCAGAGTCTCATAAAAGCAAGGTGAAAATAGGATTGTTAGAAGAGAATTTGGTCTCAAAAATATTGGAAAATATTTTTCTACCAGAACACCTAAAGGGAAGTGAAAAGAGAAGCTACCCAGGGACAAGCTGTGTTGAGGCCTTTCTGCACACAGATAGTAGAGTAATCACTTCTTTACTAGAAGAATTTTATAAATTCCTTGGGGATAGTTTTCATTTGTATCTGAAGGAAGTCAAGTTCAAGACATTGAAATGTAATGCAAAAAGGCAAACTGAAAAATTGAGACAGATAAACCAGAAATCCAAGAGATCCTCATACTCTGTTCTGATGAATTCTAAATATAAAAGATTTATCTTTTAATATTCCCCTGGGTACTTTCAGCCATCCCTGCATCTGCTTCCCAAGGCTGTGACATTTTCCAAATGCCCTCTCTGCTTTTAGTAATCTTAAACCCTGTTCCAAAGCAAGTTATGTCTGAATATTAAGTTTTAAGCAAGGTAATGGATTACATTTTGAAGAGCTGCATGATTCCTCTCATCTGTGCTAGTTAAACCTTGATTTTTACCTGGGCTGGATTAGTTTCAAACTGATGAACCAGCTTGAGCTGGAGGAGGATCTGAGTCCTGCAAGCAATGCAAAGTCCCAGCAGCTGGAAGGTGTCTCACCTGCAGTGTCAGTGTTGCAGCTTTATATTCCTTTATTTCACACTTATCATTCAACCCAAGAGCTCACACCTTCACAAGGTAACACTGTAATGAGGCATTTCTGGTTCTGAGCATTTATAAAAAGTGTCAGCTTCCCAGCCAGGGCAGTAAGTATAACTTGATTTATAAACGTGGGCAGGGAAGCACGAGGGGACACAAGTGTTCCTCAGCACTGGGAGCCAGAACAGAACAGAACAGAACAGAACTCCTGGGTTTGGTGCAAACTGCTGCAGCCCATCACTGGGGGGCTCCTAGGGGTGGGTTACTTTGGAAAACCCAGCCAAGAAGCAAATTTAAAACAAAATTATGCTATTTCCTGGCAACCAGCAAAGCTAAATTAAGCCAGCCAATTCCTGCTGAAATCACAGCAGGGAAAGCAGAACGAGCAAACCAGAATTCTAGATCCTGTGCTATTTTTAAGCCATCCTGACAGCTTGTCAGGAGCCAGTCTGGAGAGCAGCCCCAGTGCTGCCTGTCACTCCAGCCCTTGTGCAGGAGCTGTGCCCTGGGAGGTGCCTGCTCCATCTGGGGCTGAGCCCAGGCTGTGCCTTTGCCCTCTGCTCTTGGCTCTCCATATGCTCCCAGCACTGGGACACGCTCAGATTGTGCTGCATCACTTGGAGTGACACTTTTTGGTGTTCCCAGAGCTGTGTGCCCTCTGCAGAACTTGGCAGCAAATGCAAGTTGCACAGGCACCCTGAGAGATCTTGGCTGCTCCTCTGAGAGACTGTCAGGCATCCTTGCACCAGTTTGAGCAGTAAGGGAATGAATTTTATGAATATCCAAATATATTTGCAATTCTGGGGAGGAGGAAAAAAAAAAAAAAAGGTAGAAATAGTTGTCCTAACTTCTTGGGTGGGATATGGTATTCACAGCACTGAGGGGGAGTTCCCAGTCTCTGCCAGTGGCAGATAGCTCAGCATGTCTCTTCTCTCCATCCATGGGTGCAGTGTAAAAAAATCTGTAAAACTTTTTGTGACAGACTTTGAATAGCCTGGGAATGTCAATGGCAGAGCTGGATTGAGAATTTCAAGAGACCATTTACAATGGATCATAGGAAAGGAGTGCCTCCACGTTCCTTTGTGAGGCTCTGTGGTGCTTGCAGCCTCTCATTTTCTATTGAAAATGTTCTGCAGAGTGAAGCAAAGCTTAACTCAGAGTGGCATTGCTGCTGCAGCTCAGTGGGACCAGGCAGCTCATTGCCTCCCCTGCACATCACAGGCTTCCTCCAACATCAAATGCAGCTTATGATGTTCATGGCTTTGGCCAGTGCATCAGATGAGTCTGAGGTCCTGATGTGCCCAACAGCTCACCAGTCTCAGCTGCCTCCATTCACCCTCACTGCTCACAGGAAATATGTAAAGCCAAATAAAGATATGTAATAAATAGGACCTGGTTAATTTATTCACTCAATAAAACGTCAATAGCCTAAAGTTAACTGAGCAAAACCAGGCTCACACTAAAATGCTAAATGAATACCTCCCTGCTGCACAGAAACCATGCTCCAGTGCATTTTGCAGAAGTTGGGAAAAGTGACATTAAGTGTAGACGTGTTTTAAAGATTATTAGAAAGGGCACTCCTTGTGAGTAATCCAGTTTTCCGTTATTTTTAGCATTATATTTAGAATATTTTAAAATAAATTGTATTGGCAACTCCTGAACAGAACTGCCTAGCCACAGCTATCTATAAAGATGTTAAAACCCAAGAGGTTTGATTCCTTTTTTCACCAGCTGATCAACAGTTGGAGATTTTTCACCATCTGGTATTTATTACTGTGCTGTTTCCAGCTTTCAGCCCTAACTCCCAGCAGCTCTGTGACACTCTCTGCTCCAGCACCTGCAGCTCTGCAATGTCCTCATGCTCCCCATCTCCCTGCCATGGGATGGAGACAAACACAGCACAACAAACCCAACCAGCTCCCAGAGCCCCCTGACCCAGCACAGTGAGTTTTGTGCATGGACAGAGCACAGGATTGGATTTTTGTTCCCACAGTAGGGCTTGGACTTAAATTGAAATGATTTGCACCTAGGCTCTGTGCCCCTCTTTGCTAGGAACAGTGCCACACTCTGCAGCAGCCCTGGGGTGTCAGAGCAGCTGGGGCTGGTTGTCACCTCTTTGTCCTCCTGGAAGGAAGAGTTACCCATTCTCTATGTTGATTCACCAAAATAAGAGTATTGCTCTAACACCCATACTCAGCTGTGAGGGACAAAAGACTCTCTAACAGTTTAAAGTTACAAAGTGTGTGTTTATTCATTAGAGGGAATCCTCTAATACACACTGCAAAATCCCAGGTGATCCCAGAGTCTGTTTATGGACAAAGGATTCAAACAAATCCATATTGATAATTACAGCCCCTCCCATCCCCCTTCCTGTGGTAATTAGCTTGAATAGGTATTAAGCATTGATTGACTTCTTAAATTAAGTCTGGGGTCGTTTTCATGGGGAGGGGTCTTAAAAGGAGGAAGTAAGGTGAGTCTTCCTCACCCTGAACTCCTGACCTTTTCTATCAGTGACAATACAAATGATTTCTGGGGACAGTCCAGTTTCTCAAAGAATGGGTTTCTGGTGCATTGTCTGTGTTCCTTTGGATCTGCTCACTGCTTTCATCTTTTCCCATAAAAATAGAATGACAGACAATCAATTATTTCAGTTTCAGATAACTACTCCCTTCTAACTTCTAGCTTTGATTATTTTCAGCAAGGTAACTAAAATCTTAATTTTCTAAGATGAGTGTTGCAATGTGATGATGCTGTTTGCCAGTCAGGCTCCTGCTAGCTTGTCCTTTATCTCTCTAGGATGGCTGGACCCCCTTGTCAGCAATGCTCATCACCCTGGTGTGGCTTTCTGGGGGTAAAACCCACTGCTACAAATCCCAGCCTGCCTATTAAAGGGCAGGCAGAATCCTCTGTGCCTTCTGATGGAAAATGAGGGAGTCTCAAATAGTAGGTAAAAATTAGAAATTAAATAACTGGGCAGTAAAATGAATTTTAAAATGTGGATGTTGAATGGAAAATACAGCAGAGAGGAGATGACACCCACCCCCATCCCTGAGCCTGAAGTGATTCTGAGCTAACCATGATTCCTGTCCTGTGCCTGCAGATCTCAGCTCTGTTGGCCTTTGCAAGCTGATAAATGGCTCTTTGTAGCCTTGGACCATTTTTATTGCTTGCAACATTTGTTTTAGCCACAGCAGGGAAGAGTTTCTCTCAAAGTAAAAAGCTGACACGTGTGAAGGAAACCCACAATCCATAACATCATTTAGCAGAAAGGGATTTTTATGTTGTTTTCTAGCTTCCATCTCTGCAATGCATTTTCAGTGATGGATGATGTGAAGGATCCTGCCCAGTTCCTGGGCTCTGCAGGGGGATTGCACTCACCTGCAGAAGCAGAGTGCCTCACCTGGGCTGCTCCTTCCCAGCCCTGCTCTTCAATCCTGACTCCAGGCAGTGAAAGCAGGAAAACTGCTGTTTCCCTCTGTGTACTGGATCCTCTTACAGGACATGGGTGTTAAACATGTTCCTGTAGTGTGAACCTGGGATTTCAATGTAATAATTCTTGTCTGGACTGTTTCTCCAAGCTTTGTGTAAATTGCTAATGTCATTTTACTTATAAATTATAAATGTTTCTACAATATGCCAGGTAATTTAATACTCCCTAGAAATTAAGCCATTAATCCAATCTCCATCAGACATTTTTGTGCTTTTTCCTGTAATAATACACAAGAAAGACTCTCCTAAAAGCCAACAAAATACTACATTGTCCTTTCTCAAATCTCCCCTTGACTTTTGCCCCTAGAGTACTGCCAATAAAATATTCAGCAACAGCTTGGCAGCTACTCTTCTCTAACCACTGCTTATTGCATTAGTCACAATTATCTCTCTTTATATCCTCCTGCTGTTATTCCAACTCTTGTGGCCTTTTCCAGTTGTGCAAATACATATGCATGCCCTTGAATTCATGAATAGGATGAATAATCACTTTGGAGTCTTTGGAACAACCTACCTTCTCAAGGTAAGGATGTGAACAAGTGTTCAATCACATCAATCAGCTTTAAATTGTGAAGTCTTTGGAGCAGGAATTGGTTTCTGGTAGGTCTGTATAATGCATTTTGTACTAGAGGACCATAACTGGACTTCTGTCCTACTGTGAATAAAATGCAAAGGTTTAGAGGTTTAAAGCTCTTTATAATACAGCCCAGTAAATATTAATGTGGTACTTTTGAAACCAGTAATTAATCACAGCAAAATAATTGGCAGCTAAGGCGAAGTGGTAACCTCTAAAGGAGTAATCAGGAATGAAAGCCAGCTATGTGGTGGTGTTTAGTAAAAATTACAAACTGATCCCTGTGCACTGGATCCCCAGCAGTGAACTCCCCACCTGAGGCTCTCTGAGGTCCCTGGACAAGCCAGACTCTCTGAGCTGGGTGTCCTTGCCAAAGGGACAGTGCCAGCTCCTTTTGCAGCCTGCTGGGGCAGGAGAGGGGATGGGGATGCTGCTGCACAGCCCCCACTGAGAGATTTTTCTCTGCATTCTTACCTTTCCCCAGTGTGTCATGGATTGCTTTCCCATTTAATCTTCCCTGCAGCCTGAGTAGTGATGCTGGCCCCTGCTTGCAGCCAGCCCTGGCAGTGTCCTGCTGCAGTGTGTAAGTGAATTCTTCACAGGAATTGCCTGCATGGATTGCCCTGGGAGATGAGCAGGGACAAGTGACAAACTCACAGGCAGTTCCTCATTTGCTCCTCGTGTGTGATTTTGCTCCCTGCAGTTGCATTCCTGCAAGGAGCAATGGCCATGCCACATCCTCATCCTCATCCTCATCCTCATCCTCATCCTCATCCTCATCCTCATCCTCATCCAGCTGTCCTGGGGGCCTGTGAGCCATAAAGGGACCCCACAGATCAGTGGCTTGGCTGTCAGCTTAGAAGGACAGTGCTTCTGTATGAAATCCTGGGATTGCCAAATCTTTCTGGGGCTAAATCTGAGCTCACACAGTCAGTGGAAGACTCTCATTGATTTTAGTGGACTTTGGATTCTTAGCTATATAGTTACAAGGCAGTAAGTGCCTGGAAAGACAGGCTTTAAAATACCAAGGTATTGGAAATATTGAGCTGCAAATGGAAGATGTGTCTTCAGATGAGCTGCTGAGCAGAGGGAGCAGTGGTCAGTAGTGGGAGTGTGCACATGGCTTCACACCAGATGTGTTTGAATCAGCCCTCACATTTTGGTGAGCAATTAAAAGCCCTCACATTAGTGGAAACTTGGATGCTTTCTTGCCAATGATGATTTACTGCATGAAAAAAAAATGAGGTGTAGGAAAGTTTTGGATTGCAGCCCACAGGATGGAGGTGAATGATCACAGTGCTGGAGCCATCCTTCACTGTGCTGTCATCATCTATTGGAAAGTTGGAGGATGTAAGCAGCAGCTGTCCAGGGAGACAAATCAGCTGAAAAAAATTATGTCTTACAGGTTTCCAGATAGTGACCCTGGGAAGATAATCAATTATAAAATCAATGTAATACATGGAACTTGGGATCTCATTCTGAGCATGCTGGGTTCTGAAAGATTCTGGCTGTGCTGGAAAATGAATGTTGCAGGAGTCTTCCTCCTGTCTTTATAAAAGATGATTTTATAAGCTGGAACAATCCTAATTCACACATGCCAGCACGTTGTCCTCCTCTGAGCACACTGCCTGCAGGTTTTCAGTGTTCCCCTTGTACACTTCTTTTAACACATGAAATATGTGCAGATGTTGTGATACTGCATCAGATGGAACAGGTTTAGGGACTGGATACAGGATCCCTGAGTGTTCAATGCAGAAATCTTGATTGCAGTAAAGTCAAGGCAAAACTCCCATTGATTTTGGAGGTGCTATGTGCTCTTCCTACCTTCTGTTTTGGAGTTACCTTTTTTCTTCCTACCTGGACTTTTAAAAATGCTATTTGATTATTAAAGCAGTCTTTTTTACCCTTTAAAGTATGTAACCACTGTGTCAGCACAATGGCCTCTTCCCAGATGTGCCTATTAAGTATTTTCTGATCAGAGCAATTTACCTCCTGCAGGAGAGTAATATACAGACAAATTGAGTGGCCCATAGCTAAAAACAAAGGTGGTGGCACAGCTGGGCAGTGAACCAAGGCTGCCTCTTCCTGAGCTGCTGTTTGTTTGTCTTTATCTGCTTCTTTTATTTTCAAAAATGCCAGACAGAGACAAGATTATAGGTGTAATTAAAAGTCCTTAGGATTGGTGTCCCTCACTGCCTTGACTACTTTTCTAAAAGCAAGGTCTCTACAAGAAAGTAGCTAATGGAAATTTGATGTCTGTTTTCAGGTGTCTGCCTAAAAACACTTTAATGTTTAATTGTTTGATGTTTGGGAATACAATGTAACTGCACTGCAAAAATCAATATTCTTAAATATTCCATTTGAGAACCCCAAAACGAATATCTAATATCTATTAGGTTTCTCTGAATTATTTTCTACTGATTTCATAAATGGCATTAAAAGATGCCATTGCTAGAAAGCAAATTAATACTGTTTCTGGGAAGATGATTTACAGCTTCCTATAAGAAGAATTGCACATGACATCTGTTGAATTTTGCTGCCCATTTTCCCCAAATACAGAGGGCAGCTAGGGGTTGCTATTCATTAGGGGTAGTTTTTGACCCTGGGCAGCTCAGCAAAATAGTAAGGCTTGTAATTTGGCTATTAGTACATTATTAATTAAACAATATAGCTAGAAGCAGAAAAGACTAAATGTGAAGTACAATGTGCAATAAGTAAAATGAATTGTGGCTCTTCTGCAGCTCTGTGTGAGTTCAATGGAGATTTTGGCTGTATCTGCACCTCAGTCAGTGTGTGCTGGGTGACACTCCCTGCTTCCAGTGCTGGAATATTGCTGACATTCATGTCACTCTCCCATTCTGGACCACAGGGATAAATTCCTTCCATTGGTGTTGGCATTTTGCTCATCTAAGCCACAGGTGCAGGACTATGATCTTTTTCTCCAGATCTGGGGGAGTTTCTTCAGTTCTCAATGCTTTAAAGACATGCTGAGCTTTGTAAAGAAAACATTAATAAAAAACAGCTTATAAGAGGCATAAAGTTCAAACATATAGTGCTTTCTTGTTTATAACAAGATTTGTGTTCTTTTGGTTTTTGACATGTATTTTATTAAAACTTTCATCGATGTATTAAAACTTCCATAATTTTATTCTCTCTTTTCAATTAATCTCAAGCACCATTATAATTCCATCTCCAAGAGATGGTGTATTACAAAATCTCTTCCTTGTTGCTGTGAGGACAATGTGAAACCCTCCTGTTCCATGCAAATCTCATGCCAGGGTGCTGTTTGCTCCAGAAGGTAAGAGACAGACTCTGCTCTTGCTCTTCAGCAGTTTCCAGAAATATAAGATGAATTTCATTTAGCTTGAGATCCTTATGTTCATTTTATCATGATCAGTGATGAATAGTTTTGAGGTATGACTGGTATTTTGAGCATATGACATTCCTCAATGTATTATTTTGGACACTTACTCCAGGCACATGGAGCAGGTTTGATTCAGCAGTCACCAAAATTAGGTAGTTATTGGTAGAGGAAGAAATTCTTTCTCCTTCCATCAGCAGTGTATGCCAGCATGCATTTTTACAATATTGGTTTTATAGGAACAGTTTCTCACTTTTACTCATTTGAGAATTGAATTAGTTTTTGCTGCTGCTTCACTGACTTCACAGAACATTTCCCCACAATCATTTAACATGCTATTAAATTCTAGAGTATGTTGTCAGTACATCTGATAATTTGATTTTGAATGATGTTTGTGTCATTCCTAAGTATTTTAGTCAGCAACAACAATGTTGGTAATATGTAGTGATGCTTTTAACAATGAGCTCCAACAGAGCTGCAGAAGCACTGGTGTAAAACTGGCAGTGAGCAGAATGGGTGACTCCAACAGCTTCAATTCACTTCCACTTGCTGCTTTTGCATTTTCATCAGCTTCTTCACTTTCTTCTATTTAGTGAAAACTGTGCACTACTGGATTTCATAAAGCTATTTTTAAACAGTTTGGAGCTTCCAATCTACAAAACATGAAGTACTCTGAGGATTGCACTTCTCTCTACATGTCTTTATGTTGCAGGTTGTTATTCAGGGGCTATCAAAGCCAGAGGAGATCTAACAGATTATTAACTGTGGCCAGCTGCTGAGTCTCCAGTTCTGGGCCTTGTTGCACAGTGCAGTTTATTCCACTGGAAAAGAATCCTTCCAAAGCTGTGCCAGTTGGAAAGTACCAAACATGAGAAATATTTGGTGTGGCCAAGTACCACACCTGACAGAGAAATTGGCTTGGCTGAAGCATTTGATCATGTGGAAGATTTGCTCAAAAGGGAAGGAAAAGGAAAATCCTGGTTGTTATTATTATTATTATTATTATTATTATTATTATTATTACATGAAAATGAAGAAAAGAAAGAAAAAAAGAACATAGGAAAAAAATCAGGCAGCATTTTTTTTTTTTTAACTTTGAGTTAGTTCTTAGTTTTGGTTTTGTTTAGCACTTTGTATTAGGTTGTAATTTTGGCTCTTCTAGGGCTTTGTAGTGGAGAGTTGTTTTTACTTTTAATTGGGATTTTATTTTTATTTGGGATTTTATGTTAAAAGCTTTTAGTATGGATTTTAACATTTAATACTTTTTGGTTTTTGAGACCGATATGTTTTTATAATAAACAATATTTTTACTAAATTTTATTATTTCTAAAACTATGTTTTAAAACACTCACAAAAACTTGTTTTTTAAAACTTATTTTTTACACTAATATTTAAAACTATGTTTTTTAACTCTCACTAAAACTTGTTAATCTCTCTCTAAAAAACTCAAAAAAATCTCTGCTTTCAAACTCCAACTTTCATGGGATTTTGGAGTTGGTTTGATAATTTTTCTGGGGATGGGAGAAGTGATATACCATGCTTAGTAGAAAAACTCTTAATTTTGCTTATTGGGTTTTGTGTATTTTTGGTTTCTCCCTAAAAGTCTTGTCCTAGAGAATCCCCCTGAGTCTTGTGAATGCTTTGCTTTGTGAACATTTAATCCAGCGTGGGCTTCAGCAGTAATTAGCAACATGGATATTTATGGAGACATTCTAACCTGCTTTGTTCATGAATATTTCACCATGGTGGAAATTTCACACCCAATAAATCACTAATGAAAATGTCATTTCCCAGCTGCATTTACCTGATGTGCTGTTAATCTTGCTGTACCCATTGGAGGCAGAATTACTGCCAGATTTGCAACACAGAGAGGAATTGATTTTTAATTAGTGACCCCAATAGTGTAGGTTAAAAATTATTTTTTTTAAATGGTGATTTAATGGCCCTTTTCACATAATGGCATCAGCTTCATTGCCTGATGTTTGTTAGGCTGCCATTCAAGCAGATACTTTGAAGGACAACATAACAGCTGCTGGGATCAAAGGAGGGATCAAGGACAGCAGAGGTGTGGGGAAGGTGGCTCTGAAAGCAAAAAGTGTCAGAAAAACCCCATGAAACCCAGTGCCCTCTGTACTGGCAAATCTCACAAGCCAAATGTGTCAAATGTGTCATTCTACTTGTACTTGGCCTCTTCCCAATGTGGGCCTGAACTGGGCCATTCAACTCTTGGATGACATTTCATGAAGGAAATTATTACAAGACAGATCATCATATTTGGATAGATCATAAATTATTTTGCCTGATTGATGAGTTTTATCCATTTTCCTAAAGTAATTTATATCATGGCCAGCATTCTTGTGGACAGACATCTCTAATTTTAGGGAAAGCAGAATGGCACAGCACAAAAGAGTGCAGCTTCCCTGAGATTGTCACTGCAGGTTAATCGACTAAATGAAGAATGTTAATGAAATATTAGAGTAGGATGATCACTGTTAAAAATTATCAGGAAAAAGGGTGTGAATCATGCCATAGGAGGGAGCTATAGACTCTCCTTTTCTGGAAGTCAGGCTCTCTTAGCTGCATTTTATTATCCTGCATATTGCTGACTGCAGATGCTCACAATTAAAAAAAAAAAAATTATATATATATATGTGTGTGTGTGTGTATATATATATATGTATATATGTGTGTGTGTGTGTGTATATATATATATATATACATATATATATATATACACAGGGGAGTACTGAGAAAAACATTTTTCAGTGCAATATAAACCAAATTAGTGAAATGCAACAAGGCTGTGGCTGGGGACCAGCACCACCAGCTGGGGAATTTCCTCTGGGTTCTGGGTGCTGCATGAGTCAGGCTTGTCTGCATCTGTGGGGATGAAGCTCTTGGTAAGTCCATGTGTTTCTGACTTTTCCTTCAGGAAGGATAACCTAGGCTGTCTGTAGGCTAAATTCTGAGGTGTCTGTCTTGATTGTTGAGCACACAAGTTAAGCAAATATCCAATATATATCTGAAATAAGGCCTTTTTCTATAACTAAAATAGGAATTGAAAAGCTTGAGCCACTCAGAGTCCACCAAAATCAAACCTGGTTTTTCTATTCACATTGCTAGGTTTTGGAGCAAAGCTTAATTCCTGAATTTAGAGCACTCATTGTCTTTCATGACTAACAACTGCATCATGTTGGAGACCATGGAGCTGTGACATGACAAAACACTCCTCTCCCAGACTGCAGGCTCTTTTATATTTTATAGAGGCTCATAACTGTGGCATTATTCACTGCCTTGAGACAACTCCTCTCTCGGAGGTGCTTTGTCTGAATCAACACTCCAAAAGCAGCAATCCCTCCCATGAGCTGTCCTTGCCTTCAGCAGCAATGCAGGGCACTCTGAGAGGAGGAGGCAAGATCTCTCTGAGAAACAATCAGCCATCAGAGCCACTATTGATTCCTTCCCAGGCTGTGGGGTGGGCTGTGTGTGAGCCCTCTCAGAGGGAAAGCACCAAGTAAGAAAAGCAGACTCCTCTGTACATCAAACCACACCACAGGGTGACATAGAAATGATACAGTGCCTCTTTGAGGGCTTCTTCATTTGTGTTCTGTCTCAAAGTGCGTTTGCACTGTGTTTTGGTGTTTGTGATCAGTGGTGTTTCCCACTAATTTGGGACTCTGCTCTCCAAGTCCCCACCTTCCCAGGCTGGTGGGACAAACCCCCAGCTCCTTCCTGCTTCCCACAGCTTTGAAGGGCAGCCCTGCTGTACCTCTGCTTTTAGGCCACTATTTTTATTTTTTTTTTTTTTAACTAGAGTTACTTATTCTGTGTTGGTGCAGTTTGCCAGCAGGTTTGTTCCCCCTGTGCTGATGAGAGAGCTCCAGGCAGCCTGTCAGTGAATTCAGCTGAGCCAACCCTGCAGGGCAAGGGCAGTTTGCAGGGATGGATCCCCAAGCTCAGATTGTCAAGTGGTTTGGCAAAATGGCAGATGAAATTCATTGTTGATAAATGTGCAGTGATGCACATGGGAGGAAAAACACACTTGGTGATGGTCTCTGAATGAGCTATTAACTCCAAGATCTCTTTCCTGAGTGGTTTTATAGGACTATCCATTATATTGTCAATTCAGCAGCAAAGTAAAACTAAACAAACCAAAACCCCAGCTAGAATTGGAGTCATTACTAGGAAAAGTCTGGAGAAAAAAACAGAAAGCATTGCTGTGCAGCTGTATGGATCTTTGTGTGCCCACATTGTAAACATTTTATCCAGTTTTGGTATTCTACAGACCTGCTTCAAACAGGGATGACACGAGCCATCAGGTGAGATGGACTCATGTAAGATTCAGATCAACTAAAAGGAGCTTTTCTGAGCTGTGAAGCTGCCATTTATTGCTGTGGAGCACTATGGAAGGGCTCAGTGTGTGTTACCTGTGAGGAGCTGAGCTGCTGGTCAGGCACAGGGACTGTCACTCCCTGCAGGTGACACGTCAGCTGCTCTGCCCTTGGCACCCAGACACAGGAACCTGCCTCTCTGAATGGTCCCACACAACTTGCCTTTTGTCTCTGTCAGGCCAAAATCCTTGCAAGGCTCTTGAGCATTGTGGACACAGATTATCAGCAGCATTTAGTCATTTTTATGAAGGAAGCTGTTATCTTAAGTGTGATCTGATTTTCTCAGGCATTGACCACTTTTATTCTATGTTTTTTTCCCAATTCTGATGTATAGAATTTTGTAGAAGTTTACCTGTGGGCTAACCTAAAGCAGAATGGAGGAACTGGTTGCAGTCATTCTTCTCCCTGGATCGTGGTAATCTCAGCTGAGGTTAATTTGTCAGCAATAAAGCAGGGGAAATGCAGTGTGCCTGATCTGCATGAATGGAGCAGGAGAAAATGCACAGCCTTGTGATTTAAATTAATATTGATCCCACTAATAGGAATCAGAGGACCAAAATAAATTACATAAATGGAGTAATCAAGACGAAAAATTTCTACAGAGTAACCTTGTGTTAATGGAGCTGATTTTTCTGATGTCAGGTAAAGACACAGAGAAGGATAACACACCATTTGTTTGGAAAGATGGTGGGCACTGCTGTCTCCTGCTCTGACTGCCCAGGGCTGCTAAGATAGGAAATTATTTCTGAGGACCCAAGACAGGACTTGAATAAACCCTATTTTTTCCTGTTTTGCCTGACTCTCTGTGAAAATACCCAAAAGCCTGAGGCTGCCAGCACGTTTTGTGTGTGTGATTGATAGCCCTATTTCCCTTCCTGTGGGGACTGTCCCCCTGGCAGGTGTAAGGAGCTTTGCTGGCAGGAGCTCAGGTGTGCTGCAGGCAGTGCCTGGGGGCTCTGTGCCCTGCAGAGGGCCAGAGCAGCAGTGCAGGTGTGTCAGTGAACAGGTAGGGATGAAAAGGAGCTGGGGAATCAGCTCAGAGCTCCTTGGAGCAGAGTGGGGAACGTTTGCAGTGCTGCTGCTCCCCCTGTGCTCCCACATCATCCCTTGCTGCACGCTGCTCAGCAGATGTTGCTCACCTGTAACTCCAGTTACCTGTAACTCCAGTTACCTGTAACTCCAGTTACCTGTACCTCCAGCTGCTGAGCACTGAGCTCCAGCCCACTGGGGAGAAGGGAGGGAATGGTTGTGGCATCACCCTGCCTGGGTGCAGTCCTCTCACAGGGACCTCATGGAAGTGTTGGATGCTACAAGAACCCGAAAATCTCAGGAGGTGCTCGAGGCAGCCCAGCTCCCTGCTCACAGAGACAAAGGCTTTGGAGCTCACAGCTGAGGTCCTGAAGATAGTTTATTTCTTCAAAGGGGAGTCAGTGTGCAAAGCTCAATTACATCATGTAACAAGGGGTTTTATACTTTTTCAGAGGATTGAAATTATAACCAATAAGACTACAAGTTACCAACATTGTCCAGTTACCTTCGAAATCTAAGTAAAGAAAAACCCAATCACCTAGCTAGTTTAAAGACCAATAGAAATCCTAAAAGATAAAGGCAAACCTTGTCAGCTCTGGGAAAAAAGTCATGGCAGAAACCCTCAGTGCCACCCTGATTCTAACACAGCCAGGAGCACTGGGCATGTTTTATCTCAGGCTGTTCAAAATGGCAATGGTGCCTAATGAGGTGTTTATTTCCAGCTGTTCAAAGCCTGGCTGGAGATGTTCTGTCCCTTCTCCAGCTCAGCAGATCAAGAATTGGTTCCCACTCCTTCCATAGCTCTGTCAGGGGTTCAGATGCTCATTCAGGGTATTCAGTGACATGCACATCTCGTGTGTATCACTGGTGTTTCCCCAAGAGCAAATTGGGAATTTGGCATCTCCACTTCACCAGTTTGGTCTGTGCCCTTCCTTACTGAAATGTTCTGTCACCTTCTCCCACTGCTTTTACCCCTGACAGCAACCCTGGTGAGAAACTTTCAGAAAAAGACTGTGGTAAGAAAAAGATTTTAAACAAAGTTTGACATTCACTTAAGTTGCTTCTGGAGACTTTGAAACAGCTCAGGGAATTTGGATGTGTCATTTTCACTCTTTCTAGTTCTGTTCAATTTTTATTTTATAGACTTTATTTAAATGTCTCAGACTGCATCAAACATTGCTATTACTGGATGTGGAATTGTGCTGGCTTGTTGTATCAAACTTATTACACACTGCTTCTTGTTTTTAAATTTAACATTTTTTCATGACATTTTTTTGACATTATAACTTTAGTCATTCAAACTTGTGTTACATTAGCACTTTCTTGCATATTTAATGCATTCCAGTTCTATCTCTGCAGCAGTTCCCAAAGTTTTCAGACAAAGCCTTCAAATATATAGTAAATATAAATCATCATTAAAAAGTTTCAAGGAGATTATTGCAGCAATTTTCCCGTGGTGATGGTTTCCCTGTGTTTGGTAGAGAACTTGTGTGCTGCAGACACAAATTCAAGGGACATAAAAGAAAGACTGAGACAGTGAATCTATAAAACAATATGGATCATAATAGCTGAAAATCTGCATTATCCCAAATACTCAGAAAGTAATCTTTCCTATCCATTAACTGTATTGTTACTAGAAGACCATTTGCTATCAGAAAGAAATAAAACCAGTCAATATGGAGATGTTAGGAATATTAGCTGGAAGTCAGGGAGTGAAGAGCAGAGTGTGCACATATGAGCAGAGGGGTTTGCTCAACTGGAGATGAAGCTTCTCCTAATTCTCTGCTGTTACTGTGCATTCAGCACGTGCCTGCCCTGTGTTTACAGGAGCACATCCAGGGATGCTGAGCAGCACCTCCTCCCTGGCTCATGGTGCTCATTATGGGATGCTGCTGATGGGAGCAGAGGAATGCAGGGACAATTCCATGCAGGGACAATCCCATGCCTGAATTTGGAGCTGTAGCAAAGACCAGCTGCCTGTGGTCTGGGGCATCATTTTCCAGCTGAGTTTTGCTTGACTGAGTGTGGGACTGGCCTGAGCCTCCTTTAGCACTCCCAGTGTTGGTTAAACAAACCTGGTCTGTAATTGTGGTTTTGCTGAGCACTGTGTGTGTGTGTGTGCTGGGATGGCAGGGCCAAAGCAGGGAACTGGGAGGTCAGCACAAAGCCACAGGAAAATTGTGCAAAAAGCAAATCTGCACACAGGACAAGGGGAAGGAGACATGAAGGAGACCAGGATGCTGTGGTGGGGAAGAGGGTGTAATATATGATATTTCATCTATAACAAGGGAATGCAGGGATGGAGCAGCTGGGAGGAGCTGGAGGGTGGCCACTCTTGGGAGACAGTGCATCTGGTTAGGGTCTAAAGGCTTTGCAGAAGTACCAACAGGCCTGAGGGATACTGAAGGAGATGGAGAAAGTATAAAGGGCAAGAAGCAAAAAGTCCTATGAAAACCTTTATAGAAATATTTGAATCTCTTTAGGAATCTCTGTGAAAATCTATGTCTGCTATAACTATAATACATTCATCCTGAGACCAATAATAATGTTTTGTGGACAAATAAGCTCACACTGATTTAATTTCTTCTTCATGCTTCTCAAGGGCAAGTATTCTTTGGTAAATTTTCTGAACAGGTGTTAGAGCTGGACTACAATTTCTTAATAGTTTGTATAGAAGCTACTGCTGAAATTCAGACTCAATTAGTGAGAATGGTGTTAGCTCACTGCACTTTCAAAAAGAGAGCACAGACAGAAACCTGCCTTGCTGTCCTTCTCACCAAGTTTGTGTCTTTTACATTGTGAAGCTGAAAGGCCAAAGCAGCACTGGGGAAATACAGTGGTGAGGGAGAAAGTCATTCTTCCCTCTTTAATTAAAGATAATGAACAATTTAAACTCACAGTTGATTGTTAGACAACCAAAGCCAGACTCATGAACTTTCCAAATGTACTGGACTTCCCTGAAGTCTGTATCAGGGATCTGGCAATGGCTTTTGTGTTTGGCTCAGTTGGATTATTTGTTGGTTTTTTTCTTTCCTCTTTCATGTCTGACTCTGGCAAGAGGGAAAACCCTCTGTGGTCCTGTGAGCTGTTTTAGGGGATACCAGAGACATTTTAGGTATTTCTGATGGGACTGTAAAAAGGATTGGAAAATGCCCCAGACCCAAGGAACTCTCTCTGAGCCATTCTTTAGCTCACGTGAGTTTTCCTTTAAAATAAACAAACACCTTTTATCAAGTTCCCTGTCATGCAGTGGAGATGGATTCAGCAGGTTCAGATTTACTGACTCGAATTCACTGTGCCAGTTTTTGCTGGAGAACAAAGTTGTGTGTTTCTAAAGCAAGTTCTCATGCAAATGTAGTTTAGGAGACCTTTAAATAAACAATAAATATCTTCTGTTTCATCCATGCATATAAATTTACATTAATCAGCACTAAGTTAACAAATGCTATTTTTTGCCTTAAATACTGAGTTTGATGAAAACAGTATTTTGTGCCAAACTGGTTCTGATGATCGTGTAATTGAGGAAATATATGACATTAAAACTTGGTGACATCTCCTTCATGTGCTAAAGACTGTAAGAGGGATTGATGGGACCAATAAATCCTTTCCTATAGGGAAGAATGTAGAAAAACCAGGGAGCAGTACAAAATATAGCCCACCTGGTAGTTTTTATGGCCCTAACTGAATGCTGTAATCATTTTAAAGAGATGTTGATTAGTACCAGCAACAGGAGTTGGATTGGCAGCATCAGTAGCATCAATTTCAACAGCAGCACTGGAGGTCCTTTATTTCCCATTTTGTGGCTTGGATGCAAATGATTCATCCAGTCAGCAGGTGCTGTTCAATCCATGCTAAATATATGGAGCTAGCAGATGAAGCAATGCAGAATTTGCACTTAGAGAAATAATTGAATGCCTCAAATGTCACTAAAATTCATTTATTTGAAAAGCCATTTTACAATGCAGACAGAAAAGATAAAGCCCCAGCTCCTCAGGAGTGTGAATGTGGCCAAGCCAGTTTATCCTGACTGGGAGTTAGTTATTCCTGGTGGTTCAGTTCCTCTCATCATTTCTTTGTTTCATTTCCTTGTTAATAAAAGACGAGTAAAAAATACCTACTGTGCTCATTATCTTTTCTACACCCCCTTTTTTCTGATAATTTCCTGATATTTTAATTTATTTCTTTCTTATTTTGGTACATTTTCCTTTAAGGCATTGTAATTAATGGACTGTACTAATTTCCTTTGAGACAACATTCTTAATTGCTGTAATTCTCACTTATGTCTTTTAGGCATCCCTGCTGGCATTGATTCATTTCAATTTGCATTCCCAAATGCTGGAACTATAAATACCCAATACATGTAGGAGCTGGTCTCCTGTCCTCTGAATGTTATACAGGTTTTTCTTGCTTTTTTTTTTTTTGTTTGTTTGTTTGTTTGTTTTTTTTTTTTTTTTTTTGTTTTTTTGGGTTTTTTTTGTTGGTTTTTTTTTGTTTTTATGTTTGTTTCTTTGCTTGTTTGTTTGTTTGGGGTTTTTTGTTGGGTTTTTTTTGTTTGTTTTTTGTTGTTATTTTTTTGGTTTTTTTTTTTGTTTGTTTGTTTTTTGTTGTTGTTTTTTGGGTTTTTTGGGTTTTTTTGTTTTTTGTTTTTGGTTTTTTGGGATTTTTTGGGGTGGTTTTTTTGGGTTGGTTTTTTTTTTGTGTGTTTTTTTTTGTTTTGTTTTTGTTTTGTTTTTGTTTTTTTGTAACAAAACGAAATGGTGACTTATGGTGTAACCTCATTTTACAAGCTGGCATGTGTGTGCCTTTATCATGGTTGTGCTTTGGGTTGGTGGCAAAGTGCCAGGGTGATGTGCTCCACTGTGCACACCTGCCATTTTGGAATTATTCTGAGAATTACAACCTTTAAGGGCTTTTGATACCAAATTTTGAACTGAACAGCTTTAAATAGATACTTTGCCACTTTCCACTCATTTCTTGCAGGCCACTAGAAAAGACACAAGGGAAAGAATTTAGTCTGAGCTGTAAATAAAATGGAGCAAAGCAGAGCAGCTCTGTGTCCTGCCCCCAAACTCTGCCTCACTCAGAGTTTCCAGGTTTCTCATTTGACTTTTCCCTCTGGTGCAGTTACTTCTTGCAGGCACAGAACTTCAAAATGAGATGAAAATTACTTGGTTACACTTTAGAGTGAGTGTATCAAGATTGCTCCAAATGCAGTAAAAATATCCTCTGCAGAGAAGTCCTATTAATAGATCAAAGAAATGCAACAAATAATGCACTATTTTGTTAGTATCCCTCCAAATGCATTCCCATGGAAGGGAGCATGAAATGTGGCTCTGCAATCAGCAGTTGGAGCAGTTGCAGTTTCTGTGTTGATGACAGAGAGTGACAATGGGCAAAGATTGCTGGATTGCAGGAAAATGGGAAAGGAATTGTCTTCTCACCCATTAGGATGATTAATCAATGAATTATGACAAGAATTAAAAGCCTAACACACTAAAGTTGTATTAATACTGGTGATTTAAACTGCTTTTGTAGATTACTCCTGATTATTTTTATTTATTATTAAATTTATTTATTATTAATTATTAAATTTGTGTCTACTGCATATAATTCCCAAGCAGGTGAATTATTCAGGGCACAGAACAGGCAGGAAGGTTTTAGCAAAGGCTGCACTCAATGATCTTGGAGGTTTTTTCCAACCTTAATGATTCTATGGTTCTGTGGTTTGTGCTAATGGGCAGTTCCAGGGTGACCACTGGCAAATATTTGTTGCACCTTTTCCTTTTTCCACATGTGTTTATTTGGAACTCTTTACCTGTTTTTCAGTTCTCTAATGTCTCTTTATTTAATGGGAAGTATTTGTGAGCTATCATAATGTTCAACAGAGAATCCCATTTCCCCCTGCCTCATTTATTATTGCTATAAATTTTCCATTCACTGACAAAAATGAGTTCTGTTTTCCCTGTTTTTTATGAAGTATGGAGTAAAGAGGTTCCATTGCAATGTCTCAAATGCCAATTAGAATGAAATGCAACATTGGCTGGCAGGACAGCTCACCTGCCAGGCAGCCTTGGAGTCCAGATAAGGCTGGGATGTGCTCTGGGAACAGGTTGTGCTGCTTTTACACCTTCTGTTGTCATCTTTCCTCTGAAATGATGGGCTTTTACACAGCCCTGGGTGCCTGCTGCAGGGCACCTTTCCAAAGTGGGCTGTCCCTGGGCAGGATTTTGTGCCCAGGTCACTCACCTTCCAGGCAGGATCAGCACCAAGCTGGACTCTGTGATGTGCTGAGGGTGGACCAGGCTTTCCCTGCAGGTTTGTTTTGGTTTCAAGTAACAATAAATTGGCTCATTCTCTTTGTGTCTGGGTTTAAAGCAGAGATAGATGACTTCAAATGAGAGTGAATTAAAATTCAAGATGTGTTGGGAGCTTGAACAAGCTGGGCTGGGTTCCAGGACGCTTCACCAAGAGACAAAGACAGGAGGGGAGACAGCAGAAGTGGTGAGAGCAGACAAGAAAAAGTGAAGTGGTGGCTGGCAAGGAGCAGGGAGGGAGAGATTCCCCCCTGATGAATGGGAAGGGATGTGAAGGAGGTGCTGCTCTGTACAGAGCCAATTTTTGCTTTGTATTGTTTTTAAGTTAACCAAACTAGGAGGAAAATGCTTTAAAAACATTGCCCCTTCTCCCTTTCACTCCTTCCTCCTACAACTGATGCTACTTCTGTCTTTGCCATTTTCTGATTCTTCTAATTTCTACTGGCTCTGTGCAAAATGAAGGAAAATACTCCTTTTTCCTTGATTCCCTCTCCTCCCAGGCAACCCTTTCTAGGGCAAAAACCTGAAATCAGCATCCCTGGAGTGTCCAAGGCCAGGCTGGTCTGGTGAAAGGAGTCCCTGCCCAAGGCAGGGGGTTGGAACAGGATCATCTTTAGGGTCCTTTCCAACCCAGCCCATTCTGTGACTCTGTGACATGGAAAATGCTGCTTTGACAAGTCAAATATCAGGGAGGTTACTGATGGTCTGTGGGAGTGTGGCTGCAGCCTGGAGAGGTCACAGCCAGGATGAGGAGCAGGCTGAAAAAGTACCTTTTTTTCCTTTTTTTATCTCTTTTGAAACAGCATAAATTCTCTTTTATTTATTTATTTATTCTATTAGATGACATTCATTGGTATTTTCTTATGAAGAAAATGATGAATGGGTTTGAGGTTAACACTACTTTGCTTGCAAATGAACTTAAGTCCATTTAATAAATGATAACAAATGTAATAGAGCTGAAGGGAGGGGCAAGTAATTTTTTTTTTTTCCCAAATTAATACATAAAATAAATTCGAGCAATATAAATTTCAGCTGGCTTCATACAACTAAATAAACAGATTTTGCAAGGCACTATTAAAGCAGGAAAAGATGTAAACAAGACAACATTATGCTCTGAGTGGGATTCCATTTTTGCAAAAGAAAGGTGTGCTTTGTCAAGGAAAATTAATAGTTAATGATCTCATCCTCTGAAATGTCAAAGGAGATATGAAAGATTTTCTGTTATTGTGCAGGATTTTCATCAAGGGAAGCACATGCAGAAGGTATCCAAGCTGCTGCAGAGCTGCTCCTCCAGCAGCTTTTCTTGTCCATGAACTCAGAGGATTAATTGTGCTGTGCTGTGCTGCTCACAGGACATTAATGCCAACACTGGGACTCTGTTTGTGCCCTGCCCTCTGGGCCCTGCTCAGCTCACCTGCTGGGCTGTGGAGCACACCAGGAACCAGCCCAGCCCTGAGGTGGAAGGTGGTTAAATTCCTGTCCTAAAGGAGCACAAAGAATTAAGCCAAATATTGGCATCTGCATCCTGGGCTGCATCTCTGGCAAGAGCAATCCAACTTTTTTTTCCTTCCCTGAATTTAGCATCTGCCTCATAAATTCTCTTTTCCTGGGACTGCCTGACATATGAGCACACTTATTTAAGGTCAGAGCTAGCTTTTTGATAGTTTCCATAATGGTGACTGCCATTCTTAAGAATATATACTGTAAGAAATATAAATAGACTGGCCTTTGCTGCCTGCTGCTGTTTGTCAAAGTTCCCAGCTGTAAAAAATAAATATGATGGTGCTGCTGGGTTGTGCTGAGTGGAGCTGAGCAGGGAGTGGGAAATGGGTCTGCTCTGAGCAGCCTGGTGCTTCAGGGGCTGCTGGAGCCATTTGTTTGGGAACTGTTGTCACTGGAGTCTCAGCAAGCACTGCCTTTCCTAAGGGTTATAAATGTATGACGTTGTTTTCAGGTTTGAAGTTATCTCACATGTAGCTCCTGATAGAAATCTATTCACCCACAGGCTGGATCTCTTTGGTCTTCTCACATTCCCCCATCCTCACTGGTGGGACACCCTGCTCAGCTCTGTTGGAGCCCCTGTAACTTGGCCACTGATTGCACCTGTAGGTTTTTCTCTAAGTTTCTAGAGCATTGACCATGCAGAGGGCTCTGCTGTAAAATTCACAGTGGCTGAAAGGTGAACTTGGAAAAACACAAATGTAAGGAACACTCAGCATTTTTCTGCTGGCTGCATTTTGTGGTGTACACTTCATATTCAACTTCTTAGTGTAGAAGATTGTATGAGGACAAAACTGTGGGGTTTTTACTATCATAGCTCTTTAACAAAACAACCTCTTATTTTCTTCAAAGCTTCTGAGTGCAGCTTAACATAAATATTAAATAAGTTACACTGATATGTTCCACTTAGAGATATTACACCATCCCAGCCTTCAGCTGTGACTTTTCCCCAGCTGGGCACAGGCTTGGCTGGGCTGAGATGATGCTGCAGGCAAACTCAGCTCTTCTCCCACAGCCAAGGGTGGATTGAACACAGCTTCTTCTCCCAAAAATACACTACAGCTTGTAAGAGTTACAACAGCAGCCTTTCTTTTTAGGAATACAACCTCACCTAAGCTTGAGTGGGAGCTTTGTGCTTTTGTCCCTGCTGGGGCGTGGGCACTTTGCTGCTGGCTCTGGTGGCAGCAGCCAAGGGTGACAGGCTGTGCCAGGGGATGTCACACAGCACCAGCAGGGGAACTGCACAGAGCTGAGGGCTGCTGGCTGCTGTCCCAGCTCTGGCAGGGAAGAAGGAGTGAGAGGAGGAGGAGGAGGAGGCTGCAGGCAGCAGAGCACAGCTCTGAGCAGCACAGGGTGTGAGTCAGGAGCTGCTCTCTGCAAGCTGCTCTGTCTCTGCTTTCATTCCCACAGGCAGCCCCTGTCTAGCACCAGAGCCACTCTCCCCAGGTGACCCCACACCCAGGCTGCTGGAAGGGATGAATCAGGAAATCCTTATAAATATGAATGCTTAGCAAAAGATTCTGAGAATATGGAAACCATAAGTGAGATTGAAATGAAAGCATCTTTGAGATGCCAAACCTGAGTTGCTGAATAACTAGAAGGCATAGGATGGGCACTGAAAGTAATCCCCTCTTGACAGAACAATGCCTTCTGCTGGAGAGCAGCTCCAAAGGGCAGAGCAGACCCTGCTGGCTTGGCAGAAGGGCTCCAAAGGGTCGTTTTTAGGGTTTAAAGTACAACACATTATGGTAATGCAATGATTCTTACAGGCTGTATGTAAATGCTATAGGATTTGTATCTTGTGTTAGATTGGTTAGTGGAAATCAGAATATTCAACATAGAAGAAGATTTATTGTGTTGAAAATGGGAAAATCCCTCTCTTATTTCTTTCTCTTACTCTCTTACTCCTTTACTCTTACTCTCTTACTTCTCCCACCACTCTCTTCTCTCTCTTACCTCTCCCCACTCTCTTTCCACCCTGCTCTGATTTGCAGCTGGCAGCTCTCAGCAGAGCTCTGCACACCCACACCCTTTACAATAAACTGCAAACTTCAGACCAGCTTATAGAGGGTGCCTGAGCTTGTCCTGACCACTGTCCCTGACAAAAGCACCAGGCTTTAGTCACCAGCAGCTCCAGCTGTCCCTCATGGGGACAGATTTGGAATTCCCACTGATCCACCACTCCCAGCCTGTGACATCCTGTACCCCCTGAGATGCAGCTGGAAATGCTGACCAAAGGCTGTTTGCTTGTGTGCTTGGCTGTCAAACTCAGTCCAGCAGCCTCTCACAAAGAGCAGCAGGTGTGAGCTCTGCACATTGCAAACCACCCAGACAGGATTCTCTCCTGCTTTCCTGATCTGTTGAAATTTTGGGAAGATTTCATCCTGTGCCTCCGTTGCATGTTTTATTCATGCAACACACATTGTGTTAAAATCACATTGCAAACACTTAAAGAACAGAGAGAGGAGGGAAGGAAAAGCTTGGTGAAGGCTGAAACAGATTTGCTGCATCTGCCCCTCATTACCCTGTCACCAAGGGGTGCTTCTGTCTGCTTGCATTTCTGCCAAGATGCTTGAGGAAATACTCCTTGTTCCTCCTTTCCTGTGAATTTCATTGCCTTTATGGGTTCTTGGTATCAGGTGACTGCCAAGGAAACCCAACTCCCACTCCATTTAGGAAGTTCACTTTTTAACTCTGGTGTAGGTAGCTCTGCTTTTGTTAACAGCCAATGGGAAGATCCCAAACCTTTAGAGTGTTTGTCAAACTTCACAAGTTTTTTCCTAATGACTAAAAATAATTTTTTTGAAAACTAAAGCTTATTTCTGTCCTTCTTGCTTTGATGTCTTTATAAATGCTGGAAGACTGGCTCCCTGTCTGCTGTGGCTCTACATTTATGGCATGCTTACAGCAGAATCCTATTTCTGTATGTAATTGTAAGAACTCCCAAGCTGATCCTTAAATGGATCTGATTGCTCTGTAGTCCTTACTGCCTCAATTTGTCTGAAAAATATTGGTCTGTTCTCTCTAGTTAATAAATGTATGCTCCTTCTCTCTGCCACCAAAGATTTCATTGGTGTAAGTAGTGCAGAATATTTCATATCTTCCACATGTGGATTAAAACAGGCATAATGGACTTTTGTGCCAGCAAGTTATTCAAAGTAAAGCTTAAGGAGTACACCTGACAAATGATTTGAAGTCATTTGAAAGAGTGGAGGATGCTGGTGAGAAATTAGGTGCTGTTGCAGATAAGAGATTTTTCTCAAACAAAGACAAATAATCAGGTGTTGAGATGTGTTTTTACAAAGGGTTTCTGTCTCAAAGAGAAGAGGGATGCACAGATCTTGCCAGGGGAAGCATTGTTTTGGGAGCTGGCACTGGAGAGCTTTGGCCCCTCCAAAAACATGCCCAGAATTTGAGCTCCCCTTCAAACAAACCTTGTGGCACCTGCAGTGACAGCCCCTGAGAGCAGGTGTCACCTTTGCTATGACACAAAACCCACTGGCTTTTAATGGAAATGCTGTGTGAAATAAAATTCATTGGTTTCTCCTTTTTTAGCTTTTGAATCAGGAATCCTGGGAGCAATGCTTGTGTTTGATTCCTGCAGGGTCTCTAACTGAGATCCAAAGTCACAGCCCAGGGATGGCTGCAGTCCTCAGAGCTCTCAGATTACCCAGGGTAGCTCACACCTTGTGTATAACCTTCACCTCTCCCTCTTAAAGAAACAGCTGAAATTATCTTTGCATTTATGTTTTCTTCCTCTGAGATATTTAAAGCTCAAGCCCTGTGCAGTATTTTAATATAATTGTTATGTACAGTTCTCCCTGTGTACTTGCTCACTTCAGCAAACAAAGAATTGCACATCATTGATGTTCAGAGTCTGCAAAATTTATTCCCTAGGGTTGTTTATACAGTATGCTTGTTTATTTTTTTCTCTCCTGATGCTCCTATCTGTCAGATGACAGCTGGGAAATTCAAGATGTCTACATGAAATAAGAAACTATTTTATGTTGTTTTAATGGACAAGGCAGCAGTCCTAGGAAGGAGGCACCACTTTTAGGCCTGAAAATGAAGGAATATTTATTTCTTGTTCTGCTCCTGAGGTTCCTGTGCAGGCAGCAGTGGGATCAGTCCTGGGAGCCCAGGTGGAGCAAGTTCAGTCCCCAGAGGTTTTGGGTAACAAGCAAAATGTTTGTGTGTGCTGGAGGTGGCTCTGAGCCTCTCACTGAATCAAGGATTAACAGGGACATCAGTGTTACTGCATAAATAGCAAGCCATAATAAAAATATTAAATTAGATAGGTTTCTTAAATAGTTATTTCTCTGGGCAGCACAGCAGCACTGGGGCAGACAAAGTGTCCCCACTGCTCTCTCACAGCCAGGGTTTGATCATCCTGTGCCATCAGTGAGCTCAGGTTCAATCTGTCTTTGAGAGTGAGCAGAGCCTACTCAGCCCTCCCTACAGCCATTCATCAAAACCTCACATTGTGATGTTTTCCTGCAAAGTAGGGGCACAGCCTGGTGTCTCCTTTTCCCATTGACTTAAAGCACTAAATTGTCATTTTCTCAGAGCTCTAGGAGCAATTTCTCATCTCCATGTACCCCTGCTTATAAAGATGTTACTTATGCAGACATCTCTTCTGCAAGATGTTTTCTGCCTCAGAACACTCAGTACCCTCCAAGCATTCCATCCCCCTTTTAACACACATCTTGTTTCCAGCCCAGCACCCTGCCCAGCCTTCTGCTCTGCTTTCAGCCTTCCACTGACAACAGGTGATGTGCAGCTCATCCCCCTCCATGTGAGAGCAAAGCTGATCAGCAGCTTCCTCCTGCTCTCCCCTCCCTCCTTCCTCCTCTCCTCCCTCTTCCCTGAGATAAAAGGCTGTCCTTCCTCCCAGGGCAGCAGGGGATCACACATTGTCACATTAGAGGGGGCTGATCCCCTCCTTGGGGACCTGCCACCCCTGTCACAGCCCACCCGAGCACTCAGGGCTCTCCCATCAACATTCACTGTGCTTAATGTGGAATTGTAAAACACTGACCTGGAGGAAAACAGCCTGCCTTGAGTGCCATGGCTGACTGCAAGCCATCACCAATTCCTGGGTGTGCATGATACAAAACCCCCAGAAATATATCCCTGGGACTCTCTTCCCTAGAGACAAAGAAAATTCCTCTCAGATGAGATAATTCCCACCACGAAGACCCCTTATCTTCTAGGATTCTTACTGGTTTTTGAGTTAGCATGGTGATTGGTTTTTTCTTAGAGTGTTAAGTGAAATATAATTGGATACTGTGTTTAACTAGTAGTTCTTATTGGTTAACTTTTCAATCCTATTGAAGTGTATAAATATCCCTTTCTACCTGAATTTAGTGGACTCTGTAGCTGGAAACCCCTTCAAAGAATAAACTGTCTTTGGAACAATTCAGCTGCAGGTCTCAGCCTTTGTCCCTCTGGCAGGTAGCCAAGGGGCCACCTGAACCCCTCCTGGCTATCTGGGTTCTAGTAGCACTTTAGGGCTAGTATAACCCTAGCCCTTCCTAAAGCTACACCTGGGTGCATTAAAAGCCACCACACTGCAAGGGAACCCACACATTTCCTGGGGCCCAGCTACACCAGTGAATGGCAATTGCAATTCATCCTGTGGGTGTGTTAATCAAGGGGAAAATTTGTGCAATTGGCTGATCCTGATTCCAATTAATTTCCCATTAACAGATTTCCTAAATCACTAGCAGAATGCCTGGTTGCAGAGGATGCCAGTAACTCCTGGCACATATGGCCTTCCTGCCACTGTGGGAGGGAGTGGGCTGGAGCAGTCAGGAGGGAGAACTTGGATCCTGGTGCCTTCCTTAAAGTAAGGATTTATTTTTATATTTTTATATTTTATTATATTTATAGTGAATATTTTTATAGAGGGGCTGCTTGCTGGAAGATGTGTCTTGGTCAAGATTGATCCCTTTGTAAAGAGAAATTAGGTTTTGTGGCAGAGGCTGCATTTCCTAAGGAACACTGTGCTAACCCCCAGCCCTGCTGGAGCAGGACCCAGTGGATCAGTCACTCAGCCCTAGAATTTATACAGCAGCTTGAGGAAGGGGAAAAAAAAGAAAAACAGAGCAAATAGTCTGGCTGGGGGGAAGGAAAAATGATTTTATTTTATAATTAAGCTACAAAGCAGGATGACAGACTTCATAAACTGAGTTCTGTTTCCCCAGACGAGCTAATTAATGTACATGGTTGGAATGATATGTGTTTTAACAAGCAGCATGAAGAATAGTGTATTTCAAGTTAGGAAAGTCACAGTTGAAGCCTTTAACATGCACAGTCAGCTAGATACAAAACACCAACAAATCTATCTTAACAAGCTTTTAAAATGCATTTGGGGTAATGAGGAGAAAATATAGGAAGACTTATAAACACACATGAAAGTAATTTCAGCAAATATGGATTGCATAGCATAGTGAAAGCATTTCAGTTACTGAGCAGCAGTAAAATGTGTTGACTGTTTAATTTGTACACAGTTTTTTTTAATAGCATTTTAAAAGTTGCCTTTTGGCAGAGAGAATGCATAAGGATGTCAACTTATTGTAAGGCAGATGGCTGACAAGACAGCTCAAGTTATTCTCAAGGTTAGAACAGTGGGGTGAGAATAATGCTCCTGAGGATCTGGGGTGTGCATGGCTGGGTCCATAACCAATTTCAGTTATGGATCCCACCAGCAAAAGCATTCTTGGATTAGCAGCAGGATTTCAGATGTTCTGCTGGGGCCTGGGCCTGGTCTCATGCTGGACAACCTGTTCTTCATTCCATGGACCACAGAAAGGGCTAATGAGAAAATGTCTTTTCATCAATGGCTATAATCAAAGAGAACAGGGGCCTCATTGCTGTTTGTGAAATAACAGATTTCCTGCATGTTCTTTTTTTATCCAACAACCGTGCAGGAGTCCTGCAGTCCTTATGAGGCCTGGAAAGTCAATCACAGGTATTTTTACAGTTGGTATTTTCCATCATAATTCAGTTTAAAAGAACTGCACTTTGAATAGTAAGTATATAATGGTGTTCTTCACCTTGGCCAAGAAGTTCCATGCTCCATCTGAGAGGCAGGTGCTTTTCAGTCCTAAGGGCAGTAGTTTGCATGATAATAAAAAATTGTGCAGAACTACTTGGCTGTGTATGAAGTGCATGTAGCAGGATGGGCACATCAGCAAAGGGAAAGGCAGTGGAAATGCTGAACCAGCTGCAAGTCCCAGGAGAGAAGGAATCAGTCTTCAGTAAGGAATAAATGGCAGCAGAAACGTGCAAGAGCAGACCCTCATTCAGCAGCTGAGCATGGTGCTCTCTCTGCATGCTGCAAAGCTCCTTTTTGATGATTTGTCTGCTCCCCTGCCCTGGCAGTGCCTGAGCAGAATATCTGATTGTAAGGCTCAGGCTGAGGGCAGAGCTGAGCTCCTCTGAATCCAGCAGCCCTGCAAGGGCTGTGCTGTACAAGTGCTGCTCTGGCTTGTTTTCCCTAAGGAATGCTCAGCCATTTGGACTGGGATCAACTGGATACAGCCACAGGTGTTTGAGCTTGGAATTTGTTGGTTCAGGGATCACAAATTCTGTGCTCTCATTGTGTTAAGCTGCTGTTTCCTGGCTGCTCATCCCTGTGTTTGAATGCACAGGATCAGCAGCAGTGATTTTTATGCTGCTTGGGTGGGGATCATTGTGACTCCCAAATTCTGCAAGCACAAGCCAAGGAGCCCTGGGGGAGCTTAAACCCACTAAAGACTCTGTTCAGTTGTGTCATTGCTGACCTGGGGCTGAGGGAAAGCTCTGCTACACTCAAGACTAGAAAGAGGCCCCAAAATAGCAGCCCAGAATTTACCTCTGTGGCTTGGTGCAATAGCCTATGAATCAGCAGCAGTCAAGGCTTGTTTCCATCTATTTTTCCCCTCTGTGAGATGAAAGACCAGAGCCCCATGCTTGAGTAGGAAAGTTTCAGCAGCAGTTCCTTCTGCCCAGCTGGGTTCCCTGAGCAGAGCCAGCTCCAGCCAAGTCACACTGCACCATCTGCTTGTCCTTAAAGAGGAGTGAACAGCCCTGGCTCTCCATCCCTCTTACCCACACCAACACAGCCCTGCTGCACTCCAAAATGTGGAGGGAGGCTCCTTGCAGAGGTGGATTGTGCACAGTTCAGCTGCAGGGGTGGCATCAGTGCTCCCATTCCTCCCAGGGGTTAACCTGCTGCTGCAGCCATAAAAAAGGAAAATGGATCTAAAATAGTTTAGATTTAGTTGTAGCTTTATTTCTCTTACTTTCCATGTGTTTAATTTATCTCTACATTCAGAATCCTTCGTGCAAATTATCTCTGACTCTGTTTAACTCTGCTTAACTAATTGGTACTTGTATATGCAGGATTGGTGATCGGCTATACTAATATTATTGACCCCTGTTTGCCCCTTAGTGCTATCTATTTTTCCCAGGTGAATGCAATTAGAGTGTAATTAATTATCAAATAGCTATGTTCCTGTTATTCTGAACACTGTAACAATTACTGAGATCGGCACAAAATCATGAATACATAATACATTGTTTTGTGCTTTCCCTATAGAATCCATCGGAGATTTCCTGGACAACAAACACAAGTAGTGGATACATAATGTATTTCAAGACCTATAAAAGTTTCATCCTTGAGGGCCCACTGGGAGGAGGATGCTTGACTGTAACTTTTAATTGTAGAGCTGAGAAGTGAAATACAGATAAGGGATAGTTACTGTAACTGGCAGCAGACCAAAGTAAATGTTGGACGCAGCTATCCGTATCCATGAATACATGAGTAACTTTATGCTCTTGCGTTGTGTAATTGGATTCTGTGGGACTGTGAATTTGAGTAAACTTACTCATGCGCGGGCGTTGTCTGAGGACTGAGGAAAGCGAGTGCTTTCCCCGTGGCACAGAGCAGCAGTTTCAGGGTGATTTTGGATAACTCATGTCCGACCCTGGCGCTGCAGCTCTGCCCACCGCGCACATCCCATTGCCCGGCACGGGGAATGATTCCCGATAAACCTGCAGCGGCATGGGGAATGATTCCCGATAAAAGTGGGGAATGATTCCCGATAAACCTGCAGCGGCACGGGGAATGATTCCCGATAAAACTGGGGAACGATTCCCGATAAACCTGCAGCGGCACGGGGAATGATTCCCGATAAAAGTGGGGAATGATTCCCGATAAACCTGCAGCGGCCGGAGCTGCCGCAGCTCGGGGCGCGCTCCTGGCCTGGGCTGCTCCCCGATCCCGGTCCCAGTCACGGATCCCGATCCTGAGCCCGGTCCATGATGCGGATCGCGATCCCGGTCACTGTTCCTGGTTCCGGTCCCGATCCTGGTCCCCGATCCCAGTCACTGTCCCTCATCCCGATCCAGATCCCGATCCCCGAGCCCGGTCACTGTTCCGGATCCCCGATCCCGATCCCTGTTCCGATCCCCATCCTCGATTCCCAGTCCCGGTCCCGATTCCGATTCCCGGTCCCGGTCCCGATCCCGATCCCTGTTCCGATCCCGATCCCGGTCCCGATTCCGGTCCCGATCCCGATCCCTGTTCCGGTCCCGATTCCCCAATCCCTGGATCCCGATCCCGATCCTGGTCCCGGTCCCGGTCCCGGTGCCGCGCCCCCTGAGCCGGTGCTGCGGCGCCACCTGGCGGCGAGGGGCGGCGGCTCCCGCGGGCGCTCAGGTGAGCTCAGGTGGGCTCAGGTGGAGTTTAGGTGAACACAGGAGCGCTCAGACGTGCACAGGAGGGTTCAGGTGAGCTCAGAAATGCTCAGGTGAGCTCTGGCGAACGCAGCAGGGTTCAGGTGAGCTCAGAAATGCTCAGGTGAGTTCTGGCGAACACAGCAGGGCTCAGGTGAGCTCTGGCGAGCACAGCAGGAGCCGGGGCGCCGCCCTCGCCCAGCCCTTGCCCATCGCCGCAGGTGTCAAACACCGGCGGGAGCGCTGCCCCTCCGCAAGCACAGCCCCGCCCAGGGCGGGATCTCTCTGCTCGTTCTCTCTTAATGTTCCTAACAGCCGGGAATTGGTATTCAAGAGAGAGGAATGCTACGTGTTTTAATAATTTTCCGAGAGATTTTCCAAGAGCGGTGCTCTACTGCTGAGCTCAGCTATCCATGGCAGGTTTTACTGGTTTGAGATGGAAAATAGCTGCTAAAAATGGAGAGGGAGGAAAAAGAAAATACCCCAAAGTCTAGTGATGACAGGTTGGAATACAATTAGCTGAGCTTCTCCTGGCTGGAGAGCCCTGAAATACTGAGGGCTGCAGGAGACTCTTGGAATGATATTGTAAGAAGCTTGAAAAATAGATTCCATACTGTCCCTGAGTTTTAGGTGGCAGTGTGAAACAGCCAAATTTCATTGGTAGAACACATCAGACAGCTCCTTATGTACATCCTCGTAGTTTTATATATCTTTTCTAACATAAGCACTTACCTGGAATATGCTGTGGGCATTCTAAAATATCGCCGTGTACCTGTGGGGGTGCCTGACACAAATTAGGCCAGAGGATTTCAAGGATTCATCATCCTCACTCTTCTTGCCAGCTGATACAGCTCAGAAATGGTGGACCATGGATTCCAGATTTTAATATCCACAAACATCTCCCAGGGCAGAGAAGCTGATTCCAGGTCCATCAGCTGTGAGTGTGGCTTTAATGATTCCTCTGTCACAATGTGATTTGAGCAGAGTGAAGAGCCAGTCCATTTTTAACTCCTCCTTCTGATTAACAAAAATAGTAGCGCGTGAAGGTAAAGCTTCTTCCCCTAAATCAGGATTTGCTCCCAGGCTGCCATGTAAAAATAACTCCAGAACAATATCTGGAGACACCAGACCTCTCCTCTTTCACTTGTATCACTTGGAAATTGCTCATTTGCTAAATGAAGGTTGTTCCTAATCTTAGCTTGGATTACACAGGCTGCTTTTCAGTGGGATTTACATGAGAAAAGAGAACATTCTCCACCCTCACTTTCATTTCTGCTTTTCAGAGCTTTTCTTAGCTTCCTGCAATACTGAGAATTGCTTTTCTCTTCACTGAAGGAAGGCTGGTGACTTTGACAGCTGCTGGGGTATCCGTAGTCTGTCACTCACAACAGCAAGTCACAAGAGCTGAAATTCTGCCTGCATCTCTCAAAATAGGTTAGGTAGTTAGCAGAAGCATTAACAGAGCCATTCCTTATACATTATGATTAATTGAGCATGAATTATGAATTATAGTTCACATTTGGTGCTCAGCATGCTGCTTAGGAACACTTGTCACATGTGGTACTCTTCTATTTTCCAGAAGGAAAGGATGTTTATAGAGAAGAAGGAAGTATTTTGATGTTACTCTGGCATAAATTGGAATAGCTTCACTGTTCAGTGATTTTAGTGTGGATTTCATCCAGCATTACTCAAGGGATAATTTTACCCAATTTTTATTGCATTTCTTCCTTTAGATGTTTTGTTGTTTGTGGGTTGATGTGTTGTCTCTCCACTCTCATTTCAAGGGAGTTCCTAATACTCAGGTTTGTGAATTCACCTTTGTTCCTAGTCCAGGTGCTGCAGGGCAGGCCAACAATATTCTGCTTTTGGGGCAAAAATCAGATTGTAGGCTTTTCATCTGTTTGGGTTTTTTTAACAAGGCAGAAAATGAGAGTTTTAAAACCAATGTTATTTTGCTACATCATTAACATAATGATAGTGGGGATGAAAGCGCTGTACTGAGCCCAGAATAAACATAAAAAATTTAATGCACTACATTACATGTGAACCAGGACAGGTATTTATTCCACAACTTTGAAAAATCAGGAAAACATAACTACATACTGTGATTGAAGAGGTTGTTCTGTTCTGGTGTTATGCTAGCATTAGATTTTTCAGTTGAGTTCTAAACAGAATATTTCTGGTTAAATGCCCAAAAATTGTGGTTCTTTCACCAAATTCACCCCGGCCTCTGAGTCTTCTAATCCAAATGCCCCTCAGTTTGTCCCTCCAGCACATTTCTCTGTGCCACCTCTTCTCCCTCTGTCCCAGCTGTGACCTTCAGCTCCCAAGGAAGGTCCCTGTTGCTCTCAGACCAGCACAAACACTGTGGCTGTGACACAGCAAAATCAGTTCAGCTGATTTTTTTCAGCTCCTCCCTGCCCAAAGAGCTTGTCCAGGCCCTTCCTTCTCACAGATCTACACTTCATTGTACATTACACATCACTTAAATCTTCTTCGGGGTTTGTTCTTCATTTTTTGTTACTATTAAAATAATCAACACTTACAATGGGATGAAGTGAGGGAAAGGGAGTTCTTCAAGTCACTGATGTCTTTTGAAAGTAATTCTGCCCTGTGCTTATTTATACAGATAAATCCATGGTTCTAATTAAAACAGCTACATGTGCAAATGTAAATGGATTTTTCTTCTGCTTTGAAGGTACTCATGCATAGGTCTTGAAACTTCTTTGTGAGCCTCAAGCCTCTCCCATGGGATGTTTTCCACAGGACAACCACAGTGCAGGTAATCAATTGTAAAGCACAAATTCTGGCAGTGAAACATCCATTTTTTATCCAAATTGAGAAGAAGATACAGTTTGTCTGTAGAAAACTCCCAATCAGAGAAAGTGATGATGGTTTGGAATTGAGGATTTGTTGAAAAATTTGAGTTTACCCAGTCTTAGAGACCTTATTTTTACAAGCTCTAATACTTCTGGTTTTGAGAAAGATCTTGCAAAACAAGATCCCTCTACATGTAATAGCCTGAATTTATTTAGAGACAAATATGTGCCAGAAGAATACAGGATGTAAACCAGAAAATGTAGAATCACAGTGAAATCTGAATGAAATTATTCTGTCAGCAAAGAGTATGGCATGAAGAGCATGGCAACCTTCTTGTTCAAGGAAGACATAAGGAAGGGTTGTCTGGATGTTATCCACAGAGCCTCTTAGAGACATGCCTTGACAAGCCTGAAAATCTAATGTTATTTATTATCTGAGGGCCAAAGATACCACAGCAGAAGAACTAGTACATATTACATCAAATCTAAGTATTTTAGCAATAGTTTTGGTTATTGTATACAGAGTATAAATATACATTAATAGAATTTTTGAATGGGTGGAAATGGATTGCTCTGGAAATTTTCAGGTAATGTTCCCAGTTCCTACAAACTGCTAATCCACCCCTATTGGTACTTAGTGCCATGTCTTAACTTGTCCTACTTCATAATTAAATTAATATTTGTTTCTGTAACACTAATTTTAATAGTGTAGCTTTAAGCATATGAACTAATTCAAAATCCTTTATAATTAAACTAGAACATATCATAGTAATCTGTCCAGAACAACCTTTTCCCTGCATTTATAAATGGAAAAAATATAAAAAAATCACAGGGACCATTTTTCTAATCTTCTCTCAGCTTGCACAGACAGGAATTAGTTATGCCTAGGACCTTTTAAGGGGATTTTTTTTTCCTAAACCTGCCTTGATTTGACCTTTAAACTAGAGATGATGAAGATGATTCTCTGAGAGTCCAGGGTGAGATGTTCTATTGGAGTTTCGATCCCAGCCTGTTTTGCTGACCTCTGCTGTGCTAAACAACCCAGCCTTGATTTATTTTTGGTGTGAATCTTGATTCTCTTTTATTTTAACAAACATTTTCAGCCCCTAGAACTTCTCAGCAGAAAAGCTGTTCCTCCTATCCCCTGCCCCTCTATCACTCCTTTGGTTTTGACACCCTGCAGTTTATGAACTTTCCCCACTGTGGATATGGTGCTGGATTTAGTGTTCTGATCATGGCTGGGACAGTATGGGGTCTATACAGCTTATTCTTTAAATGCTGAGGCACATCAGGATTGTATTTTGGCTATGAGGAAAGAGGAAGATGGCCATGCCCACAAAATTTCTGCAGTTTCTGTGCCTACTGAGTTTGTCTGAGCTTATGTTGTATCTTTGCTGCTGGTACATTTTCTTGCAGAGGGAGGATATACTACAGTACTTATCTTCTCTGTGCTTCTGCTGGCTCTTGGGGGAAATTTGGCCTTTTTAGTATGCAGTTCAAACACTGTCTGAAAAGGAGTCATGGCTTGGATAATAATTTTTCAAACAAATTTAATATACTGATTTCCATGGGATGAAGATAAAGTACTGTTCCATCCAAGAGGCACCTAAAGGGCAACTTGTTTGAGTTAAGTTTACTGAAACAGAAGTGACAGAATATCAATTTGTTTTCTAACTTCATGTCATAGTTGAGAATCAAATAAGCAATTACACAAGAGTAAATTGGATTTATTTCAGTATCAGATTTGCAGTTCACATGTTGGTTCATTTGATTGAGATAAAATAGCCCTTTATTTTACAGTAAACATGCTCAAGTATTACATTTGTTTCTTGGCTCCTTCAAGAGCTTGTAGTTCCTCAGCCTAGGGTTGAAAACATTCCTGATACATAACATGTGACTGACTGACTTAACACCAGAAGCCTTCCCTGTAGCAAGGTGAAGAAAAGTCCCAAATATCTCTCACTTTGCAATGAGGTGACTTCTAAACTGGTGCCAATTTATTCATGTCAACTTCTTCCATCATTTGCATTTACCAAAACACCAAAATTAAGTGTAAAAATAAGACCTCATACATATGTATTTGCTTAGTTGAAGGCTTCAACCAAGTGTAAATATAGATCCAAGTTACATGACCCAAAAAGGGTAAAATTTTATCTTTTGTCTTAGAAATATGGTATTTTAAGATTCTTCCTAGACTTTTCCAAATGTTCAGATGCCTTTAAGCAATCTGAATTGCCCTACTAAAAGGAAGCAGATTTCAGCAGGGCTCCCCTTTCTGTTTAACAAAGACCTCTTACTGTAATTTGTTACTAGTTATGATTTACACAAATGTTGCTGCTCCCTAACAGTACCTAAGGCTCCTAGACAGCTCCAGGGATTACTGCAAGGAACTGTATGTGCTCACTTCTAGGCCTCCTGCTCAAAGGGATGGAATTGCTTCCTTGCCCTGCATGCACTCACCATGTATTTTGCAAAATATGTCAAATCAGACTCTTTCAATTCCATTTTCTCAATTAATTCCCATGGTGGAGAGGCAAAGATAGTGTTGCTTTTGTTTCAGTTCATCTTTAATACAGAATTATTTTGGAACATTCCATTACAAATTGCTTCTGTATTAAAGAAGCACATGTTTTATCTAGAATTGTAACGCCTCTCCAGGCCAAACAGAATTTTGATGGAATATGTGAAGCTTTTTGCCAAATCCCTGAGCCACTGAGAGTCATTCCATTCTACGCAAATCAAATTTGTGCATTTATAATAAGTGTTAAAGAAAATCCAAACATGACAATTGAGGTTTTACAAGCCTGAAAATTATAGCCCAGCCATGCTAAGTGATGTTCTGACAGCAATGAAGCCAAAAGCTGTATTTAGCTGTTTGCTGTCATGGCTGTGCTCACCACGAATTCTGCAGAGAGCAGCAACCTCAGCCACGGGGCTGCAGTGCATGCAACGTGCAAGAGACAGCCAGGGATCTACCTGCACAAGAACTGAGCTCAGGCAATTAAAAGCTGCATTAGCCCCTAAATGAAGGACTCAGAGGAGCTGCCCACACAGCTCTTTGCTGGGGTGGGAATTGCAGCACTCACCTGGAGGCTGCTGCAAACACAGAATTCAGCTCTCCTGTTTCTGTGCTTTGCAGACATTTCTTAATTTCTTATTGCAATTGTTTTTCTAGAGTCTTTCAAAAAATAATACTATATATTAATAATGTGTTTCTTTTTCTAGCATCCTAATTTTCAGATAGGAAACATCAAATTAATCTGTGTTTCCATGGGGAATTGACAGGCTCCTGCTCCTTTGGTTCACCTGCTAGCATGTTCTCCAGTATTGCAGCATATTGGGAGGGAAGGGATCCCAAAAACTCATTTTGACCTCAGGGAAAATCAGAAGCACTTAAGCCATTCCAACAGCTTATTCACGAAACTGTTTTTGGAGACCTCACAACTTCCCTAAATGATCTGAACAGTGCCTACAAATTTATGAATTTCTTTCTAAACATTTTCTTGTTGTAATTGAACCCAGAAAAATTAATTGCTTTTCTCTTTGCAACAGTCCTATGTATGTTTAAAGCCATGAGCACTTCTACTAATGTCATCCCAAGATATATAACACATATTTTCATTTATCTTCTCTCCCCCTTACAAAATAGCACAGATAGGCTATGTCACAGAATTTACCATTTCCAATGTTACCCCATGCTGGGTTAAGGACCTGGATGATTTACTCATTGACTTCTAGCAAGGCTTGGTAAAGAGTACAGCACTTTCTCCTCCACAAGATTTTTAATTGTTCCTGTGACACTTGGGCTTGGTCAACAGCAATATTTTGCAGATTAGTCCAGAAGATGAAGCAAATGGCAATGTGAGACAGAGCAGCAGAGCCAGAAGTGTTTCTCCTTGTTCAGGCCACTTGTTTTCATTCCTCATAGTAAGACTAAGTGGTTTTTTAGCCCTTTTGCACAATTACTTAAAAACTCGGGGAGGGGCTGCTCTTTTCACTCGTTTCCACTTCCTTTCCAGTCCAGCTGTGTCAGAGGTCAAGATCACCATTCTCAGATAGTCTTTCCTGCTCTGAAGAACAGTTTATGAGAGTGCTCTGCCTAACAGGCTTCTGACAGAGGCAGCTGGGCAAGTTTAAAGTTTATAAATGGATAGGCTGAGCTATGTCAGACAAATTTGCTCGAGGAACTGTAGGAGTCTTCCTGTAAATGTTTTCAGTAGAATTATCTCCACCAGGGAATGGTGAGAAGTACTAGCAAACCTTGGAGGACATATGAAAAATAAGTCAGGCATGTGATTCAAAAGTACTTAAGGCTCAGAACTTGTCACAATACTGTTTTTAGAGGAATGTTCAAAAGCTAAGAGACTAAGAACAGGCAGCAGTGTTTTGCAAAGGAAGGGTTGGAAATGTTAGGCCAATGTGAAGTTAAGAGCTGGTGGCCCTGCAGCCAGACCCCAGGGGAGGTATGGCACGAGCCACTGACTGCTCTGGGTCACTTGCACTGCTGTAAGTCAGCAGCCAGCACAGTGAAGTCCAAAGATTGCTGAAAGAGCAAAATCAGGCATAATTGCCATGTGCTGGGATTTATTTGCTGCTCAGGATTTACAGTCATCTCTGGCAATTGCTTCTTGCAGCCACAAAACCAAGTATATCCTATACTGAAGCACAGCAATAACAAGATTTAAATGTCATTAGGGGCTGCTCCTACACATCTTGTATTAAAGCAGCTAAGTATTTAACCCATGAATAGAACTCCTATTATCTTTGCTTTTGAAGCCTCACTATAGATCACTTAACCACTCTGCAAGAAATCCCATGAGAGACCAACAACAGCAGGGAACAAAGTCAGGCAAGAAATAGCAGATTGTATCTGCTAGACCTTTTTAAATACATTTTTCATATGAGTGCAGTCAACTTGAATATTACTCCTAATACAGATTAACTTAAGACAGATTTTTGCAGAGCATGAGGCTCTGAGAATTTGGCCAGATAGTTTTTTCACTGAAAAGCTCTGCCAATTACATACAGCACAAAGGAAAGAATAATGTATGAAATGCATAATATGCCTTTTTCTTCACTGCATGGGGCTTGAAAATAAATGATACAGATCCTCTTTGCATTTTTTATCTATGCTCAGATAAATCTATGTCTGAGGTAAGAATCTGTTTTGGTGGAGTTCATCTAGTAGAATGAGCTACCAAATTTGTTGGTTCAGTTTCCAGGCAAGAATGTGGTCATTTGAGAAGTTTGAGATCATTTCTGGGGTCTCTGGGGCAGAAGGTGTGAGAGGCAGAGTATGGAGGTGGGCACAGAGAAGTTCTTACACTCTGCAGCCCCTTGCTGTAGTCTCCCATCTGGCAGCACACAGAGGTGTAATAGAAAGGTTATACCAGAGCACCATTCCAGGTTTCATTTTTATTCCACAGGGGGTTAAATTATTTATGTGCAGCACAGCAACAGCTGAACCTGCTGTTAGAAGGTACTTTGTAAGACTTCTAAAATATTTAATACTTACTAACAGAACAAAGCAAACAAGCAGGAGTAGCTAAAATGTTGAGGATGCACTCACTTAAGTGTTGGACTCGTGATCCTTGTGGGTTTCTTCCAGCTTAGAATATTCTGTGACTCTCTGAAGAACCAGATACAGAACAGCACATCAAGATACTGTTCTGTCTGCTCCTGCAAAACTGCTGTTAGTTACCTACTTCACAAGAATTCTCCTCTGGCTCTTCAGTCTCCATATGGCTTCAAGAACCTTCCTTTTTGTCTTGCCAAGAGAGGAGTTTGTTCCTGAGAGGAGCATGTGTGCTAGATTCACATGGCATCTCACATGTTTATGGAGGGTTTTCCATCGTGATGAAAGAATGGGGCATAGATAAAGTCATTGTTGTCTAGAATGGGACAAATTCTCAAAGACTATAAAGGAGGTGTCAGCTTTAGCAAAATCCTCCCTAACTCATTAAGGAGGTGTTTACAATGTGTTACCACTTCAAAATCTGTTAAAATGAGAGATCATACAATGTCTGACACGTCATCTTTGCCATACATGGACTAATGCCTTACTCTCCCAAAAACTGTATTTCTTTTAAGGCACATCAAATACCTTGTCTAAAAACTCCTTTTCTTGTAGCACCCAAATTACAGCCAAACAGGTTTTTGCACCTGCTTTTGCTAATGACTTTCTAAATAGGGAAAGATTGATAGTTATCGAGTTTGTTTGCTTGCTTAAATTGCTCTAATTGTCTTTGCTCTGTAATATCCCACACAGCCCATGGTGTTGGCAGACCAGTATCAGAGGGAAGCTGAAACACTCTTTTGCCACCTCAGCTGTTAGAAACTGCATCAGGAAATCAGGCTACCTGTTCAGTTCCCCTCTTGCAGGGGAAAATGGCATAAATGCACTTGCTGCACTCCCTGTCCAGGGGTTTGGGGACTTTTGCAGAAGCTCAGGCAATGTCACTGTCACTGGCAAATAGTGCAGCTCCACCTGACATGCTGTGCTCTGAGGGGCTGCCCAGTGTGCACAAGGGACACGAGTGCAGCAGTGGTAGCAAATGATCTGTTGAGGCTGCCAATACTGGGCTTGACATACCATCATAAACAATGTTTCCTGACAGAAAAGCTGCATTAAATCAACTGCCACAAAATAGCTCTGTTCATGAAGAACAGTCATTTTATTTCATCAGGTATGTTTTCAGAGCAAACTTTCATACAGATGAATTTGTATCATATCAGGAGCTTGAGAATTAAACTTTGCCTTTAAAATACTGTATTTTCCAGTGTTAGGGAAAATTAAAGACTATTGAAATCTCTTTAAAACCTTGTTTCATTTCTAGTTATTGTTCCTGCAGCAAGTCATAGCGATATCTCAGGAGGAATTTAGATACAGAACATGTTTCAGGTGACTACTGGGATAAATCTCTACATCTACTTTGCACTGGTAAGCCGTCGTAGTAAATGTAGTCTAAAAACTGTTGGGTGTTCTGAAAAACTGGCTAATCATGTAAACACAACCTACAAAGTCACTCTTAGTGAAAAAGTATCTTTTTTTCCATGTCTTCTCCTTTGGTTACCTTTTTTTGTGTACCACTTGTCTTCTTCCATCAAGTGGACAGACAGAAAAAAAAAGCAAAACCTAGAATGAAAGCCCAAGAAACCTTCTGCATCTAAACAAAGTGCTATTTGCAACAAGCAAGGGTTAGTTCTAATTTAGATAATCCAAAGTAGGTCACCTTCATGAGTCTTCCAGACTTTCCAACTTAGCAACTCAGATGGATAATAAAACAGTTTTTAGTTAATGAGAGAACATCAGAAAAAAGAACTGCAGGAAGCTGTGAACGGCAGTATCTCCTCACTGAAGACAGAATGCCACATGGCAAGAACAGATGGGTAATCCTTCCGTGATTATCCTTGACCACTGGCTGAAAGAAAAAGCTGTCACAACACGGAGGGCTGTACATAAAGTACATATACAGCCATTTCCCCTCATTGATAGTAAAAGGTTTTATATGCTAAGAGATTATAAAGAAAAAGGGATGCTTTAATGTGATGGTGAAGGGAATAATTCTCCCATTTTCCTTCACTTCCTGAAGTGGAGCATATGCCAAGGTCCTGAATTAAATTTCTCTCTCAGAAGGAAGGTGTAATATACATTCCACAACCATATTACATATTTCACACAAACTGAACATAGAACCTGCTTTTATTGTCTTTGAATCCTCACACAGTATGTTCAGTTCATAATTTATAGACAGTGTTACCAGAATGAAATGTTGGTGTCAAAAATTTGGCTTTTGCATATTCATTGACACCATAGTTTGCATTTGTGATGTGGCAAAATGAGACCAGGGTGGATTAAGAAAGGTTTGCTGGAATCTGAAGCCACCAGAATGGAAGGCATTTCTTGCATGCAGTGGTCACATCTCCATTTGCTTTAGTTCTGCCTGTGCACATAAGAGAGAACCTGAATTTTATAGCCCACTTGGCGAGTAGCCTGATGTAAAATGAGTACCTGGCAAAGAATCTTGGTTATGTTTATGAAAAGAAAATATGGAAGAGTGAATATCCATGGTACAATATACCTGAGTGGTGAAGGAGACACAAGTAAACCATAAAATGACTGAATTGCAGAACATGAAGTTAATGATGGTTCTGTGGTTCCAAAAAAAGTCAAAATACACTTCCTCGACCTTTTCAGTGTAGCAATGTACCAGCATTTAAAAACAAAAAGTCATGTTTTGGGAGCTTGTTGCAGAGCAAACAGTGACCTGTCTGAGATGAAATTCTCAAGGAGTAATTCCCTACCCTGTTTTGCTCTTTCAGATTTGATGCTTGGACCAGTAAGACTGGCAGTCTCCCAGGGAAAAGGTCTATGTCCTCCATATGCACTACAGAGATTCGGAGTCATGTGTTGTTCTGGTAGCCATGGAAGGAAAAGAAAAGAAAGACTTTGTCACTTCAGGGAAGAAGCCCAAACTTCAGAAGACAGTGCTATTGCTACAGGTTAATCATTAAACACTGCCCATGGCCTATTTCCAACCTTTTCTATTCCTAAGACACATTCCTTAGGTGCTGTGATTTTTTTTATATCATGGGAATATAGACAAATTTGCTATTTGTTCTGTATTCTTCACAGATTTTTAAGACTGAGTATATCAGAGATACCCATTCTTAAACAAATCAGTTCATTCACCTTTTTCCACTTCATCTCATAACACATATCCTAAATCTAAATTTTGATGTGATAAGGACATGACTGTTTTTAAGAAAAATGCAAATCTTCACTCTGAAATAACTTAGTCTTCCACTGATTACAGAATGTGCTTCTAAACCGCCTATGAGTCAGGCTGTGAGTTGGAGTTCAGATAAGCCTGCAGTGTTTGTTCACCAGATGGACCAGAAGCTCTGCAAAGCAGAGCAAAGGATATTGCTTATTAACACTGCTCTCAACTTCACTTATTTCTTTGTACAAAGTCTGGTTACTTGATGCAATTTTAGACTGTATTTACAGTTAGGAGGAGGAAACAATTTTTTATAACAGGATAGGTAAACATAGCAAAGTAGATCAAACTAAAATGGAATTGAGTATGGTTCTTTTTTTACATAATTTTAAGTAGGCAAGATTGATACCCTCCATCTCTCTAACACACCCACACTGAATTTACATACCTGTGCAGTGGCAAAAAAATATTTAAATCAATAGTGTCTTGGGATTTGAGAGCAAATTAGCCAAGTCACAGATGTTACCCTGGCATAAAACACTGCCTCTTTGACAGTTACGTGCAACCAACATAATACTTATATAATCTGTTTTTTTCTCTTACGTATTTTGTGCTAGATACTAATTCTCACCTAACATGGGCAACATGGAGAATTTTCAGAGTGGTAACTCTCTCAAGTGTCTTCTGTGTAACCTGATTAAATATTTTCTGATGCAACACAGCTCAATCAAGCTGCCATTATTCATAAACCTCATGGTAAGAAAATTAATTTAACAGTTTTATGCAATTTCTGATTTTAGTTTGTTCTTTGGATTGGTACAGTTCATTTCTTGTTTCTGTGATTTTTTTCATCTTCATATTCTCGAGATGCTCAGCCTTGCCCTTTTTACTTTTTAGTTTGAATCAGCACAAGAAAAAAACAATGTTATTGGTTAAATTCTCTTCCTTCTATTTAGCTGTTTCCTTTAGCAGAGAAGAAGGATGTTTTGAAGACTTAGTGGTCGTTGGTTATACCACAGTTTTAAAAATGAATGCCATACCTAGTGCACTGTGCTTTCCAGATTTTACATGTCTCTAAATATGGGGAAAGGAGGATGTTGAAGGAGGAGAAGTCTGCTCCTCTCTCTGCTCTGCTTTTTCTGTCAATGTAGAAGTGTCTCATGCTGAGGCTCCCACCCATACACAGGGCTGACTTTATACAGAAGACTCAGATCTTTATGGCCTATAAATTATTGTGGTTTGGATACAAATCTTCTTTCCAGAAGGGCTTTCAGTAGGACATGTGTGACTGAGCATGCACTGCTGTTCCTCACTGCCCTATCAGTCACAGTATTTATATACAGAGATTAGGAACACCCAGAGACATTTTCCAGCATAAAAATTAGCCCATAAAATCTGGAGGAAATTTTCCAATAGGTCATAAAAATTTTAAGAACCATGGATCACAAGTTCATCACAATTACTGCTGTGCTCCTTTTGTAGGAAGCAGTGTTGCCCTGTGCTGAAATACTGCCTGCCTTGGATGCTGCTGTTAGGGCTTTTAGCCATTTTAGGGTATCCATGGGAAAGACTCTCCCATTTCCCAATGAGGTATGCAGGATTGGAATCAAGTCCTGAGGCTCTTGAGAGCTCTTGGTCATTTGGCCTGTTCAGAGTCTGATTCTTTTCTGGCACCATGAGCACCTCCTGCCATCTACAAGCTCAAGGGAAGGCTGCAGGGAGCAACCACTTACTAGGACCACCAATTCCTTTGGAAGAGAAAATCCCAAATGGAAGACACTTTAATCTTGCATTTGTCAGCAAATTTGCTTGACTGTGTTTATAATGCCCAATTATTTGGTAGTTTGAAATAAGAAATATCCAGCATCTTCCTGAGCTGTGCAGAATCTGTCAGAATATTCAGGAACACTGAGTCTTTTTCATTTCTTTGTTCCAAAAGCTCTGTGGGACCAGCAAATCTGATGCATGTGCAACTGGTGTGGGGGCCTGACACTGTCAAAATTTGTTATCAGAGGCTCTCTGCCATCACCCCAGCTGGCAAAAATGGGACACAGTTCCACTGCATGAATGAAGGTCAGCCAGACGATGCTCTGCTGTCACTCTGAGAGGAGCCTTTCTGGGCTGACTTTCCTGGAAGTTACTAATGATGTACTTTGACCTCTCTGTTTTAGAGACACCTTGCAGTAAGCAACACTCAGCGTGGCACTCTTTGAAAGTGACACGTACTTCATCTGCTTGTGAAATGCTGCAATGAAGGATACCTCCTGTAAAATTTTATTTGTAGCCTCACGGGATCGTTAGGAAAATTCCCTCAATAAAGGATGCTTCTGAATCTTACAGCTTGTTTCATTTTCTTCAGATCAGAAACTAAAGCACTTCCAATGGAAACAAAATTCCTCTGGTCTGTGCAAATCCCACCTGGCTGTCATTTGAAGAAGCAACTGTTCTTACCACGAGATAATATTTTTTACCTTTGGATTTCTTTTGTATAGTGGAATTAGGCTTAGAAAAAGAGGCACTTGGCAGGCAGATTACAAAAACCTCCCTACTTCTGTCCTATCATCAGATAATGAGATCTTTCAGATTAGAAAGCCAATATCAGTATGGGAGAAGAAGGCGACTGAACTCGTCCGTTCCGTTCACTTTTGGAGACATTGGGCTTTCAGCTCCAGTCCCTGCAAACCTCACCGGGCTGCGGAGGGGCCGCACCTTGCTCTCACTCTCCATCCGCTGAGGCGAAACGCTGCCAGGGACAAAAAACCAGAACCAAGCACAAACCCACCAAAGCCATGCCTGGGGAATTGGGGCTGTTTTAGCCGGTGCCGGTCCGCAGGCGGGGGTTGCCGCCCGCCAGGTGCCGGCCCGGCCCGGCCCGTGAAGCCGCGCTCCCTCAGAAGATGGCAGCAGCCTCCCTCCCTCCCACCGCGCCGGCCGCCCCCTCCCCTCCTCTGCCACCGCCCCTTCCCCTCACACAGCCCCTACCACCGCTCCTCCTCCGCCCCCAGCCCATCCTCCTCCTCCTCCTCCTCCTTCCCCTTCCTCCGCCAACCCCACCCCTGGCCCCGGGCTGGCCCGGCCGCGGGCTGCCGCGCCGCCAGGGCTCCCCGCCGGCTTCCCCCATCCCCACGCGCCGCCAACACCTCCTCCTCCTCCTTCCCCTCCCTCCTTCCCCACCTCCGCCCTCCTCCTGCTGACGTCTGGCTCTGCCCGGCTGAAAACTCGGTGCCGCGGCGGATGCGGCGGCTCTCGGCAGCGCGGCAGCAGCGAAGATGGTGGCGGCTCCGTGCGCCCGGCGGCTGGCGCGGCGCTCCCGCTCGGCGCTGGTGGCGGCGCTCACCGTGCTGCTCCTGCAGACCCTCCTCGTCTGGAATTTCACCTCCCTCGACGCCGGCGAGGAGCAGCGCGGCGGCCGCGAGAAGCGAGACCGCGGCGGGGAGCAGCGGGGGGGCAGCGGCGCGGACCCGCCGCCCCGCACGGCAAGGCGATGGTAGGCGGGGAGCGGGAGCGGCGGTGTCTCACTCGCGGCGTCTGGCGGCACTTCTGCCGCCGGGGCTGCGGCGCGGGCGGCTCGGGGCGGGCGAGGCGCGGCCGCCGCGGGGCTCGCGTTCCCCGCAGCCCGCGTGGGCGCTCCGCAGGTGCCGCGGTGCGGGGCCGGGTCCCGCTCCGGGGCTGCTCTGGCCCGGCGCTGCCCCGCTCCGGGGCCGCTCGTGGCCCGGGGCCGCCGGGGCCCCGGAGCCGGTCATGTCCCGCTCCGGGGCCGGTCGTGTCCCGCTCCTGGCCCGGCGCTGCCCCGCTCCGGGGCCGCTCCTGCCGCGGTGCAGAGCCAGAAAATGCACCGTGATATCCTCTCCCTCCCCGAGACACGCATCTCTCGTTCCATTCCCGCGGGCATCCCAGCATCCCCGAACTTGGCGGGAGAGCCGCCGCCGGCCCCACTCCGTCCTGGGGGTTTGTTTTAGCGCTACTTTGCTTTTTCCACCCAGAAAAGCGCACAGCCGCTATTCTTTATTGCACAGCTCTAACAGGCCCAGGAGGTGACGGGCAGTGAAATGTAATGCAATCGTTTTATTAACCGCTGACAACTCAGGGACACTGAAACTGTGCCCACACAGCATGAGGACCTTGTCTCTTACCTCATTCTTTTGCGAACTCCCTGGTTTTCATTCAAACGACTCGGGCCTGAAACCACAAGGGGTTGCAAATCTGACTCTAGTGCCAGTTGAGTTTTCTATTTTTGAATTTTCTATTTTTGGATTTTCTATTAGGCATGTGAAAAAGCAAATTAACAGTGTTCTTGCAAACCTCAGCTATGTAGCACCAGTGCTAGTATTCTCCAGCTCAAGAGAAGCTTCCGTTGGTTTTCATTTTATTATTTTAGGAGTAGGCTTGCATTAAGTAAGTGATGCATCTCAAAGTGAATGCTCAGTTTTGTCAGTTTCCATATTTTTGTTTACATCCTTGAGAGAGAAGGCAAGAACTTGGGGCTCAGAGGTGACTTCTCCTTGTAAATTACAAGGATATTTACAAGTGGTTTGGCCCGGAAAGGCTGCAAAGAGCTGAGCTCCCAGAGTACTCCATCACTAACGTTTGGGACAACTTGTAGTACGTACCCATCCACTGTGTGCAGATCCTATTCTGCTTTGATGTGAAAATTAAAACTCTACTGAATTCAGTTCTGCACATGAGCTTATCTTGGTACTTGCTGTGCTCATAAATGTAGCTATTTTGGCTCCACTATTTTTCCTCCAGCACCTTGCCTTCTGCTTCTTTTCTTGTCCTTCAAGTCTTTTATGCTCTCATCTCTGAGTCTTCTCCAGCCTTCTTCTTTCCTGATCTCTCCACTGTGGGTTATCAGAGTTGGTGGGTGCTGGTACCTGGGCAGGCAGGGAGAGGGCAGGCTGCACTTGGAGCTTCAGCCCTGCTTCCCAGCTCCCCAGACTTTCTAGGAAATGATCCTCTTCTGTGGGTTCTGGGCTGTGCTGGAACATGTACTCTTAGCAGTTGTCCTACAAATGTCCTGGCACAGCGTCCAGTTTGCACCTGGTGTGCTGGAACAATTGCTGGATTTGGGGTCGGCTGCTCATTGTTTCCACGCTGGCCACAAGCAGACACTGAATATGAGTATTTTGATGCTGGCAGTTATGAATCATGCCTTTTGCATACAGTTTTGATCAAAGACCTAAAGATGGAGCACTGGGGTTCTGAATAGAAAACATGTTTTAAAACCCATGCCGAGTGCACCTATTTTCCCCTCGTTATCTAAATGACTGGTATGGCTCACACTGGGCTGTGCCACAATGTGTGACATTGATGGTAAAAGAAAAGGCAACAGTGCTCAAAGCAAGTGGCAGTGTACTTAACAACGCTGTGTCAAGAGGTGATTTGGCAAGGCTTCTGCAAGATGACTTGCTGGTACTTGTGGCTTTGCTTAGCCTGGGAAGTGGCCCACCATCCTTAAAATTTTTCAGAAAACAAAACCTCATGCTTAAGTATCCATCTATGGACTGCGATAGGGAAATTGGCTTTGTGCAGCCTTCTGCCTTAAAAACTTGCCACCCGTTTAAATTGGTAGGTAAAGATACCACTTGCCTGTGTTACCAGTCTGGATTTTAGACTCAGTTCACGAGGAAAACCTGAGAAATGGAATTTATGTCATCTATATAAAGGAAGATTTTTTTCCTGTTGCTTTATTTGTGCATTACAATCCAATTTATGAGATATCCAAGCAAAGTTAGTATCCTTCTCAGTTTCCCATAGTTTGTGTATGTCAAATTGTTCTGCTACAGTTGGAGAAGCTGACTGGTGTGAGTACAGTGGTTCCATTATATCCACATGTCTTGGGTTAAGCACATCTGAGGGGCCCTCCAAGGACTTTTCAAAGATTTCTCAGTCTTGCATTTTAACCAAAAATAGTATTGATTTCAATGTGTCTTTGGTCTGTGAGTGCAGTGGTGAGTTTTAATACATTTTGAGGAGTAGATTTTTGAAAGACTGCTAAATGTTTGTCTGTGATGTATTACTTGATTGTGGTTTTTGTATTTTTTTCACTTGCCTGGCTAACTACACTTATATGAGCCTTTATACTAAATAGTTATGCAAACCAGATTTTGGACACTTGGCAGAAGACAGTGCTTTTTAAACTTATGTCTGAAAGTTGCCAGATGAGGCTACAGTGCTTTTATTTATCTTGTTTTTAATTTTTCTCAGTCCTGTGTAAAAGAGAAATGGGGGTGCCTATTTTACTTTACTGAGTTAGGCATAAGTAGTGTGAGGATTTGGTCATTTGTGTCTGTGGGAAAAGAAACATCATCCATTGAACCAGGTGTTTAAAAGATATTTAGATTTTTATTAAATGCTGTCAGATAATAAGCACTATCATTTGCTAGATAAAATAATACTGTACTGTAGCAAAAGATTTCCTACTGTACCTGTATGTAAGTGAATGGGAATTGCCAACTTGGCAGGAAGAAACAAATTTGAATTGAGCAATTTTGCAACTGAAAACACTTAACTGTGCTATATCCCCTGACCAGCTACATCTGGAGCTTTCATTAGTCATAAGCAGTTTCCTGCAGTTGTTCCATATTTAATTAAACCAGCTTATAGATACTTCTAAAGAGGTATCAACTGTATCTTTAGCACTGATTTCAGTGTGTACTTGCAACCGTTCTGGCAGCTGCTCCCTTTGCACAAGCTGTATTCATGCAGCATAACTCGAGTGTAAAAGCACAGAAGGATTAAGCTCCCTTCTGAGAACGGGTTGGTTTTTATAGAAGGGTCTTTATCTTTGAGAAGTGTGCAACAGCTTTTTTTGAAAATACCTTAAGCGTGCTGCTCAGTCTTGGGTTGGGAGCCCAAAGGGAAGAAAATGGGATGCAGATCCCTGCTGAGGATGAGAGGGGTGTGCCAGCAGAGCATCTGCTGCTGTGGTGCTGCACTGCCAGGCTGCTGTGCATCTCAGGGATGCACTTGTGCTGCCCATGCCTTGGAACTGGGTGTTGAAGTCACTGTCTGTGGGTACTGCTGCTCCTTTGTGCCTCTGGTAGCCTTGGGCTTTCACTGCTGCCTCTTTGGCCATAAAGCAGAAATGCCAGTGCACTGTTAGTGTCAGTTCAGTGAAATACTGCTCTTGCCTGCTGGTGTGGTGGGATCAAAGCATTTCTTCAGTCTGAAATTCTGTGTGTTTTGTGGTGTGTTTCTTTCAGCATAAAGCTGTCAAAGGCACCAAACATATCGATAGCTCAAAATGTTGAGAACTGCAGAATGAAAAGAGTGTTTGGGGTCAGTGAGCAATTTGAATTCCAAGCAAAAGTTAAGCTAGGGAGGACAGTTCTGAGGGTCACCAGTGCCTCTCCTTAATTTCATAGCTGTAGTGGGAAATGTGTTTTTTGTTTTCCTGGCAGTGTGGAGAGCGAGGCTGGGCCCTCCATAGGCTGATCAGCTGAATGTGCTCAAGCCTGTTTTTTCTTGCTTTTTCCTTCCTTGTCACCTCCTGGGGATGCATGCTGAGCTCCACCAGGTTAAAGGTGCAAGAAGCAAAAAGTAATTGCAATGTGTGCCTAAACTCTGTAATCCCTGTTGGTTACTGAAACTAAGAAGGGCATCCAGGGGCTGTTCTGCTCCATGCTAAGGGCTAAAAAAATGTGATCAGTTGTAACAAAAAGCAAAATAGCAACAATTCTAATGCTGGAAAACGCCATGGGAATCATACAGGAAAGAAAACCCAGGAGGTTTTAATCCACTTTCTCTAAGGTTCATCCATGAATTATTTCCCCCAGCCTTCTCTGAATGCTTCCCCAAACTAAGACCAGTGCAGAATTCACCTTGTGTATCTTATAAAAGCTTGGGATTCTTTCAGGTTTGGAAATGAGGGTTTTCTTTTGAAGTGTGTGTGCCCCTGGAATGTTTAGATTGTGCAGGTGGATTCCCAGCACTGTTTTGCCAAAAACAAACACACAGCCTGGACCAGCCCTCTTAAAAAGCATCCATGTGGGAGGTACAGCACAAGTGAGTTTCTGGATGGAGCACAGCTCTTAGTGCAGCAGCATTAAAGCACAGCTTTGCATGGGGTGGTGTAAAATAAACTGTTAAGCTCCATAAAACAAAGGAGTTTTCAAGAAAAAAGGAGCTATTTCACCACTAATTTATTCTTTTTGCTTAAATCAGTGAATGTATAGGTTCTAGACACAATCAAATGGTACCTATTTAAATATATTCCACTCTGTTGTTGATGTAGACCTGTGGCCTCACTAATTTAATCTGAACACACAAAATGAGGGAACACTGTTCTTCAGAAAAATTTCCAGATATGAAAAGTGCAAAGAAGCTTAATGTGAACTAATCATTTATATGTTAAACGTCAGTCCAGAATGAAACAATCTCTTGAAACTTGAGTCTCACTTTAGTACACCAAGCTCAATGAAATTGCTTAGTTAAGGTATCCTGTGTTGTGAATAAAATTAATAGCATCGAGCTATTATGTGGCCAAAAATGATGTATTTCTTAGAGAATGGGTCCATAGTACTGACTTGGCTGTTAAGTACAGTTTTAATTATTATCAGGAGCTTAATCATGCTGCAATATGGCTTTAATAACAATCGAGAAGGAGAATGGAGGCAATTCATCATTTAGTAATGGCAAAGGGGGGAGACAAGACATCTGCAGCTGGAAGGTACATAATCATTTTTACAAAGTCTTAGCACTTAACAGGGCACACGTGAACAAAACAAACAAACCTTTGCAGCAAGAGAGCTAAGGTATGCATCATTTAAGGGGAGTATTAGAGGCAGGTTAGACTGCTGGTGTCCTGCAGCAGTTACCTTGTTAAGCATCTTCTCTGCAGGAATGTGGGAATGTGTTCCATGAAATGGATCAGAAGCCTTTTCTGGGCCACCAGTGTATTTTTTGTTGTGTTGGTTTTTATTCCTTAGTGTGATGGGATTTTGCAGATGTTCCCTTTGAAATAGAAGCGTTTTAATTTTTTAGTGAGAGAAGACCAGCTGTTGTACAGGGGAGGTACAAATCTCATTTACTTCCTGTCAGCTATTGCAAAATGAGAACTTCTTGGTGTAAAAGGCCCTCATTACCTGCCACATGTTTTGGCTCTAGTCAGAAACGTTTTTAAAAATATTTCTTCCTTTCAGCATTGGAAGGCCCTGATCTGTGATAGGGCCTTTTATTAGTGCTTGCTGAAGGGCCAGGAGTACAATGAAAGCATGTAGTGATCTTCATTTGTAGCAGTCAAACAGTCAAATTATATAACCTCAAGGATTAATTTTAATCAAATGCTTCCTGTGTTTTCTTTATAGTGTTAAAATTAGATCTGGCACTTCACTGTGACTCTTTAATTGGAATACAGTGTCCTGTATTTTTTTTTCTTTGGCGTAGGCTGATGGGATGTCTGATTTGGGCAGAGGCAGGAGCATCCCTGTGTGGATACTCAGAGGGCATGTGGGTTCTGGTGTCTATAACTGCTTGTATGACTGGAGTTTGAGGACTAGCAGTTTCAGGTGTCTGATTTTTAGACTTGGAATGTCAGTCCTTCATTTTTTTTTTTTTTTTTTAAAGTAATGGTAGGCCTTTGCGTTGAATGGGAGGCAGCTCTGTGGAACAAGGGAAGGTTGAAGTCATGGTTGCCTGCTCTCATCAGTAACCTCTTGACATCATTAGAGAAGTGTTTAGGGCCACATAGCTGAGGGTGACAGGTAGTTTTGGGTTTTTCAGTTATTGGTACTCCAGACTAGTCCTCTTTGGTCTGATAATTGTGGTTTTTATCTCTTTCCTCCAGAGGAACCAAGCCCTGGCTGATCCCAACTTTTTTCTTCCCTTTCACACTTGGTACTGCTGATCACAGTGGTTTCCTTTTGGCTGCTTCAGCTGGGTTGAATCTCACAAACATGTGGGGTCTGAGGCCTTCTCATGAGCAGAGCTGAGTGTCTCCAGAAGGCAGCTCAGCTCATCTGAGGTGTGCCTCAGTGCAGAGGCCTCCCCTCTGTGCCAGCCAGGCAGGGGCTGTGGCTCTGATGCTCAGGCACCTGCCATGTGTGTAGGAATCCATTTCTCCAGGTGCCAGCTCTGGTGTTTGTCTTCCTCAGTCTGCAAAGTGTGCTTAATTAACATCCCATCCTTCATGGAAGTGGTGTGGGTTTGAAGTAATCTGTTCTTGTGAAGCAGCTGAGATCTTCAGCAAGGACCAGCAGCTTGTCAGCTGCCATGCATTGGTATAACTCCATTAAAGTCAGTACAGACCAGCTGGGGATTCTGGACCACTAATGTAATTATTGTTATAATGATAGCATCAAACAAGTAATCATTATTTTTACTCTCTCTTTTCATCTCAAAATGAGAAAATTATTTCCTCTTGGATCAGTGAAAGTAATTTACATTATGCACAATAATGGTCTACATGAAAATATAATTATTATTCATTTGTGTGGCACCATCTGGGTACTAGAAGCTTCACAGACACATGTGGGGAGAGGTCCCTGTCTTGAAGAGTTTACAGGCTGAATAGCAAGTTAGAGCTGCTAGCAGTTAACCAGAGTCACAAATGGAACTTTGCAGTGTGACCATCAGGGACCTGCTCAGCACAGGACTTCCACAAACCCTGCTTCAGTGATTCCCACTCACCACTCAGAATTCCTCTGTGCTTGGCACTGTACAGCCTAGGGCTGGGATGAGTTTAAGGATTGATTAGTGTGGATGGATCAAGAAAGAAGGTAGCAAGAGGCTGCTATTATAAATTTATATATTATAAATTGGACAAGTAAAGGATATTTCCAGGCTTCACTTGGAAGCACAAAATGGTTTTGATGTCTTGTGGATCTGTGCATCCTATAGAGTAATTCCCAAGTTTTACAACAAATACAGGAGTGAAAGCTTTACTGAGTCTGAGTATTCATGAGAAGTGAAGAGACCAGGCTTTTATAACTGCATGGATATAAAAATTGAGCAACATGTAGCATTACCCAAACATATATACATATGTAACCTGAAAGAGTCAGTACAGGACAATGAAATCATATGACTTCTTATTTTTAGAGGTGATTAGAGAATTTCTCCAAGGGACAAACTATTTATAACACGTCTATAATTTGCTGCTTTTTTTTTTTTTTTTTTTTTTTTTTAATGGTGAAATTAAGCCAATAAATGAATACCAGCTAATTAAAAAAGTTAGCTAAAAAAGATTTCACACTAGTGTGTGGTTGACTCTGAGGTCAGATCGTGAATGCCTCCCACATATATTTTGTTTTCAAGCTACTGTTCTGTTGCTGTTCTATTATTAGAGAGTAAGTGGGTTGCTTATTTAAAACAATTCTACAAAGCTGAATGACACTGCAAACTTCAGTTTAACTTGGATTTGGTTGAATGAGTCATGGACACTCATTTCTGCTTCATGCTGCAGCCCTTGCTTGCCCTTCAGATGTACTTTTTGGTTCTGTTATACTGGTGAATATTTTTCTTCAAGTTGATGCTATTCACTGACTTTTTGTCGTGATCAGGTTTGGAATTCATGCTGTCTGAATTTCTGAGACATCTCTCATTTTGTTCTTAAAACTCAGCCTGTTTCTGGTTTTGTTCTTTCTAATTGCATTTTTTCTGATTCAGGAGCACACACGGTTCAGTTCAAATGTCTTCTTTCAAAGAAAAAGCGTTTGAGGTCGTGACTGTATTGATTCAAGTGAAGCAATCTCTCTGAAACTACATCCAGCCTGTTGACCCTTACTTGGGAGAGGCACAACAAACCTGAAAAATGCCATTTCCAAGGGAATTTTTTGGTTCTTTAGAATTGCACCACTGCATGTCACAGAGGCAAGTAGAGTCCTGTGTGAGCTCAAGGGATGACAACTGGCCACAGTTGCCAGTGTCATTAGTTATTTCAGGAGCCTTTTTCTCAGTGTGGCAGTGTACTTGGAGCTGTAACTAAATAAATGGCCATCTGCTAATTATGAAAATGTAATCTGGACTACTCTGTGGAAATGGAGCATTACCAGAGATCTGATTGGAGTCATCTTGAACAGACATGTAAATAGAAAATAATCTGTTATCAAGCTAATCCTGCCTCGTAGAAAAAAAAATACTCTCACAAAAACTAGCAACTTTTCTGCAGATATCCACATTTGGCTAGTTGGGGATAAATCTAGGCACCTAACTAGATTCACTTAGATGTTTACAGGCTTGCTTGTGCTCTTAAAACTTGCTGTGGGTGCCTGAGAGCTGCTTATATATGTAAATAAGAATTCAGGTGCTACCTTATGGCATCTAAGTTCAACAACTTGGCCCACAGTATGTAAAACCAAGGAAACAAGAAGAGGAGTGAATGTAGTAAACAAAGCTGTTAGTGTGTATGCACTACGAGAATAATAATACTTTGCACAGCTACTGTGCCTCAAACTGCTTATGTTTGGCATTTGCTGGAATTGAGTTTAGTCACTCTGTGGCAGAAATAGAAACTTGGAGGTGCTGCCTGCTAGCAGAGTACATGGAGCAGTACCTCAGCAGTGAGCTGCCTCTTTGGCAGCCTTACAACAAAAGATGTGAAAAGTCTTCAGCGCAATATTTTGATAAGTCATTGATTCTTATTAAAATAATAATTATGACAATAATTATAGCTGCAGTTGGCTCTGACTGAGCTGCTAAATGAATGGAGGACAGGGGGAGGTGGTTTATGGGGTATTCTTGTGAAGCCATCTGAGTGCTGCTCCTCCAGCTCTGTGCACACAAGAGAGGATGTTTGTGTCTGTGTTTTTGGCATGGCAGTGCCTGTGTGCTGGGTGGGTCCCCCAGGAGAGAGCTGGAGATTGCTGTGCCCTACAGGTGACCCATCACCCCTGTGCTGGTGTTTCTAATAACAGAGATATGATCAGAATAGGTGACAGTATTTTACCTCTTTACCTCTTGATAGCAGTAGGGTGATAAAATGGTGCAATGAGCTCCTGGCCATCTGCCTTCCTGCAGTTAGCTCTGGGATGTTTGCTGTGTCCCACCTTCATAGCAAGAGCACATCATCTCATCCCCAAAGCCCAGGTGAGGCCTCAGTGATGCTGAAACCAAAGGAAAGTTGGGTAGGTTTTGCAGGTGGCATTGTAGCTATGATGATAGTCCTGAGCCTTTCTAATCTAATTCAGTATTAAACATTTACACTGGCCAGGCTGCCACTGCATGACCTCCTGTGCTAAGTGGCTGCAAGTGATTAATGACAATTTATGAGGAGAAGATGCTCTCAAACCTGCTCACTTCACAGGCAGTGTAAACAGAGATTTCTGCTCCTCACCCTCCACCCCCAGTTTAAAAGTACAATGTTTTTGCTTTCCTTTGAAGTTGATTTTTTTCATCCCTGGTTGTCTAAGAAGAACCGACTGCAGTGGCCTTTTCCTGCCCCCTGTGTGAAGCTGCAGTGGGCTTAGGGGTGTTTGCTCCCCGTGCTCAGGGCTTCAGTGAAATGCCTGATGAAATGGGCAGGAGGACAAGCTTGTACTGCAGGACAAGCTGCTCTGTGGGGAGGAACAGAAGTGAGGTCAGCTGTAAGGCTCTGTGGGACCTGTGAGAGCACTAGTTTAAAAGTTGGATAAATACAAATGCATTTATTGTGCTTTCAGAGCACAGGAATTTTCCAGAAGAGAATCTCAGAACAAATAGCCATTTTAAGAGGTAGTTGATGCAGAGTAAGAACCAGGTTAATTTGGAATTTTAGGTAGGTTCATGTAGCTTGGGGCTCTAATTCTCCAGGTGCTGTGGGATCTTGTGTTTCACACAGCAGAATTTGACCTAAAGGTACTTTATGTGAAAGTTGTTATAGGATTTCTTTCTTTCTGCCATTATACAACCAAATATATAAGTTAAAAGATTTCAGACAGATTTGATACAGTTATTTGAAGTGATTTGGGGTTTGTCCACTTTAGTAGCATCACAACTCTGTCAGACTGCTCTCCCAGAATGTTACCAGTGGGTTATTCTGTAGTTCAAGTTCTTCAGGGGATTTTCACTTTCTAGTTGTGCTGATGTAAATTTACAGAAATTCTCCTATTGAGGCCCTATGAATGAGTAACTGTGGAAGGAAAAAAGGGGTCTTGCAGATGAAATGCTTCTTCAAGGTCTCTATTTTTGGACAATGGGGACAGCTCAGCAACTGCAGGAGCATTTTGTTGCTTTTGAAGTGTCAGTGTAATTTTGCAGAGGGTGTTCAGCAGTCCTGCACTGTGCTCCTGATGCTGTTTGTGGAGTGCTGGCACCTGGAAGGGACAAATGAAAGGAAGCCCTTGAATTTCATACTCTCCTGGTTTCAACCTCAGGGGTGTGTTTCCAGTGTAGTTAGCAGAACTAGCCAGGCTTTGCTCCAAATTCTGCCACCTTCAGTGCTTTCAGGCCTTGGGCAGGCAATGAACGAGGTGCTGTGTGTTTTGTTTGCATGTAAATGTTTGTATATTATTCTGAATTATAACACAGCCTTGTGTACTCACTTCCTCCTCATCCCTGAACAATTGCCTCCTGTTTCTGGGGCTTTTGTCAGTGGCTGCACAGGCTGGTCCAGGCTCCAGCTGGGAGTCACTGGGAGTTCTGGCAGTGACTGGTGGCTCTGCTGGGACTGTGTTGGTTAGGAACTGGGTTAAGGTAACTGGTGAGGAAAGTACTTCAGGTCTTTGTTCCATGCTTGGTAAATAGTAACTCCATTATGAAATACTGTTTCACTGTTGAATAATTTGGTGTGGGATTCTTTTCCTTGCTTGCTATCCTTGGTAATTTGCTTTTTTCCTAACTTGCCTTGTCCAGTTTGAAATACTGTTTCCTGTTGGCTTAAAATAAACCCTTCTGCAGCATTTGCCTGTTTTATGTGGCCCATAGAGAGCAAAATGTATCCTCAAAGGTTTAAATCTGTTGCTAAGGTTAGGATGGTAGTTTCATAGCAACACAGAGATACCACAGGTGTTCAAATCATCTCTTCAGTAGAGAGTTGGTGGTTTGGTGGTTTCTGTGTTTCTCCCCTTCCTGTTTACTGGAGTAAAATGTGCTCAAGGCTCAGTTTTGCAACTCTCATGCAATCAGAGGCATACATGCATACCTGTATTCCATAGTGGCCAAATATTTGTGGTCAAATATAAGCAAGAGTTGCTCAGGACAGAATTTTGGAGACTGAATGTTGCTTAGGAATCTTTGCTTTTCAGCATGCAGTTTAAACAAGTCTAGGATGTGGAAACTCATCATTTCATCAAGTTCATGCTCTTTTAATAGCAGATTCCTTTAGAAAATCTTCTCATTTAGGGTTGGTTCCACCTTTGATCAATATCCTGTGTAAGCATGACATGTGAGAGATTTTTGTCAGCTAAATTTCACCTTTTTCAGTGTTCTCAATTGTTTGCTATAGGATGAAGATGCAGCTGTCTAAGAGCTGAAGTAAAATAGCACACAAAAAATAACCTGTGGCTCTGAAGAGTCATGGGGTGTCTTCATTCAGGTGTGGATGTAAAAGCAGTCAATAATAGTTTTATGAATATGATTGTGTTAGGGTGGGTTTTTAATACAACCTTTGTATTTTCATTGAAAGGTTCTTCTGTTGTCCTAAAGTGTTCCAGGATGCTAGGAAAAAAATATATATACTTGATAGCAATACTTCTTTTAGTGGGTTTTTATAAATACTGGTTCTATAAAACTAATATATATGTTCTATTCTGTTCTGTGTTCTGAATGGAATTACCTGTGATAGGAGAGATTGGTGGTGCTGGGCACTTACAGCTTGAGTTCCTGCATATTTCTCTTGGCAGTGGTGGAATTATTTAACAATTGCTATCCATTTTTGGTGTTTTATGAGTGCAAAAACTTAAAATTCAGGATTTTTTTTTTTTTTTTAAGGGTTCTTCATATTCTGCTGGCCTTGTTTGGTCTCAGTGAAAGTTGTGGAATGTTAATAATTTAATCCCATGCTGAATTACTAAGGATGCTCATGCAGGAAGACTTGCTCTGAGTTTTGCCTTATGGAAATAATATGTTGATGGCAGGTGTGTTGAATCCCTTTCTGTTGCATTATGCTTTAGCTCTGATTATCTCATCAGCTTTTTAGAGGTCATGTGCTTCAGTGTGTAACTGGTGGACTTCCTTGGGCCAGGTTTGAAGGGAGTGGGTGGGGTTTCTGAATGGGTTTAAAATGCCTGCTTTGTATTCAAGTGGATTACCTGTTAGAATTTAATTTGAATGTATTGATCCCCACCTAAAGAGATACCCAGATTACCCAGGAGTGATGGTCAGCCCAGGCATTTGTCAGTGTGAGATTAAACTGCAAACATTTATGGTAAAGTTTGTTTATGCAAATATTTATGTTGTTGACTTGTATTCAGATGAGTTTGTACAGTGTGTCAGCTTCAGTGGCTGGTTTATGGTGTTTTGAACAGTTGGGCTCAATGATCTCACTGTCATTTCCAGCCTAAATGATGCTATGATTGTATGAACCTCCCTCTGATGAGAAATAAAGCAAAGCCTCAGGGTCTAGAAGAAAGGTGCTCTGTGTGGATGTAGATTCACAGGCAGCTTTACAGAGTGCTGCTTGTGTGGCCTCTCCTGGAGGAGAACACAGGCTGGCTGTCTCTGCTTCCCAGGCAAACAGGAGCACTGAGTCACAGGACAGGGACCAGACTTGTGTGCACCACTGCCTGGCAGACAACAAACCCGGGGACTGAGGCTGCACTGAAGAGTGATGTTTGCCACACATCCCTGTCTGCTTGTTGCTTGGGGCTTTTTTAGTGACCATCCTGGATAGAGCAGTTGCCCAAAGGAGTTTGAAGGTTTAAAGGGCATTCATAGCTGGGTAAGTGACTCACTGAGGAATGCAGAAGAGAAGGTGCATTTGAAGAAAAGCTTGAGGTGGTTTGTTTGCCACAATATCTGTTGGGGATTGCTGTGACATAAACGTACTTTGCTGTGACAAATTCTTCTTCCAATACCAGTGCAAAAAGTCACTGTTGTCTGCAGCTTCTGAGTGTAAGTCCTGTGCCTGGCACCACCCTGTGCAGGATTCCCAGAAGCAGGTGAGCTCTTTTCTCTCTTTCAGTTTCAGTCCTCAATTTGTTTGAGCCACGCCTGGAACTGTTGGTTAACAAAACAGTTGCCAGCCCTCGAGGTAGCCAGGTGGGTGTGCAGGCACCTTTCCTGCCCCAAGGAGGAGAGACCCTTCTGCTTCAGCTGTCTGACAGACCCTGCTTTGGTGGGATGGGTGCTCCAGGGCTGGACACTGATGGTTGGGTTCATTACCAGTGCTGCAGGCTGGGGTTATGCCTGGCTCACTTTGCAGCAGCTGGTTCTGTTTTGGAGCAGTTGGTGAATGGAGCTCATTTTATCTCCTTTCTGCTACATCAGTAATCAGGATAATTTTTCTGTGAGCTGCACACATCTGTGGCCCAAAACCTATGCTCAGCCTGGAGGAAGTCAGTGAAAGGTGATGTTTCCCTCAGCTCAGTGCCTGCTTGCCAGGAGCAGAGGCAGCTTATGTTGCTTCAATTCTATGCATTTTATTTTTAAGGATTTGACACAGGTATATATGAAGTCATTTGGTTTGCATGTATCAGCATAAATAAGAGTATCTTCTGAACATACCTAGTTACAAGCCAAATATTTCCTTTAAGATTACCAATCTCCTTAAGTGGTTCTTCTGTGTGTGTATGAAGGGGGAAAAAAACTACAAAGCCCCAAACCTTTGGCCATTCCAGCTGCTGACTGTGAGCATAAGTCCTTGAGAAGAAGCTTTTCTATTATCCCTTATGCTCCAAAGCTTGCTGAATAAACAGAATGAACACAGATGTTTCCTTGCTGGTGATACAGGTCATAAGAAGACACTACTCAAGGCATTGCTCAGCTGCAAATTCTGTGTGCAGGAAATCTGTGGACCAAACAATTCCTACCCAAGGAATGTTCCTGTGAAGGTGAAGAGGCTTGTTGACCAATACCTTTTGTGTTCATAGTGTATTAATCACTGAATGCATTACCCAGATGTGTATAAATTAGCCAAAAGCTCATTTCTTGCCACGTGAGGATGCTGAGGATGCTGAAATGTGGAATATCAGAGGGCAGACAGGTATTGGAGCCCAGGCTGTAGGTGAAGTCCTGTTCTTGATACATTTGTGTGTGATTCATCCACAGAACTCTGCAGGAGCTTTACCTGGTGCTAATGTTTCTGTTAGCTGGGCTTGAGGATGCTGTGCTTGATATTTCTAATTTCTGTCTTTTCAAGATCACTTATGAGTTAAAATAAAATGATAATGTCTGTTATCATTTAATATGTAGCATCCAATATGTAGTGAATTCTTAACTCCTCTGAAGCTGGTGGAAAAATTCCCAATTACAAAATTCCAGAATTAACTAGGTTGAAAAAGACCTTTGAGATCATCAAGTCCAGCCTCTTATTTTGAAGGAGTTAAGATTTCACCTTAAGGCTTGTTTGCTCCAGCGTTTGTCCTTTGAGTTATAAAGTCCTGGCACAGCTGTAAGACCTGAAATGTTTAGTAGTGATTGGTAGTGACTGACTGCAGTCAAAGTCACCTGGAGCTTTTCACCAAGTTGACATTTTGTTCTCTAAGCTCAGGTTGATGTTTCCTTTAACATTTCTTACTCCAAATCAAGTTCAGTTTTGGTTCACATCAGCAGGGAGGCAGCACAAGCTCTGCCCTAAGCAAAGGCAGTGCAGTGTGCTGTGCTGTGACATTTGTATCCTGCCACATGCACCAACCTCCTGAGCTGATCTTTAGGTTTCTTTTGCCAATGCAAAGCATTTATGCATTTTTCTCCCTGCTTGTGAAATGCACTTGTCTCAAATATGGTATCACTTAGGATAAATACTCCCCTATGCCCCATTTGTTGACAAATCATCCACCCTTACTTAAATATGTATATGTACATAAATGCATGTATTGCATAGATGTGTTTATGTGCATGTCTGTGCATATCTGTGTGGTGGAGAAGATTTCTTGCTCTGTGAAGCCAGAGATCAAAGGGTGAATGCTCCCCTGAAAGGCAGCAGGGTGTCAGCCCATCCCAGCTGCTGTAGAAAAAGATTGATGCAGGACTTTGATGCTGCATGAAGCAGCTTTAGATTCCCAGTGAACATTGTTTTGTTGCATAGAGGAAGATGAGGACTCTAAATCTGTAGAGAGTGAATCTTGCAGAAAAAGAACTTCAGCAAATAACAAGATGAAATTTGTATTCATACACACCTCAGGTGTTTGGAGATACAGGCTGTGCACAGAGTTGTGCTGTTGTGACAAACCAGCTTTTTATTCTTAACAAAATGGTTGCTATTAGTCTCTTGCAGCACATCCAAAAACTCTTGTCACATTTGATTTTAGGTTAAAGCTGTGTAAAGCCTTCAGGTTTTTTTAAAAGGAACTTTAAATTTTCCTACTCTGTTAGTTGAGAAGTGGTGTCTGCCTGCTACTTTATTTCTTTCCTTTTTGAAACTTTTCTCTTTGGTATTTATGACAAAAACTGCCAACTAAATTTTGTTTTATGTTCACTCCATGACAAAGTACATAATTGGCACAAATTTTTCTTTTATAGCTGGAAGTGAAAGCACAATAAAGTAAAGATTTGGAAAGGGAAGTAGTCTGTCTTTATCTAAAACAAATGTTGATAATCTGGTGACCTTTCTAACAGCATAGAAGTGTGATATCTTGTATTTATTTGCAGTCTCCTTGGTTGTACTGCTTGTAGTGGGATCCTGCCCATCTTTTGCCAATTTCTGCATTTTTTCCCCAGTGTCATCAGAAGTTTGGAGCATAAGCAGTTCGGTTTCTGCAAAGGAAAAGGAGCTCTTGCTGCTCTGCTAGAAGTTATCAGCAGGTGATAGGTGATAAAGAGGTGAGGAATTGTGAGTCTGCAGGGTAGCAATGAGCAAGGAGCTGTTGCCAGGATGCTGCTAGGGAAAGTTGTCAAAGTGATGAGCAGCATCCTGCCATGATTGGGCATTGCCTGAAAGATCATAATTGAATATTCAAAAGAAATGACCCATTTTTATTGTTGCAATGCATTTGTTGAGAATTTCCTCTGAGGTTCTAAAACCTGGAATAAGGTTGGTAGTGCTTCTTTGTATCCCCAAGATGACAGCTTTGTTTTAAAAGCTGTGTTAAAAATCTGTCAAATAAATAGTGATCCTCCTTTCTTGGCTTGCTTTTCTTCCTCTACTTGTAAGAGATCTGCAGAAATGTTTTCCCTGTGTGTAGGAGTTGTTTCCCAGTAGCAGACAGGAGATGGGATCATGAAGGAAGGACTGAGTGTCCTGCTGGTCAGGAGTGGTTGGAGCATCTCCTGGTTGAGTGATTCTTGACAGAACTTTGTAACCTCAGCTGAGGTAACAACTTACCTGCAGTACCTTGGATAGAGGTGATGTCCCTTAAAACCTTTCAGGAGCTGGTGCACAAAGTAACTCCTGTGCACCTGTGTTTCCTGTTGGCATCTTTCTAGCTTGAAAAAATGGAAAGGACAGCAAAATGTAATTAATGTGTGATGACCTCTGAGCCTTCTCTCAGAAAGTAAAACATGTTTGCAGTTAGGAAAGCATAATGTTTTATGCTCCAAATTAAGTCCTGTAGTAAACTTGGAGAAATACAAGATGATATAGCAAGTGAGGTGCTGACCATGTTAGTTTTTCTTTGTCATATGGTAGTTTTTCAGAAACTATCACTGTATTCATTCTTTTTTCTCTATTTAAATCAGTTCTTGCTGCCACATTTCAATTGGTAATGCTGTCTTTAGAATTTTAAACCAGATTTAAAATGTATCTTAGGGTAAGAATATATAATGAACCAATCACTATTCATGATAAAGCATCCAAAGACAGATAAATTAATACTATGTGAAGAGTCTCTAGTTTTATAAATTCAAATTAGTTCATGGCCTGAATTATTTTTTGATTACTAAAGCATTGATAATTTAATACACCTTGAATTTTTGAGTTCTAGCAAGAATTTCAAATTAATGTTACAAGTTGCAGTTCAGGTCTCAGAAGTCGCTCAGCACCTCTGCAGTAACTTCACCTCAGCTCAATTAAATACAGAGTGATCTTTGTCTTGGTTCCTGTAGAGAAGTGAACTCTACACTCAGGCCCTTGTGAGGCAGACCCTGTAGGGATGACTTTTGTTCTGCACAGTGCAAGAACAGCTTCCCTCATTGTCCTGTCTCCTCCTGACTTCAGAGGATGTTCCAGTTTATTGCTGGGAGTGGGGAGAGGATCAGACGATGCTGGGAGAGCTCCTGACTCTGCAGGGCCAATACTGATACAAGGGGACAGAACTCAGAAGTTTCATTCTTGCTGACCTTTTTTTGTGGCCTTTGGTGGCCTCTGTGCCTCATTTTTTTTTCTGGACTGAGTCTTTTGTCTTTTTGGATCTTGTAATTTTCTTTGAAGCAGGCACGTTATTTTACTGTATGTTGAGCACAGAGAGGCCCCCACTCCCAGTGGGGTTATTGAGGGGCTTTTGTGTAACGTGGAACCTGCATTGTAAAAAAGGCAAAGCAAACAAACCCAGAGAGGAGAATGTGCTGCTGGTTTGAAGGCAGCTTTTGTGCAAAAAATATCTGTTTGACTTCAGGAAACTGCAGTTTGTTACAAAAGAAATGTTTAGCTGCAGCTTTCCACACACTTCCAGATTTTCAGATTTTTTTTTCCTCCCTGCATTTAAATGGTTCAGGAAAATGCCTTTTCCAAATGACTGTTTTGCTATTTTAACCAAAGTAGTTGGTCCTAGGACTTTTGTGGAGCTGACATCAGAATTAGGCTGCTTGCTTTCTATTCAGATCTCTTGGATTTGATGGCAAGACTCTTAGAGCTTTGTTACTACCCCCTGAAACTGTGCTTAGTGAGCTTTACCTTTACATTGCTCTACCAGTTTTTCTGCAGAGCTCTTACTCTGTTTGCACCCATCTTTGAAGAGCTGTTCTACAGCATATTATTTACTAGGAGTTTTGATTCATTCAGCACTTCTTGTCTCCCAGCAGATTGATTTACAGACCTGGTTTGGTACATGTTGCTGTTTGCTGCTCTCAGGAGTGTCATGTTGGCAATAAATGCCACAGTTTCCTAATTATGGTAGTTAAACCAATCCATGAACTGCAGGGATGGTAAGCCTTTTAAAAATTGAATTTTATATCATAGAGGCTTACTACTCTGTGAGGAATAAATTACTTCTTTGTAACATTTTCTGCTAAGATGTTCTTCCTTTGACTTTCTGATTATTCATCAGCTTATCAAACTCTTCCTGTTGCCATTTTTCCTTTTGTTTTAAATACCTCATAAGTTCTCATTGATTTGCCAGATTTTTCTTGTTTGGAAGAGAGTTTAAGAGCTCTGAAACAATTGCTACAATACAATACCCTAAGAAAATGCTGTGGTATTGAATACAAATTCAAATAAAAATTGGCTGGGACCATTAATTTTCTGCTAAATGCTGTTACATAAAATTCTCAGGGATCTCACATAAATGTTTAATTCCTACAAACAAAGCCCTGAGTAGACACTTTATCTGACTCATTCAAAGTTAAAAAAGAATTAGTGCTCTCTTTGGAATGAACCTGCAGGAGTTTGGAAAGTTGCACTGTTAATGTGATTGATTTTTATGTCAAGGATAAATTTTTCCTTCAACATCCAAGTGCAAAGGTTCACACGCCTGCATGGAATAACTAATAAGTGTGTGTGATTTCAAAGTCTTCAGGAGGCAAAGGGGCAGACTGTTTCCACACAAAAATGCCTGTTTTGTTTCTCTGGAGTGCAAGAGGCCTGGTGTGGGCTCTGTCAGGGAAAAAACTTGTATTAGGTTTTATTTCAAGGTCTGTCAGATGGGTTTGTGGGATGGAGCTGCACAGCTTTTCCCTCTCTGGGATCCCTGGATGCTGTGGCCTGATCTGTATTTGGACAGTCACTGCTTGAGATGTGACACTTCAGTCATCTTGTAAAATCACAGTTATAAATATTGGCATCAGGATTCCACCTGTGTGCACCTGCCTTGGCCCCCAAATTAGGATGTACTACTCTTGCTCCTTACTTTCTAGGTTGGAAATACTTTCAACATTCCTTACTTAATTAAAATCTCTGTTTCACACAGTACTGGTTAGTGTGACAGAAGCCTTCCATGCTGCTGCTTAGGTAACAGAAAGATGAACACTTCAATGTGAGTAAATGACAAGGCAGGAGTTTTATTGGGTATAGGGAGCTGTTCTGTGCTAGAACATTGCTGTTTCACCTGCCTGTTGAGAAAAAAATGGGTTTCTCATACAGTTTTTCACTGCAAATCTAATTCATGCATGGCTGAAAGTCTTGTGCAGAGGGATTTTAAATGTTATGCAGAGGGTTCCCTGAGGAAGTTTGATAAACACAGCAGCAGTATAGGTTATTGCATGTTCATCATGTGTTTGTAGGCCTTTTTTTTTAAAGGGGTTTTAGACGTGTCCTACAATGCAGATTTTGAAATTCTGATATTTTGGATAAGTTAGTAGAGGTGTTGTTAATGAAAACTGTTGGGTACAGCAAGGACTGCAGGTTTCCTTGTGCTTGAAATTATTGATGGAAGGAGACAAGCAGAAAAGCAAACAGCAGAGGATTATGTTTCAGGGCAGAGCTTAAGCTTTCAGGAAGAGAAAGATTCTATTTTTGCTGAAGTGCCTGTCACAGAGATGATGCCAGCCTGGGAGCCTCACTGTGTTCTGCCAGCCCTGCAGACAGGTAGATGCTCAGGAAGACGAGCTCCCATCTGTGCTTCCTGTAAAAATCCTCCTCAGCTTCCCACTTTTAAACTTACTATCTCTACCTCTTCTTCCCTTTCCCTGGCTGTTCCTCATCTTCTAACCACTCTTGGTTTTACTTTTTTACCCTTCTTTCCCCCTGTGAGTCCCAGCTGTGCTCTCACTGCTGCGCTGCTTCCTCTTGGGGTTTCTTTGCTGGCTGCTCGTGGCACCCTGCACCAGGCCAGGCCAGGCTGTGACAGTTCCTGTTTGCTCTTTGTGCTGGCCACAAAATGGCACCAAGTGGCCCAGCTGTGGAGCAGCACTGGCTGCTGTCATCTTCTCTAGGGGGGAAACTGGGACAGCAGCACACGAAGTCAGGAGTGCTGGGGGACAACGTGCCAGGCACGTTACTGCCACTGACCCAAGAGGGGGGATGCTCTGAAGGGCTGCTCTGCCTTGCAGAGGGGCACAGCTGCCTCTGGGGAAGTTTCCTAATGTTTGTTGGCAATAGAACAAATTCTTGAAACCGGTAGTGCTTGCATAAAGTAACTGCCAGAATTTTTGAGGGGTAGTAAAATCAACCTTAGTCTGTGTCTCAGCCAGAGTCTTGAGGAATTTCACATACAGATTGGACAGTCAGTGTAGAATATCTGGCTTTTTATTTATTTATTAACAGAGCAGTTAACACTGGTAAATGCACTTTCTGTGTGAAGTATAAGATTTTAAAGAACTAGAGATCAGAAGAGACACTACTGCTCTGGCACCCTCCTAGCATTGTTACCTTGTTCTATCCCATCACTTACAATAGAGTCTGAATATAAGGGGTAATGTGTAGAGTAAATTCTTTATTTCCTAAAGTGAAAGCATAGAAAACATTAAAGAAATTTTATCTAGAATTTTCATAGAACTAAATTCAAATTTTCCAACTTCTGTTTGATACTAAGAATTATGGTTAATTTCAAAGCATCAGATTTTCTTTGTGCTGGAAGATTCATTTTTGACCCTGTGTGCAACAACAGTTGAGCAGATACTTGAACTTTTAACAGTGGTGTCTGGAGTTTTGTTTTACTCTTTGAGTGTGTGGAAAGGTGTAAGACAATGACTGTGTTTTTACCAAATGGAAAGAATTTAATCAAGAAATGTCTCCACTCCAAATATGTCCAGGTTTTCTTTACTGCAATCAATACAGTTATTCATGGATTTCTGCTCCCAGCTCTCTCATGGCTATATTTAACATATGGCATTGTACTGGGCTACATGCTTTAAAGAAAGTTGTTATTGTTGTACAGATGTGTGCTGCAGTGAGGCCAGGCTGAACACAGCCAGGGTGCTGCAGAAATGTCCCCTGCTCCTGTAAACATGAGCAGGGTTGCTCTGTGTGCTGGGTTTTGCTGAGGGCTGGTTTACATTCCTGTAGTGACTGAAGTTGGCCAGCTCAGAACATCATCCATGGTGTGCATTCAGCACCTCACAGCTTTGCATAAATAATTGCTCAGATAATCTGTGCAGTTTGTGTAGTGCTGAAAACAATTTGCTGCTGCCTATGGCATTATATGTCTGCTTGTTGTGAGGATGTGTTCTCTGTTGACAGAACCAAGTTATTTTATTTTTCAGGAGTTTTGAGTGTTCTGAAATGAAGTGACTTTTTGTTTTAAAGGTCAGTGGTTCATAGAAACAATTAGGAGCATCTTGGCTGTTTTTATTGACAGGGATATACCAACATCACATGTGAGAAGCAAATAGTGTATTTTATTTTATTTTTTTCTCTCACTCATCTGATTGAAAGTGAGAGAGTCTCCAATTGATTTTCTGTTGAAATGTGATGCTAGGCAGTCAAGATACATCATTTAAAGTGAAGACTGCTCCCAAGCTGAGCTTTGGGATTTTTGGGGTACATATGTGAAACCCACTTCATTTTGGGTGCAGTTACCCACAGTTTTCCAGAACTTCAGTGGAGTGCAGATCTCTGGCACCATCCAGAGGGCATTTGCCACTTTTTAGTTAATCCCAGTTGAATAATTGGTAACACTTGTCATCTGTTAACACTTTGTTTGACACTTAGGATGCAGATCCATTAGTTCTGAATGAAGTTGGCTCCTTTTGGAAACCTCAACCATGTGTCCTTCAGTGGGACAGTTCCCTTCCTTGGGATCCCCATTGCTTCCTGCTTACATCATGTTGGGATGCCCTTGTTTCTCACATACAATTTCCCACTAAATAACCTGCCAGCATTACCTGCAGGAAGTTTTATTGCTCCATTCTACAAACACAGCATTTAAACAGCAACAACAGCAACAGAGTCTAACATGCTGCAGGTTTACTCAGGAAATGCTGCTGTGCACGGGTCTGGATGCCTGGTGGATGCAGTTTGGGTTTGGGATGGGTGTCAGTGTTGTATTGCTAACTTTTATCTCCCTACAGTTTTGATTTAATAGGCCAATGAGGAGTTATGATTATATTCATTTCAGGTGTCATCCCTTTAGGGTGAAGTCATATTAGGTGATTTTGAAAAAGAAGATAAATTCAGAGATTATCACAAAAGTAATTTTTGTCATTTCAGTTGCTCTGTTGCAAACTGCAGATTGCAACTTGACAAGAAAATGGGGTTGCAGCCTTTTTTGAAATGCTGTCACACCTGTTTTTGTGGTAAGTGTTTGAACTCTGAAAGGGTGAGAGCCCTCAGGCAAAGGAGGTACCCCCATGATATTTTCCTGAGGTTGGGCTTTAGTATGAATTTGAAAATCTGAGAGCTTTTTTCCCATCAAATTATTTTAGATTGGATTAGGTTAGAGTAATTCACTTGATAGAAATGCTGGAAATCTGTAAGATGGTCTGGTAAAAAGATTCCTGATTTTCTTTGACCTCAGTAGAAGTGTTGTGCCTTGTAAATGTATATGAACGTGCTGCCACATCTGGTGAGGAAGTGAAAGGTGTGTCTGAGGCCCCATAAAGGGTTGGTGGCAGATCTACAGCAAGAAATCAAGACCTCATCCCTTGGCTGCCTGAATCTGCCCTCACTTGTCTGGATCCATTTTCTTTTCATCAGAGAAGAATTCTCTCTCTCCATGTTCCCCACAGACAGTACTACCTTTAGCCATTGCACAGTCCCAGCAGTTTTGAAAAATTCAGTTGTTTGCCAAGTGGATGGCAAGCTGGAGCTGCTGGATGGCTCTGCAGTGGTGATGGAAGGGTGTGTACCAGAGTTTGAACAGTTCATGTTGTGTGTGTGCCTGCATCATTCATCTTTACCTAAACCCAGCTGTGTTTCTCTGAGTTGCAGCCTGGTTCTGGTCCCAGCCCATGGCTTGGGCTCTTCCACAGGAGATTCTGCTGGGGACAGGGCAAAGAGCAGCAGACCTGCTTTGTAGGATCTTCTCAGTTCCTCATCACCCAAACATTATCAACACTATTGTCTTAACACTCCCCTCCTTTTTTTAGAATCAGCTGGCTATGCCTGAAAGTGGAACTAGGACTTTCATGCTTGAAGTGATACAGTTATTGCAGTGAGGGTTTTACTAAATTCACAGCTGGCTGTGGTTTGCACAGTGAGCATAAATTAAGTTCAGTGAGCTCTACTCTGCTCTACTCTGTTACCTCTCTGACATAAAAACTACATCAGGCAGAAGTACTTAAATATACCCTGCAGAAATCCCAAACAAGTCCTCCCCTGCTAAACACTCTATGTAGGTTGGTTTAAGTTATTAATAAGTTGCTTATCCTTCTTACTTACTGATATGTGGGCAGGCTGCTGTTGTGATTTTGTAAGCTACACAATTCCAATTGCTCTTGGCCACAATTTTCAATGACAGTGCATAGAATATTTTAAGGACCATCTGTATGACCCTGAGCTGGCTTCATGGTTAAAGTGTGCCCAGTCATCTGTGCCAAGTGGCACCATTGGCTACCAGCTGTAGGAAGATATGAATAAGAACATGGTCATTGATAGTCTGTGAGTGATCAACTTAGCTCTGTTATTTTTGTATGAAGCAAAGTTAAGAGCTTTTGCATCACATATTAAGGTGTAGGAGGGCTTTGCTTCTTTTTAGCTGGAGATCTTTTTATCAGAGTGCCATCACAGAGAATACTTCAGACTTCTGCTCATACTGATACTCACACCTGACAGTAAATTAGGTTGATTGCCTAGCAGCAGTTTTGTTTTGCACTTGTTTATATTTTTAAGCACTAGACCAAGCAGGATGGGGTAACTCTTGGTCTGCTGACTAGGCTGGCCTTGCCTTTGGTTCCTTTGGGAGCAGAGCAGGGCAGGATGCCTCTCCTTCCCCACACTCCTGCATTAGTGCAGATTGCTTCCACTCCTGCCATCAACATGTCTAGTCACCTTCCAGTGCTCTTACAACTTGTTCTTGATGCAGAAGAAATATATATATAATTTTATATAATATCATTTTATATTAATAATATATCAATATTAATATATATAATATAATATATTTATAATACATTAATATTAATTATATTAATAATATAATATTAATTTATAAATTATATATTTATAATTAATTATATAATATATAATTTTAAATATACTGTGGTGCAAAATGTTAGATCTGGTGTACCTTGTACATGTGTCTGCTTCATATTGTGAATTTCATTGGGCTTGACTGTGTCTGTGTGTCCATTACAAAGCACTTGGGAAATACTGTTCAAAATGTTATGGTTACACTAAAACTGTTGGTGACCTCCTAAAAATTGAAAAGCAAATACCTCCATTGTTTCATGTAGTGAAGAGAGAAAAAATTGGTCTAGTATTTTGCAAGAAGTACAGACAAAATGGTGTGTAAATGGAGCCAGTGTGGCAGATGTTGAGCTGGTGTCTCAGGTTAGCCCTTGGCTCAGCTGCATTTTGAGAGTTGGCTCTCTTGGGTAACTGCTAATTTCAGGAGCCAGTCCTGGTTTTCTTGGGGTTCAGTCAAGTAATTTTTTGTCCAAGGAAAAGAAAAGCCAGGCCCTGTAACATTCATAACTGCTTTACAACCTTGTAATGATCATTGGTTGGGTTTAGTGATCATTGGTTGGATTTGTGTAACAGTCCCAGGTGTTAAGTGTCCCCTGGTGTCCCAGCCTGGCAGGGAGCCCTGGCTGTGCCCAGCTCCCTGGGGCACTGCTGGAGCTCCAGGTGCCCCTGGCAGCCACTCCCAGTGCCCTGCTTTCACCAAAGTGTGAAAAAGGCACCCTTGGAAAGGCACAGAGCAAACTGCTGCTGCACAGAGCAAGCTGCTGCTGCTGGGGCAGTGACAGAGTTCCAGCCTGGTGCCCACGCTATGGGATGGCAGCACAGCCAGTGCTGCATTCTCAGAGCTCTCTGCCTTGCCATTAACAAGGACTGATTGTGCAGGCTGAAAGGATTTGCCTTCAAGACCTGTACTTGAATTGCCATTAGGGTTTATTCATTGCCTGATACTTTTTCTTTTCCTTAGACACCATCAGCTGGCATACTTGGCTTTAAGCTGGAAGGAATTAGTTTGTGTTAGATTGCTGTAAAGTGATATAATCATCTCCCTGGTCAGTAACAGTCTGATTTATATGGCATTGTTTTCCTCCCAGGATGTACAGGTGAAAGGAAAGAGCATTCTAATTGCTCTTACATAACATGCAGTAAGAAAGTGGATTTTGGAGAAGTTAGTACAAAAAGCAAAGTTGCTGAGTAGTTAAAGGGATTTATAAAGCATTAAGCATTTTTAAAAATGCACTCTTTTGGCTCCTGAGAAGGTGACCAACTCATGGTACTGAATTTAGAGGTCTCTTTAAAATTTCATTTTTAATTTTTCATGAGAAATTTAGGCTTAAGTCTTTCTTACAGCCTTAAGTTATTGAAGGCATAAAGGACTTGTCCTGGTAAATTCAGAGAAAGGTTTTCACAGTGGTTGTGATGCAGAATAGGAAGAAAAATAATCCAGTCCATCTGAAGTTTTGGGAGAGCATTGGTCAAGAAAACATTGCAGTGTGTCTCCAGGTGGAAAGGGTGTGGACATCTTTAATGGTCACTTACTGCAGAGTAATGCTCTGAAATAGAGACTTCCATATCTGTGAGTATGAACAGAGTAAAGGATTAAAACCTCTTAATGGTAAAGAGGCATTTGGGTTGTGTGGGGTAGTGCTGAGCACATCAGTGTCTGAATGAATGAGCTCCAGTGCTCATGGAGAGTTAGACTTCCTTTCTGCTGCAGTGAAGTACTTATTAATTACATGTTTCAAACCTTATTTTATGGTGTTTTTATCTCTTCATCAGTGCTTTATCTCTTCTCATCTGGGTCTTTCTCTACTTCCAGGAAATCATGGCCAGGATTGATGTGAGCCAGACCACCCTGGCCTCTGCTCCTGTCCTCCTGAGGGCTGGCTGCAGGTTTTAGCTCTTCATTGCAGTGCTCTGACTCATCTCACTTCAGCATTGTAACTTTTTTTTTGGACTTTGTGTATTACTCTTCCTCAAGCTAGCAATCAAAAATTCAGAGGCTCATTTCCTTGCTTCCTTTCTCAGGAATAAGCTGGTTTTTTTAGCAGAACTTGAGGATAAAGCCCATCCATTACTATTTAAAGATCCTGATTATCACATGTTGAAGAAGGTCATGAAGTTTCTTAACCTTCAGTCAATTAAAACAGATCAGAAGGGCTGTGCATTAATGAAGTTTCTGCTTAGCTTAGAACAATGGCATTTCTTCCTTACTGAGAAATCCCTGTCTCCAGGTAGTAAGAGCTCTGCTTCAGGGGGACAGGATTTCTCCTGGCCATTAAGGAATGAATGAATTAATAAATAAATTAATGAATAAATTGAATGAAGGAATGGGTGGATAGAGAGGATGTGTTTGGCTGCTTTCAAAGACATCTGTTTAAAACATCAGTGATTGCTATTTTGATGATCCTTTCTTTACAAACCTACCCCTTATTCCCTTTCCAAAGTCAGATGTGGTGACTTGCTCTTTTTTAATTCAAATTAGAAACATCCCCAGAGTCAAATTCTGGTATGATACAGATGTGGTATGTGATAGGCATGAGCAGTGTCAGCTCAAACATGCATGCATGATAGGGCAGGAGCAGTGTCAGCTCATATTCAAGTAGACTTGTGGTTTATTTCCCCTGAAATTTTCAGTTTATTTTCAATCAAAATAATACAAATAAATGCTTTCTTTTAAAGGTTAACTAGTAGACTGTTAAAAAAAAAAAAATAAAGCCATTTCCTTAGAAAGAACTGAACACTGTCGATTATATTGCCAAATTTTGCTGGACATTTTGTATTTTAAAACTGGTTGCCTCTCTAAAAATATAATTACTCTAGGAGGGAGATAATGTTGAAAATCTGCATTGTTTTTCAAATACAGGAATCTTGTTATTTATAGTTTGAGAGGTGTTTGATATGCATTGACTTTAAGGAACTGTTGCTCTCGGAAACTACCAAAAGAATGAGAAGTGTGTTTCCTCCTAGATAAAACTGAATTTCCTATCTGCAGCCAAGCAGTCACCTGTCAGTTGCAGAATTGTTAGAATGAGAAATACCTTTTTTTTTTGTCTGAAACACTTGTGTCTTGTATAATATTGCCATTAGCAATGTAATGTTCAGTAAATTATCTGCCTCTGTCAGAGCAGCAGTGTTTATTTATGCTTTAGATCAGTGATGGTATCTTCAAGAAAAGAGATGTTGTACATGTAGCAATTTCTTGTAATTATATTTTTTTTACTAAGCCTGGGTGATCAGTCTGCACTCTTCTCAGAAGTTCTGGTTTGTTCTAGCAAGTAGGAAACTTTTCCTTATGCTTGGGTGAGAATCTGCCTCTAACTTCCCACCAGTTTACAGTTTCCATGTTGATTTAATTGAAGGTGCCATGTCAGAAACTGAAGTATGTACTCCTCAGTTTTTGTTAAAAAATCAAATAAGCAAGCAAACAGAACCCACAAACCAAACAATCATAAGGAAACAAGGAATAAACCCAAACCTCTGCTCTGGACATTCAGGATGAACTGGCTTCAACCATTCTGCCTTTAGTTGTAGGTGAGTTTTTTGTGCAGCTGAGGACTCAAGATGTTGGGAAACACCCTTGAAATTGGTAAAAATCATTCTTGTCTTGTCTTATTTTTAATTTGCACCATAGTAGCTCCCTGTCCCAGCTCTGATTCCCTGGCAGAAAGTGCCCATGGCAGTTTTTGTGGCCAGAGGCAGCTGCAGTGCCAGAGGGGGCTCAGTGCCAGCACTCCCATCCCAGCAGGGTTCTTGGCCAGGGACGAGTTCCTGTGTGGAACAATGCAGTGCTGTCTGCATCCCCTCTGCCTGTGTGCTCTGCTGAATGCTCTGTGCTTCCTTCCACTCACTCAAAGGAAGTTGTAGTTTCACAAGGACCTACTTGGCTTTCATTCCGTAAGGAAGATGATTTGTTTTGTTCTCTTGACTGGGTCAGCAATTATATCATAAAAAGGATATGGCTGCAGTGATTCAAATGAATTAGCCAAAACATTTATCAAGGTGCTAAAGCCACAAAATCACACAATTAGTGATGAAGCAGTAACAACAAGTTTGCCTTTCATCTCAAATACTTTTACAGGTTTTTGATTCAGAGAAGTAGGATAGAGAGTTAAATTCCTGAGCATAGGGATAACTCTGGAACAAAACCCTTGAGTGACCAGTGTATTGCTAAAATATATATTTGCCCAAGAAAGTAAGATACTATGGAGGAAAACCTTTCAGCCCTGGGTTCTGGATGCAACAATAAGGTACTTGTTTATCTGGTTTTTCAGGCTACATTCAGAGATGCTAAAAGTGTAGACAGATTTCAAATGATGATTTAATTGTTTACAAGTGAGTGTTTGCTGCTGCATACAAAAGAGATGAACTAATCCCCAAAGGCTTTTTGATATAACTTGAACAGATGATTTCCTGACATTGTTATATATCCTGGTTTAAGGCAATGAATAATTAGCTATTTAAGTTAAAAAAAAAAATACCTTGAGAACTAAATGTCAGCTGAAAAGCTGTCAGTAAATTGGGAACAGCTTTGCATGTCAAGTTGATTATAGCAATGAATAAAAGGAATTACAGGAAAATGAACCATGCAGTGTGCAGTTTCTAACTTCAGTCTCCCCACAGTTTCTCCCATCTCATTCTCCAGATTCCTAGGGTGCTTGTGATGCTATCAAGCTGTGGAGTTGCCTTTCAGAAAATCCTTTACTGTGGGCAAGTTTTTCTTGTTGCTTACTCCTCTTCATCAATGTGCAATGACTTGAAAGTTTACATTCAAGGATTTCCCCCCTCCAGCCCCAAGTGCCATTAATAACATCCTTTGTCTGAGTTCCTGAGATCTGGAAAGCCATTTACTGCCCAGCTTCACTTGCAGGCAGCTGCCTGGGATCAGGCAGGCAGCTCAGCCTCCCCTGCACATCCTGCAAGCTGCCACATTTATCCTCCAGTAACAGAGATTATTTTATGTTTTCTGAAGTGGATTGGATGTGACAGAGCAGTTGCTAGGTCTGAGCTGTTAGTTTGTGAGATGATACTGAGTGAGTTGCAGTGAAGAATTGTGGAGCCTTTTATGCACAGCCACAGCCAAAACCAAGCCAGTGCTCCTGGTTAAACAAAAGGGTGCTGTGGACATACAAGCTAATTAGGATCTTACACATCTGTTTCATTTAAGCAGATGGGAATGAATAAATGTTCTTTGAATTATTCAGCTTGAAAATAAAATTGTGCATCTGTATTAAAGTTATGAATCTAGATGGGCTGAAATCCTCTGCCACCTGCCTGTGTGGAAGCAGCACTGAGTGCAGCACAGGGAATGGAGATGCTTTGGTAGGAATCAAAGGTAGGAATTCATGCTCTCAGTTGTCACTGTGGCATCTGCAGGCCAGTGCAGAATGAAGCTGCTCTAGGGCCATCTGGATGGCAGCTGCTGTTCACCAACACACAGTACCTGCCTGATCTGTGCAAGTGGCAGAATTTGCCTCTGTCATCACTGTGACTGTAGTGAGCCCAAGCAGTGCTGGAAGCTGTTCCAGAGGAGAGAGGGAGCCTCTCCTGGCAGGGGCAGATGTGCTGTTTGTGCAGAGGTGGCTTATTGAAAATAGATTGCAGTGATGTGACAGCACTGATGCACAGAAGAGGAGTTAGAGGAAAGGAAAAGAAGAAAAATCTGGAAATTAAGGATGGAGATGAGAGGTTCCTCACTGGCTGCTTCCCCTGTTCAGGCAATGAGCAGCACTTGCTTTGCCCTGTATTTCTGTAACCCTTTCTTTTGCCTGTGCCTGTTTCTTGTCATGTCATCACATGTGTGATGTGGAGCAGTTTGTTTAAGAATGGTTTGAAATCATGGGGACTGGGTGCTGTGTCCCACCTTAGTACAGCATGCTGCCTTCAGCTGGGAAGAAATGATCTTTGGGGCTGCAGTGGTTTCATGGTGTGCACCAGTGCAGGGCTCAAACCTGAGCTCCTGCAGTGTGTTACTGACTATTGGCTGTTCATGAGGGGCTTAACAGCATCACATGAATGGATTGGTAGCTAAATGAAGGATTGACGAAGCTAATCTCTGTGAGAATCCTCTTTAATGAGTTAATGAGGTGTTCTTATGGGCTCCCTGCACACACAGATGCTAATGAGAGTTTTTCTAACTTACCAAGTGATGAAACTTGGATCTGCATCCAGGCTGATAATAAAAGTGATGGATAGGTTCTGTTATTTGGGAAAAATATGTTTTAGTTCTGGCATGAAAACTGCAGAAGGGAGCCAAAACTGCTATTCTATTCTACCTGCATATTCTTTATCTTTTCCTGTAGCTTATTGATAAAACTCAAAGTCTAGTGCTAAACCCTCAGTAATTCCAAAGCTGAAAGTCAGCAGCTGTACTCTAAAAAAGTAAATTATCTATTTCATTCATTAAAGATCAGTGTTACCAAATTCTGTTGTTAAAAATTTCATTCAAAATTTTTCAAAAAGTTTTTTGATGGGATTTTTGTTCAGAAAGTTTGGTTGGGATTTTGTCACGTCTGTTGTTTTGGGTTCAGAGTTTTTATTTGTTTGTTTGCTTCCTTTCTCCCCCCACAAAGATTGGAATGTAGTAAGTTCATGCAGAGGAAGTGTATGGTCCTAAATGGATTTATCATGGATTTTAATCCATAACCCCACAATTTTTGCCTTGCCTTACAGCAGCCTTGTGTCAGACACAATTGAGCTTTAATGCAATCATCAGACTTTGTTGGTCATTACTGAATGTGTTCAAAGTGCCCTCCCCTCAGCTCAATACAGTGCCATTTATTGTAATCATTTGTTTACAGTCCTGCAGCCACTTCTCCATTCCAGTGCTGTGCTTGCCCCTTCCCAAGTCTTCTTGAATTAATTTTTCAATTAGGATTTCGTGAGACACAGATGCTGTCCTAAAATCCAGAAAATATGACCTCCTCTGTGTTCCTTTTGTCCACTCTCTCTGTAACTCTATCAAACAACAAATAAAGCAATTAAATTTGTCTGGCAGGCTTTATTCTGCATGAAGCTGTGCAGGCTGCTTCTCATTCTGTTATGCTCAAGATTTTTAGCTGGATTTTCTTCAAGCTGATTTTCCCTTGTCTTTCCCCTTTCCCTCTGGAAAGACCCAGGGCTGTTTATTCTTTTGAAAGATGCTTCTGATGAGAACAGCAGGATGGAAAGGCTCAGGGCATGACCCCAGCTCTGTGCCCCTGTCTGGGTGGTTGCAGGAGGGTTCAGGAGGGTGAAGAGCTGAAGCTGCTGCTCCCAGCAGCATTTGATGAGTCCCCAGCGTGGCTGTCACTGAGCAGCCATGCTCTGCTCTGCTTTGAGAGCAGGCAAAGGGTCTCTTTCTGTGTGCAGTGCAAAAACTGGTGAAAATGTGCTTTCTTGTTGTTGTTATTGGGGTCATGTCAACACCACTTAAGCTGGCCCCCCACCATGTCTCTCTCTTTTCCAAGTGCAATGTGGATTTCCAGCTCCATTACCTGTGCTAGTTCCAAGTGCAGCCCTTGTGCTGACTGGCTGATTTCTGCTCTCAGCATAGTAGTGCCCACCTCAGCTCTGAAACTGGCCCTGCCCTGTTCTCTTCAGCTGCTCCTTTATCTTTGGAACATGTTCCTTACTGTGCAGACTTCAATTTTCTTCTGGTAACTTACTTGTCTGGAAACTTTGAATTTGGTCTGGGTCTTCCTGCTGATTTTTTACACTGTGTCCTGTGTCAGATAATAGTCAGATATAATAATAGGCAGATTGTTCTCATAACAGATGATGACTGGAGGGGTTGTCAGACAGGACATGTTTTTCCCTATAAATGCAATGCTTATACTCTCAAGTGAATTAATGTCTCCTTCCATGTGCTTTTTTATGTAGCTGTTTAAGACACTTGGTTACTCTATAAATACAGACTCCTCCAGCTCTATTAAAATGTTGCATAAGGACATGTCGTTTTTCTTGTTTTCTCCTTTCCATCAGTAGAACTACAAATAACTCTTGTCTGTGAGTGTAATTAGGCTGTGAAATCACACCCAGGCTGTACCAGGGGTGCCCTCCTGGAGGCTTCCACAGCAGCATCCGCTGGGGAAGTGGCCATGAAGCTGTGGTTGGCAGCAGTGAGGGCGTGTGGGGCTCAGAGATGGGCTGGGGCTGGGGGGAAAAGATCTTTGTCAGCAGCATCCGGTGCACTCTGCCATCTCTGAGCAGCCCCATTCTATTGAGCCATTAGATTAGTGCTCCTTGTCTTCTTGCACATTCGCATTCTATGCTGAAATTCGTTTGCTGCCTGAAACCAGCTGTGCAGTTGGTTAAAACAACTGAAAGTGCAGCAAAGCTCCTGCCAGCTCTTAATGAATTATTAAGGAAAGCAGGGCAGTTGACCCTTGCTGTGAGTTGGGCTGATGTATCATTCTCAAGCACAGATTTGGGAAGTGGTGTTGGAGCAGCTGTGCTGTATGGAGGTGTCAGGGCTGAAAGATAAGTGTGCCTGGAGTTAATAAGCTAAAACATTAACTGTCTGCTGCTCATACCTGTGAGACAGCATGTCTGGCCTGGGGAGCTGACATATCCAAAATGTCAAAGCAGCACTTGGACAGCATCATCTCAGTGGCCAGACATATTTTACAGACATCTGGGGAAGCTCCCTGCTGCTGTCAGTGTGCTGCAGTCACTGGCCCTGGCTGTGTTCACAGGTCTGTGCTGAGCTGGCTGCAGCAGATACTTTCCAAGTGGTAAAAGACACTGAAGATAGGAATAATTCCAGCTTCATTTGAAACTGGAACAGTAATAGACAGGAAGATTCAGTGTATGGCTTAAATGTTCAGTGAGATGGTATGTATTTATTTTGGGTAATGTTTTTATGGTGGTATTAGGGAGTTCTGGGCAGTGGCTGTTATTGCAAGCTAGGGAATAGTAGGTGTTGCTGCAGTTTAGGTTCTGTAAATGACTACAGTCTTCTGTACAGCTCCTGCAGACAAGAGAATGGTTTTATCTTTACTGAAAAGCAAGGAACTAGAAGGTCTTAGATTTAACTGAGCTGCTCTTCCACTGCTGGATAAGCATATGATTGTTCATTCGGGAGAAGACCCTCAGATTTTTGACTTTGAAGAAGCTATACTGATTTATTTTACTAGCCAAGAATTAGAACAGTTTGTACCAAAGCCATCAGCCTTTTTTTTTTTTTTTTTTAAAGACTGCAGTTGTTTCTGGTGGTGAAATATCCAGAGTTGGGATAGACAGGAGAGGAGGGGTGGTGGGGTAGCCCTGTATGTGAGGAAGTGTTTTGATTGTCTAGAGCCTGTGCTGTATAGTTAGGGGTGTTGCCCAAGACAGTACTTTTATGGAATTGATCCCTGGCAGGGATTATAGATTAAAGTTCACAATTAAAATTTAAAATCCACAACTTAATTAAAATTAAAAATTCACAATTGCTGGGAAGTCACTCTTCCCCAAACCAGCCAGCATGTGAGAGGCAGCTGTTAATGTGACTTGTAGCTAAGGGTTCCAATTAAGGTTACTGAACACTTCCTGTAATTAGAGGCTGGGTTTCACTGCAGGGCAGCTCTGTGTGTCAGTGCCCTGGCTGCTGCTCCAGGGCTCTGTGCCACCATCCTCAGCTGGGTGGGAGGGTCCCTGCCTTGTCTGCCCCTCACTAGTGCACAGTGGCAGAAACCTGGGCAAATGGCAGTCCAGCCAATCCCTCCAAATCCTAATGGTTTGTTTTACTTCTTGTTTCTGTGAATGAGCCACATTTGAACGTTGGATAAAAACCACAGGCTGGCAGGCTAGCAAAGCTCTGGTCATAAAATGAGTCAGCAGAAGAGACAGTGCCCTGGGACAGTGAAACCCTCAGCTGCAAATGGCACAAACAGCTCTGCCCACACAGGAGCTGCTGCTGCCTGCTCCTGCCCTGCAGGCAGCACGGCAATTGCAGAGGACATGAGAAATGTCACTTTTAGGTGAATATTTTGTATCTTTGTCTGAACCTGTGGTTTCGCGGGAAGAAGTAATTGGTGGTGCTGCTGGAATTTGTTGCTGCTAGTTGCCTTCTTAGCCTGTGCTAGCTGCTGGTTCTTCCTTGGCATCCTCCTGGCTTTGCTGGCCCCCTCTGCTGCACCAGCACAGCTCTTTGCCTAGTGAAAGCTGACTGAAAGAGCTGCTTCAGCTGTAAAGTGACATAGAACAAATCAATAAAACTAGAAGAGAACTTTGCAAGCCAGACCCACTGTATCCAGCTGCACAAAACCTGCTGCAGTGCAGGTGCTGAGCTTCTGGGGTTGAGGGCACCTGTGGCTGGCTCTGCTGCCAGGGGTCATTGCCTTGTGCCAAGCCACACACACAGATCCCTGCAGGGATGGAGAGAAGTGACCAGAAATGAGTGAAAATTGCTCATCAAGTTTAAAAAAATCTTTTGAAGTTCCTGCCCCACTCAGCAAAGCTGCACAGAGCTGCATGGGAGCTGGAGGTGTGCAGTCCAGAAGGGATGGAGGGGCAGTGAGCACAAGGCTTGTCTGCAGGAACAAGTCCAGGGCAGCCAAAGAGGGAGTTACCATAGTAAAACCTGATGTCTCTTAAAATTGCTGGAAAAACATCTTTTGTGGGATGGGGAGAGGCATGTCTTGTGGTCAAGGTCCTAGACTTTGCAGGTTTCTCTCATATTTCCCATGTGACTTTGGAATACTTGGTTTATTCGTCTGTACCTCAATTCCTCCAATCCTTCCTGTCCTTTAGTTTTGTTTTGGGAAGGTTGCAAAGTATTTGAAAACATGTCTGTTTCCTTTATGGGGGTGAGACATTAACCCATTATGAAAAACACAGAGGCCAAAGCCCAGAGCAGAGTTGCTGTTCTCAGTGTCACCTTTCAATAGTAAACAGTCTTACCCTGATCAGTCTTTAAAGGGGATCAGTGTGTCAGGCTGTTTATACAGCACTGTCAGAGTGTTTACACTCCAATCCCACTACAGATTTCATTTGTAACAAGCACTGGAGATTAATGATTCATAGCACTTGAAAAATGGCAGTCTGAAATTTCAGCTGGGATGATTGCTGACGTCCCTGGGGTGTAGGTATCACAACTCCTGTGGTTCTGTCAGGCTGCTGAAACCTGCTAGAATTGAAATGGAACATACACAGACCAACCAAAACTTTGCTTGGAATGGTGCCAGGTATCCTGCTGTTTTTCCTGGGTATTTCTGTGTGATAATTTGCTCTCTTACCTTACATTAGCAACTAATAATCAGTGAGGGCAGGCAGGTTGGACAAAGTACAGAGGTTGTACCTTTAAAAAAAAAAAGTGTGTACCCTCCTCCCTCACATGTGGGTTATTCCTGTGCAGGTTTCATCCATAACCATGCATCAGGCCATGCACAGGAGCTGGAGGAGAGCTCTGGGATTTACCAAAATATGACATTTATTTGGCACTAGTGATAGGCAGATGATTTCAAGAACATGCCTCTTCCTGCAATAGCAGTGGAAGTCTTTCTGACTTTGAGCTCGAATTTTAAAACTAATTTTTGCTGTCCAGAAATCAAATTTGACTGTGTTTATGTCCTCCCACCTTCTTCTCCCTCCTCAGCTTCCTTATTGCCTTGGTTGAAGAGGAGAATTGGGAATGTATCCTCTGCAGTTGTGTTTTGGGGACCCTCAGGTTGGCTCCAAGAGCTGTCCTGAGTGTGGTACCTGTAACTGCACGAGTGAAGCAGGAAAATACAGTGGGCATTTGGGAATGGGCTGAAAGCAAACACCTCTGTGCCAGGCAGGGTGACATCCAGAGACAGCCCAGGCACATCTCTTTGTTTCAGTCAGTGGAGTGCAGGCAGTGTTGTGCTGTGTGAGCTGCAGCTGGGAGAAAGGTTTGGGCTTTTCCCTATCACCATCTCCAGCAATTGTGCAAAAAGTGTGAGCTGGGAAAGGAGTTAACCTGGATTGTTCATACTTTTGCCCATAAAAGCCAAGCTTCATTTATTTCTCAGATAATTTGAGTGTCATGGTTTCTAATGATGGGGCAAAACAGCCCCCCTTGCAATGCTTCATAATTAAATACAACTTACCACAGCCAGAATGAGGGAGAAATAAACAGGAAAAACTGTAGAGCACAGGCCCATGCTGGTGTATGGTAAAATAATGCCATTCAAAACCTGGTTTATATTTACAGCTTTCTTTGGTGCAGGAAGCTTTAGAAATCAGTAATTAACATAAGAAATCTGTTCTATTCAGGAAATCTTGGACTGAGTTTGTCTAGGTTTTAAGTAGTCTGAAGCCTTATCTATTACAGGAATCCCCAGATCTTTCCAGGATGTTTTATACTTACAGTAGCTACTTCCTCTTATAGAAATATTGCCATTTGGAAGTGAACAGCACATGTTGAAAAAGCTTTTGTCTGTAGTCAAATTGGCACTGACTGAGAAAATCCAGATGATCTCCCAAAGGGGAGCCTGTGCAGCTGAGCTGTTCTTTGTTACTGTAGTGTTTAGCTGTTTTTAAACACCCTTTGTATTCTATCTGCCCCACACACCTGCTAGTGTTGTGATCCTCCTGCTGTGATAGAAATGTGAGTGGGACAATGGGACAATGTTGTGACCAAACTAGCATTGCTTAAGAGTCCAGCTGCAAAATGGATGAGTTTATCCCAGCTAAGTCTGTACAAGAGGAGCTGTGGGTGTTGCCATCATTTGTTTTGGAGTAAGGCAGTCCAAGGACAGGAGTTCTCTCACCTTCAGAAGATTTTTTTCCCTCCTCTAGCTTAGCTGATGACATGATATTTGGATTTCATTGAGGTTTCTCAGTTTCCTTCCAGCCTTGGTGTCATTTGGCCAGTTGTCAGATGATATCTACTGCATCTGTGTGATAATGGTCCTCTGGTGTTAAAGGTAACCTTTCACCAGCCTGTTCTATTTTATCAGGGTGACAGAGGTAATCATGGGCTTTTTCACCTGTGCACACTGTGCTGCCTGACCCATGACTTGCTGAGTGGAGGAAAGGTGTGTCAAGGCTTTCAAGGCCAATTTCCTCCTTAACCTTTTTTTTTCCTGGGTTGATAGCTTGTTTTTTCATTAGTATATTTATGGTGATTGTTAAAACAAAAGCTGCTGTATAGGCATAATTAAAAGTAAAAGGAATATATAGTTTCTTGAAGAAACTTGGAGAAGCCCACTTTATTTTTTTTTTTATCCCATTCTTTTCTGTGATTTAGCCAAAGTGAGAATCACAATGGCTCAAAACTCAAAATTAGTCTCGGGAGCCCAATAATCTGACAGACAAGAATTTTCTAAACTGGAAGTGTCTAATTGAGACAAATGTGATGGATTGAGGAGAGAGCACCATTGACCTGGTTTTGCTCTATTAGGCTTTCCAATTAAACAGGATGTGGGAAGGGAGACCTTGCAGAGTAATGCTTGGACCAGCAGGACTGAGGTTTTAAATGTTCCTTATACTTTAAAAGATGTGCTTTTAAAGATTTTGCTTGAGTGCTAATCCCAGAACACTAATGATGGAGTTTCCTACAGGGATGTTATCTCTTGCTAACCTTTTAATTAACAGGCTAAATAGATGATTTTGTGCTTTTGTGTTTAGAAGCTCTTTAATGAGGTTTGAATCCTGTGGCCAAGCTAAGCTGAGAGTTCAGATTTTGACACCAAGGAAGATGGCAGGCTGCAGAAAATGTGCAGTGCACTTGCATTATCATGTGCAGAACTGGAGAGAAGCATTCATTAGGAAGAAACTTAATGGAAAACAAAATAACCACAGCCCACTGCAGCTGTTGAGAAAAAAAAAATTTTACCAGGGATGTGGCCAACCCTTTCACCATCAAGTCTTGATCAACTTTCTTAGAAGGTCTTAATGCCTTGAAGTTACAGGAGCACCTGTCAAATATTAGTCTGATCTAAAACCAGTCAGCTGTAATCTAAGAGCTGTAAAAGAGCATCAAATCAAAGATGGGAGGGCCTGCACATGGCCCTCTGGTACACTCCTGCTACTGCAGCTTTTTTGGCTCATCCAGATATTGTAGAGATTCTGAAAGTTCTGTGTGATTTCCAAATGTCTGGAAAAGTGGTAAATCTTAAAATAAAATAAAAAACTAATCCTGCCATCCTTGTTCAAGTGGGTGTGTTTGTCCCTGATATCACTACTTTAGACCAATAACAGCTCAGAACACCTTTTCCACTATTGCAGAGTAATGGCTGTTTCTGTCTGCTCTCTTTGTAGATTGAACCTCCTAGTCCCTACACCAGCTTGGAGACTCAGGTTAGTACCACCCCCCATCCCACTTCTTCCTGAAAAGAGATTCTCTGCAAGAGAGGGCTGGGCTGGTGTTGCCCAAACACCTCATTGCTGGTGTTTGCCCCGCTGGTGTCCCTGGGGAGGTGCAGGTGTAGCAGTAGCTCCTGTGCCTGCCTGGGCCAGGGGGGTGCAGATTCCTGACAGCATCCAGCAGCTGCAGCTGCTGAGGAAGGGCCTGGCACAAAGCTGGACAGCAGCAGAACTGACTTGGATGTGTTGGAAGAGAGGACACAGTCCTGCAGGCAGAGTGAACATCCTTTCATGGTGTTCTCATTTCTTTTTTGTGTGTTCTGCTTCCCAGCCTTTCCCCTATTCCTGCTGCTGTTACTCTCAAACACTTGTGCTGCTGATTTTTCCTTCAGACATTACAATGAACAGTAATGAATCTGTGGAGCTGCCTGGCACCAGAAGGTCAAAGTGACAGAAGAGATTTTACAAAGTCACTGATGCTTTGATTTGTGTTTTCTAACAAGGCAGCATCATTGATTTCCATTCTTGCTGATCTTTGGGAGACAGCAAGGGCTATGGAGCTTGCATACTGAAGATGGGTGTTTATTCAGAACACATTTCCAGTGCCCCTGAGTGACTGCATAAATATTTCTACCTTTGTCTTGTGCTGCCTTTCTCTGGGGAAAGCTTTTGACTGTTTTGTTATTTGTTTCAACAAGCATACTACATCTATTTTATGGACCTCACTTCAGAGCCAAGTCCTGGTGAGTCAAAACTGGCAAGGAAGGATCACACAGAGTTTGTTAAACACAGTGGCATTATAAAGGGCTATCAAAACACAGTGTATGCAATAAAGTACTGATCTGTGCATGGTGTAGAACTAGAAATACACAGTAATGATGAAGACTTACATTATTACTGACTTTAAATAGTGTAAGAACATGAGTTTGTGTTAGTGAAGGTGCTAGGGCAGAATGCACATGTGAGTATGAGCAAGAGAACTTTTCATTTGGAGGAGAAGGAAGTGCTAAGATAATCATCTCCAGCTGGTGGAATGCTCAGCTTATGGCTGAGGAGGTGCCTTCAGCCCCACCAGACCTCCTCCCAACCCTGCCCTGCCAGCCTGCATCCTCTCTGACCTGCATGGCACTCCCTCTTCTGGCCCATTACCTCCTTGCTAAGACTCTCACCAAGACTGCCAGTCCCCAAGTTTCTGTATTTTCAAGGGATCTTAGTATTGTTGGGGTCAGGGAAGGCACAGATGCCCTGTTTAATGAATAATAAAGGTAGAAATTAAGTGTATCTTCTTATGTATTGGTATTTCTTTCAGTGTGTGACACTGTGTGACACTGTTCTGTGACAGGTAGAAGTACATCTGGGAAACTTCTCAGCTGAAGGTCAGGGTGCAATTTGGTTTCTAGGCATGTATTTCTCTTTACCTGAAGTGTTCAGAAGCATTCAGATGAACACTGGAAGTTTATGGCTTACATCCTGACTAAGAAATTAGCAGTCTTAGCAGCAAGTGTCTGTTTTCTCTGCTGTGAAAAAGCACTTTGAGAAGAAGAATATCAGCAGTGTTAACATTTTACAGACTTGAACAGAATGTTAGCTCCTGGTTAGTAAAGAATCTTCCCATTTGCAGGAGTTTCCTGCATGCTTTATTCTCCTCCTTTTTCCTTGGGGCCAGATGGGAGCAGAGCATTGCACTGCCTTCCCTTGAGCAGAGTGAGCAGCTTCTCTGCTGGGTGGTTTCCTGCACAGTCTTGGCATCAATCACCTCATTTGAGAGTTTTTCTCCACTGCCTTCTGGTTTCTTGTCTTGCCTTGGTTTGGTTGGTATTTTGAATTTTGAATGTTTCAAACCCATGCTGTGTTCTGGAGCCCTTCTCATGAATTTTTGATACAATTTCCCCTCCTTTCCCTCATCTTTCAATCAGCCATGCAAGCTGCTGAAAATTTCACAGGTTTGGCTGCAAGTGACCTTCTGATGTGCTCAGCTTCAGCAGATCTCTTTGAACTCCCATACAAAGATATATTTTGGTTTGTGTGCAAATGAACAGGGGACAGTAGTGACTTGTGAGCTAAGCAAGTGTTCTCCCAGATATTTTTCCAAGGAAAAGATGCACAATTCCCTCCTGTTGTCTCTTGTAGAGGTGTATTGAAGCAGTTTGTTCAGATTGGAGCTGCTAAAGCACACTGCTTGTGCTAATCCAAGGCAGTACAGTGGGGATCAGTGGGATTCCCTTCCACCTTACCTGTGCTGGGACTCTGTGTCACAACTTTAGACACTCAGATAAGTTCCTATTCTTCCTGGTTTGATTTTTCTTTCCCACAAGTGTGATTATATAGCTCACAAACAACTATTCTTCAGCTTTTCTCATGTTAAATGGTGTGTGAAAGGCCTGAATAATATAATTTATAAATTTGGTGCAGCAGATTAACAACTACCTAATCACTTATGTTCAAGGGAGTGGCAACTTCATTTGCAGTGTGTTGCAGATGATTCTCATCTAAGGTAAAACCCAGAAACTTGGTCTTAATCGGAAAAAAAAACATTTTAAAAACAAGTTTCCCATTTCCTATCTCTAATCTCACTGTGGGGTATTGCCAAAACCAGATACCCCTGAGCATCCTTGAGGTGTTCATCCTTCATCAAACAGTGAAGTCACAGCAGGATTCTTTTGGAGGGTTCAGGCATGTTTGCCTGCACCATCACACAAAGAGAAGCTGAGCAAACTCTAAGATGAAGCAAACAAAAAGAGAATGAAAGCTGTTTTCAGCAGCTTAGGTGTTTATACACATTACATCTGAGGCAGCTGTGCCTGTTTGTGACTCCTTTTCTCATGATTTCAGAAGTTATCTCCATTAATGAGATTGGGGCTGTTTCCATTTTGCACTTCCCATCCTCCATTTCACAAAAGTAGCAGGAGCCAAATGGCACAGCTTTAGCAGCAGTTAGCCCAGAGATAAATTCTGGCCCAGTTTTTCATTCCCTTGGAGCAGTGGAGTTTATTCTTGTCTGTGGGTCACAGAGGTGGTTGCTGCTCTCCTTCCAAAGCTGTGCCTTTGTGCCTGTTACAAGCTGTGTGATGGGATGCTGTGGAACCCTCCAAGACTCCGTATGGAATATTGAGTATGGAATATTGGAATATTGGGAATATTGAGAATATGGAATATGGAATATTGAATATTGAGAGTATGGAATATGGAATATTGAGAATATTGAGAGAATATGGAATATTGAGAATATTGAGAGTATGGAATATTGAGAATATTGTACCTGGCAGAGGGAAAGAGGCTCTGTGCCACGGAGGGTATGAGCCATGAGTGCAGCTGTGGCAGTTTTTACCTCTGCCCTCACCTGTGTGAGGTGAGCCTTGTCCTGGGCTCTGCTCAGCCTGCCTGTGCTCAGTGCCTGCCCTGGAAGCTGCTCTCAGGCAAATGTGCATCCTCCTGTCTGGGTGGGAAGTGGTTGGTTTTGTGTTTTATGTCCCTTGGAATTACTTTGGGTTTTATTGTTACCTCACGTGTTAGAAACCTGGGGATTTTTTCAGTTTAAGGAAATATTAGTGAAAAAAGCCCCATGAATCTGGGAAGCTTGGAGCTTGTAGAAAAAGAATGTCTTGCAGTTTTTGTGACAAGATAATTGTGATTGGTAACACCATAAGCATGGAGTCTTTCATAAAATCCTGTTGTGAAGATAAAGGAAACTTCCATGGTGATTGCTTTTCAGAATTCAGATAAATATTTTTCTTCCAAAGCATTAGTTTGGGAGGTGGGGAGGGATCCATGCCAGTTCATGATGTGCCAAGGAAAGTAAAGAGCTGACCTGTCAAAGGGGACATGGCCACTGGGGAGAATTCTGCAATTTCTTGTGACTGTGCACACGGTAATTGAGGATTTTGCACTCAGTCAAAGTGAAGAGGAAGCAGCATGTTTTCCTTCCTGCTGAGGAGAATGAATATACAAGTAGGATTCATGAGCTTCCCTCTGAAACCTTCATAAAGCTGTCCCCATAGAAGCATCCCCTGCAATTGAATTGCTGAGCTGCTGTTGTCTAATAATCAGATACACTGATTTTGGCAAAGATAAGTCCAGAAACACAGTGGCTAGAGATGTCCCCATTATTAAATCCCATAGGAGAGAGTTTAGGTATTATTGGGAAAATGCATCTTCAAATGTATCTGCTGGGTGGGTCCCTTTTGGATATGGGTGGAAAATGCCCAGTCAATCCAGCAGGCTGTTATTTGCATTGAGGTTGCTGAGGTACAACCTTGTGCAGTATTTTGGGAAGGTTTAACTTCTCTTACACACCCTGTGTAACTTTTGTTACCTGCAGTCCTTGTGTGGGATTCAGCCTTTGCCACAGGAAGGAATCACTGAATGCCTTTGACCTTGCACACTGAACTAATTGACAAGTCTGGCATTGAAGGCCCCTGAAGTTCTTTGCAACAATCTGTTGCATGAGGCCACACACTGTCTTGGAAATATTCTTTCAATGCTGGGAAGCTTGAATTTTATATTAGACCTCTTTTAAAAATCAAGTTTTAAAAAAAAGGCTTCCATAAAGCTTTCTAATTAATGTAAGAAGAAGAAGCAGCACCTGTCAGCTCCCAGTGCCCCAGGTGCTGTCCAACAGTGTAATTCCTTTCTCTTGTTCTTTGCAGGGTGTTTGATATTTCCAGCATGTTTTTATCTGCTTGGTGCTTGTGAGAGCTGTCCCATGGACAGCACTGAGAATGCAATCTCCTCTGTGAGAGCTGCCACCTGGGCAAACTCAGAAGGGAACTTCTGTGGTGGGCAGGAGGGGATTTTCATCTCTCACCTCAGCTCTGCAAGCACAGCTTGCTGAGCATCCCTGCTCTCCTTTAATTAAGCCTGAACTACAGCTTGTTTTCTCTGCATGTCAGCTCTGGGGTGTCTTTTTGTTCCCAGAAGTATTCCTGAGCTGTCCAGTGGCTTGCCTGTCCCTTCTATGTGCTTATTTGATAAAACATACTTGTCTTTTCTATAAAGGGGCAAGTTTCTAATTGTCCCTAAGTCCATTCAAGCATGATGGAGCTTCAGGAACATGGGGTGTTCTTATGCAGTTGTCTTTAATTAGGAATATTTTTAGCAGTGCACCTACCCAAAGCTTACACTTACAAGCTATGATTTAAAAACTTAAGGAAATTGTGATATTTCCCAGCAGTACCCTTTTAATTTATGCTGCATGCAAAATGCTGAGCAGCAATAGTTAAGTTTGGCAAAGGAAGGTAGATTGAGTTCAGTGCTTGCCTGTTTTTATTGTACAGGGCAAATTGGCAAAAGGGAAGATATACAAATTATAAGATACCTAAATTATATTAATTAATTGCTCTCAGAACCAAATGTGTCATTCTGACACACCAAGTCAGCCTCATGGTAAACCTTCCTCAAGGTGTGCTGGCTGTTCCTTGCCTATGAACACACAGAAATGTTGTGTAAATGAGGGTCATTACCTTTTTATTTTAGGCATCAAACTGACACATTCTTCACATTCCCTTTTTTTCTCTTGTTGAGCATCTTGTGTTCTTTACAGCCCAACCTTTCAAAACTGACACACATGAAACTGCTGATTTTTTATCTTGTCTTTAAATTCGAATATGGAACCTTAGTTTAAAGATGCACAGGTCCCTGCTCCAGATTTCTCGTGTCACCCTGTGCAGGAGTCCCTTTCTGTCTCTCCTGGTGCTGTGGCAGTGGGGTGGCCTGGCACAGACAGTGCTGGTGGTGTGCCAGCCCTGCTCCTGTCCCTGAGTTGGTGTTTGTGTGGGATATTTAGCACACCTGAAACTTGGTTACAGTTTTTCCTTGCAGACCATACACCATGAGGCACACACTGGTTTGGGAGCTGTTCCTGCACTGTGCACTGAAGGAAGTTAGTAAATTGTAAATTGTGAATTGTTTTGATTTATTGTTACACAGAGTGCCAGTATCATGACTGACCCATAGGTCTGTTCCACTTCTGACCATTACCTGAAAATTCATCCTGAAGTCCATGCTGTTAAAATGAGAGCATCATTTCAGATTGCATTTGCTCCAGAGTGGATTGGGAGGCTTTGGCATAGTGCCTAGTTTACACTAAGCTTGCCAGCAAAGGAAGTTAATCAAGAATTGTTGGTCCAAGGTGAATTCTTGCTCTGTTTTAGCTTAAATGACTTTCCACAGTAGACAGTCCTACATCTTGAGCTAATCCATCCAACTCCAGGATTAGGTTGTGTATTTTCAAAAGCATGATTTCCTTGAGAAAGCTCCTGAAACAGCTGTCTGAGCCTGTGTGCTCCATCCAGCTCCAATCCTAACACTGGTATCATTCAAAAAATGCCATTCATCTGTTTGTTGAGTGGGAGAGTGGGCATTGCAGTCAGTCAAGCACCAGTGGTAATTTTCATTTTCTCGCTGCTGCCATCTCAGCTGGTCATGAAAATGCAGAATTAGAAAGCTGAGGAAGGTCATCCTGGGAAATTCAGAATATAGAGAGTGAGCAGGGCTTGCCTGTCTGGCAAGGTGTGTGCCAGACATGTGCTGTCTGGCAGAGATGCTCAGTTCCCAAAAGAAGGTTTATTTTTTCTCTCTGTGTTTACTGTTTCTCTAAGTATCCCTGTTCCTCTTCAGATTTTCCTTCTCTCCCATGTCACCTCATGATGTAAGCATATGCATTTCCTCCTAGGTTTCATTTTCTTAATTAGAATTTAACTTTTAGTTTGATGTGTCCCATTTTCTGAATGTTTTTCAAACTGGGATGCCTTGTGCCTAATGTCTGTGTTCCCTCTGTGGCAGTTAATTTTGTTCCAGTAATATTTGTAAATATGCTGCCTGAAGTGGAACACTTTCTGGATGCCCTTATTTCCATTATTGTCTGCCTTTGTAATATTGTGTGTATCTGAATAACAGTATTGTGATGTCTGAAAAAATACAGTGGAGGCTGATTCTGTCAGTACTATTTGCTTTTTCTATCCAGATTCAAAATTACAGGACTTAGGCTGAATCAGACTTGTTTTTCTACTTATGAAACTGTTGGTTTTGCTAGATATTTTGAAATCTTGAATAACTGTATGTTTCCACAAGAGAAAGTAATTTGCAGAGCTGAGTAACAGCCCTTACTCAGTAAAACACCAGACTTGCAAGTCAGGCAGTTGCATCAATGTGAATGCTCACTTGCTTTGGGTTGAAGGTGCTGTTTAAGTGTTTCCCCAAGTCTGGGCCCTGATGCAAAAATATTTGCTTATAATTGCAGTGAATTGGCTTTTGCTGCCTTAATAGGCTTTTAAATGATTTATTGGCAGTAATGCTGAAAGGCAGTGAATTTCCAGGATGTGTGCATTTTGAGTCAACTCATGTGAGCAGCTGCATTTAAAATGCCTGCTTCAGCAGTCAGTGGGAAAGAGGGATGCATTAGGCTGGGCACAATCACAGGCATGCAAATGCTGAGCAAAGACACAGTGAAATTCCTAAAAATGCTGAAGGGCCTTTGCCAGCCTGCTTGAAGGCATCCAGCTGTCCTGGCCTGTGAATGGGAGTCCCATAGAGCTGAGTAGGAAAAGCTTTTCTTGGCAGGTGTAGGGTTTAAAGATTTGAGGTGGTTTTTCACTTCAAAACAAAACCATGTCTTGTGATATTTTCATAAAAGGTGAGCAGAAGATTCTCCTCAAGCCCAGTGCTGTGTTCTGCATGTACACACCAGAGGAGTCCTGGGGGTTCAGGGGTTCTCCCTGCTGCTGAGCAGGAGAGAATTGTGGCACTCACCAGGGAACACAAATTCCAGAAGTCTTTTCTTTACCAGCCTTTGGAGCATAGTGGAAATATGTGCTGCAAACTCCAGGTCTTAACCATCCATGTAGTCCCCCAGAGAAATTCCGTGTTAAAAAAGGAGATGTTAGAGCAGGAATTTTATTTTCTCAGCCCCCTAGTTGTCATTTTTCTGATAAACCTCAGCCATGCAGTGGCAAAGATGGAGTGGGTGCCCAAAGCAGCATTCTGCCCAGCCTAGCAGCACCAGAAATTCCCATTTCACTGGAAATGGAAGTGCCAGGCACTGGGACTAGTAGCCAGAGGCAAAGTCTTACACTGCAGGTTTAATTAAAGCATCTCAGGGAATTTGCATCCTCTAAACATTTTAACACTCAGCAGGAACTTTGAGTCAAAGCCAAAGGATAATAAGAATTAAACCACATTTTACCCATGCACATTACAAGGATTTATATTCTTTGCTGGCACTTAATAATGCATTACTGTGGTGTCATGACTGGTGTTACATATGACCTTATAAAATGCTGTGATCCTTTCAAACATTTATTATTAAGTAAAAAAACGAAGATTTTTTTTTTTTCCCCCAGCTATCCCACTTTCATGTTTTTTTCAAGTTTAAAATTGGTTTTGGAACATAGCCTAGAAAGAACAATTGCACTACCTATCATTATTTTTAGGAAAATTTGCATAGCTTGCATTTACACAGGTATATAAAGACATAATGGTCCTAGATGGAGAAGGATAGCTGTGAAGTGCTTTGTTTTTCTTTGCCAAAATTTCATTTAACCATGAGATATCATCTCAGGGATTGAGAGCAAACTTGTAAATTCAGAGAAAAACATGAAAGCTGCTTCTCCATATAAACTTCTGTTATGTGTTACCAGAGATTAACAAAAGTAATGGGAAATAGCAAATAGCTGAAAATAAAGAGTATCTTGTGTCCCTGTAGTAAAGCATATGTGCATCTGAGCAAGAAACTGAACAGAAAGGAATCAGCAGTCACTCTGATCAGGTGGAGGAAAAACCTTTGAGACCTCACTGCAAGTCTCCAGCCAGGCCATTAAGTTTCTTTATTTGGGTTTTTGGTTCTTCTCTCCTGTTACTGGTGTTCAGCAGCCCCTTCTCCTTGCAGCCCTTTGTCAAGGTGATGTTGTCTTTTACTGCTTGCTGCCATTGATTTCCAGGCAGTCCAGGCTGCTAAAATTATTTTTGAAGTTTGCTTTAGGTAAATAAGTTTAATAAAATGGAGGGAAATGCAAAAATTACTCTGTCTGAGGTAATGAAAAGAATAAAAAGTGACAGTTCAGGCTGACTGTGGGTGAAATAGATGTGAAGCCTCAGTGGAATCTGAGCTCTCCAGAGTTTAGCTTTGGAAAATCCTCTGTGAGCTCTGCAAATGTCCCCAGATTCATCCTCTGAGCACAGCAGGGCTGTGGCTGCTCACCAGTGTCCCTGTGTCCCTGCAGCCAGGGCTGGCATGGGGCAGGCAGTGTCCAGCTGGGTGGCTCTTGAGATTGGTGACACCTTTCTGAGTTTGAGATCACTTGCTGCACAGTATTTGGTGGTTTTAGAGTTTTTGTTTTTTAGCTTGAGTACTGAAGGAAGAGTTAGAAGTTGTTTTCTGAGGTTTCTAAGGTTGTTTTTTCTTTTTTATTTAAATAATTTTTTTTTTTTTTTTTACTTACAGAGGTTTGTTTAGCAGGTCAGTTGGAGGCACTCTGCTTGCCCTCTGGGCAGGTCTTATTTTTTATACTATAAATTACGTACATGATATTTACAATTACTTTTTAATACATGACATTTACATTGCACTGTTTAGCTTTCTCTTAAACTAATTTAGAAGTGCTATTTTAACTTTAAAAAATGGATGCTACAAAGAAGAAGAAAGAAAGACATACTATGCTCAAATTTTTCTATTTTGGCTTTGGACCCCTTATTATAAACAATTTTATAAATTCACTTTTTTACTTTCTAACAATTTAATTTATGCTCTAGTTATTTTTTGTGACTTGTAATTCTTTTTGTAATGATGATAATATTTTTCCAGGGACTGAAATTAAACTTACAGGGGTTTGGGGCACTGGATTCCCACATGTGGCCAGGGGTGTCCTGGGGGCAGAGCACAAGGGAGGGCTGCCAGGAGCTGCTCCCCACTGCCCCTGCACTGCTGTTTTCCTCCCAAAGCCAGCCCAGTGCCTGGAACACCTCTGTGCCCAGGCTGGTTGTTTCCTGAGCGTTTCCTCTGAAGCACTGCTGTGCTAACTGGGCTTTCTCCACAAGGACCTTTAGCATAATTTTATCCTTAATTAACTCTGAGCCAGCCTTCCAAACTGTTCCCATGACATGTGGCTAAGGCAGGACTGCTGCATAATCTGTGCACCATATGTAGGTAGGTAGAAAATGTGTATTTCTCCTTTTGGTCTCTGATTCTTTTCTGTGGCAGATTTTCTGTTCTGTAGCCCAAACTCTCAAATGCCTACCAAAAACTTGAAAAGGCCTTGTCTTAGATAACTTCCCTGAGTTATATCCCCTCCTCTGCATCTGCTGGCATCAGCACCCTGTCCCTTAAGCACTTTGCTTTAGTGCAAGTATTTTAGGTGCCAAGTGCAGCCTCCCTGCTTTTATTGTTATTTGTTGCTGTTAAATATATTTACTTAATATAAAAAAAAAGCTAAAAATAGTTGTGCTTCTGAAGGAATGTGGAGCTTTTGCTGGTTTATAGACTTGGTAGCTGAGCTGTAGCACTGTCAGATTCATATAAGGTATGTCCAGTTAGTGGGATCACTGAAAATAAGTTAATACTGATGTTTCACCAGAGAGCTGCATGAATACAAAATTTCTTGGCATTATTTAAAAATTTTTAACAGGATCCCCTTGTTATTTAACAAAGCATTAAATACTTGTCCAGAGAGCACAGTGAGAAACTCCAGGCAGATTTTTAAACACCTAAACAAGCTCAAGGCAAGTAATTTGGTGTTTTTGCATCACCTTTCATGTCTTATTCTTAGGGTTTGTTTGTGTTCTTACGCTCCCGTGTGACTCAAAAGGCAAATGCTCGTCAAGAAGAAACATGATTGTTTTTATTACCATTACAAAGTTAAGCTGTGTGAGTCTCTGGGGAACTGCAGGTTGACCCCAGCTGGTGCTGAGGTCTGAGCAGGACAAAGGGATTCTCCCACTGCTCTTCTGTAGGTGGTGCCTCACAGAGAATACCAGATCATCTTGGACAAAGCTTAATTCCACTAACATTTCTGGAAGTTTGTCTTGGAGCTGTCATGGAGCAGCTGCTCTTGAGCAGCTCATCCACCCTCCAGAGTCTCACTGAGAGGGGTTTCAGCCCTGTCCTGCTCTTCACTAACCACTGGTGCAGCTCTGCATTTCCCTTTGGGGTCTCCCAAGTTCTTACCTGAGCTCAGTGCCTTCCAGTGTGATGTTTTGAACCGTGCTGCCTTTGGAAGGGCCATGGATGATTCCAGTGGCTCACCAGGCTCTGCAGTAATCAGTGTCCCATGCTCTGTGCCAGACACTCAACTGAGAAGCAACTGCAGTGAAGACTATATCCAGCTTCAGCTAAATAATTTGTTGCACACTGTTTCTCTGTTTGTGATTCAGTTTTAAAGACCCTTTTAAGTGAAATTGGATACACTACAAAGTGTTGGTTTCATGTGTTTTATTTGCAGTTTAATCAGCGTGATCCAGCTGCCAGTGCAGGGGAAACCAGAGCTCGATTTTTAATTATCCCTGCTCTGCCTGAGTTAGGAATTCCCAGTAGTGCTGTCTGAGAAAAGATGCCAAAAACCACATTGTTCTTTAATTAGCTGTTGTAATTGTTTCAGCCTTATCTCCATGATTAGCAGCAGCATTAAATACAGCAGTAAGAATAGGCCTGCCCTCTTTGTGCTGCCCTAGTAAACACAATATTCTTACTTCTGGTAAGGGACATAATATAAAATCAATTAGAAGCCAACTAGTGTTGATTGGAAAATGATAAAGAGCAGTTACCATGAAGTGCAGATTGCTTTGTAAAGTTGGTTCATGGCTATTCTTCTGGGATGGCTTTACTGCCCAGTTTTGGGGAAAACACCAGAAAAACCATCTCTGCTGCAGAGAAGCCTTTGGAGATCTGTCCTGTGTGAAACTCTAATACAAGCTTGACAAAAATCTTTGCAGCCACTAACTTCAGTGCCCACCCAGTTTTAAAGAGAGGGTCCTTTTTACCCCGTGCAAAACAGATACATTGTTAGATATGGAAAATTGCAGAATATTCCCCAAACAGACATTTTTAATATCTTAAGTTTTACAGTGATTTTTATTCTGAGGTTCAGAGCTCCTCTGCAGTGGTACATCTGTAGTGGGGAATTTTACTTTGCAAAGAACATTTCTGCACAAGCAGAGTATGTGTTAGATCTGTCTCAGAATGGATGATGGTACAGAGACATGGAAAAATACAGGAAAAGCACTTCATGACATAGAAGTACGATTCCCATGCCTGCTTTGATGGTGTTGAACTACCTGCTAAAGTACCACTTATTACTTCTAAGTCCCTAAATACCTTTGTAAATTTGGCTTTAAGTATCAATGCATGTGGGAAAAGTCGGAATAATGCTCTTGGAAATGCAGATTTAAGTTAGGTCATGCAGTCTAAAGTGAGCATTTGTGAGTGTAAAATGAGCACTTCTAGAGGAATGTAATTGCTGTAGTAATGGTTGTAGTCACAGACTGTGGAAATGTGAATATTTTGGCTGGTGCTGTGTTTTTGTAAAGTAATTGATACAACCTTTTATGTCTTGTGCTGCCATTTCAGACCCACAGTGCTGCAGTGTCACCAGCAGAGCTGGCAGCAGGGGCTCAGGTTTGGGATGGCAGAGTTCAGGGCTGGCACAGGGCTGGGAGAGGCTTCCCCTGGGCACACACCCAGCAATGCTCCAGGGCTTGGGGAGTTTGCTCTTGCTTAAGCCCCATGAAGTAAAGTGATGCTACCCTCATTAGGAGTGTACAGAAATAAGGTTTTGTTGTACTTAAACCCATATTTCCTGAGTCTAAACCCAGTGCTTGGGACCAAAAAAAAAAAAAAAATCAAAATCAGTCCAACTAAACTTGCAGAAAAACAATGTAAATTATGGGTGAGCTGATGAAAGAACAGAAGTGAGTTTATGTCTGCATTGGATTACTTGGTGTGTATCAAAATTAATCTAGTTTGCAAGTGTAAAAAATTATCATTTTCTTGTCAATGAAACTGAAAAAAACCAGCAATTATTTTATTCAATGCTTTGAGGTTCTCTGAAGTGTTCTCCATAATTTTTAGAAGGGTCAGATTAATACTGCTGATGCTTTGTTTGAATAGCACTGCAAAAGAGTTCATCCTGGTTTACAGTACTGTTAAACCACTAAAACATCAGGTATTTGTCCAATGGGAAAACAACTCAACTAAAATCTAGGTGTATTTATTAGATTATTCATTTGGAGATAAATTATTTGAACAACAAAAACTACCTGTGCACTCAACTGAGTCTTTTTGGGGAAGCCACTGTGCAAGTGCTCAGTGTTGTGAAGCTGGATATTACTGAAATGTGAAACTGCCCACAGCAAAACACTGATTCAACAGCCTTGGCTTTCTTTTAGTCTTTCTGCAATATACATATGGAAGGAGAGAAGAAAGATGCTGGTTTTTTCTCATCAGTTTATCTAGAATTTTCCAGTTTATAGACATGATTAAAAGTAGAAAGAATAACCATATGTGATCCCAGTGACCTCAAAGACACATAACCACATTTGTTCTATCAAAAGCAGTAGTTGATAGATTCAATTTAGTGATAATTTCACTCTTTGCTTTGCAGTAACAGCATTTAAATTGATCTGCTGAAGTAGGTCTGTAGCTGGGAAGGCCTGAAAGCTAAATCTACAGTGGTGACACCATTTTCCCATCTTTTTCATGGATTCTTGTATTTTCTTTTCAGGCTGGTACAAAACCTCAGGCTATTTAGGAAAAGTGTGTGATTGTCTTTCATGATGCTGGCTGGTTTTCAGTGTGAATGTGATAAACTCCACCATGTGTGACCATTGCTGTTGTGCAGAGGACCATTTCTCCCCCAGACAGCCCATCTGTCCAGCTGAACTTCACCCACCAACACAATCTACCAGCAGAATTCTGCTGTTGTTTCATTTCATGTAGAGAATTAAAGCTGGTAATGAGCCACAACACAGCTAGGCCTTACACAATGTAGGCAGCACTGGGATGCTTCCTTACACTGTAAGAGATACTAAACAATCTGGGCTGGTTAAAGTATTGAAATCAGAAGAATTGAATCAATATAAGATGGAAAAGGCTGGGGAATTAAGTCTGGTTTCTCTGCAAGAGGCAGTAGCTGCTTTCCATCAGTCTCAGGAGGAAGCTGAACTAGCCATTAATTAGGTGACCATTTATATTGATGCTGAGGTGTAATCCCATAAAGATTTCTTTAAATCAGCATAAGTAAGCTGGGCTGGTGTTAGTGATTCCACACATAAAAGCAGAGGATTTCAGAACAGAGGGGTTTTGAGGTTGCAGTGAAAGTGTGACCTGCTGCACCCCTTGGGTTCCTGCATGCAGTTTCTGTGCTGGAACCAGCGACTCAGACAGGCCTGGTGGAATCAGGATGTCTCCCCACCAGCCCTGGAATCACAGTAAATGGAACCAACTTTTTTATTTTACTGCTTCTGACAGCATGTTCATGCTGTTCTGCATTCCCATATGAGAAAATACAGACTAAGCAGACTACATGCCAAATACACAAAGTTCTCTGCACAAAGGACTTGTGGAGCTGTGTTAATTATTAAGTTGCCTTCATCCACTGTCAGTCTCTGATTTCCCTAGAAGTAAAAATGGTTGCAGCATTTCCTTAACTTCATATTTCAGGAAATGTCATGAAAACACCAAAGCAGAGTTGGGAGAGTTTAGTGAGGTCAAATACCACTGATACCACTGGGATGAGTTGAAAATGGGTAGAGAATGTGAAGGTAGGTACAGAGAACACAGCAGCATCAGAGTTTTACATCAATCCAAGCCCTGAAATGTCTGATGGGAATGAGTAGAGAGCACCAGAGTCCCATTGTGCAGTAAGGGGTCATTAGCTTTACAAATACTTAACCTGTCAGACACAGATACATTCTGTGGTAGCATAAATGATCTGTTAGAAATGTAATTGATTGTAATTGTAATGTTATAAATGTGCATTGATTCTGTACATTCAAATTCTGCAGAGTACTTCCAGAAACTGAAGCCAGAGCTGCCCAAAAGAAAGGGAAGAGGCCAGCTGGCAGCTTTGCTGGCAGGTTTGCTGCTGGCAGCACTGGCCTGTGCTCAAGTGGGTTTGAGGAATTGCCCAGCTTTGGGGAAGCAGGAGGCAAATCCTGCCACATGTCCCTTCTGTGACCATAAGTGCTCTCCAGCATTTAACTGTCTCCCTGAGACAACTTGGAAATTACCTTGCAGTGGGGGACAGATACTACCTGTAGATTTTAAATACACACATGAATAAATAATTCTAGTCTCTCTGTCTCACCAGCAGTGCATCTAAACAGCAGGATTGTAAAAGCTGCTTTAGGGTTGGAAAAATAGGGAAAAAACCACCTCCAATGTCATTGCACTTGTATAATCCTGTCTGGTGTTTATTTAAATAAATAACTACCATGCAAGCACTGATTGCATGAATGCTGTTGTAGAGGTTTTCCTGCAGCTGTCAGCCATGGCCAATCCACGTTTGGGCCAAGGGGAGGCTGTGCCATCCTTACAGAGCTCCAGCAGCCTTTGCAGCTGCTCCTGGAAATTCTCATTGTCTAATCTTGCATCTAGAAACAAGCCAAGTGCAGCAATTGGCTGCCAAATGTTTTACAACTGTTATTATTTAAGATTTTTAGTTAGCAATAAGGAACACAAAACTTTCTGTTCTTTGCTTCTCGGGTTCCTGTGCAATTATGCCACTGATGTGCTCATTACAATTTGTCTCCACTAATCCTTAGGGACTCCAGAGAGCTGCTTCCCTTAGACTGAGAAGTTCAGGCTGTACCAACTATGTCAACCAGCAGAACTTCTCTTTAGAGATAAAACTGCATTAGAATTGGAGTAGATTTGTTTTGAATCTCACATATGCACGTCTTGCTGTGGAGCTCCTTTGGAGCTGGTGAAAAAGGTAATATTCTGTTTTTCACTTCAACAGTCATCACTTTTCTTATTGTTTGGTTGTGGGCTGCCATGAGCTGAGGGTGTGGAAGAGATGATTTCATCAGCCCCAGAGCCAGGTCCTGTCTCAGCCAGGACACACCCCACCCCTTCCAGTACAGAGAGCTCCTGCAGCTACAGAATGCACAAGAGTCTTCCCTAAGAAATATCATTTGGCCTTACATCTGTGGGATTCCAAGTGATCTGTAGTGGTTTTGTTTCACAAGATACTCCAAAAGGTTTGGTGTGTATGAAAAAAAAAAGTGATCTTCATTTTCCTGATGGTCTTTATTTCACATAAAGTAAGGCTGGAAGAAAATATTTTTTAAATTATCATTTTATTGATGTTTTCCTGCTAATCATAGTGGGATTAAAAAAATATATTAAGTCTGCTTCTCATTTATCTTATTGTCTGAAAAAGCCATTAAATTAGTTTCAGGGAAATCTTGTACAAGTCTTTATAGCTTGTGTGTAAGCTGTAGGTTTGCTGAGGATCTAGAAAAGGCAGAGCCTGTGGAAATGTGCTGGTGCTGAGCCCACAGGTTGTGTCAGGCTCCTGCTGGCACCACAGGAAGGTGCCTTTTTGGCTACTGCTCTCTTAAGAGTCACAATAGCATGTAGTTTTATTAGTCAAAGATATTAACCAGGAGAAATAGCATGAGCAATCTTCTCTCCTCTAGGTTTTCCCACATCCCTCCTACTTAAGAGATAATTAGCAGTTATGTGCTACATATATCTCCTGCGTGGATTTGTAGGTAATTTCATAGCCTTGACCACCATCCTTTGTGTATATATTTATGTAAGTGAGGTAGAGAGTGTTTAGGGGTACATATCTCATGGGCTGTTAAAATTCAGTATGTATTAGGACCTACTTGGGTCCTTGATTTGGTTAATTCTTTTTCTGTATTAGGAAACTTCTTCACATGAAACAATTCCCTGAGTGGAGTTAAAAAGCATTCTTGCAACAACTGAATTGTTAAAAACCCAGGAGATGCAAAAGAAAATATTGTCATTTGTTAGCTCTAAATGAGCCCTTGTGCTCCTTCAAATGGCAACAAGTTCAGAGCCATGTGTAAATACAATTGTGTGGCTTGTCTCAGTTATCTCCCAGTTGGTGTCATTCTTCTTGCACAGCAGATTGCACATCTTAAATGATTCATATTTCTGTCATTTCCAAAAAATGGAACAAAGACAACTGGATGAGGGTTATGGTGGGAGATAGGAATTGAGAAGTTAATATGTTCCTGTCCATATGCTTTTTGTAATAGCTACTAGGAGGTTATCAGGTGAAGGGAATAATGTTAATGAGGCATATAGATAATTCCTGGAAAATACCACATTTTGATAATATTTTCTATTTAACCCATCCTAACCATGTAGGGTTACAATTTTATAGACCTTGCAAATTAGCATGTCTAACGAAGATGTCTCAATGAAAGGCTTGAATGAATTGCATGATATTTTTCTGCTTCAAAGTATTCTTCTCTAGATGGGCTTTATCTTAGAGGGGACCTTGATTTGTTAAGATAGCACAGAGTTTTCCAGCCTGCAGCTGCAAGGCCTTTAGGATGTTTAGTCTTTTGGTCTAACAGAATACCAAGACTATGTTAAGTTATCAGACTAAAGGAATTATAAGTATGCATGCTGAGGGCACTGAGAATATAGAAAAGGTATATAAAAGAAAAGGCAAAAATCATCATGAGCAACAGTACAGACCACAACAATTCAGTGATGGCCACAGTGCTGACAAGCTGCAGGGTCCCAGCTTGTTTGTCACTGAGGAGCCACTGTGGCTCACTTGACAAGTCACTCTTTGCTGCAGATGAACAATCAGGATAGCAGGGCCTGCTTGCTGCTCAGGAGTTTCTAAATTAATGGTGTCATCTGAGTGCAGCAGTTGCATCTCTTATTATAGCAACATACAGTTGCTTTACTGGTGGCTAAAATCAGCTGTGGACCATATGGGTCGCTTCTAAGCTCTTTTGGATTTGCTAAAGTATTGCTTAATGATCATGTACTCAAATGTCTGACATCAGAATGTCTATTATTTGACCTATAAAATCAGTGAAACACCAACTGGCAGCTGCCAGAACTCTGTCAGAAAGACTTCATGACTTATCTAAATTTAATATTGGCACACATTCTCATATATAGACTTGGTGAGTTGATTCTGAAGCCTCCCTTATGTAAAATAACTGTCAGCCCAAATGAGATTTTGTTTAAATTTTTTAGAAAGGAAATGTTTGGTTAAAGGAATCCTGTTTTGATGCTTATGTAGGATATTTGTCCACAGGCTTCTGAAGCAGTTCAGGAAGATACTTTAATTTTTCAATGGAAATTACTAATTGCTTGTGCTGATACTGAAATGTCCAATATTTCAATGGAGCTGTGTGTGGTGGGGTGTTTGGGATGGAAGATGCTGTGTAAGCATTTGACACGTTGCATTTTAGTGAAAGCTGGCCACAGATTGCAGCAAGAGCACAGAGATAAATCATCCTTGTTTTCTCCCTCTGAATTTGCTGAATCTGCAGATTGAATTTGCTGCCTCCTGTTTTGCTTTAGGTGAGCTGTGGTTTTCCCATGGAAAATGCCTGTTCCACTCACAGGTCTGGACAGATCTCTCCCCTGACTATCATCATTCATTTTTGAATTCTCACAGGACTCTGGGTCAGCCCTGCTTAGTTTTATTTGTACTTCTTCAAGATTGTTGTGCTTACACAGTGCTGTGCTCCCATTTTGGTGCACCCCAGGCCTCAGAGTGACCTGTGTCTGTGTCCAGAGCAGTTCCCTGTGCTTGAGGAAACACCTTCTGCTGCACTGAGCTGCTGGAAAGCCACTGGAGCTGCTTTTCTCCCAGAGCTGCTGCTGGGCTGTGCAGGCTGCACACAACCAGTCCCATAACCAGCTCTATCCAGCTCTCATTTATTTGTTTTATTAGCTGCTTTATGCACATACTAGTTTTAGTGGGATGAGTGTCAACTACATGATAATTACAGCTATTCTCACTTAGAAATTAAGAAAAGATGAGACCAAGAAGCCTTAGGCTTCCTCCAGAGCCTGGGCTTTGTCAGCAGCCCTGAGTCACCCTGGATTGAGTGAGTGTCAGATGAAGCAAGTGCTGATTTTTCCTTTGTTCCCTTAACCTTTTCTGAGCAAACAGCAGGAGTTGCTTCCCTGTGCCTTAGCACCTAAAATTTCACTGGGCAGGAAAAGCTCCCAATCACAAACCTTGCAATTCTTAGCACTGGGAAGGTGCCACATCAGCAGCTTTATCTGTTGCCATTGCAAAACATGGAATTTTTTTGCATTTTTAACCACTTGTCTGAATATCCAGCTTCCTTTAACTGGATTAGCAAAGAGGATACCTGTCAAAAAAGGCTTTTTCCTTCCACCCACTCCTTTGCTTACTTTGTTGCAAAACATATCTTCATTAGAGATGTTGCAAGTTTATGAGGTTGCAAAGAAGACAAACAGGGTTTTTCCAGGCTTTTGTTTAAAAAGCTATTTGTTATGTGTGTTGATATTTGAAAAAAAAAATCAGGAAGTGTGTAATATGCAAATGATATATAAGATGTAAATATATAATAAGTATGCATAATAATGACATCTGCTGTTTTTACTTTAGTCTTCAGCATATGTAGCATATTTCAGTTTCACAGTTTTATAAATATTTCCATTTTGTGTGCATCTTCATAAGGACTTTAATGGTACTTGAAAAGAAGGAGGAGGATCTCCAGTGTCAATATGATCCTGTTTGAGGAGTGATAATTCAAGAGGGACTTGGGACTGTTGATATTAGAGATGGCAAATTAAAGGAAGGCAGAAAGTTGTGAAAACACCCAGTGCTCTTCCATGCTCTGTGTCCTGGATGGAGGCCATTACCAGCAGGACAGGCAGAGAGTTGCAGGGAGTCAAAAAATTTATTGACATGTCTGAATAAGGAACAAGGAACCCATTTTTATTTGTTTTCTGTGATAACATAAACCAGATTTTAGATGGACAGAAAGTTTTTGTATTGGAATAGCTTTATCCTGACTGTGAATTGCTTGGTTAACTATTCATTTTACATACATGAAAATATTCCTGTTAAACAATATATGCAGTCTGCATGCATTTTTGAATGCCTCTTTCTTGTCTTTCCAAGACCACCATCATATCTGTGGGGGGAGTCTGGGTAATAAATAATAAAACCATGTGAAAGATGTTCAGTGTAAACACTGAGACTGTTGTTACCATGCCCTCAGCCCATCCTTGTTTCAGCTTTGCATGGTGCAGTCCTGGAGCTTGTTCCAGCACTTTGACAACAATGGAAATGCAGCAATGTCCTGGGGAGTTAACTGCTAAAAATGTCAAACCCGTGCTTTCAGTTATTCCCAGATCTTTTCCAGTTTGACTATTAAGCCTTTAGCTCTAAACTACTAAACTCATTGTGAAAATGTCATTTTATCAGGAACTTGAGAAAGAATAAGAAAGAAGAGAAGAAGAAAGGGAACTGTTGATCCCAATTTGTTGTGTTGCTGTGAGAAAGAAGAGGTAAGATGTTGACCTCAGTGGTTATTTAGGGAGAGGCTTTGAAGTTTTATTTGATGACTTTCATTGCTGACAAAGAACTGGAAAATACTGGTGGCTTTCCTGACCCCACCCAGGGCTCCTGAGCCAGGCCAAATTGAGGAATTGAGGTCTCCCTGTTGATACAGCAGAGCAAGAGGCAGCCTTGCTGAGGTGGATGGAGGGGAAGGATGCAGAAACAGTGCAGCCTTGGTCCTTGCCTGAAGCTGTATTAGAGCTCTAATGCTGAAAAGTTTTGGGACATTTCATGTGCTTTCACCAGCAAGGCAGTAGAGGAGGAAGCCTGACTCATCCTGGCAGCACTTCCCAAAACCTGCTGTCCTGACTTCAGGAGGAACCTGACCTGTGGCTGTTTGTATGTTCCCTTATCTAATTAGAAATGGGTTTTTTGTTCCTTGTCTGACAGGTTTGCAGCTCTGCAAAGGCTGGAACCTGAGCAAGGGCAGCAATCAGACAAAAGGTGAACCATTGAGCACCAAAGCAGAAGCTGAGAGATAAGGTTAAAAGACAAACACAAACCAGGTTGTGTTTGCCATGGATGGCATCTGACAGGATGGGAGCCCAGCAGCAAGGTTCAGGATGGGGTCATGAGTTGTGGTCTGAAGGAGATTGAGGCTAAATAAGTGTCAAATTCACTTAATCCAGAGTTCAGGTCTTCAAACTGTCCATAATTTCTAGAGAATAATCTAAATATTCATCAAACTCGTTATTTCTCATTGTTTATACCATGTATGTCCTGAGTAATACGTGAAACTTTTGCTGCCTATACATTTACACTTACATTTTAGAAAGCTGCTTTGTTTTCCTTATTTCCTGCCCAATTTTTGTAAATTGCTCAGGGTCTTGGAGGTGTGAGCCCTTTGTTCCACATTCCTGAAAGCTGTCTCCACATCCATGTGCTGATGTCAAAGTCTGCATTTGCTTGACATGAGTTACTATTGAGGACTGGATTTCTTCCCCTGTAATTCCTCTTTCTGAGCCATGCCTTACTCTTGCCTTTGAACATTTTGTCATTCAGTCTGCTTGATCATTTTTGTACTATCAAGAACTAAAATCTATAACTGCTGGCGATTCCACTGATCTTCAGTCAGTTTTTCTGAAATAAATAATATCTGCTGTACACTTGAGGCTGTACCATCATCTCCATGAGAGGTGGGTTGAATAGTTGGCCAGCTGCAGCCTTACTTACCAGCCCAGAACTGAGCCCTGAACACAGGAACATTGCATCTTGTTTTTAGGATTCCTGGGAAAATATAGCCCTTGAAAAATCTCTTTAGTTCTTAGAAAACGTGTGGCATGGGTTTTTCTAAATCTGGAAAATTGTTTCAGCCTCGTTATTTCAGTGTTCCTTTTGCTTCATATTCATTGTAATGAAAAGTGACAGTTATTTTACATACTGGAAAATCTTGCATGATTGGTCTCAGTTCAGTATCTGCAGGAGGAAATTAAGATTACACTGTTTGCACATTAATGATGAACTTCCCATGGCTTTTTAATGACGTTTTACTTTAAATACAAAGATACTATTGTTTTTGAACAAGATCACTGCAGTTAATCCTAATGATCAAGATCAGATCATATTTGTATGAATGTGATCTGTAATTAAAAACAACTGCTTTGTAATAGCAATTAAAATATTCAGTGAGCAATTAAATGCTGATTTTTAAAGACTTTTTCTTTGCACTTAATGAATGTCAGGCTGACAGTCAAGAGGGCTGGTGTTAAACCATTACCTACAAATACTTGTCAATTACATTTTTCATATCAGATAGTTGCCTTTCAGTTTGCACTCTGGGCTCTGCCCTTTTCCTGTGCACTGAGTGTGTATCTGCAGTTTTACTCCTAAGTGCAGTGGGGAGGCAATTTCCTTGCTCAGACTATTTTTATCAGAGTTCATGCATGTTTTTTTCTGGTGTTGGATATTTTTTATTTCACCATTCTCCCGTGCTCTGTCCCTCCAAATGCCTGGAAGAGCAGTGAAAGTAAATTTACTTTCCTGCCCCGTGCAATATCATCCTGGTTTTTGTTCCTTGCTCAGCAGCCTGTTGCATTGAACATACTTGGAGACAGTTTTCAATGTAGATGTGTTTAGAGCTTCAGAAATTTCATTTCCAGCCAATTCACAACATCAATGGAATTACATTGTAAAAAAGTATAGGTTCTTTGTAGGAGATGGCATTAGAATATGGGCACTGCATAGAATAATGAGCATTGCAGGCAATTGTAGCTCACTGTGTAGATTTGCTGAGTTCAGACACTGTGGTGTGTTTTGTGAGCAGGACTGTGCTGGTTCCCCTGGGGCTGACGTGGCTCACCAGGAGTGCAGCACTTTCTCCTGTCCATTGGCTTTTCTGGGTGGGCACCACCAGAATTTCACCTTATTTGTACAGCTGAAGTAACACCCTTATGTGTGGGAACAGTCTTGTTGGCTGTAGGGAACAGAGGAATTTGTATTTATAGATGTGTAACATTGCAATTGTCATTTGCTCTCTCTGTGGACAATTGATAAGATAAACAGGGGTTTTTCAACCATGACTGCAATATGCTGTGTCAGTGAGGGCTTTTGACCAACTAGCCTACATTTATTCACTAACTGCAAAAGAAAAAATAAATTCATGTGAATTATTCTTATTTGGATCACATCTATAAAATTAGCACAAACCACTTGTTTACTGGAAGCAGCCCAGCTCATGCCTTTGGTCAAAGAGTTAAGGATGATAACAATCTTGTTGCTCTTTCCAAGACATTCATTATCTTGGAGATTTCAACACAAAGAGAAAATGTTTCCTAATAAATTCCCAAGTCTCTTTTTTAAGTTCCTTGAGCAATTCCAGGAGTCAATAATAGCCCATTTTAACAGTCATTCAAAGGGTCTACTTTCAGAAGAATATAAAATTTATTTGGGCATAAACAGAGAATCTGGGCCATAGACAGAGATGCTCATTGTTCCTTCTGGATGAAGCTTTTGCTGCTCTAGAGGACAGCAGGAATTAGACTGAGTGAGGACAACAGCTCGCCCTTGGTTTCCATCGCCTGCATCTTCCACATGTGCATTTGCAGCAGGCTTCACTTGCCTTAGCTTCCTTCAGAGCTCTTGCTAACATGATTTCATGCTGATAGAGAGGAAGGAAGGGCAGCACTTTGAGATGTGCTGCAGTGTGGAGTTCTTGGCCTCTGGTGCTCTAAGGCACCAACTCCTGAGCTCTTGGCTCCTACTTCATCGGGTTATAGTAAATAAGCAAAGCAGCTAAGAGTTAAAAATATTACCAAAAAAAAAAATTACAAAGCAGATCAGTCTCAAAAGGCAAACAGACAAGCAATAGCAAAGCAGTAGCAATAAGGGAATGGCTAAAGGCAAGTGGCTAGAAGCCCTGGCAAAAGCCAAAGGCTAAAAGCATCAACTCTCCCCAACACAACCTCTTATATAGCATTTTTCCAACAAGCTAAGATGCAAACTTGGACCACCACTCCTTAACCTATTAGAATTCCAGTTTCTTAGCACACCAGGTTACATATAGAGATACACATACAATCTATCTTGTTCTATCTAAGAAATGTCAGCAATATTCTTACTATAACTCTGTTATGTCTGAGCACTGTCTACAACTGTGGGCCTGGAGCCTCCACTGAAGATATCAGTGTGTTTCAATCTTCACTAGAACTGGAGCTGCTGCTGTGGGGTCTGAGCCTGGTCCTGCCCTGGGAGCTGCCACTGTCCCAGCATCCCAATGTGGGACCTGCTGCTAGAGCTCATCTCTGGCTCTTTGTTTCCTTTGTGTCACAGGGGTTTTTCCCTCCTTCCTGTTTGCTGTTCAGCACTTTGCTGGGTGCATTGGTATTCCAGCCAGCTCAGGCTCGAGCAAACATTTCTGTGCCATGGTGGGGGAGCTGGCTAAAGGCTGTGCTTTGGCACCTTTCCCCTGCTGCTGCCCCCAAAACATCCCAGCCTTCAGAAAGGGAATTCTGTGTGACCTGGCACCAACAGGGGCTTCTCCAGGAAAGCCTTGACTACTCTGTGGGTTTTCCAGGCTGCTTCAGGCAGATTTCACAAGGAGCAGGAGTGTGGCACTTGCTGGATTTGCACTTTTCATGGCAGCATCGTGTCACTGAGACAGCAGCTCACCACTGCCAATGGCTTACTGCAAGTCCTTTCTCTTGGATATATAGAAAACACCAGCCAAAGGGCCAAAGATGCAAAATGACAGTGCTTCCTCTGCCCCATCACTGCACTAAAGGCACACAGTGTGTGTGTGTCTCTCCTTGGCATTGCTTCCTGTGGATATATCCATCCTTACAAACCGTGGATTAGAAGCTGTTCACTTCAAATCTGTAATGCCAACAGTTCCCTTAGGCTGATTCCTGGCAGTGCCCTCACCCCTGCAGTTTATGCATCCTACATGAGATTTTAGGTAGAGATTTTCTTCCTTTCAAACCCTTGTGAATATCACTCTGCTGAAGCATTATTATTATGTTGGTGAACATGTAGCATTATAATTGTCAGGTGTCACTTTGATATTTGGAATGGTTGGCATAGTAAAATTACTAATGAGAAATACATGTTTTGAAAGATACACATAGCATGATGTGTGAGCTATCATTGTGCTGTCTCTGGAAATGAAACTGTGTTCCAGCAATCAGAAAATTCTCAAAACAGTTTCTGTCTAAATGACAGTGCTCTGCAGTAGTGGTATGTGCACCAAGCTTGCTGTAGATTATTAAATATGCTTGTGAGAGAGAACTCTCTAATGTATAAAGGACTAAATCCTGTCCTGCACACCAGGTTTGAGATATAAAACCAGAGATTGAATTTTTCCCATTGGTTCTGTGAGAGAAAGCACCCATGAATGTGTGACATCATTGACACCTTGTCCCTGGAACTGAAACATGCCTTTGCCTTTCACCTGATCACAGTGCTTGCTGGGAGTTGATGAGTGCTGCAAAATGAAGAAAAAAATCCAAAGAGCAACTGTTTAGAAAGCCAGAAGTAGCAATCTTATCCTGCAATCATCCTTCCACTGTCCCTTTAATTCCAACAATGCCACTGTTACATTCCCTCACAGCATGTTTTGGACTAGTGCTGATGTTATAGAAGACACCTTAACCAAAATCTGTGATAAATCTGATAAAATTCACACAATATCTGTTTGTAGATACAAATTTAACATTTCCAGCTCACTTTACATTATTTTTCTGGTTTAGAATAGTAAGGTATTAGGAAGACACAAGCAAGAATTTCCAGAGAGGCAGGACCCATTTTTCATCACTGTTTCTCTGCCTTCCATTATGTTTATGCTCTAACATAATGATGTTCATTAAAGCAGTGGAGTATATTGTGGTTTGGTTTCTCTGCATGGCATAGTCTGAGTGAACATTGTGCTGCACTGTCCAGCTGAGGGTGTGGGTACACTGGGGTCTGATCACTGACTGTGTGTGGAGGGAGCCCTTGTTTCTGACAGAATTGTGAGTGTGGAGTCCTGGGAATATGACCATTGTTAAGTGCAGTGTAATTACAAATAACTGCTTTGACAGCCCTGTGCTTCCAGCATGAGAGGAAAGCTGCTCTGTGGCTAAAGAAGCTGGCAGTGTAGAATCCAGTGTTTGCTCAAATGCAGTCCCTGTGTTTAGTACAGTACAGAAAAGGGTTTGGTCTCCAAAGTGAGCATCTCTTCAGGTAAAGGAGAAGGGCAGTTTCTTACAAAATTTCTGATATCTTTCCCTAATGCATATATTCTTTATGATCTTTGCTGGAGCCAATAAAATGACAAGTTTTTGAACTTAAGGTATGTAGTTTTTTGGTGTCAGAAATTTTTATTTTGCTCTTTTAACCCCAGAACTCTGTCATTTTTCATCATGATGTTAAAGCTGCTCATTTGTATAGCTCTGAATTAATCTGCAGGAGCTGAGAGTGCAGTACCACACAGAGCAGCCTTGCTGAGGCTGGTCCCAGGCTGAATTTTCAGGAAGGCTGAACTTTGGCAGGGTAGCTAAGGAGGTAGGTGGCAGAGCCCATAATAATCCTCTGGCTTGTGCAGTTTTTATTTTATGGACATAACTCCTGGGTAATCTGCAGTGGCCCTGTAGTAATCACCTGTGTGGAAGTGTTAATATTTCAGTCTCACCCAGAACAAGAGGAAGCATGGAGGCCTTTCATTTCTGTGTGCTTGGTTCAAAGACTCCTTGTGGTGCTGGTGAAAAAAGATTTGAATTAATCTATTTCTTTTAGTGTTGCTCATATTAATAGGCTTTGCTCTTCGTGCTTGTTGTATTGTAATTCTGATTTAACAACATTTATCAGTAGAAGATCACTGCAGGGCCTTTAATGATTATAGTTGTTTGAGCTGATAGTCTGAGACTATTAAATAAGGTCCAATTACTTCCCATTTATTTGTGTTGTTTTTTCCCTCCAAGTAACAAAATGTAATCCTGAAGTTCATTATTATTCTTTGTATTGTATTCATCTAAATAGATTTTCTACCTAATTAAGGCTGAATAAGTTTGTGCTAAACTGTCTGTATTTTACAAGGATGTTTTCATTTGTGTGTGAGGGCGTCTTTGGTTTCTACCATCCATATTCTGATTATGTTTAATTTCTATAGCTGCCAGAGATGTATTGTGTGTCTCAGCAATTCACCCTGGGCTGCTCAAGATTGTTTAGATTGGAGTTGGAATAGGCCTCCTGGTGAATTTAGTTGGAATCTAGTTAATAACAAGTCACCAGGAAGCAATTTCACATGTTTACTACTGCTCTGAAAGATATAAAATCTATACTGGCTGAATTCTGGATGAAAGAAATAGAGATGAAAGCTGAGGAATTCGGTTCAGATGAACCATGTTATTTTTATGGGTTAGGTCACTGAGAGGGGAAGGTAAAAAAATAAAAATGAAAGTTTGGCTGGTAATGCATGTTCAGTGTGGTTGTCGTGTCCATAGTTTAAACATGGAAATGATTGAGCTTTACCCCTGGTCTTACTTTGTGCTATTTATTTACATACTCTCTCTTTGGGGCACCTTTGTCAAATAATGAAGCAGTACAATTTGGTGAGAAATAAAAACACAGAACATCTCACATTTTCCTTGCAGTATCAGAACAGCCATCAGGAAAAACAACCATGTAGATTTATCAGATCTTGACCCCACCTGCTGAGCTCCCATTAAGATGTTGTATGGCATTAATTAGTGTCAGCTCCTGCTCTACCATGTCTTTTCAACTGAGGGTTCTGTTCATGGATCACAAAGCACAGACATTATTATAAAAACTCACTTAAATACTTCCCTTTGAAAGAAGACTGACTTCTTTGTAAGCTCCTTCATGTCTGAACTCTTTGTTTTAAGATCCACCTTCCTTAGGGGAGAAGCTGTAGGAAAATAAACCTCCAGGGTTTTCCTGAGCTGCATTTTGCACTGTCAGTCCAGTCCTTCATCTCTTTCCTGGATTTGTGGTGAATTCTGTTTAGAGATGTGGTTGTGCTGAAGTGGATCCAGGAGCTCAGTACCTGGTTAATGCTGCAGGACAGATGTTTAAATGGATGGTTTTTTGAGCTGAGCATTGTGCTGGGTCAGGCAGGGTGGGTTCACTGCCCACACCCAGGCAGAGCTGAAGCTGCTGCAGAGCAGAGAACTGTTCAAATGTGTGTGTGTGTCCAAAGCCAAAAAACCTGCCCCAGCTCAGTGCTGTCAGTGCCCCAGCCCAGAGAGAGCTGCTGCTCTGGGTGATTCAGACTGGGAGGGACCTTTGGCAAAAGCAGGGCTTGTGCCTGAATATGGAGTTTAATGAGCTTCAGGGTCATTTGAAACAGAAAAAATGTGTAAAGTGGGGGCAGTTACTGGTTATAAATCAAGTTCTGTTACAGATTGAATACATCTGACTGGTCTGTGCCATCCAAGTCCAAACTCTCCTGAGTTGTTTAAACTAGCAAAAAACAAAGTGGTCAGTTTTGGAAGCACTGTGGATGTGTGCTTTCACAGCTCCCTCTAGCAGTTTTCCAAAGTTTTTAATAACCAGATGAGCATCTGAAATTACTGTTGATACAGTGTGGCTTTTGTACAGTAACTGTGCTAAGCTGGAACAAATCTGTTTGGTCTCTTGAGGGATGCAATATTCTTTTCCTTCCTAATCTAAATCACTGTGAAAGTTAGTCACATGTTAGGAAAAACCAGAAAAACTCTTTTGAGGATAGCAGCCAAAGTTTTGAAGTTGTTTTCATTCGATTTCAAACCAGAATATCTTCCCTTAGTGTATATATGTAAAAAGGGACAAAAGGAATTTGTGTAAATGATGTTTTTACCATGTTGTTTCTAGTGTTTTGGATCACGCTGCTGAAATTGGCGTTAAGGAAAAATAAAAGTGGATGGCAACAGTTTTGGAAAGGAAGGGAAGAATAATCCTCCAAAGAATCACTTAGCAATGCAGATGTTCCACTGAGGGGTCCCCTGTGCACTTTGTGGTGGTCCATCTGTTTCTCTGTATTTTGAATTGCCAAGTGTTGCAATAGTTTTGGGCTGGCTGTGCCTGTATCTGTGAGTGCTGAGCCTGAAGGGCTCGTGCTTTTTCAGGTATCAGAATCCCCCTTTTAACCCAAATTATTCCTTTGTCTCATTTTCCTTTTTAATAACAGAAAGCACTGTGTTTGAAGCAATTACATCTTTCATCTTTGCCAGCTTGCAAGTCAATAAACCTGTTTTCACCTTTTGCATCTTCCTCTCTAATGAAAGGCATAAGGTAACATAATATATTTCTCACAAAATGTTTCTCCCAAGTCTTCAGCCACTGGCAATTAAGGTACAATGTACTTATTACAGCAAAACAGAAAAACATATGGAAAAATACAACTACATTAACATCTGCTGCCTTTCCTCCATCTGCTGTCTTTGGCCTTGTTTTTGTTCATACCTGCCAAAAGTACTCATTTTCCAAGGGTCTCATGGCACATCAACCACATCTTCAATTAAAGTTCCCAATTTCTTGTTTGTTTTGATGGCACAGTGGGATGTCTGCTCTGCATCCATGTGGCTGCATGAGGGCTGCAAGCAGAGAAGTGTTGGTTTTGGTTTGAAAGATGTGAGTGTTGTAGGACAGGAGACAATGGGGTGACCCCAGTGTGAAGTTTGTATTTCTGGGTGCAAAAGGTTTTGATTTCAACTAAGAAGCAACCCACAAATGCATAAAGATAAGAGCAGAAAAAAGAGATTTAATTGTAGAGATGCCATCCTCTGACTCCTGACAATTGGAAGGTGTCTTTATTGAAATAATTACCAAGCACTACAAAATAATATATCATATATGTGATTAATATTGAACAGAAACTCGTTTTAATTATCTTCTCATAATTCTGTTTAAATTCTTCTCAGTCACAGGACTGAGATAGATGGTCCTGTGTAAGCTGACCAGGTCTCTGAGGCTTTGGCATGTGATGCAGATTTTGAGGCTGTTCCTCACCTCTGGGAGCTGGGAGCTGGTTTGGATCCTGAGCAGCTCACCCAGCAAAGCAGCAAGTGCCTGCCCCAGCTCTGTGTGTGACCCTGCCCAAGCATTGCATATTTTCACAGGAGCTCAATAATTGGGTGCTTTACTATGTGAAAGGAGGAAAAAATATGTAGGGTTTTTTTTATAGTACAGGTGTTTGATTTATAGCTGGTTCTCAAGGCCAGCATGTCCAGTGCTTTGTATTTAAAGGAAGATCTGTGTGGTTTGTTGTTGCTCTGGTTTGTTTTGCTGTGTCTTTGAGGTACCATGCTTTACCAGAGGAAGAATATGAGAGTATGTTCTCAGTACAGAAAGACAGCAAATGCTTCCATGCTGGGGAGAAAATGAGTTGTCAGATAAACTGTAACTGTGAACATTTGCCACTCAGGGCTTGGCTGCACATGGTCCATCCATCTGTATAGTATTTATAGGACTTCATTGATAAAGAAATCATACAGTGAATAACTTTTCCTAAGAAAGGAGCATTTTCTTATTGTCAGGAGGAAGTGCCCTGCACAGGGCAGTGAACACCTCTGGCAGATAAATGCAAGCTCCTATTGTGTGCCTTTGTGAACTGATTAGGGTTTTTTTCCATTCCCTACAAAGGCTCTGCAGAAGGAGCCCCAGCAGCACTGTGTCTCTGCAGGTGTGTGCCAGGTGATGCTGGAGCAGCCCCTGCCTGCCCTGGCTGGGCTCTTTTCTTGCCTTTGGTGCTTTGAGTGGGATCCCTCAGCCACAGTCTGTGTGCACATTAGGTTCTGTCTCTGAAAGCAGTGCTGGCTTCTTGTGCATTGCAAAAATTACCAGTCCTATTGCCTAATCCAGCCTCTTGGCAGAGGAGCTCCTTCCAGGGGCACTGGGGCACTCTGCCAGTTGTAGCTGGTGGCTTTGCAGTGTGTTCTGCCCCTGCAGTGGGAATGACCCCCTGGGAAAGGCTCTTGGAGCTTTCCCATGCCCAGTATTGGAGTGCAGTCTTTATCTTTAACCTCCTGCCTTCAGCACCAGGATACAGAGCTGTACCTGAGAGTACAGGAGAATTTGTGACCTGGGTAACCCCAAATGCATGTTTATGCTTGAACATGCTTAGCTTGGATGCAAATATAGGTGACAGATGTGTTTTGCAAATATAGGTAAGCAAAACATGGAGAGAGGCAGTGTGCAGGTGTGTGAGCTTACCTGGGGTCTGGCTGAACTGCTGTGGGCTCTACTGGCAAAAGCCTCTGAGAATGTTAACAGACTGTCATTAAAATCCATTTGTCATTACAGACAGCTGTGCAGTTCTCCCAAATTCTCTGGTTTTGTGCTAGGTGCAGCGAGCAGCAGCAGCTGTTGTTGGGTCTGTAGTAGGTGACAGCAGCAATTTATTCCATGGTTTCCTCAGCAGATTGCAAAGTCTCTGCAGAAACCCAGGCTTTCCCTCCTGAGATAGATGGGCCTTTGAATTCAATCAAATTCAGAGTACCTAAGCCCCAGACCCTCAATCACTGCAGATAAAGTGCCTAATACACCCAAGAGCACACGTTGTGTCTGACTAACTTTAATAAAACACACCAGAAGTGGAGTTTGGAGAATTAAAATCTGTGTGTTCAATGCAGGGAGCAGAATTTGGGGCAGAATTCAAATTCTCACATTACATAAAATGGCTCTAAGCTTAAAATGTTATTTTTGCATTAATATTATAATACTATTTTTAGCATCAATGGCAATCATTGGCAGTGATCTCATGCAAACTCTTGGGTACAGACTGTTCTTTCCCAGTTCTGGAGTATTTGCTTGTTATTCCTGCACTGCAGCAGGCATAGGCTTAGAAGAGGCCCCACAGTCATTAAAACTCCCTGCCAGGGCTCTTGCCATTGAGTACTCAGCAGTTAACCTCTGCTTGTATCTTCTGAGGGCCAGATAAAGTTAGGACAGAACATTTCTGCTGGTGGCAATCCTTCTCTTAGGCTGTGATAGACATCCACAGTGTCACACTTCCTCTTGGAAATACAGTGCTGCACTCTCCAGAGGTTTCTTTATAGCATCTTCCAGTACCTGAAGCAGCTACAAGAGAGCTGGAGAGGGACTTCCAAGGGCATGGAGTGATTGGATGAGAGGGGATGGCTTTAAACTGAGAGGTTAGGACTGTAGGAAAGGCACAAGTGAAATATGTGGACTTGGGTGTTGTGTGTGACACCTGGAATACTGAATAATTTAATAAGGTAGCCTCTCAAATGAGTTGATTTTGGATAGAGCCTCTTCTGGTCTATGCCTAGAGAGAATTGCTCTATTGCAAAATGGTGCTTTCAGTAGCAATGTTAGGTGTTGGTTTGAAAATACTGTTTTCCTCTCTGGCTGTGGATACATGCAGGCTGTATTAACAGGCTTACACTTCTCATTTGGTCCTGGTATGGCCTTCCATTTTTTCAGTGATTTGCAAGCACAGAGATAATGAGATGCTGCTAACAAATAGCTTGATAAAAGTTGAAAAAAATGATGATTGGGACAGTGAACCTGCTGATGTATGTCCCTTGGTACTGTCAGAACTGGGATTGCCTGGTTTCAAGATCATTTTTCTGTGAGATGACTCTGTCTTGAATGTCTTAGACATCCATGACAAAATCTGCAATTAATCCAGCACTGTAAAAATAAAGCATTGCAGAGCAAGTAAAACCCATCTTCCTGTAGCCAGCTAAAAACCTGATGTGCTGCTTTTTGCTTCTACCCCTGAACTTCACAAATGAGCACACCTTACTGCCAGCAGCTGCTGTTGTGAGCTCAGAGTGCTGAGTTTCATTTCCCCTGCCCTGCAAAAATGAACATTCTGCTCTCACGTGTGGAGCCCGTCTTGCAATCATTGTACTGTAAAAATCACACTTGGCTTTGGTGAAAGCAGTCAAGAGGGAAATGCAGATCAAAGGTGGGTGGAGATTTGTGGTTTTGTGGCATTTAACACTTGCACCAACAGGTGTGAGATTGAGTGAGGCTGGATTTGACTTTCCAGCTGGGGTATTTGTTACATGTCCTTATGCTCCAATGTGTATCTATAGCTCTTGCTTTTACACTTTTTGTACAGACCCTGTTGTTGTCTGGTGTTGGGTTTGTTTTTTTTTTAAGCTCCTTTGCATTCATGTGTCTGACAGCTCAAGCTAGTTGCAAATTAGACATTTTTGTGGAGAGAGAATCACTTTATTGACTCACTAAAAAACTTCTAATGGATAAACTATTCCAACATTTCCCATTGCCAGCTTCAGAGGTCAAACAGATACTGACTCCCTGCATGGCCTGGGATAAGTCATTATCTCCCTGTCCTTTCTCTGCAAACCCTGACTGTTAAAGAGCTGTGAGGAACAATTAGCTGATGCTGATAAAATGTTTTCAATACAAAATGTGGTTGGTAGGTGCTAAGAGATGCTCCCATCAGTCATCAATAGTGACACTTGTCTTTTCCCAGTCTCTGATCTTTGATTAGGTGTTCCACTAGTGGAAAGGAAACAGGACAGACTCAAAAAGTCTATCAGTAATTTTACTCCTGTCTTCAGATGTTTTAATAACCATTCATCATTGATTTTATCTGCTACAATTCACTTTTGCAAGCAGAGATATTTCCATAGATCTGAATATTGTGTCCCCCACAAGTTTCCACAGCTGGAGCAAAGGAAGCTCAACCTCACCCATTCCTGATGGAGACAAATATTTAACGTGGTCTGTTCATTTTCCTTTATATGATACATTGTGAATGTTGCAAAACTGTAGGCCCTGTATTTATCTAAGAGCATCGAGAGGAGGAACATGATGGGGAAGAGCTGACACCTGAGCCTGACTCTGACCTTCTCAGGGAGGCTTCAAACATGTAGGAACTCAGAAAAAAAAAAAAAAATTGGGAGGGATTTGTTTTGTAGCAAAGTTATTTCACTGTAAGCTCAGGCTCTCACTCTCAGGCTGTGGTGCTTTCTGCAGAGCAGTGAGGCAGTTCTGGGATACCAAAGTGTGATTGTTCATCACCAGGAGTAAAGGAAAAAGCATTGAAGGACCTGCTTTAGCTCCCTTGAAACCTGTGACTGTTTTCTCATGGATATTTAATGGTGTCAAGGTGAAGTGTCTGGTTAATCACTGCTCACAAACCTGTGTAAAACCTCCCTGCTCCATCTGAGATAGGCTTGGACTCTGGCCCAGGGAAGAAGAGATGCCAGTGCAGGTGACTTGGGCACCCCAGAGGCCTCTCAGGTTCATTGTGCCCAGCACAGGGATGTTCTGCAGTGTGTTGGATTGTAATTGATCTATGTTTTCATGTAAGAAATGCCTGTAATGCATGGGATGTGACTGTTTGAGTAAGATGAGTGTAATTTTTCTCCCCATTTATAGGATGGCTATTTTTCCCACCGACCGAAAGAGAAAATGCGAACGGACAGCAATAATGAAAATTCGGTCCCCAAGGACTTTGAAACTGTTGATAACAGTAACTTTGCTCCCAGGACTCAGAGGCAAAAACACCAGTCTGAGCTGGTGAAAAAACCCCTTAGCAAACAAAAGGAGCACTTGAGGAAGAAGCTGGAAGAGGAAAGGATGAAGGAGAACTTGCTGCTGGGGAAGAACTCCAATGAGGTGGTGCAGTTCAGCGATCCCCTGGGGAAAAACAGCAGCAACAGCAACACTCTGAAGGAGATTGACAGGTTTCCCACGCAGCATCTTTTACAAAAACTTGAGATCAGCTCCCCTGAAGTGAAATACGAGCAGCCCCCCAAGTGTGAGGTGACGGGCAAGGAGGCGATCTCGGCCATGTCCCGCGCCAAGTCCCCGCAGTGCCGCCAGCAGATCGCCGATGTCTACTGCCAGCACAAGCAAGGGACACTGATGCCAGAGCAGGTGACACGCTTCTGTGCCCTGGAGGGTAAGTTGGGACATGGAGAGGAGCACACTGTCTTGGGGGAAGCATTCTGTGTCATTGGATTGGCCTTCTGTCCTGATATGAAGGACAGGTGGCTGCCAATAAAGGCAGAAGCTTCTCTTTGAAATGGAGAATGTAAACCCCCTCCCTCCAAATTATTATAATTTTGAAATTAAGGGGCTCTCAGGCAAAGATATGGGAATTAGGAATAACAGTTCTTTACTAGGAAAATTAAAATAGCAATGCAGTATTACAAAGAACAATCCCAAACCCTGCCAGAGTCAGAATCCAAGCTGACACCCGTCAGTCAGTCAGGGTGTTGGCACAGTCCCATTCCATGGTGGCTGCATCCTCCTGCAGTGGCAGATGTGGCTCAGCTGGAGCAGTGCTCCTGGAGAAGGGGCAGTTTCCTCTGAAGGTGCAGGGATGATGTGGAAAGGTCTGGCTTTCCTCTGGGATCCAGGGCAAAGAAGGTGCCTTGGTGTCCAAAACGTCAGTTTTTCTCTGGGTAGGAAAGGCTTGGCTCCTCCCCTGGCTGGAGCATCTCCCATGGGATGATGGAATTTTATCAGCCATGCCCTGGGACTCACTGGCCATGAACAGGAGATCTCTCCTGGAGGGAGGATGGGCTGTGGGAAGATAAAGATGATTGCCCCAGCTGGTTTAAAGCTGCCCATGAGCAGATAATGTGTGCCAGGAGATCAGGGGCACTGCCACACCTGGTTTAACAGATGGGGACAGAATCCACACTTCTGGCCACATCCTGTATTCCAACACATCTTCTGATGGCAAAAGTGGTTTTACTGCAGGAATGTGTCATGGACTTGTGAAAACAAAGGAGGTTTTGGGGATGATTTGAACAGGGAATTACATGGATGTCTTAAGATCCCTGGTGGATTCCTGTAGAATTCACTTCCAGATTTTCATTGCACAGTGTGATCTAGGTATTCATCTGCTACTCCTGTTTCTTTTAGTCCTTAATCTACAGACACAGAGAAGCATAGTCAAAATCTTGCTATGCTGTGCAGGAGTTGTTTTCTTTTTGGTAATCAGAGAACAGACATTGTGAATTTTGGAGTTTTATGCTAAGCAATGAGTGGCATTGCTGTTATGGCCATATGGCTATTTTTCTGCCACAGTGGAGTCCTAAGCATTTTGATAACCCCAGGTAATCATCAGAAGTATATTAAAAAATTCCAAAAGCACAGGGAAAATCCAATTTTGTGGCTGACTTCTATTTTTAATGTTCTTGAATCAGCAAAAGTTATTTTCAAAATCACTGCTGGAGAGTCAGTTACCTCTGCTGGCCTAAGCCAAGCTTTGGTTCCTTGCTTTGGTTTCTCCATGCCCTCAGATCATGAGTTACCTCTCAGCTTGCTGGCAGTTTACATGTCCAAGCTGACCTTTTTCTACTTTTCAAAAAGTGCTTCATGTGCCCTGTTCATCCAGCTATGAGCTCTCCATAGAGAGAGCTTTTTAAAAGAAAAATAGCCTTTAAAAAAAAATAGCATTGATCAGATTATCAAAGTGGGTATTGATCAGGAGCAGCATTATTCACAGCAGCATTTGTTTATACAACAGTCCAGAGTCCCAACCCTGTAATTGGCACTTCCAGCCCATGCACAGAAGGATATACCATGCCTTTGTCCAAGCTGAAAATGCAGAGGGGATTTATAAACTAGAGAATAGGTCTTGCTTTGAGACTGTAGAATAAACATGGGGATCCATGGGAACCAGGGGATCTTCAGTTCCTTTCATTGGGAACATCCTCTAATGGCTTGTTTACTGCACCACCACCAAGCAGTGCTTGCTGCAGGGTGACTTCAGCGTGGTAGAGAGAAGGACAGCATTGCTATTACAGAGATTAGGGAGTTGAATTCCCTGTACAGACAGTGAAAAAGAGGAGCTGCCCCAGAGGATGTATCCAAAAAAGCACATCTCCCTGTAACAAGGTTCTTAGGCTTTTAATTTAGATGGTGCATCCTACCAGGATGAATGGTCTGAGCACCCCCATTACCCACCCCAGTGGGGTGTTTTATTTTGGTTTTTTACCATGACTCTTCTGGTGTTTTTTCTCTTTTTCTTGTCACAGTAATACTCCAAATTGTTAAGCTGGGTGGGCAGACAAAGAACTAATGGAGCAGGCAGAAGACATGGTGTTCAGAGGGAAGAAGGGAAGAGGGAGAGTAGAGGCAGCCCAAGCTGAAGGGAAGACAAGAGAACAGTAGAGAGTTAAAAACTGAATAAAAGCAGCCATCAATAACATCAGTGAGTACCCTGGGCACCACTGAGGTGCCACTGGTGGCACCCACTGTGATCAACTTGTCCTTGCTATTCCTTCCCTCTTCTTCCCTAAGGGCAGAGCAGCCAGCTGTGCTCTGTGGGAAAGCAGACACTGCCCTACACTTTTTGGGATTAAGATGTCTTAGTGATGGGATCAATGCTATAAATCTCGTGTAGGTAAATGTATCCCATATACAAATATGCAAGGGATATCCTGGCCAGAGCTGGAAGGTGAATTGGCATTAGTGTGGGCAGACACTGCAATTTTGTACACACCTGTGGTTCCATGCCCTGCTTGGTAATCTGTCTCCCAGGGATGCAGGGTGACTTTCCACAAGTTTTAAGCAACTACCATCCTTAAAAACAGGTTTCTCAAGAAATATTTACTGCTTCTTTTCTAAATACAGGATTTATCTCTTATGCCCTGCAGTTAGGATAATAGTGTGGTCATAGAACCAAGAACAGTTCCACATTTTATACTTGAAACCTTTCAGCATATATATACATAGCACATTGGTATAAATGCTTCCATTGTAATGTCAGAGTAAAATTCTCAGGAAAACTGGGTGCTCCAAATATGACTAGAAAAATGATGAAAGTATCCAAATGTAATTAATTTAGGAAAAACTCGTGGTGTGGATATATACAACATTAAAAAATTAGGTGCAGGAAGAGTGTGTCTAAAATTTTTAGGTTTTCTGAGGCAGAGTTTTGTTTAGTTCTTTAATTTAAGTGGTGACACTTGTTTAAAAATAATAATTGAGAGACATGTTAGCCTAGCCAGATGGATACATGTGGAAAATGTTGACTTTTCTTTGCCTCAAGGTTATTTCCTCCTGCCCATGCTGACAGCTGAAGTTAGCCACTTCAAGTGCCAGATTTCCTTGGCAGAAAGTCTGGACATCCTGTGTTGCATAGGAGGTTGCTCCAGAGCAGATTTGGGAGCTTTGCTGGGGGGAAGTGGGAATGCAGCTGCATATGGAATGGGACACAAGTTACTAATGCAGGAAACAGCAATGCAGAAGAAGATTGGGTCACCAAACCTACAGAGGAGATCCAGACCTTGAAATCACTTCCCAAATGTTTGAATACAGAACTGTCAAGACAGATGTAGGGGAGCCCCAAACCTGAAAGTGCCCAGTGCCTGCTGGAGGGCCTTGTATGTGAATAATTTCCCTTGAATTTTATACCCCTGTTAAAGATACATTGTCTGAGTTTCAGTGTGTTGTGGTCCCATCTCCCTCCCCCACTGCAGAACATAAATACTGCTGTTCTTCACTCACAGAGTGACTCCATCAACTCTGTTGGTCCTTGAGAGGAGTTGGGCTTGGTAATAGGAGATGTTTGTGAAGTTCTGGACATCAGCTTTTGGGTATGTAAGACACCCCATTGGTAGGATTGCTGCTAGGGGGAGATGTGGGAGAGGCCTTGGCACTTCATGTATTAAAGAAGCAATCTGGTGTTTTTCAGCAGCAGTCAGACATCTGGGGGCTGAGTCTGTGTGTTCAGCATGGGAGTGTTCCCGTCAGTTTGGTTTGAACAAAGGTTTCCTGTCTGCTTTCAGCAAAACTGTGAAGTATAAATATTTATGCATTGGAGCAGCACATTCATCCATTACCCCAGCTCAGAAACGTGTTCCCTGTGCTGTGGTTTCCACTGAGATGTCATCCAGCATTTAATCCCCTTGGATCTTGTCTCAGCTGATCAAAACCATGACGCTGCTAAGTGTGGCCATCAATCCTGGCCAGGACTCCATCCAGCTGGATTGTCACAAATGTTAAGTGATACACTCACTTCAGTGGTTATCAACAGAACAGCATCACACAAGCTGTTGCTATTTAAAGTGTTTTATTGTTTGCAAAGACAACAGGCAAAGGAAGTTGATTATGAGGATGTTCAGTGATAAAATCATGAGTGTGATGTCCCCTCTCTGACCTGCAGTGTTATTTCCATGGGGGCTGCAGTCCCTCTGAGGGCAGTGCTGTTGACATGGCACCTGCAGAGCAGGTGAGCTGGCATTTCCCTGCAGGCTGCTGCTAAAAACACAGCACAGATGCTCTGGCACAGGAGACTGGTGTCAAAGGCTTTAGGTGCAGCCTTGCCCAGTCACAGCTGAGAGCAGGGCCAGGGGTAGCCTGCAAGTCTCCCTTCACTCACAAGGGAATGTTTGGGCTTCATAGAAGTGTGTTTTGGGGAAAATGCATTCAGCAAATGTAAGAGGGGAAGTGTAGGTTCAGCACCAGGTTAGATGAGGAAATGGCAAATCCAGTCCTGTGCAGGTTGAGGAGAAGATACAGGGACATCCTTTGGGGAGTTCCTTTCTTCTCAAGGAGACACAGTGCAGAGAGAAGCAACCTGTGGGCAATGTGGCAGATGTTTCCTTGCTGGGGCCATCTCTGGCCCAGTCCTGGACAGGCCAGACTACAGACACTGATTCTCCTGCAGTGCCAGGCTCTCTTCTGCTCACCAAAGCTCTCAGTGGATGTGGACCAGTTCCCTTTTTCCTTTGTCCATCACCAGGCATGGTCCTCCTCTTGTGCAGAGGTGCTGAGGAGAGGCAGAAGTTTAAATGTGAATTCTTGTCTTTAAAATACCCATCACTGTGTACCTAGATAAAATCCCCTTGAACAAAGCACAGGTGACCTGCTCTGTGCCACGTTACTCCCTGCAGAATCCCCAGTCCTGGAATGGCCACTGTGACCCTGCCCCTGCCCAACAGCACTGGGCAGCACTGGAGCTGCAATTACACAACTTCACATTTCAACATGATATTAAACTTGGGATTTCTGCTTCCTGTCCCCCTGAGATGAAAAAAAGCCTGGCTGCTGACCTAGTGGCTGGGTTCAGTCCCCTGAGTTCCCTGTTTGTCACCTCCATGTGGATCAGGGTAGTTTGTACTCCTTGCCTTGCAGGGTTGGATGGACACAGAGCACAGTTCCTGCTTGCTCAGGAGTCATCTCAGGCACATCCCAGGTGGGTTCTGCACCAGGCCAGCTTCCCTCAGCTCCATATCCCCAGGGGACACTCTGGCCTGATCCTTGTCATTAATTACCCAACTGGCTTTATTCTTGACCCAGATCTATGGCCTTGGATAGACCAAAGTGCATAGCAGAGTTTTTTGAGAAGTGTTTTCTAAGATGGAGTTCTAGCAAATGAAAAATTCCTAGGAAAGCAGAGAGCCTCAAGTGATCCTGATTTATTTCCCGTGAGCATTTCTGTTGTCTTTTCTTAGTATTTAAATCAAACAGGTTTTCTCTGCCTTCATCCCTGTGGGGTAAACCCAGCTTTCAATAAAATAGGAAAATAATCAAGCTTCCCTCATTCCACATAATTTATCAGCACTGAAGGAATTTTTTGCAGATCAGACTGCCTTCTCCCTGGTTGCTTATTGATAATGCTTCACTGACACACTGAAGTAAGTGCTTTCAGCTTCTTAGAGGCTGCTGGGAAGAAATTTGTCCATTTTGTTTTAGAAAACACAACCTTTTGGTTTTCACACTGAGAGAAAAGGGCTCTGGAGCTCTGCTTACTGAACAACACCCAGGTAATAGCAATCTGAATGTCCATAATGTTTGTATCTGATGACTTGAAAGCACTCAGCAGAAAGGAGTGTGATTCACAGGAAGGGAGAGGAGAAGCCACAAGATGCCAAATGCTTGTGGGGGGAGCAGAGCTGTTCTTCAAGGCATGGAAATGAGAGCATCCTCTACTGAATTTTGAAAGAATGGGAGCTGTAATGAAGCAAATAGAGGATTTCATCTGCTCAATATGCATCTGTAAGCACACAGTGACACATAAATGTGTGGTTTGTTTAGCTTTTAAGGTTTTGGCAGTGTATTTTTGGACTCACTGGGTTTGATCTACAGATCATTGAACCCCAGATTAGTCTTTTTCTGCTGGTTTCAGGATTCCAAATGACATTGGCTGCTGCTGCTTTCCTGTGTTAATCTGTTAGTGTGACAGAATCACTGTGGTGAGCTATCCACAGTTTAAGGAGCATGTAAGAGCCACTGCACATGCAGCCCAGACAGCATTTTAATTTGCTGCACCACAGATGACTCTGGTTGCAGTAAATTTACTGTGAGTAGACTAATTACAAAATAACCCTAATTGAGTAGTTATCAGCAAACAACATCCTGTGGAACAAAACTGCTTACAATTAATAGCATTTAAGCCATGCACTGGTATTCTGCAGAACACTGAGATGTAATTACAGCGTGCACAGAGATTGTGTTCTGTTCTGGAAACCATGTTTCCAGCACTGCTGTCATTATAAAGGGCCCTTTCAAGATTCAGTACTTGCATTTTAGGCAAAATGAATTTATGAAATAAGTGATGTGTTTCTCCCCTTATGTGTATGAAGCAGAACCAACTCTAATAAAATCAATGAAGCTGTGGCACTGTCAGGAGAAAATGAGGAAAAAAATGAGATCTCAGGAAGGGTGTACATTGCCAGTGATTCTCAGAGTAATTTTTATTATGGCCACAGGTACAAATTTGCATAGTTAACTATGGGCTGTGTGAAATTGTGGCATTGCAGAGCTGAGGGATTCTTCCTCCAAAAACAAGGCTGTGATGAGCACAGCCTGGCTCTGTCAGTGCTGCCTTGGTTTTAGAAGCTTTGTCAGCTTTGGTTTTAGAAGAAATTCAGTGAGGGGTAAACTGCTGGGTGTCTGTGCAAATTAATCCTTTAATTTAAATACAGATAGCTCCTGTCTAGATCATCTGCACGTTTAGAAGGGGGAGAATGAAATGAGCCTGATGTTGCTCTTGTTTTTTCCTTGGTGCTCCTGTCTGGTCACGTTTCTCCACGTCAGACCTGTGTGATCACCTGTGGGTCTGGGGGATGCAGAATTGGTCCCCAAGAGCAGACCTGCAGAAATCACCTGGCACATGGCATCTCAAGGAAATGCTGGGAGCAATACATGACACAAGGAGTGGGGGGCAGAAGGGATGGAAAATTGATGGTCAGCAGTCCTGGTTCTCACCAAGCCTCTGTTTTGGAAAATGTTGTCATTTTATGGAGCAGGAAAGGGAGAGGATAATGGCTAAGTATGTCCTTGCTGCAAACCCCCTGGGAAGGGAGCATGAGGGGAGCAGAAACTCAGTGAATACTTTGATAAAGATTACTGTGTATGTGCAGAGATGAAAGAAAAGTACTTAAGTGATCATTAATGCTTCCCAGTGATCCTGAAATGTGTGGACAGTGTGTTGGTGGGGAAAATCAAATACAACTACTGCAATAAATAAAATTGGTACAAAGGTATGAGCTGGGGAGAAGAATCAGAAGGACAAAGAAATCCAACCCAAAACAAAAGCACCAAACCCAACCTCCCCCTGCACAAGGAAAACTTGAGCCCTACTCTTTTTCATATCTAATGTTTTTCATATCAAATGGTTGTTGGATCTCTGGAGTGGGTCCATTATGATGATTTTAGTAAACAGACCCTGAAGAGGAAACATGGTGTCCAATTATCTTAATTTTATTCAATACTAAGCAAGCAGCTGTGTACATTAGTCCTGGGCTGAGCTTGAGTTAAGCTTCAATGTTATTCTTTCCTAATATGAAATTCCAACTGTATCAAAACTATGTTAGGGTGTCAGTGTAACATGCTGATTGTAAGCAGACAGCTTTTAGATTTGCTTTTTGTTTTAAGCCTAAAATGCCACCAAGGACAAGGGAGCACAGATTCAGCTGTGTCTTTCTAACCACTGCACTTCTCCAAGTACCATTACTTAGCAAACACTCATTTTTCACAGGAACCTGCAGCTGATGAACTATTATTTTGAGAATGGGGAAGTGTTATGTTCCAGAAATGCCATGCTAGCTGCAGCTCAAGGCTGCCACAGTTTAGTTTGAAGCCAGTGGTACATTGTATATTACTTTTAAAATAATTCGAGGAGGAGAGTATTGACCTTTAATTTCTTCCCCCTAAGCTGAGGTGAAGAATTTTCCTCTTTTGTGGATTCTTGAAACAATGCTGTAAATATATTCAGGTTTTTTTAAAGTATTAAAAATATAATTAAAGGGAATGCACCCTGTTTTGGGAAGGTTTTTGAAAGGCCACATTTCTTTGATGTATTTTGGGAGTCACTGAGTTTTATGAGATCACTGGTCTGTAATGGCTTCCCCTGGAAATGAGGAAGAGTTGTTTAAGAGATCTAACTCTGAATTAAAATGCCAGCAATCTAGGCAGGAAGCCAATCTTACAGGACATTATTGCCATTTTAAGATTCCAAACCATAATTTGTTTCTGTTCCAAATATTTCTTATGCAGAAGGTAGTTTTAAAACATCCATCTTTTTCTCCGTGGGTAATCATGACTTCCATAGAAAAACTGAATGACAAGAATCTGTAGCTGAGCAACCTTGAAAAAGAGTTTGAAATTGCTCATTGTGTATTTAGTCTTCCAAGTAAATGCTTGTCTCTGATTGTTTGAGAACGTGCTAGAAGTGAATAGCCCTGATTTGCTGCTCATGCTATTTTAATATCCACAGTTCCTCACTGATTTATCACTTAGCTGTGTCAGAGTTACTCCTGATTGGCACCTGTGTCAGGAGGAGCAGAGCACTCCCATCTCCCAGTCCAGGCTCAGCTGAGTGCACAGCAAAGGCTGAACTTTCACACTTTTACTGTAAAACAAGATATTGCTTTAAAGTCCTGGCCCTACTGAAAGGCCCATGGCAAAAGTCCATCATTTTTCCTCTCTAGCTTTCTCACCAGCCCCCAGGGAGGCCAAAGAATTTTCCAGTCCTTTTTTCCAGGGCTTGCTGCAAGCTGAATGATCACATTTCTTGTGATCAGTGCTCACTCGTTTGTCCTCATCCACGGATGTTGCTGTAAAAATGGTGGGAGATTTAAGCCAAAAAGCAAAATTACTCTGCAGGAAAATCATGTCTAATAACTTGAACTCTCTGGTTTCTGGAAAATAATTTGAATAATTAATTAATTAATTAATTAATTTCAAATTGTGAAATTAACAGGATTTCTTCTCAAGGCCTGAATTGCTTGTTGCCTTTTAGAACAGAGCCCTGTGCCTGTTCCATGTGCATTACCCAAACCCCCTGAGCTCTGTCAGCCTTGGAGCCCTGGCACCTCCCTGGGAGCCTGCCCCAGTGCCCAGCCACCCTCTGGGTGAAGAACCTTTCCCTGATATCCAACCTCAACCTTCCCCAATAGTCTGCAACAGTTGTAGGTCCTGTCAGAGAGCACCACAAAAAAGAGCTGTCAGTCAAAAGGATCTTTTTGTACAAATCTCTTTGGAAACCTCAGCACTCAGCTGAGGCTCAGGGCAGCCCTTGGTGTGAGTGGAATAGAGTGGCTTGTGTCATTCTCTTTGCTGCCAGGTGATTGTGTCTCTTCTGTGGAGACCTCCTTGCCTGCACCAATGGGAGTGTTTTGTTGAAGTCTTGATTAATTGCTGTAACTCATTAAGAGTTGTAAGAGAAACGCTTTGCTGGTGAGGATGCAGCTCTGTTGGTGACTGGCTGTGAACAGCAGCTTCAGCAGGCTGGCTGCTTACTCACCTGTGGTTTTAATTGCAAATGAAGGTTTCCAGCCAGCCAATGGATATTCCTGTGCAGTGGAGCATTGCAAGCCCTGCTACTCCCAGACTGAAAGCTCTGTGTGTGTTACTGTGCTGCATAATGGTGTGCAGCTCCACATGAGTGTGACTGAACAGAACCATCCATTTTCATGTTCTTCATCTATTTCTGGGCTGTGATTCATCCTGGGCAATTTACTGAATAGTAGAGAGGAAAAGGAAAGTTCAAAAGAGAAATTTACTGCAATATATGTTTTATCCATTTGTGCTTTCTCTTTTGCATGGCACTGGGGGTTAGGTGCTCTGGAAGAATCTCCATGTGACACTCTGAGCAGGTTTGAGGATCTGTCCCCAAGTCACTCTGTCTGAGACAGTCCCTTTCTTGGGTCATTTATTCAAAAGCATTTGAGGAATACACCCTCTTACAGAAGGGAAAGCTGGCCAGGAGAGCCCAGCCTGGCTCATTTGGCCACCTGGCCAGAGAAACAAATGGCTGAGGAGAGATGTGGTTGGGATTAATTGTGAGGAGAGCTACCAAGAGACTTTGTGGAAAAGATTTCTGTATGACACACACTGCATTTGCCAGGCCAGAGCAGAGGGAGGCTCCATGGAGCTGATGTGGTTTTGTAAACAAGCCTGTGATTTTCTGCCAGGAGGTGATCACAAAGCCAAGGTTCCTGTGAAGTGTTAAATGCAAAGTGAACTAGAGGTTTAACTGATACAATAAAGTAGCTTTGCTGATCCCTCTTAAGTGATGTCACACTTCAGTAAATTTATTCTGTAACCTTAATCAGTGAACCATAGAATGTCTATGCACTTCTATCACCAAAATTTTAAGTTCACTGAGAAATAAACAAGATAATTTTGTTCTTATAGGAGCAAGTCAAGATAAAGAGGTAGGAATTCTTGTCTTGCCAGTCTGTGGAAGTTTATAGTCCAAAGCAAAGCCCATCCATCCAGCATTTGGGAATAAGAACAGTTGTGTGGCAGTTCTAGTTCTGAAAATGTTCTACCTTGCAGATCCCTGAACAACAAATGAGAAAATCACTTCTGACAGGCTCAGGAGGAGTGTTTATAAGGAAGCTTCAGACATCTCTGGCATTCTTAGCCTGGTCATCAAACAGGAAATCTTAATGAGAAATCCCACTAGATTCAGCTCCATCATTTACAATTCAAAAGGCTGCAGCTAACACACAAGTTCACTCATTTTCATTTCTCTCAATCATTTCTGGCCATTTGTAGACATAATTTGCCAAACATGCAAACATTTGTGTTGTCATGATATTTGTTTTATATTGCTGCAGCCTAAAAAGTTTCAGGAAATAAATCAGTGATGTTAGGGGGTCCCTAACATGCAAACTTGAAATCACTCAGAAAATTCTACTGAAATCCATCCCAGCAGAAGGATCACTAGGAGAAGAAAAAGGAAAGATGCAATGTGATTGCTCTAGAAGCTGCTAAAGAGCTCTGAAATAAGGAGGGACAGCAAGAATTTGCTCCATTACACCATGTCATGGGGCAGCCATGGAAGCACTAAGAGAAGTTAAGTCCTACACTAATACTGGGGAAACTTGGGTTTCATTCTTGGATGTGTCACAGGCTCATTGGGATATCTCAGCTCATGTCAGGTATGACAGGTATTTAACTCCATGGCAGTTATGTGCAGAGGAAAAATGAGGGTGGTGATGTTACTATTAGTTTGGTGTTTATGTGGAATTTAAATCCTGTTTATCAAGAGACTTTGAAATAATTTTGTTTAAAAATAACAGGCTTTTTTTTTTTTTTTTGTTTGTTTTTTTTTTCTGAGTTTGCTAAGAGAGTTTGCTGAACAAAAGTATCTTATAGGAGGTACATTTTTCTCTTTTCTCTCTTTCTGGTAGCTGTCAGTATGTCTGATGTTTTTGTACCAGACCAAATCTGTTCCCTTTTGTTTCAGGGTGCTTAGGAAGGAACTGTGGTTTTACTTATCATATATTTCAAAGCCTGCCTGATGCTATATTAGTTTCCACAATAAATTTCCCAAGGTAAAGTGACAAACCAGTAATTTTTCATTATGAATCAGCTATCCATGAAAGATTGGATTTAGGTCAAAATTTATTACCCTATGGAACTGAAGCCAATATTTAACATAATGTCAGCTATCTTGATATTAGGGAATTTTAATGGCTATGCAATTGTATTCAATGATGAAGTTATTTCAGTTGTGAAGTGCAGGTCTGGGCAATTTGATATACAGAGCCTGGAGATGAAAATTGGATAAACATGGAAAATGGTGATTGATTGGTAGAAGGTTGCAATAATGTCTGCCTTGATGTACCTTTTATTGTTAAATTATTTATCTAATGCAATCTCCTACACTTTTAGTAGTCTTTAAGTTGGCACTAAATCGATGTTTAAATCTTCACAGTCAGAAAGGCCTCATAACTCAAACTGATAAATATCTTCTAACACATCAGGAGGAATAATGACCCATCTTAATATCTGAAAGTAAGAAAGGTGTTATTCTTCCTATTTTCTATGAATCCCTGTAGAAGGACCATAAACCAGAAGAATTAAGATTAGAAGGCAGAAAGAAATATCAGAAAGAAAAAGCATAGTAGTAGTTTGTGTTTGTTTGGTGTAGGCAACTTTTCTAACCCATCTCCCAGGTTTTGTGTGGCAAGGGTCTGGATTATTTGCCAGAAGGCAGATAAAAGGAAAAGCAAGCACAGCTGAAGGTGCCTTTTTCTTGTGCATGTACCAATTTTAATACCAGAAAGAAATAAGCATAGTCTACAGGCAAAAAAAGAAAAAAAGAAATCTTTATTCAGTTAGTAACTAAATCTGGTGAAGAGTGAATAGGAATGTGAGTTCCTTTCTGCTTTAAAGGCAGCAATAGTGTTGAAAACTAATGCTGGGATTTTATTCAAATAGTAGGAGGCTTTTCATTTTTTGAGGTGGAAATAGAAATAATTATCCTGTGGATAAATAGAATCTCCAAATGAGTTTCATCTTATACAATTACAAATTTATTTCAACTATATCAAAAACTATCCAGCTGCAATACCACAGAGGTGCCCTAAGTGCACCTTCAGTACATTGTAAGTTTGTCCAGAATTCCAGTAGAATGTGAAAACCTTGCATGATCCCTGAATAAAACATTTCAGAGCTGCTGGAATATTTTTCATCACTTGCATAAATCTTGTGTAGAAATAATTGTGATTTGACAATTTTCTTTTCCTTATCTGAGTTGAGAGCTGAAAGCTGTAATTGTTAGCTTGCCTAAATTGGTGTAGCTTCATTTGGATAAAGCAGTGAACCAAACCAACCCTGCAGCTTTTCTAAAATGCCACCATCTCCCTTTTGAACAGCATCTGCCTGTGCTGAGGCAAAACAGAGGAAATCCTACATTTCTTCAGATTAATTGGATGAAGCCAGACTGGAAATTGTGTAATACTACACAGGAGACATTTAGCATCCCTAAAAACTCAGGCTTCAAAGGGCAGTTTTTGTAGCAGCTCAGGCTCCCTACCTGGGCTTGTTTATTGCTTTGAACATTGCAGACTTACTTTTATGATTCATAATCATCCATAAAGAAATTCAGCTGTTATTTAAAATGCTCTGCTGGGAATGCTCAGCAGTTATTAATTAATAATACATCAGTAAAGCAACAAAAGGGCAGGTAAAGATGCAGTTGGAAGTGTTGGCTGCCTTCAGAGCTGTGCTTATGTCTCATTTCCCTGGGGATGGCTCATCCTTGGGACTCTGGGCTCTCCTCTTCATACTCCAGGCACTTTCTGTAGAAAACACTGACTGATGCATGAATTTATCCACAATTCAAAGTAAACCAAAATGCCTGTTAGCATTAAGAGGTACAAACTGACTCCTAACTTTTTTTCAATGCCAGAAACCTGTCAGGGACTCATGGAACACAAAATCACTCAGCAATTTCTTTTAAATGAAGAAAATTTAGGGCTAAGTATAAAAAAAAGGAAAAGAAAAAAAGCACACTAAAATCTACTTTGAAGTGCTGTTAAATATTGCTGAAGAGATTTCTAGACAACAGTGCCACATTATTACAGTGCCAGTGAGGGTCAATGCTGTGAAAGTCAGTGCAAACCTGGTGTCAGTGGGGTGGCTGAATGAAGCAGCAGAATATTGCTGCTTTTGAAAAAAAAAAAAAAGGGATGAACTGCTGGGAGATTTCCTAATATCCACTGCTGGCCCAGAGCTCAGCTCTGTTTGGCAGTATTTTTTTTGCATTTTTGCTTTCATGCTGATTACCACTTTTGCAATGTGTTCCTATTTCTGTGTGGTAATTGGTAATCTGGAAAATTTACTTGGTGTGCAAGATTTAATATTAGGTCCTGCTGTCATGCTGACAATGAATTAGCTTTTTGGACTCTATCATATGTTCTCAGCAGGCACATATGTAATTAAAATGAGCCCACGTTGAGTTTCATATTAACACTCAAATCACCTTTGGCAAAAGGTCTCTGTGTTCTTTTGGGATTACACTCCAGGGCAATGTAATTACAGTGTCAAGTACAATTTTTACTTTTAAATACTTCTTCATTTACAATAATATTAAACTTTTCCATACTGGTTCACTTTTGGATTTATAAAGTGATTTTGTTCTAATAAAAAGGCTGCCAGCATTCTACTTTAGATGTTGTCTTTAAGTTGTGCTGTTGAACAGTAAGCATTTGGTGTCAGGAGACATTGGATTAGTTTACATAAAAAATAATTGCAGAAATTAAATGTTTTTTCATAAAGATACCACTTACTGTGGCAATAATGTCAGGGTGGTCCAGTGCCATAGAAGAAAGGGGGAGAATGAATGGGGTGTGTGTGGATAAACAGTTCACCTTCTAGCACTTGTGGCTTGAGAAATAATATGAAGAGATTTTTCATAATTCTTTTAATGTCAAAATAAAGGTAGGGGAAATTAAATTATTTTGAAAGAAATTGCAGCTGAGGTTTTTTAAATTCTTTTAGCCATCATGGGGGCTTGCTAAGGAGCTCAAAGTTAATCTGCATTTTATAGATCAGGGATTGTTCAGAACTGGAACATGAGCAGAATTTGGCTCAGACATGCTAATTCTCTTTTGATACTGATTTTACACTGTCCATTCTCCATTGATTTCAGAGGGGCTGCAGAGTAGGACATGGACTGAAATTAATTCAGCAGATGAACTGAATGAAGTTATGTTGCTGCTACTCATTAACTACCTCCTTGTCTTAACAAGTAATACTTCTCCCTGGCTCAATTGCAAATAATCTTTGGGCTGTTTTGGTTTTTAAGGTGTGAGAAGGTCGAGTTCCTGATGGGCAGGGGCTCCCAGGGGTGTTTGCAGAGCAGTGAGAGGAGACCTGGATGGGGCTGTGGGTTTGTCCCTCTGTGTGCTGAGCTGCTGCCCTTGGGGTCCCTGCTGGCCCTGCCCCTCCAGATAAAGTACAGAACCATTTCTGCCCCAAACCTGCAGAAAAAAAGGGTTTTTCCTGCCTGCTGTGGGAGGGCTGTGAGCACCTGCCCTGGCCTGAGCTGAGCTCATGGGCAGCTCTGACAGCCAGGGAGCCTTTGGGCTCTTACTGCAATCCCCTGCCAACATTTCTTGTTTTTCCTGGTCTCTTTTTTTTAAATAAACATGTCATTTTACAATCTGTGAGATGCTTCTTGTGTTTCACACGTTTTCATCTCCTAAATTAGGTTTACTTAGCAGTTTTGCAGCCAGTTGATGATTTTCGTGCCCTACTGTACCATAAAAGCCAAGTTGTGAATGAATTTGTTTGGGGCTCTGTCATTTTAGAGGAGGAGGAACTGAATTACATCTCAACACAATTTCCTTGGGTCTGGGGTTTTTTTTATTTTTCTCTTTTAAGCCTCCCCTTGTGATAGGGATGATCAAATAGCTCGTGTATGAATGAGAGATGGCAGGAGGAAAACCCAAATATGGGAAACCAATACTGCTGGGTTACATCTAGACCTTCAAAGCAGTTTTTAGCACTTGCTGTACCTAATTAAAATGCACAATTAAAATGCACAGCAGCTTGGATGTGTGCCCTGTCTCACAGTGTGCTGCACCATTCCGTTGTTCCTGGAGATGCACACTAATGCACAGCTCAGCTCTGCCAGGCTCCCCAAATTCAGGGGGGGATGAGCTGTGCCCAGGTGCTGCTCAGAGCTGCTGGCACACAGCAGCAGGGCTGGGGGCAGGATCAGCCCCAGCTGCAGGAAATCACAACTGCCTGGGGCCAAATTTAGTGCCTCTGCCTGCTGGCATGAAATGGAGATTGCAGAATGGGAAGAGAGACTCTGAGGGGCAGGGTTAAGGTAATTTTAGAACTAATCTAAACAAGTTACTGTTTAAGCAGCTCCTTGACATCCAAGGGTGTCACAGACTAGTTAAAATCTGAGAGAAATTTATAAGTCATTTATAAATTATGGTATTATTGCAAGAACACATTTTGCATATAAATTCTCCCCAGATACTTTTAGCAGCAGCCAGTAACTTCTTTAGTCAATGAAGTGATGTTTTCTGCACATTGGATTTTTTTAACAAAACTGCAATGTCGATTGAAATACAGAAGAATCACTTTATGTTGCTTTTGTTGAACATTTTCTGATGCTGGCAGTTTGATTTTCCCTTTGTTTTCCTCTAGTGGTATGTTAATGGGATCCTTTTATTCCCTGATGGAGTAATGGAGTGCAAGTCCTTTATTTTAGCAACAAGACTTTGCTGTTTCATTCTATCCTTTGCCCATCACTTTAAATGTGAATATATATCCTCGTGAATACCAGTCCAAACAATTCTCATGAGAACATTTAAAAAATCAAGCTCAGTTAATTTGTAATTTGTTCCTTGCTGGCAAAACCTTTGCATTAAGAGCAGTTTTGCCTGTTGTTTCAGGGGGTGAATGCTGAGGCCTGGCAGGTGTGTGGGGTCAGGCTGGGGAGGGGGCTCTGGAGCAGGGCAGGGGCTCAGCTCTGTGCTGAGAGCCTGTTTCACTCACACACCACCCAGCACAATGAGGCATGGAATCCAAGATATGATTTTCAAGGCACCCTAATTGGATTAGAGGGATTGTGTTTAAGATATGTTGGCTATGAAATGTTTAGAGGATTAATGCCCAATGATTTTTTTTTTTTTCCTTCTTAAACCATCTTTACTAATCCCTCTTGATCAGAAGCAGCTTCTGGAAAGCATTCTAGCCAGGAAGGAGAGCCCAGTCCTACCTCCCCATCTCCAGGAGGCACTGCACAGACCAAAATTCTCCATTTTCCTTAGATCCAGAGTACTCATTGTCACTGGTCCTTGTTTTTTTTTCTGAAAATGTGAATATTCATGCCCTTGACATTTTCCATATTAATGAACAATTTTGGAGTGTAAGGATGGCCTGTGTGAGAATTAACATCTGTATCTGCATAAAACATCCATCTATCCCTCCTGTGTTTTAACCTGTCTATATATGCTAAAATCTAGCTCAAGTAGTGCAGTGTCATTTATTATTCAGATGTTATTGTAACTCAGCATACCATACAATTACATTTGGAAATCTGCTGAAGGAACCAGTGTTAATTGCTTGTAGTAGAATCTATTTGCTGGTGGAAATGTCACAATATAATTATGTTGTGTTCCTCTGTCTGACAAGCAATACACTCAGAGAAGATTGGTCCTTTTTTTCTTCTCTGTTAAGTAAAATTATTGACATTCCATAATGACCCTTTATGTACACATGGTAGCAAGGAGTGCACAGGTGCTTTCTGGAAGCACAAAAGCTGATCATGGGCAAATGAGAAGAACTTTGGGTCATTTGACATGAAGGATATTTGGCAATAGTTATGTGTCAAAAAATTAGTTATGCTGAAAAATGTATACTCTGAGTGCAGAAACTGCATTTGTTTCTGGGGGAAGCTTGTTTTTAGGTGTGCTCTTTTACTTCAAATGCTTCCATTCCCACTGTTTCCTAGCTAATCTACAAACTCAAGGCATATATGTATTTATTGTACCTACACATCCTGACAGCTTTGGAATGAATCTGCACAGACCTGTGCTGTTTATCCTTTCTCTTTCTTTTGACTGTATTGGGAAATTTCCATTAATTTCTCTCACAGTGCAAGTGCCAGCTAAAGCATGAGACCAAATGTCCCCATTTTGTACCACACTGACACAGGGAACAGGTATGAGGGTTGATTTTTGCTTTTGCTACTGCAGCCTTTATTCTCAGTACCTAAACCTGACCTTTTCAAACTAGCTATGTAAAATACATGTGAAAGTCTTTACTTTTTGGTCTGTTTCCAACACTGTGTTCATAATTATCTTGAACAGAGAATAAAGGCAGACTCTGTCCTTCCAGTTCTACATTCAAAAGATAGGAGACAGATGTAATGAAATCTCAAAGGGAAGATTAACTTTGAGTTAACAGACCAGATACTCATATGGTATAAATTAACTTACACCAGCTGATTGTAATGATTAACTGTGAATTTCTTAAGATTATTTGGGGGAAGAGATACTTTCCATAGGACTTGAAAGATGACAGCACAGTAAAACAGAAAGGGAAAACATTGATCAGGCAGGTAACAAACATGCTTTTATCTACCTATTCATTTCTTGGTAGTCTCAGCAGTACATAATATCTCCTGGGAGGTTATGTGAAGTAGAGATGTGTGTAATTGCTTGTGTTTCCACTCCTTATTGATTATTCTTGCTGTGAGCATGAGAGGAGGAGATGGTGTAAAGGTTACAGTGTGCCAGTCTCCAAACACCCTGCAACAGACACTCCAATCAGTAAAGGCTGTTTCAAATGCTAATTTGGAGTATAAACCTTGATAAACTTCTGTTGCTATTTTGCTTAGTATTTGTTGATATTGTTATTTGTTTGATGTCTGCATTGGTTGCTCCATAGTAACTGATTGGCTTTCAAGTTTCTGTTCCTTGAAACTTCCTCATGATTTGAGGCAGAGAAAGTCTGAGCTGGAATAGGGGCATTTTCTATGTTTTCTTCTTGTCCTGCACAAGAAATCAAAAGGCTTTTCAGGAGGGAAGGGAGTGAGGCTCTTCAGAGAAGAGCTGACTCCAAAGCCATTGCTGGTTTTGGGGCTGTCAGTGCTGTCCCAGCTGGGATATAATCCATCCACAGCCAGAAGTGGAATTTAGGCCACTAAACCAGTAGTGATTGTTCAGAAAATGCAAATTGTGAATGGGGGTTTGTAAATGTTTCAGTCTGGGTTTGTGTCATCTGTTTTCTTGGGAGTGGTGGGATGACTCCCCTTGTATGACAAATTCCTGTTCCCATCAGTTTGGGGCTGTTGGTGGGAGCATCCTTAGCAACAGCCAGTGCTGGATAAGAGAACTAAACACATGCTTCATTTCAATCCTTTCACTTCTTGCCTTCTGTAACCTCTCCCCCTCTAAGGAGCACAGCTCAGCCCTTGGAGCACAGGAGCTTTGTGTGAGAGGAGGGTGGCTCCACTCAGTGAGAAAACTCTCACATCTTATGTGTGAGCCATAAAAGACAGGACTGCTGTTCCTCCTTTTCTCTTGGGTGTATTGCCTGGAGCTGGGGCACTCAGAGCTGCTCCTGCTTGCAGTGATGAGCTGGTTGGGCTCCAAAGCTTTTGACTCTGAGCTGGGAATGGGCTGTGGATTTGTCCTGAGAGCCAAGCAGGAAAATATCTTTTATATGTTTGTGACACAGGCACCTGTACATAGTGGTCTTCCTCTTTTTTTTGTGGTTTCCAAAGGTGTTGCCTCTCAAATGTTAAGTTATAGAGTCAAAGAATTATTTAGGTTGAAGGGACCTTAAAGATCATCCTGCCATGTTCAGGATGCCTTCCACTAGACCAGGCTTTATCCAACCTGCTCTTGAACACTCCCAGGGTTGGGGCATCCACAACCTCCCAGACTTGTTCCAGTGTCTCAGCCCAGGCTTTGCCTGGGTTTTGGACTGTGAAGTCAAACCAAGGTGTAAGGTGCAAGAGGAATCAGTGGTGTTTGCAAGGAATATTTGTGTCTGTTCTTGGCTTACATCTCTGAAGTCCAGTAATGTCACTGAATATAATAAAAATAGCCTGATGCTCATTTAAAAGGCATTTTGTATTCACCCTAATAACACTAATCACCATGTGCTAATTGGGTGTTAATTGATATGATAAATACTATTATTATGAGATTCATTCTAATTCATCATTAATTAATTTACTGTTGCTTTTGAGTGTTGTTTATTTCTAGCAGTCGGTAGGAATAGGGAGAAAATGCTTGACTAACACACTCCAACAAAACTGCAAATAATTGAGATTTGTTTCCCAGGAATGCTACATTTTCATAATTAGAATAGTCAGCTTGTTAGAGAGATGATTGGCCTGTCTAGATAAGTATTGTAGTAAATTAAGTTTAGTGTGTATTGCAAGTGCAGTATAGTGGAATCTGATAATTAGTCGGTCATTTGCAAATCATAAAAATGGTTTCAGTAATGACTTGATACTGACTGCAAGATAGAGCAAATGTTTTGTTTGAAATATAGTAGGCTGCTTCAAACCAAATGTTGTCTGCTTTTGCTAGAAATGTAGTGAATATGAGTGTGCTGCTGCTGCACACACACAGGTACATGGGCCCTGGGGGTTGAGTTTGAACAGTTCTGTGTTATCCCAACTGCTTCTGCAGGTTTTGTGATACAAAAACAATTGCTGCAAATCATGTGAAAAAGACATATTCACCCAAATTTCTGGTGCATGGTGTCGTTCTGCATTTGTGTAATGGGTGATGTCTGCCCCAGTGGGTTCTTGAGTGAGTCTTGGAGTGCTGCATGCAGCACAAATGTTACACAGCTGTAACAGGAGGATGACAAAACTGGGATGGAAGTGTTTTCTTTTAAATTCCAAAACAAAGAAATACTTTTTGGGTCTTTCCCTTGGGAAAAAAATAGAAAAAAATCATATTCTTATGATCCAGCTGTAAATATGAAATACATTTATTTCTGTCCTCTCTTTCTACCTTTATTCTTTCATGCCCATTACTTTTTGTTCATGAACAGCAGAGCTGAACCTACATGTGTAATTACAGAGAGTTTCCCTTTTTATATCTGCAGGGATGCAGAGCTGCTTCTCAGCTCACAAACTCACTGTAGAGAAACTTCCAGTGATCTCATGGAGGGAATTTCCATCTGTAAGGCAGAGATTCTTCTCCTCTGACTGCCCTAAGTTTATGCTGTCACCCTCTGAAATGATTAAAGAGGACTCAAAATGCCCACATCAGCAGCTCCTTTGTTCCAAGCCAGGGCTTCTTCTCAGCATGGAAAGAACATTACTGAAATCTGTCTCTTAAAAGTTAAATGCAGTAGCCACTGAGTGCTTCTAAATTATGTCTCACTGCTTCCCTCCTGCCTTGCATTGATTTTTTGCTTATGGGTTACTTGATCATGTGAAGTTACAGAGGATCATAAATTACAGTTCCTGTAATTTTTGATAGAGTCTGAGACTGAAAAGTTGTAGAACAGAGTTGTTGAGATAAAACATTACTGCAAAAAAATTGAATATCCACTCTTTGATAGCAGCATGATTTCTGAAATTTTTCCAAAGTGCTCAGTGGTAACTCAGAGATAAAAAGTACAGCTAACAGCAGTTTTAAGGAAATCTACAGGACACAACTAGCAGTACTTAATTCTTTAAATCATAACCATCCCTCTCTAATCCCCATGCCTGGGGACAGTCGTGCAGAAAATCATCTCAACTGATTTCACCTCTCCTACTTTGCTAAGCAAGTTAAAACCCACTAGGAAAAGCCACACCTATGACCAGTCATGATAATTCTGTTCTTCAGGAGCTTCATTTGCTTTGCCAGAGCCCCTCACTGACCTGGGCACTGCATGTGCTGGACTCAATGGGCACACGAGCTGCTGATGCCACTTTTTGGTCAATATCTTATTTACCAGAGGAGTCTTCTGCACAGTGAACAGACCAGAGATCAGTGGCATTTTACATATACATAATTGTAATAATTAATTATATATATATGTGTATGTATATGTAATCAGTGCTCACCTGAAATAATTTTTTTTTCACTGAAGATCTCCACAAGGACCACCATGGAAACAGATGAATAATTTCTTAGATTGGAAATGAAAATTGGCATCCCAAAGTTGGGACTAATGTTGTTAAAAAAATTTTTCTAGGTTCTTGCATAGGAAAAATTTGTTTTTCATCTGAGTACAATTGACACACACTGTGTTCCAGGATTTACCTCTCCTGTGCAGGGTGCCCTCAGTGGAGGGTTCTGCAGCAGGACAGACCATCCCATCCCATCCCATCCCCTCAAGCTGGGATGGACCATGGGGCTGAGCTCCAGCAGAGTTCTGCCTCAGCCCAGGGCAGTGCTGTGTTATCCAACCCTCAGACAAAGACTTCTCATCAGGTCCTGATGACTCACTGGTGACATCTTTTGTGGTTTTTGTATAACCCTCCAACTAGTTCTATTACTAGGTCTGATATGAAATTTTTGTGTCCTAAATGAAAACACTGTATTATTTATTTATTTATTTATTTATTTATTTATTTATTTATTTATTTATTTATTTATTTATTTTTGCTCTGTGCCACCATTTAAACAGGGCAAACCTGTTTCTGCTCTAATCAAAACAAAAACATTTTCAGATGAAAGCCAAGCCTGGAGATTTCCAAGCTGCTGTGTTGTTGAGTTGTGAGCAATCCAAAATGAGTTTAGAGTGGAAATCTGAGTTCAGCAACTACCACTCACCTGACTGCTGCAGAAATGGTCCCACTGAAGGGAATGGGGCTGTTCCTAGGAGTTTAACTAGGGACTACAGAGCTCTGCCTCTCTGGAGTGATTATGGCTCATCCTCCTGCTATAATGACAGGGCTTCTGATTGCATTTATGGATGTAATAGCAGCCAACACTCTGCTGAACTACCCAGCAATAACTCTGCTAATGTCTGTGCATTGATTCATGGATCAAGGCACAGTGTGCACACACAGCTGGGCTCAGGTGGAGTCAGCAGCATCCAGGTATCTCTGTGCAGAGGAAATCTGTTGGACAGCCAGGACAATACCAGACTGAGAGCAGAAGGTGATGGACTGACTTACAAAACATCAGATGGTTCACAAAATAGACTGAAAGATTGCTTTGTGCTGCTGGGGAAGTGTGATCCCATTAATTAACAGTGGAGGTAAGAGATCAGCAGGCTGGCTCTGAGTTATATTGGGGGATGATTGAGCATAATGTGGCATCACAACAAATGTGAGAATGATTGCACTATCTTCATTATTCTGGAATTTAGTAATACTGCAACAGTTGAAGATTAAGCTCTTAATTATGAGTATTGATTTCTCTGGGCATAGAAAATGCAAGTGAAAATTGCACTAGAGCTGAGATTCTCCTGTTATCTTCAAAAACAGGTGCAGGTTTTCCTGCTGACACATTGATGCCAGGCCTGTCAGGCTTTCAGCAGGAAGCAAAAGGGGAGCTTTTACTTTTCTCAGTAAGTTTTTTGAAAGACATTTGGTGAGAGAGCAAAGTGCTGTGGCTTGTTTTCAGTGGAGGGTAGCACAGTAAATGCTCTCTGATACAAGGGCTGGAAGATGTTTGTTTATGAGCTGGGTGTGCACTTCCCCTTCTGCTGAGCTTCCAGTTTCTTTGGATCAAGGCAATGTGAGAAGTTGCTCTTCTATCCCCTGTTCCCATTGTGCAATGGAACAATAACCTTGAGGAAGCTCAAGACAGTCCTGCTCCCAGGGCAGGGCTGTTTCACCTGTGCCAGGTGGCCCTAAAGAGGATTTCCATTCACTCTCTCCACTGGCTCATATGTGCAAAGGAATTTTGAGGGTAGAGCTGTGCTCCCAAGATGGAACTGGAACAATCTTCATGGCTTTTGTTTTACCTTTGTAAACTTTTACTTTACTTTCACAGCTTTATGTTGTATTAACATTGTGGGGTTTTGATTATGCTTTATAAAGCACTGATGGGTTTTGTTTTACTCTGTATTGACATGGTTGGGTTTTCACTAAGGTTTGTAAAGCACTGATTTGTGTAATTATCCCAGAAAAAGGGATAGTAGGAAACATCATTCCACAGGCAATACCCACAGTCAGAGAAGCTTTCTAGGTGAGATGGAGTGCTGAGACTGCCACAAGTGACCTGTGCAGGAGGAGATGGGAATTCTCTTGTGTGGGCTTGAGTCATTTTTTGTGGAAAGGCTGACAGTGGAGTGTTGAGAGGTGACAAGTGTGGTGAAGGCTGGGAATGGGGAGAGAAGCTGCCCAAGGATCCTCTGTGGGTGCTGGCTGAGAGCAGGGTGATCTTGGCAGCTGCTTTTTGCAGGGCTGAAGTGACTGAGGGTGGAGCTGGAATCAGCCCTGGATGGAGCTTTAGTGCCTGGGCAGAATGCAGTGCAGTGATGTGCTGAAGGAGCTGGCAAATCCAGGTGCCTCCTTAAAACACTTCTAGATTTTTATCACTAGTGAAGGGTAGGATGTTGAGAGAAATCATCTGATGCATTTTCTGTGTATCCTGTCCCAGCAGCCTGAAGGGGCTGTGCTCCCACCTGAGGCACCTCATTAATATGATGTGCTGGGCTTTGGTCTGCACGAGTTTTACAGAAATGAAGTGGCTGCAGCTATTCAGGTTCTGACATTGCTCATACAGATCTGAAGTCCTACTGCAATTTCCACTAAGCAGATCCTCAACTAAATGTTTCCTGCCAATTTCATATTCTTTGCAAACCAGGCTGCAAAATAGAGGGTGCTAAGCAGCCATGAGCTAAAACCAGAGAAGTTACAGGATAGAGCAAAGTAGCAGATAGTCTGACAGATGGGAAAAGTGTGACATTCCTTTGTGAAACTGCAGGCAGCCAAGAATAGGATTATATTAAAAAAGCCATAATAGTATGCAGGTGGTAAATGCAAGTATAAAACTCTAAACCTAAAAGAGAAGGGAGGAACAAGCACATGAAGAAAAAAAAAGGGTTAGAGAAGGAAAACAGCAGAGAACAAAATATGTCACTGCAGGAATTTATTAGAGAAAACTGATGCAGTGAGGTGGCATTTCAGGTGAAAATTTGAGAGGATTTTGTTCTCAGTAATTGCTAGATAAATGATAGTGTAGGTATTGAAAGCAAGTTAGATTAAAATAAAAGACCCACAGTATGACTATTTTAAATTCCCCTCACCTCCTGTATATCATTGCAGAAAGCCAGTGATTTCAGAAGAGAGGAATCCAGAAATGTAATGAAAACCACTAAAAATATTTGAGTCCCTTGATGGGACATCATCAGCTTGAAATAAAAGCAGTTTAAAAGAAAAATGGCTTGTTTTTGCAATTGCAATTGCCCTTCATTGCCCTGTCAGTTCTCTTTGTAAGCACATTTTCTTTCTCTCACAGTCCCTTTTTGTCCCTGTCACTCTGCAGAAACCCTAAGCCTGTGCATGGTGAAGCTCATCAGTGCACAGGAGAAGCAGTAGAACTGGGCATAGGCTAATGGCCATATAAACAAACTGAAAAATATAGAAGAAATTAAATTTAAGCTTTCTTTCTAATACTTTAATGTTACTCTTAGTCTGGGATGTGCTGCTCCCATTGCACAGGATCTCTAAAAAGAGTGTTTCAATTACTCAGGGGCATTTCAGTACAACTGAGAGGATCAGATTGTTTGATCACCTAAACAGTGCAAACATGCAGTTGGTCTGTTTTTTCCAAGTTTATACTGCTGCCTTGAATGAGGAGGAGATGCCCAAAAGGGATTAGGCAAAGGTCTTTGTTCTGTGTCCAGCCTTTATTTTGTAATTATTACATTTGGGAAAAAAGAAAGTTTTTAGTATTGTTTACTTTTATCAACATATGTTTCCAGTTTCAAAAACCTGGGGAAAAGTGTCTTTCCCTCTCTCTTACTCTCACTTCACACTTGGCAAATGTCTTCTTTCATCCTTATATCAAATCAAACAGACATGAGCATGTTTTTTTAATAACTGTAGGAGATGTTGTGGAAAGTGCAGTGGGTTTTGTAGCTGCACTCAGGCTGTCTGACAGCTGAGCCCAGGAACAGCCTCCAGTTTGTCCTACAAGCCAGAGCAAGTGTCTCCAGTGCCTGCAGAAGGGGCCTTGAGGTGGTGGGGATGTGCAGGTGAGAGGAGAAAGGGGAGCACAAAAGGCACTGAGTGCAGAAACTGGCAACAGCTGAGATCTCAGGAATTTGAAAATTGTACCTCTGGCAGGGGGGGGACACATCAAGAGCCTTTAAGACAACACCATTCCTTTCATTTTAAAAAGAATAAAGTTACAATTTGCAAGAGGAAAATTTGGGCAGGAGGAAATTTTTTGGCTTGGAGGTAGTTTCTTTCTTTGCTAATATTTAAAATTTCAGGTTTTTTCTAAATAATTTTTGTTGAGAAAGGTCCTTACAAGACCAGAGTACTGAAGAATGGTGGTGTTTCATTGAAGAATGAATGTCAGGGTTTGGATAAAATGATGTTTTTCTTACATTATGTTCTGGTTTTTGAATTGCAGAGTGGGTACACAAACCAAAACCAAAGCACTTTAAATTTCTGATTAGAAATGTCCCTCCAGCTCTTCAGTTTATCAGTGCATCCTGTCTGAACCTCACACTGTGGTGTTTGCTTTAGAAAAAGCAGACCAGAAATTACTCTGTTCAAATAAAAATGAACAGGAATTTTAAATCCTATTGGAAGAGCCCCACTCCTCCGTGTAAAGTGAAGATATGCAAGTTGCATTTAAATGTTCCAGGGCACATCTGCTGTTACAAATAAATGCTATCAGTCAATAATCCTGAGCAGCTGTTCAGGAGCAGAGCTCCAGGAGAGCTGTGCTGATCATGGCAGTGAGCAGCTTTGGCTAAACAGGGGTTTCCTTCTGGGGGAGCAGCAGCCCTGTCATTGTTTGAATACTTTGGACACTAGTTACAAACTGGAGGTGATTCCTTTGAAGGTCAGATCTGAGTCTGTACCCGGGTGGAGCTTGATAGAACTCAAACATGTGGGTGCTTGTCCATGGCTGTGCAGCCTTTTTGGGGTGCTGTACCCCCAGAGGAGGGGCACAGAGGGGGTGGGACAGGCTGGCACCCCTGTGAGCTGTGCAGCCTTTTTGGGGTGCTGTACCCCCAGAGGAGGGGCACAGAGGGGGTGGGACAGGCTGGCACCCCTGTGAGCTGTGCAGCCTTTTTGGGACAGGCTGGGTGCTGTACCCCCAGAGGAAGGGGCACAGAGGGGGGTGGGACAGGTGGCACCCCTGAGCTGTGCAGCCTTTTTGGGGTGCTGTACCCCCAGGGAAGGGGCACAGAGGGGGTGGGACAGGCTGGCACCCCTGTGAGCTGTGCAGCCTTTTTGGGGTGCTGTACCCCCAGGGAAGGGGCACAGAGGGGGTGGGACAGGCTGGCACCCCTGTGAGCTGTGCAGCCTTTTTGGGGTGCTGTACCCCAGAGGAGGGGCACAGAGGGGGTGGGACAGGCTGGCACCCCTGTGAGCTGTGCAGCCTTTTTGGGGTGCTGTACCCCCAGGAAGGGGCACAGAGGGGTGGGACAGGCTGGCACCCCTGTGAGCTGTGCAGCCTTTTTGGGGTGCTGTACCCCCAGGGAAGGGGCACAGAGGGGGTGGGACAGGCTGGCACCCCTGTGAGCTGTGCAGCCTTTTTGGGGTGCTGTACCCCCAGGAAGGGGCACAGAGGGGGTGGGACAGGTGGGACAGGCTGGCACCTTTGGGGTGCTGTACCCCCAGGAGCTGTGCAGCCTTTTTGGGGTGCTGTACCCCCAGGGAAGGGGCACAGAGGGGTGGGACAGGCTGGCAGCTCTGTGAGCTGTGCAGCCTTTTGGGGTGCTGTACCCCCAGAGGAGGGGCACAGAGGGGGTGGGACAGGCTGGCAGCTCTGTGAGCTGTGCAGCCTTTTTGGGGTGCTGTACCCCAGAGGAGGGGCACAGAGGGGGTGGGACAGGCTGGCACCCTGTGAGCTGTGCAGCCTTTTTGGGGTGCTGTACCCCCAGGAAGGGGCACAGGGGGTGGGACAGGCTGGCACCCCTGTGAGCTGTGCAGCCTTGTTGGGGTGCTGTACCCCAGAGGAGGGGCACAGAGGGGGTGGGACAGGCTGGCACCCCTGAGCTGTGCAGCCTTTTTGGGGTGCTGTACCCCCAGAGGAGGGGCACAGGGGGTGGGACAGGCTGGCACCCCTGTGAGCTGTGCAGCCTTTTGGGGTGCTGTACCCCAGGAAGGGGCACAGAGGGGGTGGGACAGGTGGCACCCCTGTGAGCTGTGCAGCCTTTTTGGGGTGCTGTACCCCAGAGGAGGGGCACAGAGGGGGTGGGACAGGCTGGCACCCCTGTCAGCTGTGCAGCCTTTTTGGGGTGCTGTACCCCAGAGGAGGGGCACAGAGGGGTGGGACAGGCTGGCACCCCTGTGAGCTGTGCAGCCTTTTTGGGGTGCTGTACCCCCAGGAAGGGGCACAGAGGGGTGGGACAGGCTGGCAGCTCTGTGAGCTGTGCAGCCTTGTTGGGGTGCTGTACCCCCAGGAAGGGGCACAGGGGGTGGGACAGGTGGCACCCCTGTGAGCTGTGCAGCCTTTTGGGGTGCTGTACCCCAGGGAAGGGGCACAGAGGGGGTGGGACAGGCTGGCACCCCTGAGCTGTGCAGCCTTTTTGGGGTGCTGTACCCCAGAGGAGGGGCACAGAGGGGGTGGGACAGGGTGGCACCCCTGTGAGCTGTGCAGCCTTTTTGGGGTGCTGTACCCCCAGGGAAGGGGCACAGAGGGGGTGGGACAGGTGGCACCCCTGTGAGCTGTGCAGCCTTTTTGGGGTGCTGTACCCCAGAGAAGGGGGCACAGGGGGTGGGACAGGTGGCACCCCTGTGAGCTGTGCAGCCTTTTTGGGGTGCTGTACCCCCAGGGAAGGGGCACAGAGGGGGTGGGACAGGTGGCACCCCTGTCAGCTCCCCCTGCCTGCACAGGGCCCTGCAGTGTGTGCTGCTCTCTGCAGGCCTGGCCTGTGCAGCCACTCAGACGTGCTGTGTTTTGTCTCTGCACAGGAAAAGCCAGCAGCACTGTTCAGTGGGATGAGGACTCCGTAGAGTTCATGCCAGCCAACCCAGTCAGGATCGCTTTTGTCTTGGTTGTTCATGGCAGAGCTTCCCGGCAGCTCCAGCGCATGTTTAAGGCTATTTACCATAAAGACCATTTTTATTACATTCATGTTGACAAGGTAATATATCACTGGTTATAAATTGCCTGTCTCACCATCTGTCAGTCTACCCATCCTTGTCATCTTCATCTTCCCCTTACCTCTGCTGCATAAAGTGCATGTCACTTTTTGTCTCTCCATCTGTTTCATGTTTGGAGCCTCTTTTTGTTTTTGTTTTTTTTTTCCTTAAATTTTCTTTCTTGTTATCTTCTTTATGTAACAGCCTTCATTTCTCCTTCTATGTCAATGAGTATCTCTGCTTGTCTGTCTGTTGCACATTTAGTTAGCAGTAATTGATAAGTTGATGCAGAGTGAGGTGGTGGCCCACTCAGATTGAGAGCTGACCTGAGTGCCTTGGGCAAGTGACACACTGGAAAAGGGAGGTGGTAGCAGTCATCTCCTTCACAAAGGCCCTTTGGGATGTGTGATGACAAATGGTGAATAAAGCTAATCACACTAGTTAGTGATTACTGTAGTTGTAATAAAAAATATTAACCAGGGTTCTCTGTACATTCAGCAAAAGAAGGTCGTGTGCCATAGTAAGTGAGGGCAAAGCATTCAGTGAGTCAAAAAGCAGGGAAGGGCTCTGGTGACTACAGGGAGAGACAATTTTGGACAGAATAACTTGAATGTGTTGCTCTTCTCTCCTGTAAAGCGATCCAATTACTTGCACCGGCAAGTGCTGCAGTTTGCCAGCCAGTACCCAAACGTGAGAGTCACCTCCTGGAGAATGGCCACCATCTGGGGAGGAGCCAGCCTGCTCAGCACCTACCTGCAGACCATGAAGGACTTAATGGAGATGAGTGACTGGCCCTGGGATTTCTTCATTAACCTCAGTGCTGCCGACTACCCAATCAGGTACAGTGAGCATTTTGAGAATGGTCATGTTTTGTTCCTAAAGGAGGGAAGTTTGGAGATGAGCAGTGCTGCAAGGAGCAGAGTCATGTTTTGTTCCTAAAGGAGGGAAGTTTGGAGATGAGCAGTGCTGTGTCTGTGCTGTGCTGAAAGGAGCAGAGTCATGTTTTGTTCCTAAAGGAGGGAAGTTTGGAGATGAGCAGTGCTGTGTCTGTGCTGTGCTGCAAGGAGCAGAGTCATGTTTTGTTCCTAAAGGAGGGAAGTTTGGAGATGAGCAGTGCTGTGTTTGTGCTGTGCTGCAAGGAGCAGAGGAGCAGTTTCTTGTGTTTTGCAGCAGCAAACTCCTGTTGGTGAGCTGGTGTGTGACAGCCACACTTCAGCCAAGGATTCAGTCACTTGCTGTGTGTGCCCTGTGTGTCTTCCAATTCCTGGGGGGGAATTCCACTGGGAGGCTGCTCCAGTTAGTCTTTATTTCCAGCAAAAGGGTACCTGCAAGAGAGGATGAGCAAGGTAGCCAGAAGTGCTGGAGCTCAGCAAACAAAACCCAGGCATGGAGAGATTCCTCCCTCCCAAGGCTCTGATTAACAGTGTGATTTGATGTCTTAGCAAGTGTTGAATGTATGAATTCAGGTATTCCTCTCCCTTTTTTTAGTACTTTTTCTGTGGAGGATAATGGTTATAGAAGTGACAAATAAATTGCTAGGAGTCAATTATATCTTCAGCACCAACCATTACCTGAATATCTTTATTCAGAAGGCACCAGGCTAAGAATTTCACACAGCATCACATGATAAGGCTTGTGATTTTAAGTGAAATTATATTCTTTCTGGATTTACATCACCCAGGCCTCAGAGCTGCATTTAGTAAGTTTGCTACATTGTGCAAAAGTAGATAGTTGGTAAAAAACCCCAACCCAAACAAAAAGAAAACAACCAGAAAAACCAAACAACAACAACAACAAAAAAAAGCCACCCAAAAAATCCCCAAGTGCCCTGAAACTGTTTTTGGGTTTAGGTTGTAAGAGTTATTAAGGAGAAGGAAACATGAAATTCTTCTTGTGGTTTCTGTTTCCCTCTATGCTAAAGTGAATCAATGAAAGGGGAAGTGACTTTCTTGGGTGATTTCCTGATGGGTGATGGTACAACATGGTTTTAATTCTCCTGCAAGAGAAATATGCTTCCATTGGTTAGGTTTCTCCAAGATCTCTCTGAAAGTTTGGATCCCTTCCTGTGCTCCTTGGACAGAAATTGCCACTGCAGTGAAAAATGACCAAACCCCTGAGCCTCTGCCTTAGGAAGGATTTTGTGAGGACTGACCAAAGGCTTCATTGCTGGTGCCCATGTCTGAACACTCTCAGTGAAATGCAACACATTTTGGGGAGAAAGATTAGAGCACAGGAATTACTGAGACTGCCTTGATACTGGGGATTTGAATTAAGAAATCACAGTATTTAAACATTTCTGATCAAATATGTATATATGAGTCCATTTCATTTTCATGGTGGAAATGCTATAAATTATTATTATTTATAATCTTTAGAAAAGCATTACATCCCTGCATAATCCAGGGAGAGCTGGTTGTTTTTCCAGGAAATAGTAAATAGGGTGTTTGAGGGACTCTTTTCTTTCTTTCAGACCCCATGCCATGATTTGTCAGATAAAGGGCTAAGGGCACTTTACACTTCTCTCTGGTTAGTCATATTGCAGTGGGTTTTGCTGGGTTTCCCTGCATAAGAACATATGAATTTTGTGGATTAATAGTTTTTATCCAGAGCTGCTTCATATTAAGCTTTTGCTTTCCATCTGCCATTCCATCTGTAATACTGAAACCTTTACTACTTCTCTTCTGATAATAAAAGCTAATCCAGCCTTCTAAGTCAAAAAAGCCATACTCAATATGTGGGGTTAATACAATATGATGAAGCCTAAATCTGTCCAGGGAGCAGTCTGGTCTGCTCACAGACTACAGGAGAATTGCCAGGAGCCTTTCATCCTTCAGAAGAGATGTCCAGAAGCAGATGTTAGGCATCATAAAATATAAAGGCATGGGAGAAAAATATTAGAACTATTCATTTTGTGAGGAAAACAATTAAAAATGTGTAAAATAAAACATATGCAAGCCAGAAAAATCCAGATACTCTTATTATTCCTCCTCATGCCTGAATGTTTTGTTTGTGGAGTCTGAGGTCCAGCACTAGCACAGAGGAGGTTCTAATCCACGTGCTTCTCCTTCTTCCTGCAGTACAAACCTCTGGCAAACAGTCTGGACATAAAGGTGCCTCCAGAAAAGTGTTTCCCTTTAATCACGAGGCAGTATGTTATTTATTGGCCCAAGTGAAAAGATATTATGCATTATCCAACCTTGACTTCATTCAGCTCTGTTAAAGATTCTCAGCAGGAAAAGGAGGGATGAAATGGCTAAAGAGAAACCTCCACAAGCAGCCCAGAGGTGGGAGGTTGTGTCACTGTCCCTCCTTTTGCTCTGGGCTCATGAATAAAAGAACACATGCCTGCAGGGTTGTCAAGAAATCATTTCTCACAGTCATTGCATTCATAAAGAAATGAAAGAAAACAACACCTTCCTTCCTTTTCCTTATCTGTTTTAGTTGTAATTGTATTTTTTCATCATTTAAAGTCTTTTGAGAGACTCTTTCAAAACCTTATGGGAAAACTATTGATATCTTCAACCTCTTACTTTGTATGGGTTTCTACTTGCATTATTTATTGTCTCTGACAAACAGTGTGAAGTAGCCAACCTTATGTTCAGGGATTGAAATTTCACTCCCAACAAGGTGAACTATGGTAGAGCATCTATTCATGCTGAATGTTTAATGTGCATGGCAGGAGTCCTTGGATAATGTGGCAGGTGAAGTGTTGCACCACTTAAATTAAGAAGTTTAATGAGATCATTTACCAGTGAATGTCATGTCAGTGCTTACCTGGCCACAGAGCTTGTATAAAGAATAAACATAATGAAACATTTGAAGTATTTATAATTTACAGTAAATCACTGAGCCTCAATCACCAAAGGGATCACCAAATCTAATTGCCAGCTAATGGTTGGTCTTTAATAAAGGTCAAGCAAAATTATTAGCAGAAGCTTGGGGAGTGCTTCAGAATAGTAAGAAAAATAAAGTGTCTTATTGATAGAGCCAGGAATTCAGATACAACTACATTTTCCATTATGGGCAATCAGGTACAACAAAGGAACTTAAATGAAACCCAGTGAAACTACTTGGTTTTGCTGCTTGACATTATTTTAAGATAAAGTTGTGTAGCCCTGCTTTCCATAAAAGTCTGTGTTTTGAAGACTCAGTTAAATGAGACACATTCAGTAGCAGCTTTGGTCTGGCACTTGAAAGGAAGGTGTATCATAATACAAATAGCACCTGAGGTAATACTCACTCCAGGGAGTGAGTGGGGTAATCTGACTTTAAACAGGTGCCAACATGGAGATTATCTTTACCAAACAGAAAAACACTCAGAAATTAAGAAAACTGAGCTAGCTACTATTGACTGACCTGCACTTGCTTCATTGTATTTCCCTCTGTTGCTCAAGGTAGCATTGGTTGATAAAAAACTAAAGTGATGACTTCTAAATGAGGTCCCTGACAATATTTGCCAAGAGTGGAAGTGCAGGGAAGATGTCTTCAGGTTTTCATTCTGTGGTAGGTGAAAATGATTACAACCAACAGATTTTAGAAAGAAGTTCTAAAACTTCTGGGAAAAAAAAGTTTCAGCACTTTTTCAAGTTATTTTTCAGGTGCTTCAACTACCTGGGAGATGATGTCCTTGTTTCTGCCAGTGGCTCAGTTTCATCCCCTGCAGAGCATGGGTGACTGCCATTCTACAGAAACTACACCAGGGCTGATTTCTGTTCTGTCAAACTCACCATCACCTGCCCTGATTTCACCTGTGACCAGTGACACAACCTTTGGAGCAGGTGACAGGGAGAAAAAAAAGAGAAAACAGTTTGCACCAGACTGGAGCTGCTCTTGCAAAACATCTCAGCTTTTGCAATGTGCAGGCTTGAAATGCAATATTGGAACTAGAGGGAAATCTCCTCTTAGAAGTGAAACAGAGCAGTCAGCTTTCACATGCAGCACTCTAGCTTTGGGAGAAATGTCTGAGAGCCTGCTGTGCCCTGTGGATGGCTGAACTCAGAAACCCCAGTGCCAGCAGGGCTGTGAGAGCTGTGTAATGGCAAATAAGGCAAAGCCACTGGCTCAAAAGGCAGTTCCACCTTCTCTCTTCTCATCAGTTTGACTTGTCTTAATTTAACAATTCTATGTCTCACTGAGATTCAGACTTCAGAGCTGTCCTCTAGAGATGTCTCCTTCCTGGCACTACATAAATTGGTGCTCAACATGAAAGCCTGGATAAAGGGTACTGACTTTCCAGGGCTGAATTTGACCTTGCACCCCACAGGAAGTCTTGCAGTGCTGATCTGAAAAGCAGGCCTTGCCACTAGAATAATGTACCAGGCACTAGGCAAAGAGTAGAGTGTTCTTTAAAGTGCCCTTTGCAATGTTCTCCTGGGCTGAGGCACTGCTCAGTCTCCCTGCATTGAGAGGGAGTGCAGCACAGGGAACTTTTGCACTACAACATCTGTTGAGATGCCAGTGCCTGAGGTTTTTATCTCAGGATTGGCACTGACATTGTATGTGGTTTTGTTTGCTCAGAATATCTTTATCAGGCAAGCCAGATGTCAATCCACTCTCAATGCTTCACAGGGAATCTTTTCTCCTGTCCGAAAGGAACTTTATCAGTGTTTTTCTTAAATCTGCATTCTCTGAGAATTTCAGGTTTGCTTCTTTCTTCAATCCTCAAATAACCTTTTCTCCTCTTCTTTCCTCACTTTGCCAGCACATTTGCTTGAGATTTATATATATTTTGAAAGTTATCTTTTTGATTTGCTGTTCCACTTCTGTTTTACTGTTAAGTTTTCAGTGGCTGGCAAAGCAGTGGTTTTGTGCATGGTCACAAATGGGTGGGGTAAAATGTGGAAATGATTGTGTCCTTGTGGTTTTTACCTGGGGTTTGTGAGCAGAAACTTTAATGTCTCTTCAACTCAGTTTTGTCAGGTTTTTTTAGAAAGTTCAGTGAAATCATTATCAAACTCCAAAAGCTAGAAGTGCTTGAAAGAGGGAAACATTCCTATTATGGCATTGCATTTTAAACGTGCTCTCCCTTCGTGGTCCCACTGAATTCTCTCAGGAAATTAAAAATCTGCTGAAATTGCCATTAAGACACTCTTTTGTTTAGATTTCAGGATGCCACTTACAATAAAACAGCTGCAAAATAATATCTGGTGGCAGTTCAAAGTGAAGATAACACAACATGTGCTGTTATACCTTTCCCAAGTCACTCTTAAATAGTTGTGAACCAAAAGGCCATTAAAGGGTGAGCCAAAATGTTGTTCTGATTCAGTCTTTTAGTGGTGATACAGAAATAGGAAGGAGAAGGGGAGATGAATAAATTCTTTCCCTTGAAAATAGGGGTAAAAGTATAAGAGTTGAATGGTATTTGATGTTGAAGATTTTTCATCTCTCACAGGTCTGTGCAGGATCTGTGAGCCTGTCAGTGCTGCAGAGCTTGGGTGGCTCACAGGAGAGCAGGGCACCTCTGGGTGTGGTGTTTCCATCTTCAGGGATGTGCTGCAGAATGCATCTCTTCTCATAAATCTTTATTTTTTTTCTTTATAGTCCTGACTAGTGCTAACTGGTCAGAACTTTGCATCTTGAGATACTGTGGAAGCTTTGACCTGGTGGTGCAGAAATCCCAGACCCACACTTTGCTGTGCAATCCCAGGTAGAATTAGGGACTAGCTGACTTTTCCAGTTGCACCTTATTGCAGTGGAATTCTCCTTTTCTGCTCAACCTGCAGAGAGCATTTGCATGACACCTCTGAATCTCTGTATGAGCAGCAGTGCTGAGTGCCAGTGGCTGTTTGTGCTGGCCCATCTGTACTTCCAGGCTGATGGGAGGGGATGAGGCCCTAAATGTTCATTGTAGCACATTCCATGCAGTTTAATTATATCCATCATTCAGCATTACTTGATGAACCAGCTGTAGGCACAAGCATCCCTAAGCTTTCATCAGGATAATTGCACTCTTTGCCATATTAGGAGCTGGTTTGGGGCCATTTCCAAAATGCAGAGTTTATCTTGGTTTAAAAGTTTGCTGCCCCAGAGTCACTTCTAGCAGCAGCAATCCTGCAACAATGCATTCTTGGGACAGCTGAAAACTAAAAGGTCTATAAATCCAAGCTGGCTATTTGTGTCACCTTGTGGCTTTAACTGAGGCAGCCTCAGATGTTTTGGCAGTGGCTCAGATTTTTGTGTTCATATGATGGGATGCACTGTGCCAGACAGGTGCAAGGTGCCTTCAGATGATTTCCATGGCAAAGGCTTGCAGGGACTGTGGCTCTGCTGCTCTGTACAGGGTCAGTGCCATTGCTGAAGCTTTGTCCAGCTGGGATTGTGCAGGCACTGAGGCTGTTCCCATGGGGCTCAGGCCATGCTGCAGGTGGCAGAACTACAGCTGGGGGCTAAAACACCCTGATCTTTCTTCTCTGGGGGAAACTGGTCCATGTGGTGTGTCATGAGATACCAGAGCTGGGTACCATCACAAAGGGCCTGGGGAATCATTTGTGAAGCACTGCAGCCCAGGAGGGCAGAGGCAGCCAGGCAGTGGCTCTGTGTCACAGCCTGTCCTTGGCAGAGCCAGGAGTTCACTGGGACAGGCTGCCCAGCTTAACTTCACATCTGCTGGAGTCCTTCCTCCAGCTGAAGTGACCCCTGGCTCTCTTCAGATGGGACAAGACTGGGCTGGTTGCAGCTCCCTGGGCACAGCAGTGAGCAGGGACATCAGCTCCCACCCTGCCAGCTGTTTGCCCAGCCCCAGTTACACCAGTTAGTGGGTCTGCACATTCCCATTGCAAACACCTCCCTGCCACATGGTTGTGCCTCCTATCCCAGCTCTGAATTCCTCACTGACTCCAAAACAGTCCCAGCCAAGAGTAGGGCAAGTCATCAGGTGGCACAAGTTGTCAAAGTAAGATCATTGCTCAACCCAAATAAAGGTAACAAAATGTGACCTTTTGTTTTTAAAACCAATTAAGTTTCTTTCCATCAGCTCTCAGTTCATTATCCCTTTCACCCCCCAGGCTCTGTTCTTCCATCTTTTCAGGCTTGGTGCAGAATTAATGTTAAATCCCATTAGCCTGACCCCATTTCCCCTGTTTTGCCTTCTGGTCCTTTGCACTGATGCACTTGGACAGGTTGATTCAGCAGCTCAGGAATCCAAGGGAGTGGCAGGCCCAGGAGGAGCTTCAGGAAGGGCCTGGTTTATAAGAATTCACTTTATTTTTACAGGAGTTTGTGGAAGTGCCTGAGCAGCAGGGTGGATGGAGAGCCCTGGGCTGCATCCCTGGCACAGAGAGCACCACAGGGACCCTGTGGGTGCAGAGACCCTCCCCAGACTGACAGACCCCCCCAGGCAGAGCTCTGGGATGGGAAGCAGGGTGAAGAGGGTTTCTTTCTTTCCACTTTCTTGGAAGAAAGGGAACATTTTTAATTATAATTGCTCAACAACTATCAAACCATTTTTCAACAATTAGCAAGTCATTTTTTCATATTAACTTGTAAAAATAAAATTTCAGATTGATGCAGGAATGTATGAATTGGATTAACTGAATGGTTGCTTTAAATCTGTGCTCATATTTAATTTTAATTTCTTTTTGCACAAAACTCTTGATAATTTAATTTTAGAGATGGTGAAAAAAGCTGCTGAATATAAACTATGCCATGTAAAATATATACTGTATAAACAAACAAAAAGCTCCTATTCAGCCCAATATCTAGATTTTTTTCTTTTTATACAAAGTCTCACTAATTTGAGTAATGAACTTGATCATTTCTGAAGCTCACTCCACTTGCCTATTTAATCAGTGATTATTGTTTTCATTAAAATGGGATGTATCGTGTAGGCAGATGAGGTTTTACATGAATATGCAGCAGCAGACAAACACTGGAAAAATACAAAGCAGTGAGCATCATTCTGCACTAAATAAAATCCCAGTGCTTTTATAAAGCTAAAATTATATCATGTTTAGTTTTAATAATTAAATATCCTTGGGTATTAGCAGCTGGTTAGTCAAGTATTTCAGCACTCCCTTTCTTCAGATACTTTTCAGCAGATATTAAGTGGACTCAGATGTTTCTGTGAGATAGGATAATCCTGCCTGCCTTAACTCTTTGTGGTGCTGCATCCTCATAAGTGATTTTCTGGCATCCATGGGACCATGGCCCATGCAGAGCTTGTGCCTGGTAAATGTGAGGATTCTCTATCTGATCCCTGCATTGAGGCACTGATCAGAAATGGAATGGTCTGTTTTTATAAAAACAGGGAAAGGCAACTTTGTGAAAAGCAAATTATCTTGGCAAATGCTTTTCAGCAGCTTTAGGAGTGGTGCAGTAACTGGCAGCAGTTGCATTTGCTGCCACTGTGACACAATGGATGGGCCTGGTGGAAAGAAGGGGCTGCTTGGGAATTCTTCCTGTGGAGAGTGACCTGCCATGAGACAGGGCAAGGAAAGGCAGAGCCCCTGTGAGAGGGAGAGCAGGGCAGTGAGATGTTCATCTCACACATGGAACAACACCTTTTCACAGCCTCCAGACTGGGGAACAGCACAAAGCCTTTGTTCTGGTTTCCCAAAGCCTGTTCCAGGAGCACAGAGCAGGGTTTGTGCTCTGCCTTACACAAGCACAAACTGAGTGCACTGCTGATGCTGGAGCATTGCAGATATGAAAACAGAAAAGTCCCCTGCATAGTGCTATATCAGTAGGAAAGAGGATAGAAAAAAGTATTTTTCTCCTTGATTAAAGGACTTGCCAGAGGGAACTTGTTTCACTAGTGAAGGTACTAAAATATTTTGAGGAACAAAATGTGGGTAATTTGTGAACTGCTTTCTTCAAAGTTTTACTTTGGGCAGAAAGTGCATTTACCAATGCTTCTGTCACTCCATAGCTTTTTCTACTGAGAGAAAGCCCTTAATGTCATAAAAGTTTTAAAATAGAAATATGCTGAAAAGAGAGAGATTTTTTTTTCCCTTACAGGATTAAAACTAAGTAAATAACCTCATTAAATTTAGACATTCTGGGCATGAATCCTCTTTAGCCATGTGTCTCAATGTAAATAGAGCTGTGTAGGTAACCTCTTCAGGTGCAGGGCTGCTTCCTGCTCACTGTCCATCAAAATGATCATTTATGTCAACACTCAACTTCCTTATTGCTGGGAATTGAAAATGTGACAGACCTTTGACATTAAACAGCCTTTCTGTGCCAAACTGCCAGCAGATACTGTGTGTTCATTAGCTGCACACTCTGCCTTCACTCAGTCCTCACACTCCTCATAGAAAAAGGTTAAAAACATTCACATTTGGACTTGTTGATGTCACCCACTGAATTGGTGGATTTTTACCATGAAAACCACAATTCTTTCCATTTATCCTGAGCACAGCTACCTTGGAAAGTTGCTGACTGAAGTGTTAATGGCAGCTCTCAGTGGAAGGTCAGCTAGAGTGACTAAGGGGAGTATTAGCCTCACTGTGCTCTTTAGTTCAACTAAACTGACATCTCTTGTGGATGTGGTGGGAGAAGAGTTTTGCTTTACTTCAGAATTTAACAAGTTTTCTAGCCCTTGTCTAAATTAGGCACACATCTCTGCCTTTACTTAAAAATATTTATTTGAAATAGCCTTTGCTAGAAAGGCCAATAAATGTCTATCTGTCAGGTACTCAAATTCTGGGCTAGCAAGATTTAAAAAAATAAATAATGGTGGTGATATGCTGATGATTCATAAACTTAAATAGAAAATAGTTTAACAAATCAGAGTGAAATGTTTCCTTCCTTTCTAGCAAAACACCTCTGAGCTGCATGCATCAATAGCAGGTTATTTAGGGAATAAGTCATCCTGCACCTAGCTGATTTTCTCTGATTATTTTCATGTGTACCAGGTCTTACACAGTTGCACATTTGGAAGGTGCTTCAGAAGCTTTTGTTATTCAAGTATTTTTCAGTGCATTTGTTGTTGTTAAGCATACAAATAATCTAGACTTAGCAATTGCATAAAATTAGATTTATGAAAGGAAAACTACCTTAATGTATTTCATACATTATTTTTACTCTAAAATATAGTAACTTGCAACTTACAGTGGCTTTAAACTCAGAGAAAAAGAGCTGCATATGGTGTGGTATTACAGGGTAGTGTTTTTCTTATTTACTTTTTACTGCAGCAGCAGGGATGCTGAGAAAATGTCACAGACAAATTAATTCCTAGGATCAATTCAAAGGTACTCCTGGGGCTGAGGGGGTTTTGTAAAAATGTTTCATAAACACCAGTGAGTTGGATCTCAAAACACTGGTGAGTTGGTGGCATGTCTGTGGTGGAGAGGGACAATCTGAGTTATAACTGGATTGGCCTCCCTGGAAAGGTCTCCCTAATAAATGTACTTGTGCACCTGAGATTGCAGATGAGTTTAAGGGCAGCTCTCAGCTCTTGACCTCTCTGTAATCCTTGCACATTCTGCTTCTGGACACGTGGGCATGTCTCCTGACCCATAAAGTAGTTTATGACAATACAGTGTGAAAGTTGCATCATTCTGGGAGAGCTCCACGTGTGCAGCACTTACTGTTCAGGGCTTCAGCAGATCACAGACACAGTGATTGCACCATTGTATGCTGTGTTTGATAAGCTCCTGGAGATTTTAAATGCTTGTGTTGGAATTGTGCTATAAAATAATTGGAAATTGAGTAATTTACTTTTTTTCCCAGTGAATATTTAAAGAAAGTCAAAAACGACGTTACAAAGTTTTAATGAGTGCATGTGCTGAGAATTTTATTATCATAAAAGCTGTAGGGTTTATCAGCTGATAGAGGGCTGGAGTTTTTCATTAGCCAAGGGCCTTTCAGGGTTTCATGGGATATAGCTGGAAAACATTCCAAACAAATGAATATTCTATTTTAAAAGAATAATGAGACATTGAGGGTTTTATGGACTTCAAAGTTTGCTAAACCAATATCTCTAATTAGATGGAGAAACTCTCTATAGAGGCTTTGCATCAACAGCAGCACACACAGCAAATGTTTTAAGCATTTCCATATCAAACACTGCTGGCAGCGTTTTGGCAGCAGTCCAGAGCTGTAGATAGTTTTAATCACATTTGTTCATTAATCCTTGGTGGAATTCTCTTATATGGTCTCTTTAGGATTTTCATTTAAGCATGTGCTGCTGCTTCTCAGCAGTGAGCTTATTTATTTATTTTATAAATGCCATCTGAAGCCTTGAATTTATAGAAAATAAGTTGTGGAGTGGCTCAGGAAGCAGACGATGCAGGATATTCTGTTTTCTCTCAGCACATCTTTGTACCCAGGCATTTATGTACTCTCACTGGGAAGAGCTTTATTCAGCAGTGTGACACCCAAAACAGACTTCCACTCTTTTCTGGCTCTGTGAGTTCTTTTCTTTTCTACAGGAAGCAGACAATGGTTGAATGGGAAGCAGCAATTGAAGGCACAGCCAAGATGAGTGCATTGCTGATAGAATAGCCTGAGCATCACCTGCCTCTGGCAGGGCTGCAGGGAGAGTGGCTGCATCCCTGGTGAGGGGTGCTCAGTGCCTGCAGCCTCCAAATGCAGAAAAATACCCAGGTGTGAATTGCCAGCCCTGTGCTGGAGCACAGCTCTCATCTCCCAGTGCTCCAGGAGCTGAGCTGCTAAGGCAACAGTTTTCTTCCATTATCTTGTTCCTCCTTAAACCTGACTTGAAAGACAAAACAAACCATTTAAGACATCACTGTTGTAAAAGCAGAGGTATTAACTGTCACCCAGAGCCTTCCTCGTGCAGTTGGCCTCTGAAATCCTGTCTGCTGCTCTCATTTTTATGGTTTGTTTTATGAATGGCTGCTGTTATAGGAATCTGCTTTGCTGGGAAAGGCCTGCCATGCTAATCTTTGTTCTGTGATGGATAGCAAAGGCTAAATGCAGCCTTCCCCTTTCTTTGCATTTTTAGATGGCAGACTTGTTGTTTTTTGGGTTTTTTTCTTACTTTTTTCTTACTATCCAGGCTCTGAAAGCTGAACCCTGCACACTTTTCCCCATATTCATCTCATGCTGTGTTTGTGTGGTTCATCATCTTGCTGTAAGTGTTCCAGGAGGAGGTTTTGTAGGTTTTTGCTTTTTCCTGTTGAATCATTGTCTGTTTGTAAGGTTCCATGCTGTGCCCACTGCCCTGCTGGAGGGAGCAGAGCAGGTCAGGATCCCTTTCTGGAGTGGGAAGATGCCCTGGGTGCTGTGCAGGAATTGGCAAAAAACCCTTCTCTGTCTCCTGGGCTGCTCCCCTTCCTCCCCAGCTGCTCTGCCCCAACACTCTACAATACTGCTTCATAAATTAATAACTTACAGAAAGCTTAAGTATCCTTGTAAGACTCTCTTGAAAAGAAGGTGGCAGAATTTAAGGCATTCAGTTCTTCCACTTTCAGGCTCTTGTGTGCACATCTGCATGTTTAACCTTGTTTAGCCATGTTAACCAGGCATATCATGCTTAACTCTGATTAGGTGAGTTTGCCCCATTGTTCCAGGTTTTGTCCCTGCAGTCTTTTCCTTCTCTAGCAGCCTTGTGGGAAGAGTTTCTTGGCAAAGAGCTGGGGTTGCTCTTTGGGGTAGGTCTGGGTTCTGTAGGGCTGGGCCTTCACACAGTCACAGGAGTCCTGGGAAAGGAAACTGTGGCCATGAGTCAGGGGGTGCAGCTGGAAATACCAAAGCTTTGGGTGCTGGGAGAACTTGTAACAGTTTGGATTTATTTCTGACTCTATGTTTGCCTTCACCATCCCTGCTGCAGAGGCCCTTCATTGCTGCTTCAAACCACACCAGCCTCCTTGCCCTATTCTCCCAAACACCTTTGCCTTTGTGTTTCTTTTTTTGTCTGCTCAGCTGCTTCTGTAATCCTTGCCTGCCTCTGCAGCACCCACAGCAGGCAGAATTACTGCTGTGTTTGCTGCCACCACTGCTCACCATGGCCAGGGCTAATCTCCTCCCTGCACTAACTCCTCCTGTGAAGCAGCCAGCAGGCTTGTCATTAGATAGCCCTAAATTAATCAAGATGAATAATTAATAAACTCAGAGCAGATCTCATTCCTTCATCTGATTCCTGCACAGAATCAAACCATCTTGTTTCCATACCTGTGTGCTGCCAAAAGCTTCTGAACTTTTGATCTAACTTAGCCAAATTGTTTTGAACTTGTATAGGTTTTGACATATTAAGAATAATATTAATAATCATTAATATTAATTATAATATTATAATTAATACTAATTATAATATTATTAATATTATTAATATAATATTATTATTAATAATATTAATAATTGAAGTGGCTGCTATTCCCTACATCCTTCAAGTTGCCCATGTAAAGTATACCTTGCTGATCAGAACATTTTTATTAGCCATCACTGTCTTTCAAAAGTAACAATCTCTTGTTTTCCTTTTCTCATAGGAAGGGCTTTCCTTTCTGTTTTCACAGATGCAGACTGAGAGCATCTCTGCTCTTGGCTTGGATTAGTCACTGGGGTTGGAGGGTTTGCCTAAAGCCAGCAAGAGCAGCCCTGCCTGTGGCTGTGCTCAGGGACCTCCAGGTGTTCAGCCAGTGCAAACACACTCAGTGTTTCTCTCCCAGTTCCTCATTTAGTCCCCAGTGAATTTGCCATATGCTGCAGTTATTGCTTTTCTCAGCATGTGCTCACTGAGTGCCTGCTCACACCTGGGACACCCCATGAGGAAACACTGCTAGCAGACTTTGCTTTGGCAATATCTTCTGAATTTCCTTCTGGATATAGGACTCACCTTTTCCTCTCCCTTAGTCCTGTAACTCTGATCTTGGCCTAAGCCCCAGGGGCTCAGCCCCATCCCCAGCTCAGCAGTGCCATGGGCTGAGTCACCCTGGAGCCCCAGTGCCTGCTCAGCCAGCCTTGAGCCCAGCCTATGGGGGCTAGGCTGAGCTTTGCTCAGTGGCATCTCAGCAGGTGGGCACAGTGCCCCTGCCACCCCTGTGTCCCCCTGCTGCAGCTGCAGGACCTCACTGAGTGACCCCAGCAGGGCTCTGGGGAAGATGGGCACCCCCAGACCTGCCCTTGTTGAGCACCAAATCTGCATCAGTGAACCTTGTTTGCCATCACTCTTCTTCATCATCTTCTGGTGGCAGCCCTCCCTCCCCCACACCAGCTTTCTCCATTCTTGCACTTCACTGGAGGATTAGGTTTGAGATTTGAGATTTTTTTTAGATTTGAGGTTTGCATTTCTCCCTGTGTGCTGCACACCTGAAAATGCCCATTTTCCCTCAGTCTCTCTCCCCTCACACCATCCTCCCTGTAATGATACAGGTCACCAGCTGACTAATCCCTCTCCCTGGTGCCTTGCCTCCAAGTGAGTTTAATAGCAAAAGGAAATAGAAGTGGGAGCTGTGTGGATTCATCCATCAGGTCCAGCCTCAGGCACCAACTGCAGAAGGACTTTTTCCTCAATCTGTATTCATGCTGTGTTACACACTGAGGAAACTGATAGGAATGTGATATGTAATATTAGTGTATTTTTAATCAGTAGCATGAACTGCCCTCCCTCTCCCCATGACTTTATTTCCTTCTTAGGAAGGCTGTGTTGCACTTGTTACTTTCTGTTTTACCATGATAGTTAGTAAAAAATTTTGTGCCAAATTTATGCTCAGTGAATCCCTGAAATTTGTGGAGCTACAGCAGAATTTAATTTGGCAGTGTGGAGTTGCTGTTGCTCCCAGTGATGTCTTCAGCTGAAAATCTCAGCTTTCAGTTGCCTTAGAGAAAAAGTGAGTCCATGTCTCCAGTCTTTGTCCAGAGCTGTGCCAGAGGCACTGCTGGGGCAGACTCTGCTGCTGCTGTGCTGAAGAAGTGTGGCTGCCTCTGTGCCAGAGGCATTTAGGAAATCTACCCCTGAAGGCAAAGTTTTCTGAAAGGTGAGGAGGGTTTTAATAAATGCATTAACATCTATGGCGTGTTCAATACCTTTCATTTTCTTCTGAATGTCTTCTGGTGGAATAAGTCAGAGGTGATGTGCAGCATCCTCATGCTGTTGGGGCCAGAAGGAGCACTTTGAATGAAAGCTTAATAGAAATTCAGTGTGATGCCATGCTGAGCATGGAATTGGTTGACTGCATAAATCTAAATGTCAATTAACTAGAAAGTTTTACCAAATGGAGCTATGATGTTTTAGTTCCATGTTGTCAACACATGAAAAGAAGCATATTAATTGAGAAGGAGTAAAACTCTGTATGAGTTCTTTAAAACAAAAAATTAAAAATATTCAAAGTAAGACCAAGATACCACCAGTGTTTTCAAGAAGAGGGAAAATGTCAATTATTGATTACTTTGAGATCTAAGCATCATTTGGACATTTATAATAATTACCTAAAAACTGAGAAGCAGTGAGAAGTTTGTATGGCAGCCCCAAGTCCTGACATACTTGGCAGAGTACTGCTGAATAGCAAAATGCAGGTTGGTGAGCAATCTAGAAGGGATGATGTTTTATTGAGTAGTGTGGATTGTTACTTTGGTTGATTTGATTTTTATCCTGTAAGGAAATTAAAGCTCAAGCACTTCCAAACTTGATTATATTTCTAAAGATCATCTTTGCAAGGCAGCTTTTGCCTAGAAACTCACCCAAGATGTCAGCCATTGAAAGCATTTCATGTGGAAGCATTGCTGAGTAAATTCACTAAATGCCTATTCATCCCAGTAAGATGGAGAGTCACTGGAGCAGCAAATGTGAAAATCTGCACAGCTTACTATACAGAAAGCAGTTTCTGAGTTTGCCAAATTGAGATGCAGAGTCTGACCCTGGGAGGTTTTGCAGCTCACAGGAGAGAGTGAAGGAGGAGGGTCTCAGGGCCCTGCCTGTCAGGATGGTTGATTGACAGATATTCATTTGGTCTAGATAAAATTAATGAGATTATGGAAATAGTTTACTTGGCTGTTAATATTTCCAGGTTGTCGCAGCCTGACCCCAGAAGTTAAAGACATTTTGTACAGTTAAACACGTTCAGGTTTCACTTGGTTTTCTGTGGCTTACAATAATGAAATGTTTTCAAAATACTGTACTATTGACAGCTCTTTTATCTTCAGTCTTTCTGCCACCAACTTCATTACACACCATTGCTTAAATGGTATTGTGTCCATAAGGTTGTGGGTTTGAATGCAATTCAGGAGATTAAGATCTTTTTAATGTGATTTATTCAGTTTTCCTAAATATGCTGACCTAGATAAATAGAGAACATTTTTGCTCCATTGTTAAAGAAATAACAGACCACAAAAGCCATCAAGTGTAAATACATTCTTGGACATATCAGCTGAAATTTTGAAAATGCTGGTGTCAGATTGCCTGTCATACTAATTGGAATTAACCTTCTAAATTCTTTTGTTCCTGTTGATTATTTTGCCTTTTTGACATCAAAATTCTCTTGCATTATGCATTCCAACCTTGGCCTGTTCTCTGTTATGCAATGAAAACAAATAAAATGCCAATAGATACTGAACCAAATTCCCTAGGAAATATCCAGCAAAGCGTGTCAAATGGAACTATCAGTGCAGTCATCTTGCAGCTGGATTTTCATACTTTAAAAGTGTTGAGTGAGTTACTTCATACATACTCTCTTATAGTGCCTAAAATCCCTGCCAAGGCTTGATAAGAAATTTGTTAAGGTGTAACAAAGCTGTGCTTCCTTCCAAGGAAGCTCTCCTGAGCAGAGGGGGTCATTGAAGTTTAGCAGCAGGATGGAAGTTTTTTTTTTTTTGGAACCACCTCCTTCAGAATCTGAGAATGGTTCCCAAATGAGAACAATAAATATATAAATTATATATAAATATATAAATATATAAATTGCTCTAGCCCCAGTGGTTTTCACAGTGTAACTGGTAATTTTGTTCTCTCTCTGCCAGGACAAACGATCAGCTGGTGGCGTTCCTGTCCAGGTACCGCGACATGAACTTCCTGAAATCCCACGGCAGGGACAATGCCAGGTGAGCTGGCCCTTCCCTCACCTTCTGACAACTGAAAATTACTGTGTGGTGATGGTTTTCCAGCATCACCTGCCTGTAGAAATCCCCAGTCCAGGAAGGAGGAGTGAGTGAGGAGGAAACCCTTTTGTGAGAACAGTTGTTTCTTGGCCCAGAGTGGCTCCTTCCCAGATTGAGAGATGCTTTTTTGGGGAGAGAGGCACTGAGAGGCTGATGTTGCATCCCCCCGTGGACCTGGCACAGATGGATGCAATTGCCTCACACCCCAGCACTGCCCAGGTGGCCCCAGGATCACTGGTGAGCAAGACCTGGCTTAGCTGAGCCCTGCAGCCCAGCCTGGCATGGGCAGAGCCTGGAGGCTGCAATGCCAGCAAGAGTGAGGATGGTGGCTGGAGCTCAGCACAGTCTCCTAAATTTGGAGGTCCTTGGGGGTCCATCTTCTTCCACCCTGCACAGGTCTCAGGGAGAAGAGAATGTGCTGTGTTTCCCACCAGTCATCAGTAATTCTGAAATTTGCCATTGTGATTTGAGGGAGCAGCAGTGACCCAACACCATCTTCCAAAGGCTTTAACAACCTCTGCAGATGAAGGAAGTTTCCCATCTGACTGCAGTGGTCCTGTTTTCCTATTTATTCATAGTTTTGCTGTTCCTCTTTTTTTTTTGTTGTTTTTTTTTTCTGGTTTTGTACCATAACAGCAGTCCTGCTGCACTTCCAGCAACTCCATTTGCTGAGTCCCAGTGGCTTTGCATCTAAAAATATTGTATTATTCTGCTTGGGTCACCAGGTCTTCCCTTTATTCTGTAAAATGTCAAGTGTACCCAGAGAATGTGACACACTGAGTGGTGTGTTCAGCATAGCAGGCAAGCAGAATAACTCACAAGTCTCTCTCTCTTCTCTCTCTCTTACTCTTGTCACCAGATTTATCAATTCTGTCATGTTCCTGTTTAAATTAAGTCCTCACGAGCATTCGTCTTGTGTGTGCACAAATTCTATAGCAGGTAGTAAAAAATAATCCTGTGAGGAGTAATATTTAAAGCCAAGTCAACAGTTTTCACTGGAGAGTCCCTGGTTTGGGAAATGCAGAGTGTCAGAGTGATTGGCAGCCTCAGCTCTGGCTGCAGTAGTGATGGACAGCAGAGTTAGTGTCAGAAATGAGAGAAGGAGCCAGGGAAAAGCAGCCAGCCTCTTGTCTCCTTCTCAAATTCCCTGAGCTGCCTCAGGAAAATAACTAATGGATTGTGATACACCAACATCAGGCTGGTTCAAACATGCCAACTTCAGCTGCATCAGAACAATTTAGATCAATTAAACACACTAAGCTGCTACTAATTTAATAATTAAATGAACTAATGTGCCTCTTGTCCTTCTATCACAGGAATACCAAACTCATTTATTAGTTCAATTATTAGTCTTTGTATAAACAACTAAATACCTTTTAACTTATTGCCACATGTCACCATGTTTTGTTTTGTTTTTTTTTTTCCTGGATTTCCACCATAAATTCCCTGTGCATCAGGGAACATGATTTGGGACCTGAGTGCAGATTTGCCATGCCATGGTTGCCTAATCCCTGAGTCCCATAAGTGCTCCCACTGCTGCCCACTGGATGAATGGATCTTTTCACATTAGCCCTTGGCATGTCCCCAGATTTTCTGGCAGGGAGGCAGAGTTCTCCCTCCTCCTGCAGCTGGAGACACTCTCAAGCCAGCACTGCAAATGCCTCTGAGTGATGCTGGTGCTGGCTAAAAATCCATTCCATTATTTCCAAAAGCTGATCAAAGCACAGTTTTCCCCTGTTTGTATTGTGGGTGAATTTCCAGCTCTACAGCCACCTGTTGAGAGAGAAATATCTAAAAAAGTGAAGTTTTCTAGCCTGGTATTTCATGTTCAGTACCCTCTGCTCTCCCCATCTGACACACAATTCCCACCTGACTCTCACTGAGTCCCCAGGTGTGTAAGCTGTGCTCACACCACTCAGGTTTATCCCTCTGGTCAGAATGGTGAAGCCCTCTGGGCTGAAATATCTCCTGCAAGCTCAGGTGAGCCAAAAACCCACCTAGGCTGTCACCTGTCCTACAGCCATGTCCCCAGGGAGCACAAGAGTTTGTAGTGGTGCTGCTTTACAATATTCTCCCAACCTCTTGTGGCCTTTGCCTGGGGAATTTCCACAGCTAAACTTACTGTAAGTAAGTGCTCATTGTAAGAGTAAGGGATGGGATTTTTTTTTTTCCCATTAATTTTTCCAGTTTTTAAATTTTGCTCTTTGCTTTTTGTCACAGCCCAGGGGAAAAGAAACACCCCATGAAGAGAATGGTATGGCCAAGAGCTTAGTAAGGTCTGGAAGAGAAGCAGCAGCCTCAAGGATTGGCAGCAAAAAGTTAAGAATAAAAAAAAAAAAAAGGACAGTTTTTAGAACACAGGCCAGTGTCCATGTTATTGGGCAATAGAAGAAAACTCCCTTTGGGTATTCTGTCTCAAAACACACTGGAACAGATTTTTTTGTTTAAAACAACTAAGTGAAGCCATAATAAGGGAGAGGACACTGGACTATCCTGGCTCCTGCCCCATGTACAATAATGATTTAGCTGGTCCAAGGTGTTTTTCTCAAAACATATGAACTAATAATACAGAGCACAGCACCTAAAGCATAATTGAAAGCAATGCATAACCCTTGCTGATACTTTTAATTTTAATTTGTGGGTGAATAATGGCATTTAATCAATAAGCTTTTCAGCTGTCTTAGTCTGCCTTGTAAACAACTGAAAACTCTTAATTTTAACTAATCATAGTCTTTGGATCATACAACAGAGAAAGATTAGAAGTGCCATCTTAAACCTGAAATGCTTGTACAGCTCAATTACAGTGTATTTTGTATTCAAGCCATGTTCCCAATCAGTACATGTTTTACTGCCAAATAAGGAGAGGTTTCCTTTCAGAGTTAAGTTTTCTTTTAGTTATACCAAAGTCATGAAAAGGTGCATCACTCTGATTTTGCTTTAGTGGCTTCAGCAAAGAGAGTGGATATGAAAATGGCTCCTTCACTCAGCTGGAGAGGCATTATTTCCTGACAGAGGTGGATGCATGGAATGACATTGCACACAGTGGCTGGAGTTGTTACATAGTGCTCAGTGGGCAACACATTTCCTCCTCTTTCCAGTGTTTAGACAATTAAAAGCAAGTGAATACCCTGGTAGTTGTATAAGCTATTGCAGTTTGGAATACACAGAAGATTTTTTTCTTTTTGGCAGGAGCAGCACCTGTCAGGTGTATTATAAAATATAAAGACAGTCCAATGTGCCATCCTCACTGACAGGCAGGAAAAGGGGGGGGTTTGCATAGAAACCCCTCCCCAGCAGTCATTTGGGACACAGTGTAAACATGCTGAGAAGGCTGGATGCTGAGAGATCTTCAAGGAATCCTGAGCTCATAGGCAAAACACAAACAGCTAAAGAAAAGGCACTTAAAATGTTGGTATGTGTCCATATTCTTTTCTTGTGCTGATTTTTTCTCCTCATTCCTGCTCACAGTTGTGTTGTTCCCTTTCTGCTTTCTGGGTTCCAGATCATTGTAGAGGTGTTGGTGAACTGTACCAAGGAGCATCCCAGCCCCATCCCAGCTCTCAGAGGCTGGAGAAGCCTTAGCTGCCAAAGGACTGGGGCACATTCCCAAAATGTCCCCTGCTGGCACACATCTGTTTCACCCCATTTCAGACACACCTTTTTTCCTCAGTGACATGCTGTTTGTTGGGGTGCTGTACATGGGGTTGATGGGGGTTTGGTGGCCAGTTAGGAAAAGGATCACACAGTAAACACTGTTGTTTGCTGCACTGATGAATTTCCCAGTAAGTACCCAAATACTAGAGGGAAAAATTGATTAATTATCTCTGCTGTTGGACCATGCTGTTGCTGATGTCCTAACAGCACTTACACTGCTGCTAATGCAACATATTTGTTCCTCTGGCACAAATTACCCTCAGCCTCATACCTTTTTTGCTAAATTTTTCAGAGCACTTGAGTATTCTGGAGCACATGGACTAAGATCTATTTTCTGCTTGGAAGTAGCTCAGCCCAACAGTTGCATGAGAAGTGTAGTGACTGAAATAGCAACATGCATCTTCTCTGCAAGGAGACTGCACTTTAAAAATTTAAACATTACAGCTAACTTTCAAATGTTCTTAGTGCTTTATGCTAAGCATTAGGGGAGCCATAAAGCCTTTACAGCTTCAGCTTGACAATTTGCCTCCTTGCAGGGCTTTTATTTCTGCTCAGTTTTGGAAAACAGTGCTCTAAGCTGTCAGTGCAAAGAGAAACAAAACCAGCCATATTGACATGGGACTGAGCAGGATGTTCTTTGTTCTTAGAGTGTACAGGCAAGATCATCTGGCTCAGGAAGGTGCTTTAAGTGAGAAGGGTTGAAGTAGCCATACTTTGTGGGGCAAGGATAGAATTAGAAAGGAGGTGAAAATTGACATACTGGTAAAATAATCAGGAATCTTATTGCTGTCTAAGAACACTGAGCTGCACACTTCATTTGCAGCCATGTGAACAGCCCTGTCATCTGAGGTCCTGATGCATTTTATGAAATGGTTGTGGCAGGAAACATCATTTTAAGCTTCATTGATGTTGTTGGCCCTGGTGTAACCACAGGTCAGTGGCCTGATTTGGTAACCTGAAAACCTTGATAGAAGGGACTCACACTTGCCCTCAGTCACTAGAAAGGAAGTGAGGAGACAGGAAACCTTCTAGAGAAGACATTTATTGGAGACAGACAGATGGCAAAACATGTTTTCATGTGAGTGTCTGTGGTGAGTTCATGCTACATCTCTGCATATGATCCTTTGCAATTCTTCCTATTTAATATAAAAAGAAACAGAATCACTTCAGTTCTGGTCTCCCTGATGGTGAGAAGAAGCCATTTCATTTTTGACCTTCTAAAAGCTGTTTCAGTATTGCTTAAAAGATACTGTGTAAGTGAAGAGTGGGGGAAAGAAACCCACAGGAAAGTCTTTGAAAGTCTCTCTTGAGCTTTATGCTTACAAGGAAATTCATGGAATTGCTAGTAGAGCAAGGCAATTCCTAGTGGAGTCATTACTGCAAAAAATAGACTTTGCAAGTTTCCTTCAACTAAAGAATTTTAGAGGTTTTTTTCATTTTGTTCCCTGACCTGCAACATTAAAATATTGAGAAACATCGAGGCTTTTTAAGACTTTCTCTGAAAAATAAACTTCTCCTTTGAAAGAGAGAAGGTAGAAAGAAAAGTTTTTCAAAACCAGTGAAAGTTAATATGTAGGTAAAGGTGGAAAAGAAGAAAGAATCCTGAGAAAATTCTTCTATATAGAATGCAAAGATATGCTAGGACTAAAGCATTAAATGGGTATTATGGGAAGATTGCATATGCAAGAAGCAGAAACTAATTACATAGCATATGAGGTACCTATTGTAAGCTTGAAAAGTCTCATCATGTCCACATAGGGACAGAATAATGACCAGATAAAATGTGTGTATTCATCAGCTTTCAGCAGCATCTCATGTGGAACACCCTCAGTGCCATGGCCATAAAAATACCATTGATTGAGAAGGGACACTTTGAACATAATATTTCAAGGTGAATTTGTATCTTGAAAGAGATATTCAAATCACTGTACCATTTTTGCTGCACTGTAAGTGATCTGAACTTTCTGTTGCCCAGTGTTGTGGCAGCAGTAGTCTGCCCAGCTTTAATTGAACATAGAAGTTTTTAGCACACTTTGGAAACAACTCTGGTAACATGGACTGTCACAAAATCCTTCCAGCTGAGCTGCTTGTTCCCATGACTTGCAGTTCAGCTCCTGCCCCAGAAACTCCAGGAACAAACTTCACAAACTGCATCTCTCAGCTCTGTCTCACTTTTGGTGGCTGTGTCACCTGGATTTTCTGCTCTGAAGCCCATCCCTGTCCCCCAGGGCCACTGTGATCAGGGTGTGGCCATCCCTCCCCTGCACACCCACTGTGGGACGTGCAGATACAGGTGACAAACACAAATCACATTTCAAAGATTTCCCTGGGTTCCTTGGTAACTCCTGAGCATTTAGCACAGTGGCCAAAACTGCTAAAAGCATTTCAATCTGTGTGCTTATTTATGGCTTTGGCTTTTGCTTCTGAAATAAGCACAATCAGGAAATAAGCCCAATCTTCTAGAGCAAATTCAGTCAAGAGAGAAATTATTTGTGATATTTTTGATGTTTGTTTCTGCACTGGCATTAAAGCTTTGGGGGATTGTTGAGATACTAATATGTTTAAATATCTTCTTCTGAGTAAGGGAATTAACAAAAGAATTCTGCTCTCATAACATTTTTGACCTAATAGCAATTGCATTTAGGATGCCACACTTAAAGCACATTGAAAAGCAAGTTACAATTATTCTTTCTCTTTTCTTCCATCATTTCTGTCTGCACTGAGAGTTATTTGCAAAGCCTTTTGAAACAGCAGGAATTGTTTGTTCTGTGCTTTCCACACGATGCTGCCATAGTGGGTAGAAATCTTCCTCATCCTGACAGACTAAGTAGGTGCTATTTCTGTTTGACACTGTTGCCCTTTTCAAGCATAAACTCCATTTTTGGGAGCCCTGGGGGCTTTCAGCATGACAGGAAGGGTCTCAGGAAACACTGACACCCTCTTCTTGAAAACCAGATGAGAATCTGATATCATATGGGCATTGTGTTCAAACAGCCAATTGTTTATCATTTCAGATGTTGTAAATATTGTTTAACCCTTGGTAGAATAGAGTTACTCATGGAAATGGAGTGAGATCAGGGTCAGCTGGACTCAGCATACTCAGTGGAGGCCACCCTGAGCAGGCAGGGAATGATTCTGCTCTGCACAGCTTTGGGATTCATTCATCTGCTAATTATAAAGAATTTTTCAGTGCCTGGTTTATGGAGATGGGTGGTAACCTAGAGATTGCTCACAAATTACTTCTTGCAACTGCTACATTCAAGATTGTCAAATTATTGTTCAGTGCTTTCTAGCTGGTCACCTAAACTGCAAATTACTGTTTTGTGCTTCCCAACTGATTGGCTCTGCTAAGTGTTTCCAGGGTGGCTGTGCAAACACTGCTGGCAAGTGACTCCCACATTTCTCATCTATAAAAATATTTACTTGACTTTTTGCACTGAAATGGACTTTCTTCCTCGGATTTTCATCTAAAGACAATCAAGAAGAGCAGATAAAGTCAAAGCATGCAGAGATTGTCCACATACACTCACAGAAACATGGACATGATGCCAGTGGAGCTGCTAGCTCTACAGATTCTTGCTTGGACATTGGATTTTGACTTGTGAGGAATTATTTTGCTAGAGTTTGGAAACTTTGTCTTGGTTTGAAAAACAGATGTCTGCTAAGGAAGGCAGGAGCCTCCTTTGAAATGGCAGATGTAAACCCTCTCCAAAATTATTGTAATTTTGAAATTAATGGGCTTTTAGGCAAAGATATGGGAATAGGAATAACAGTTCTTTACTAGTATGTGTAAATATAAAAACAAACAAACAAACTACAACTTAATAGGAAAATTAAAATAAAATACGATAGTACAAAAAAACCCTGCCAGAGTCAGAATCCAAGCTGACACCCGTCAGTCAGTCAGGGTGTTGGCACAGTCCCATTCCATGGTGGCTGCATCCTCCTGCAGTGGCAGATGTGGCTCAGCTGGAGCAGTGCTCCTGGAGAAGGTGCAGTTTCCTCTGAAGGTGCAGGGATGATGTGGAAAGGTCTGGCTTTCCTCTGGAATCCAGTGGGAAGAAGGTGCCTTGGTGTCCAAAATGTCAGTTTTTCTCTGGGTAGGAAAGGCTTGGCTCCTCCCCTGGAGGGAAAAAAGGGAGTCTCATCCACCTTTTCCACTCTGGTTGCAGTTCAGCTCTCTGTGCCAGCAGCCCCTCCCATTTAGCTTCCAGCAGATCTGAAATACACTTGGTCCCCTTGGCTCCCAGGGAACAGAAATGAACAGCAAGCAATTGCCCAGTGGAGAGCTGTGTCTTCACAGCCTCTTGGATAAATTATTGCTTCACAGGCCACAGAAATGATTTGCTTTGCTAATGCCTTATTCCAGTGAGGTGTAGTGACTGTGTGTGAGGAGGCTGAGTAAGGGTGATCCTTCTGAAAAACACCTGCTCTCTGTTCAGCTGGTACATGTCTGAAACCTGGTGGGATGTTTCCAGGAGGGTTTAAAGAAGCACAAGCAAAAGGGTCATTTCTTTGGAGCTCTCCAGAGGCATTGCAGCTCTTCAGTTGGGCTGTGTTGCTGTGCTGGAGGGTGAGTGATTGGAAACACATTCAGTTTCTTCTACAAACCCAGTTGTATAAGATTTGGGGGCTGAGGTTTAATGTGAAAACAGTTGTACTTCCAGGAATTGCCTTATTTCACTCCATATCCCAAGATTTGCTTTTCCAAGCCATTAGCTCAAAAAACCCCATAGAACTGTGCACATATAGAAAAAAAGGAGCCTGTCAGCTATTTTGGAAAACATGAAGCTGTGAGTCAGGATTTGCTGGGACCTTCTCATCTGGAGTGGGGTCATGTTCCTCTGCTGCCAAGCTCAGACAATAAAGCTGAAGCTGTTACAGAGCCATGTCATACAGGCTGAGGCAGTTTCTATTAGAGCAGCTTTGAAATAGCCAGGTGGGTTGTTTTGGTTTTTTTTGGGATTGTGGTTTTTTTTGGGTTTGTTTTTTTTTTTTTTTTTTTGAGGATTTCTATTGAAGTCAAAGAACCTTCTATTTGAAAAGGAGAGTAAGGGGTAAAAAATTAGTAGAGATAGCAGTTAAATTAATTCATGGAAAAAGAACTTTATGTCCCTATTTAAATATAGTCGATAAAGTTCTGTTATTTTCTTAAAATAATTAATTCTAATGAGCTTCTAGTTTTGAAGAGAAATAAATAAATGACCAAACTTTCAGGCACATTAATATTTGATTTGGAGATAACTGCATAAATATTGAATTTGAAGATTACATTCCAGAGCACTGCATTAAAATTGCAAGGCTTTTCTATTATCCTTCATAATGGAACATGAAATTAGAAACTTGTTCATGGAAAGAAAAATTTCTTGACTCTCATTTACACATTTTCAACACTGTTGTGTTAACAGAGGAGCTCTCCTCATGCTGTGAGAAGAGACACAGCTATCAGTAGGACATAGAGCCTGAAGTCATTTACGGTCCTTTTGAAAATTAATATGCACCATTTCATAATTGCATCTCAGTTCTTTGATTGGTATAGAGCAGAGCTGGAACCAGGGAGTTGGCCCACGGGGTTAATGCTCTTGTTTCCAGATGCAGGACTCCAGAAAGCTCTGGTGTTTGTTGTTCCTTAACTTGAGTTCTTTTCCCTTTCCTTCAGCAGCAGGAAAATGTCATTTGGAGTTGCTCATGCTGAAGCAGCCTGGCACAGCTGTGTGGCTCAGGAGGGGAAGGCTGTGCCCCTCTCCCTGCAGGTGCTGTCCCCAGAGAGTCTGGGGTTGCTGCAGTGTTGGTCAGTGAGTGTTGGTCACTGCTCAGCACGTGGGATGTGTGCACTGCTCACCTCCAAGGGGGTGGTGCTGCTCAGCCCCCTCAGCTGCCCTGCTTCTCCTCCAGGGAAATCATTCCCAAACTTACAATGACAAACAGAAACCTGCATCAGGCAGTCTCACAACATGAGTGGGCATCCAGTCCAAAGGGTTTTCAAGCACAGATTCATTTCCCAGCTTTTCTTCTCTTATATTGGTCGCAAATAATTCATTTCCATAACTTTGCAGTTCTGCAGTTGTTCCCTTATTCATGGTTCAGCAATAACAAAACATTGTTCCTCAGAGACTTGAAAACGGAGCAAACTTGCTCATTCTACAGCAAAGACCAATACAATGATATTTCTTCCTAATTGGCTATATCCCTATAGAAAAATTAATGAAATAATAGCATAGGAGAAAATTGGTTATTTTACCTTTATGTACATTCTCCTGTTTTTTAAAAACTGGATTTATTTAGAGAGAGAAGATTGTGTTTATTTCCTGTTCATGTTGCAGTTCTTTCAGAGTGGCTTGTTCAGAGTTAATGAACATTATGGGCTTTCCTGCCCTAGAGCTCTGTCACCTGTGCTGCCTTAGGACAGCAGAAGGTGTAAATGATGTTTAAAAGCAATCTGTTGATCCTTGCCTCTGTAACTGAACATGTATCCAATCAGTCATTTATTAAATCTCTCTATAATACCTACAAGTAGAACAGAAATATAAACAAGTGACCTTTTGATCCTTTTTTGCTTGAGAAAGTAACTTTTTATTTATAAAGCTCCCGATGATGGCAAAATACTAAAAATTTTTCTAAATTATTAAAATTAATTAAATTAATTTAAAAAATACTAAATGAACATTGAGTGGCTGCTGTTGTGTTTGCTCAGATTTATCAGGAAGCAGGGGCTGGACCGGCTGTTCCTGGAGTGTGACACTCACATGTGGCGCCTGGGGGACCGCAAGATCCCGGAGGGAATCACGGTGGATGGAGGCTCAGACTGGTTCCTCCTCAACAGGAAGTTTGTGGAATATGTCACCTTTTCCAATGATGATCTGGTCACAAAGATGAAGAGGTTTTACTCCTACACGCTGCTTCCTGCTGAGGTATGTGGGTGCAGAAATCCCTCTCTGTGGCCAAACCTGCAATGTTTGTGCTTGGCCCAAAGATCTCACTGGAATCAGTGATGTCAGTGGGCTTTGGAGCATCCCTCAGTGGGAAATGAAAATTTTACTTCTGTGATGAGTAAGCCCTTCAGAGTTAGAACATCTTTTGCAGTTGTTTATTGCTTTGTTTGTTTGTGAGGCTTTTTTGCAAAGAGTGGCTTTGTTTTATATTTCTAAGCCTATTAATCTGTTACTGAACAGCCAAAAATCCAGCTGCCCTTTGCTTGCAAATTGTTCCTGCACAAAGCTTTTGAAGGATATTAGAGATGGTGAATTGTCTTCATAAGTAGCTTTCCTTGCTATTATCCAGTGCTTTTCTTTAAAAATATAAACCCTGCAAACAAAGGTTTATTGTTCTGTTCAAAACCCAGCTAGGAGGCACAGTCACAAATCATTTTGATCACTCAGGAGTGGCTGTGGCTGCAAGTGATGCAGAAGGGGAATGCAGAGCAGTGTGGGGCTTGGGCTGGCGTGCAGCAGTGTGTCAGGAATGTGTCTGTCTGCAGGGAGAGCAGAGCAGAGCAGAGCTGGCAGCCTGTGCTGCACCTGCCCCAGCAGGTACACTGCTCCCCTGCTTGCCAGGCTCTGCTCCACAGCCTGCAGCACTCAGCCAGCCCAAGGAAGAGCTGATGGCTGCCTTTAAACCCATAACTGCCTTGGCTCCTGCACATTTTGAGGGATGGATGACACCAATCTTGAAAATCTAGGCTCGTTAGCTTGTGGTGGAGCACAGCAATGTTATCTTTTGATAGAGGTTTATTATTCCACACACATGTTGCATAATTTTATTTTAATCCCGTTTCTGTTAAAAATCACCTTTTCTCTCTACTCTGATAACCTTTTCATCCATTATCTAGAGAAGTTCCTGTATTGCTATAAAAGGACCCAGGGCAATGGGTAATTGGGTAGGGTTTTTTTTCCCTCTCGCTTGAATGAGAATGGATGCCTTTATAGGTTTAACCAAACAGCTCAAGCATAAAATCCATATTCACTGGGCTGTCATTTAACATTAAAAAGGGTAGGGGGATTATTTGGGGACCAGCCATGCTAATGTTATGCTGGTTATTTATAGATCTTGCTATTGCTGATTTTAAAGAGAAGTCTCTGCTCCAAAAATGGTCTCTTGCAGGGCTGAAATTGATTATATTCCATAGCTTTTTTCTACAAGGTTTTCTTTGTAAGATACATAGCTGGTTTTGTAAAATAGCCCTGCCTTCACTGACCTGTTAACCTGCTATATCAGTCCTCATTACACATAGTTTATGTAATTGCTGATATTATGATGATATAATTAGGGTTGCCCAATAGGAATTCCATGCTGCCATGAGTCAGCAAATACAGACTTAAAATTTCAGACATAAATGCAGGAGGCAGAACGTCCTTTTGGTGCCTAGGGTGAATGGTGTGTTTCAGAGCAAAGCCATTCAACTAGCAGTGCATTTCAGAGTAACTGGAGATAGACACCCACAGAAGAACTGTCTGAGACTGTATTTTTATCAGAGTAACCACGGTGATGGTGTGGTTTTGACAATTGTTTTGGGATACAGCTTGAAATATGCCATTAGCACATTGTTCAGAAAAATAATCCTAGATCTGTTAGACCAGGGAGTAACTTACAGAGGGGATATAAAGGGCATTTCTTAGAATTGCTCATACAGCTGAAATAAAAATAAAATGATTGCTAGCACTGGTGTCTTTCCTGGAGTCCTTTGGGTTGCCCAGTGTCTTTGTATTACTCTGTGCCAGATTTTTGGAGCAGGACCTCAGCTGTGTGTTCTTACAGTTTGCTTGGGTCTGTAGAGTGTTGAGATTTGTCCATGCTCTGTGGAATACAGGCACATTGAGTGTCTTTCAGAGGTGGCAGAACAATAGAGCTTGTTAATTCTGTCATTTCAAATGAAAATAGGTCACCTGCATTAGGTTTGGGCTCATGAGCTGAAGTGAAGGAGTTTCCTGGTTTGAAGGACAGGTGTCTGCCAATAAAGGCAGGAGCTTCTCTTTGAAATGGAGAATGTAAAACCCCTCCCTCCAAATTATTATTATTATAATTTTGAAATTAAGGGGCTCTCAGGCAAAGATACGGAATTAGGAATAACAGTTCTTTACTAGGAAAATTAAAATAGAAATGCAGTATTACAAAGAACAATCCCAAACCCTGCCAGAGTCAGAATCCAAGCTGACACCCGTCAGTCAGTCAGGGTGTTGGCACAGTCCCATTCCATGGTGGCTGCATCCTCCTGCAGTGGCAGATGTGGCTCAGCTGGAGCAGTGCTCCTGGAGAAGGGGCAGTTTCCTCTGAAGGTGCAGGGATGATGTGGAAAGGTCTGGCTTTCCTCTGGAATCCAGTGGGAAGAAGGTTCCTTGGTGTCCAAAATGTCAGTTTTTCTCTGGGTAGGAAAGGCTTGGCTCCTCCCCTGGCTGGAGCCTTTCCCATGGGATGATGGAATTTTATCAGCCATGCCCTGGGACTCACTGGCCATGAACAGGAGATCTCTCCTGGAGGGAGGATGGGCTGTGGCAAAGATAAAGATGATTGCCCCAGCTGGTTTTAACAATGGCCCATTAACAGGAGATAATTCCCACAGAGATAAGAATCGCTGCCACACCCAGTTTGTAACAATGGCCCATTAACAAGTGATATGTCCTGGATGAAGGGTGGGGCATGGCAAAGCTAAAGATGACTGCCCCACCTGGTTTTTAACACCTGGCCCATGAACAGGAGATCTCTCCTGGAGGGAGGATGGGCTGTGGGAAGATAAAGATGATTGCCCCAGCTGGTTTAAAGCTGCCCATGAGCAGATAATGTGTGCCAGGAGATCAGGGGCACTGCCCCACTCGTCTGCAGCAGATGGGGACAGAATGCACATTGCTGGAAGTTTGAGGAGCTGAATGTGAGATGTGCTCTGTGTTTGTTGCAGTCCTTCTTCCACACAGTGCTGGAGAACAGCCCCTTCTGCGACTCCATGGTGGACAACAACCTGCGCATCACCAACTGGAACAGGAAGCTGGGCTGCAAGTGCCAGTACAAGCACATTGTGGACTGGTGTGGCTGCTCTCCCAACGACTTCAAACCTGCAGACTTCCACCGTTTCCAGGTACCTGAGCACACCTGCAGGGGGCTCTGCCCCTGGGCTGCCTCTGGAGAGCTGAATGCGTGCCTGCAGCAGGGAGAGGGGAGGGAAGCTTTGCCTCCATCAGGCAGGTGGAGAAAGAGATGTGAGGAAGCTCTGATCTTAATTTCAGGAGAATGAAAGATAAGTTCTCCTATATTTTGGCCCTGAAGGCATACCACCACATGGTAAGGTCACAAAGCAACTCTTTGGACTCCTTGGCATTGGTAATCTGCTGTGCTAACAAGGAGGGAAGCTTGACACATCAATGACTGTACCACTGTTGCTTGGTAACTCTTGTGAGTTTATTGCAAAAGGTTTTTTCCAATGTTCCAGCTCAGGTGCTTTCTTCATTTCACAAAACTCCTGGCTTTCAGTTTTAAGCAATCTTTATCATCTTTCAAAAAAGCTTAGAAGTTGATTCGTGTGCGTGCTAGAGACTTACATAGCACAAGGCAAAATCCATTTTCATTATTATATTCATCAGCACGATCATATTAAAGTTTATCTCATGGTTTTGGGAGCCTTAGTCATGAGGTTTTGATCACCCAGGTTTGGCAGGACTGTCTTAGAAGGTTTAATCAGTTCCTTTGTGATAGTTTCCTCCAGGCAGACGTGAGAGTGAGTCCTGTGCTCCAGGGTGCACTCAGTCTCCAGGCTGTATCTGGCCTGTGTATCTCCTGTTGAGAATGAACAGCCTCTTGTTTCAAGGTCACCAGATTTGCAATTCCATCCCTCCAGCTCCTCAGGGTTCCCTGCATAAAGCATGTTTGTGTGGGATGGGGAATGTGTTACCCTACAGCACAGGAATGATGCCTGCTCTGAAACAGAGATCTTTTCTTTGCTGTAATGTGCTGCCTACCAGGCATGCTTGAAGTCAGTGACACAGGCACTCACAAAAAGAGCAAATGAGACGTTATCTAAAAGAGGCTCTGCTGCCCTAAGCACCAATCCCAGGGAACTCTCCAGCACAGAATAAATGGTAAGTCTTAAAAACTCCTGCCAGACTGCAGAGCCTTACCTGCTCCAGGCTGTGAACCCACAGTGATATTTCAGAAAACAATCAGGTAAACCGAGCTGGAAAGAAAAGTTCAAAATTAGAGTAGATGTAAAGGCAGCTTCTGACACATTCTGGTGAGAGGGCCCCTCACATGAGCACACAGCACCAGAGGGCTGGGGCTTGCTGCTCCATGGAGGCACAAAGCGAGCCCAGATCACAAAGCCCACAGTATGCACCATCTCAGAGCAAAACTGAGCATCCTCAAAAGAATTTTCCAACCATCTGGGGCACTCTTGAAGTCCTTGGCACCTCAGGACCTATGCTCAAATATTAACAAGGCAAAGCAAAGACTTTTTGAAAGCTAATGGCAGTTGAGTAGCATATAAAGCAGTTACATGCCCAAGATCGTGTCAAGCACAGAGAAAAAATGTGGGCAGGACCACTCAGAAGTGGAGAAACCTGAGCCACAAATGGCACCTCTCCCAGAGACCTCTGACCACCTCCTAGCACCAAATCCATACACAGAACATGCTGTTCTGCCTCTTCTGAGCCCAGTGCCACAGTACACTGCTCCCTGCATAGCAGGTGTCAGTTCTGTGCTGTTTCCAGGCTGACCTGGGGGTTTGGAGAGCATTCCCCACCCCCCCTGCACTGGGAGAGCTGCCTGAGCAAGGCAGCAAGGGCTGGCTGGGGGTCTGAAGGGATTTTCACTGAGTAGTTATGTAGTTTTTAGCTGAAACTTAACATCACTCCTAAGAATGAATAGTCCCAAAGGTGACTTTTTCAGTCATCTTTGCCTGTTGCTGTATAAAGGGTTACAGAGTGGTGAAAGAACACAGCAACAAGGCACTCCCTTGCTTGGTGCAAGAAAGAGCAGTTTATTGAGGGAAGCCATTGCTTTTTATAATACAGCTCCTGCAGAACAAAACACAGACAGTTCATTGGGCAGAGAAAGAGACACCTCTTGTCCCAGGCTTCTCACAGATCCAGCAGGTGTTTATCTTTTGCTATGATTCTTTCTCTCATGTTTACAGTAGAGACAGAGGCTCTAGCTTGGGAAAAGTCCCAGCCAAGCCAGAGAAAGCCAGACTGGAAAATTCCTTTAAGATTCTTCCTGGGCCTGTAATGGCCACATTTGCCCATGGAGAGAAGCAGTTCACACCCTCAGCTCCAGCCCATTGCTTAGGACCTAGTGTCACATCTGAGAACGGGAATGTCCCCGGAATGAGACCCAGGTGTCTCAGAGGCTGAATTTAACCCCTTGGGAAAATCTGCCAACATTGCAGGAAGAATTACAAGTCACAAAAATAAGTAAAGTGTGAATTAGAGTGTTAGAATGTAGAATAAGTAGATTTTTATATTGTTTATGATAAGGGCCATGTAGTCAGCATGGAGAATTTGGGGCGTGGTGTGCCACTTCCTCCTTCTTCTTGGTGCCATCCATGTTGGATGACATGCTGGCAGCCACAGATTGGATGGGGACAAAACTGGACAGTGTAGTAAGGTTGTGCTGTATTGGAAGGTAATTGTAAATATTGAAGACGTAGTCTAGAGTATAAAAGATAAGTCCTGCCTCTCCCAGAAAAGCATTTGGTCACCTAGCAGAGCAGACCTGTGTCAGCCTGGCTGGGACACTCTATAGATAAGATATAATAAACAGCCATGAAAAGCAACAACAGCAGATCGTCTCGTGCAGTGTCTCTTTCTCCAGCGGCGTCAGGAAAAACCCCAAATCCCGAACCAGCAGCTACATGTCAGTCCGAGGGGGTCTCACGAGCCAGTAAAGAGCCCCCTCGGCACTGACAGCTCCGTGCCTTTTGCTGCCCTGTCCCAACAGCAGACGGCCAGGCCGACCTTCTTCGCGCGCAAGTTCGAGGCGGTGGTGAACCAGGAGATCATCGGGCAGCTGGACTATCACCTGTACGGGACGTACCCGCCGGGCACGCCGGGGCTGCGCTCCTACTGGGAGAACGTGTTCGAGGAGCCCGACGGGCTGGGCGCGCTCAGCGACGCCGCGCTCACCATGTTCCACTCCTTCGCCCGCCTCGGGCTGCGCCGCGCCCAGAGCGGCGCCTGCAGGTCAGTCAGCAGCTGGGACAGCTGGGGACATGGGCACTGCTGGGGACAGCTGGGGACAGCTGGGACAGCTGGGGACAGCTGCAGGGCAGTGATCAGCTGGGAATGGGGACATGGGCACTGCTGGGGACAGCTGGGGACAGCTGGGACAGCTGGGGACATGGGCACTGCTGGGGACAGCTGGGGACAGCTGGGACAGCTGGGGACATGGGCACTGCTGGGGACAGCTGCAGGTCAGTGATCAGCTGGGGACAGCTGGGGACAGCTGGGGACATGGCACTGCTGGGGACAGCTGGGGACATGGGCACTGCTGGGGACAGCTGGGGACAGCTGGGACAGCTGGGGACATGGGCACTGCTGGGGACAGCTGCAGGGCAGTGCTGCTCTGGGGATACACGGGCACTGGGGACAGCAGCTGCTGCTCAGTGCTGCTCTGCTCTGGGGACACACAGGCACTGGGGACAGCAGCTGCTGCTCAGTGCTGCTCTGCTCTGGGGACACACAGGCACTGGGGACAGCTGCTGCAGGTCAGTGCTGCTCTGCTCACTGCTCTGGGCACTGCTGGGCACTGGGGTGGCTCCTTCTGCTGGGCTGTGCTGGCCACAGCCTACAGCCACGAGCAGGCCCAGGCAGCTGCAAGTGCACAGCACTTATTTATGTCCATAATAAAGCTTTGGCTAGTCCAGGTTGACACTATGTGACCTGTTTGCTGCACTTTTAAGGAGCTCCTCTCCAGCCTGATGAAGACTGACAGGATCCAGTTGGGCAGTGCTACCCCACTGCTGCGTTTCCCTTGATTAATTTCAGCAAGTGTATTATAGCCTCAGCTCCTAAACCCTCTGGGTGATTGCAGCAGAGGTCGTGTTCACCTCTATTATGCTTACCAAAAGCAGAGGACAGGATTTCAGAACAAATCTGAACACAGGCAGGTTAATGGTCCTTGCTTGTTTGTTCCCCTGGGAGCACACATGGAGTGCAGAGAGCTTGCTTGGCTCAGTTTGCCTCCTTGGTGCAGCTCTCTGTGCCAAATGTGCTGCAGCTGGTAAAATCTATTAGCATCAAATACATAAAATATATGTAGGTGTTTATCTATCTGTATATAGATAGATAGATAGATAGATTTATATCAAATAAAAGTCTTCTTTCTTTAAAAGGAGATTCCCCTTCTATTTTAGATTCCTTTTCACCTATAAGCCTGGCTAAGAAGAATTAAGTCTAAAAGGGATTTGAAGGAAGAATTCCTGAAGTTAGACTTGCACTTGTTTGCTACCTGCAAACACATCTGCAGCTGTTTAGATTCAAAGCAGAGAGGGTTCATCTTTTAAAGTCTTACTTTACCATCTCTTAATTCCTTCTTCAGAATGCATTTCTGGAGCCTGCCCTTTTTTTATCTGAATAGAAAACACATAGAGCCTACATCAGCAAACACTGGAGATGCTCCATGTGCTTTGATGGATGGACATTGCCCCTCTTGTGTTCTCCAGAGGGAACCAAATGTGCCTTGACCTTCCTAAATTAGTCATGGAAGTGCTGAGCAATGTCCCACTTAGAAAAGTGTGGCAGTAAGAGCTCCAGATTCCTATTAGAGTTTTGTCAGTGAAGGTTACTGGTGCAAAGCAATAAAAGATCAATAACAATTAGATAGAAATAATCACTAATAGCATGCCTTCCTTATATGAAATAAAGGCAGACCTAAGGAAGTCCTGGGTCGTTTGTCCTGCAGAGTGAAGCCAGAAAGAGGACAGGGACTATGTATAGCCAGTACTGAAATAATTTGACAATTACTTTTGTTCTCACTCCTTTTGCCAGAGTTCTGATGCTGATTTATATCAATTATCACTTTTGTTTCTGAGGAACTTTCCATTGCACAGGAACTCAAGGTGCTTTTCAAGCTTGCTCAGATTATAGATAGGAGCACTGTGACTGCAGCTGTCTCCAGGATAAAGCACAGCTCCTTCACAGCAGGCTGGAGCCTCATGGAACAGTGCAGGGAGGAATTGCAAACAGTGACACAGAGCAGAGGCTTTGTTTTCACACCTGCCTGAGCCCCCCCAAGACACTGTGAGTCAGCATCCAGTTCAGATCAGAGACAGACAGATGATCTTCAGGTTTAGGATTCACATCTCTTTTGACAGTGCTCTGTCCTGCTGTTTGCACCTTTACCTTCTCTCTTCCCCTGCTGTCATATGTGGATACTGTTGAGGGCCTAGGAACATTTCAGCCAGATCTTTTTTCTCAGGTTCTGAGTCTTTTTCTCAGCTCTAGCCTGGATTTTTCCCAGGCTAGAGACTTTTCTCTACTGTAAACACAAGACAAAAAATCATAACAGAGATAAACACCTGCTGGATCCATAAGAGAGCCAGGAAGAAGAGGTGTTTCTTTCTCTGTCCAATGAACTGTCTGTATTTTGTTATGCACAAACTGTCTTATTTAAAGCCTTCAATAAGCTGCTCTTTCTTGCTCTTTCTTGCACCAAGCAAGGGAGTGCCTTGTTGCTGTGTTCTCTCCCTTTATCCAGCAAGTCATTCTGCATGTCCAGTGCAGCAGTGGAGGGATGGGTTTGGGCTGAGCAGTGTTCCCTTTGCTGTGGGCTGAGCACAGCCTGGGCTGGCTGATCCTGCATGCAGACTGCTTGTGTTCCACAGGAGATGGAGCATCAGCACCTTCCATGGGAGCATTCATTCATTGAGATTTCTTTCATTTCTTCCATCTCTAGGCATTTTTACTCTCTGCTGCCAAGAGGCAATTTACTCAGGCTATTTCAAGGATATTGTAAATATTTGCTGCTGCACACATATAAAACAGGAGGTCTTAGTGCTCAGAACAGAAGTCAGATTGTTGCTGGCATTGGCTGTGTAGCCTTGCAGTGTTTTTGCTGAGTCCATCAGTGCAGGCTCTGGTGGTGCCCTGTCTGTCTCCTTATGCTGATTTCTCCAGCTCTAGAGGGTTCCTTCTGGGTGTTGCTGACCTCATGCAATGGAAAGCCCTCCTTGGTGCTCATCAATTTATTTTGCCATTAATATCAGTGCTGTAAAGTAGCAAAATATTTGATTTCTGAGCTATGAATAACACGTGTTTAATTATTTGTGCATCCCTATGTAGCCAAACATTGTTACAGATGTTTCTGAGGCCATAGCACACCATCAACCATACATTTTAATTATTTGAAGCTGTGACTACAATGCCTTTAAATCTCAACTGCAACTGAAGGCTTCCAGATCTCTCAATGGCTGGTTTTGCCCAGTTGTTTGACCCTTTCTCAAGGTGGTGGTGTTTTTTTCATTATGAGTCAAAAAATCACAGCAAAAGCAATCTCAAGTCTTTAAAGACTGTGAAGTTTTTTTCCTGAAATAAGGAGACCTAAAATGGGAACCAGATCCTGGTGTCCTTTGCTGCAGTGCCACCCTGCAGAGCCCTGCCCTTGGGAAGGGCTTTGGGAATAGAAGGAGCTCCCAAAGAGCTTCAAGCTGTGCATATGGAATTAATGAGTAACATATTTTTACATATAACATTCTTAATAACATATTTTTACATTTTGGGGTAATCACAACAGCCTAAGAATATTTGATAACGAGTCATGAACACATTTGAAATCTCTTAATGTACAGTGGTGATTTCCTAGTTGAAATGGATGCTTTTTAAGCCATTAGCTCCAAGTAAATGGAGATTTCATGTCTCTCCTGTGTAACTGATGAGCACGTGCTGTTTTACAGATACTACCCCATGGGCCATCCAGTTTCCATCCACCTTTACTTCCTTGCTGATCGTTTCCAAGGCTTCCTGATCAGGCACCATGCAACCAACCTGGCTGTCAGCAAACTGGAAACTTTGGAAACGTGGGTGATGCCCAAGAAAGTCTTCAAGATCGCGAGTCCTCCGAGCGATTTTGGGAGGTTGCAGTTCTCAGAGGTGAGTGTTCATAGCCACACCTCTGGCATCATGAGACTGAGCACTAAACCAGCAGCCTTTGGAATCTGTATTTCCATGTGAAGTTGAGGTGAGAGTGGCGTTCTAGCATCATAGAAGGAGATGCTGCTGGCAGTTCAGGTTTGTGGTCAACACTCATTTCTTATATTAATCTGAGTGTCCTCACCCCCTTCTGTTTTATAAACAAATAGAAGGCTTTTGTTGTTGTCAAAGGGGCTCAGTAATTTAAAAATAACTTAAAAGTTTTGCCACCCTGTTTGTTGCGAGTGCTGTAAAAGGCTCCTGGGGAAAATGCCATTTTTCTGCAATTCCAGATGTAAATGGTGACATGTTTATATGTGTCTCTCAAAAGTATGCTGGAAAAAACTCGTAAAATTAATGGTAGTCAGGTACTGATATCACATGTGAGCAGAATATTGATGTTGTAACACAAAAGAGAAAATTATCACAGCAGGGGCTGAGATTTCCCACAAATCTTGTTATTTTTCTAGAAATTTGTCCCATTGTCTGTCACAGAGTATAAAAAATCTACCTAAAATATATCAGGAAAGTTGACCACTAATAGGACCTGACATCTGTGTTCTGTTCTAAAGATACAATTGTCTGAGCAGTTAATTTCATGATTTTTCTTGTTAAGCTGCAAATTTCAATTAAGGTATAAAATTGATTGAAGAAATGTGTTCCAGTCATTATGGCTACGTCCATAAATTACCATCTTCTTGGGCAATTAAGAAATGCCTAGGTGGGATTCAGTGTTTTGGTGTGCATGGCAAATCCATGACACTAATGTGCCATTAAAGAGATGGATGGGAAGTGTGTTTCATTTGTCAGTGTGTCGGGTGGTAGGCTGCCATTTCATGCAGTGATAAATGCTCACACCAGCTCCAGTTCTTGTGATTTGTAGGAGTATTCCTGCTGCTTGTTTAGTACTTTTAAGAATTTAATCACTGGCAAGCTTTTTGAGCATAAGGAAGCGTTTTCTTCTATTTGAAACTCAACTAGAAGAGTTTTGATGGCTGCTTACTTGTTTTCATTCTATTTTCCTCACCTAACCTCATTAATTGTACTCTTCTTTCATAGATGATTCATATTTTCAAAGACCACGAGTAATAGTAAAAAGTAAATAATTTAATTTTTTAATTGGTATTTTTTTTTACTTTCTGCATTCCCTTGGCCTGCAGGGATCTCTGCCTCTGAGCCAAATAATTCTCTCAGTTACCATGCTATAAATGCAGCATTAACTTCTTCAGCTTCAGTGTGGCTGGAAAGCTCTGATCTGCTACTGCTTATTAAAATACCACTGCTTTGTCAAGGTGGAAAACAAACTTAGCAGATTAGCTAAAATGGAAGCATCAGTGTTCACAGAAAATAAAATTAAAATTTATGCTTATTGATACACAGAACTGCTTGTTCTTCAACAACTTTCACCCCATGATCTGGCAGGAATTTAAAACTGAATGGGGCTGTTTTAGCTGGGAACTTTCTCCTCTGTCCCAGCTCACACCAGCAGAAGGAGAACACAAAAATGCTGCACTGAGTGTGCTCCTGGGTGTGTTTGTGACCCTGCTGCAGAGCTGGGATTGCAGCAGAGATGATGGGATCTCCCCAGTGTGAGAGTCTTTGTAGGGGTGGATGGTCATCAGGACAAACTCAGGCACTCTCTATAAGCTGGTCTTAAAGTTGCAGTTTATTATAAGAGTGTGGGTGTACAGAGTCCTGCTGAGAGCTGGCAGAGAGTGGGGGTAAGAGAGAGAAGTAAGAGAGGGATGGGAGAGAGAGAAATAAGAGAGAGTAAGAGAGTAAGAAGTAAGAGGTAAGAGAGGGATTTTCCCATTTACAACACAATAAATCTTCTTCTATGTTGAATATTCTGATTTCCACTAACCAATCTAACACAAGATACAAATCCTACAGCATTTACACACAGCCTGTAAGAATCATTGCATTACCATAATGTGTTGTACTTTAAACCCTAAAAACGACTCTTTGGAGCCCTTCTGCCAAGCCAGCAGGGTCTGCTCTGCCCTTTGGAGCTGCTCTCCAGCAGAAGGCATTGTTCCATCAAGAGGGGATTACTTTCAGTGCCCATCCTATTGTCTTCTAGTTATTCAGCAACTCAGGTTTGGTATCTCAAAGATGCTTTCATTTCAATCTCACTTATGGTTTCTATATTCTCAAAATCTTTTGCTAAGCATTCATATTTATAAGGTTTTCCTGGTTCATCCTTCCCAACACTCCAGCCCCTGCCTCCTGCCCTCTGCTCCTCTCAGACTGCACTTCCCAAGGAGCAGATTTCACCCCACAGCTGGGGGGAGTTAATGACAACATTCTGATGGCACATGGCTCCTGCAGGCTGAGGCAAATCAAACAAACTTGCAGGAAGTCCAAGAGAGATGATTTCCAAGCATGGAACTCCCACACCTCCTCAGATTGGCTGGTGCACAATGCACACACTGTGTGTCCTGCCAGCCTGGGATCAGGCAGCTTCTCTGTGGAGGGCAGGGGATTGATCTGCTGCACAGAACTAAAAGTCTCAGCTCACCCTCTAGCAGTTGAACACTAAGTTTCTGGTCTTGTTAAGACTTGTGATTCATCACAGAGAATAAAATAAACTAGGTGGCAGGCAATTAGTGTGCATTGTGTGAACCTAATGGTCCTGTTTGTGGTGAGCAATGAGACACGAACCCATAATCAGCATATAATTTATCTTGGGAAAATTTTATCTTGGGTTCAAACAGAGACAGAAACAGAAGTTTTGGGCCAATGAGAGATCTTGAATCCCAAAATAAAAGTGATTAAAATAATGATGTGGGAAATGTCCGTTTCTGTGCCACATCCCTTCATAATTTATCAGATATTCATTACTGCTTGATTCTGTCCCATACTTGGTGTATTCTATTTGAAAGTGAAAGCCTACTCACAATGTTTTAAAGAGCTGTGAAACTTATTATGGGGCTGTAGTATCTCTTGCCCTGTAAAATCAGACATTCAGTACTGGGAACTCAGCTGTGTAAAGCTCAAGGGTTATAAACCTCTAACCAGTGCTTTCAGTAAAATTCCCTATAAAATACTGTGCTTCTAAAAACAGCTGCTACTGCAAGCTGTGCATCATGGGAAGGTCTGTCCCCAGCTGGAAAGCAGACATGAGGGGCAGATCCCATGGACAGAGTTACAGCTCCCTGCCTTGCCCTCCCCTTGGTGTGAGCCTTGCAGCACTCAGGGATCTGGGGCTTCCTGTCCTTCCCTCCCCTCTTCCCCTGCCCTTTGGCTGGAACTTTCTGTTTGCTTTAGGGAGCCCAATGCCATACCTGCACAAAGCTTAACAACCTGACAATTGTGTTATGATTTTCCCCAAAAGCAGCCTTAGCTCTTCCACAGAGCATCTGATAAACCTTTATGCATGTGAACACCTCTCAACATCTTTTGTGCAGCCTGGAGTGGAGCAGTGTCACCTGGGGGTTGGAGCAAGGGGGCTGTAACTTCCTGATTTATTTTCTCAGGGATAAGAAACTAAAGAGAGGGGAAATAGTTGGATGTCAGGAGTGAATGTTTAATTTTTGAGGATGAAGTAAGTTTTCTGCAATGAGTTCTTCAGTAAGTAATATTGAATGTGGTGGAAAGAGCTTCCTTACAGACTTTTCTTTGCCCAGGAGGGTGTAGGTTTGTTTCACATGTTGTGACTTTATTATTTCCAGGTCCTTTGAGCTGTGGTGGGTGTGATATGGCTGCCCCTCAGTGAAGGTTGGCAGAGTAGATAATAAGGTCTGGTCAGGAAATTTTCTTTCTTAGCTTATTTCCATGCATATTCAGTCAGTCTTGTCAGGAGAGCACACACTGACAGCTCCTGGAGGCATTGGATGCTTGGGTCTGATATCTGGGCTATGCTGTCTGCTTTGATTTGCTGCTGTGCTGGGTGAAACACCTCTGAAATAGCAGAAATGCTGTGTTGATTGCAGAGTAGTGGAAGCCTCATTTTGTCTCATACTCTGCAGTGTCACAGCCCAGTAGGAAGAATTGGTGTGATGACAGATGGATTTAGGATGGTAGGGTTTTATTTTACTGACCTTGTAGCTTTTTGCTTGCAGTCCTCCTGTAATTTGTCTGCCAACCACAGGGATTTATTTAGAAGAGACTGGAGACTGGACAGTTTCCAGTACAGGTAATAGGTGTCAGGTAATCATTATGTTTTGGGGATTTGGGGAGATTTAGGCATTATATTGGAATAATTTATTCTCATGAAGTGAAATGAAATCTAGAAGAAAAATCTGTGAAGCAAATGAGCTACAATTATTTCTTATGGTTTCAGGAAAGCAAGTTCTGACCATGCCCTTGTGAGATGAAGCTTTGGGACAAGGACAGTTCTGTGTGGGAAAAATCTGCAATATCCACATTTATTTTGAAAGTGGAGATCCTGCCTGGGTGTGCAGGGGTCTCCAGAGGTCACCCACAGAGGCTTTCTATACAGGGAACAAATCAACTCTTTGGTGATCTGCACTGTTTGGAGAATAGGGCAAAAGTGAAAAAATCAAAAACAATGTCACTGTTATGACAGTAAGAGTTTACAAGAAATAAATTCTCACATGAAGCAGGAAGGGAGTGCAAGGAGGCAGCATTTCATGGGTGGGTTGTAGTAAAGGACTCCATGTGACTTGTCCTGAGATCAGCAGCTGAAGTGTCTTAGCAGCAGCTGGGCAGGTTTCCACTGCAAGGACCATCTCTCAAGTGTGTAATATATTTTCATGACTCAGGAAATGATGGATCTTTGTTTTTTTTCTGTGCATAAGTTGTGTCCAGCCACTAGGCTTGGTCCCTTGTTGACTGTTTTTGTGGAGGGAAGAGAGAGCTGCTATCACCTGTTGTGTCACACTTAAAATAAAAGAAATGTTATTTTTACTTTTATCAATCAAAAAGGGAGCACAAAAGCAAGCCCTCTTGCTTGCCTCACAATTTGTGTACTCATTATGATCTTAGGTCATGTTGCTTTGATATGGATGTATAATTCCTGTGATTAGAGCAATGTGATTTGTGTCTCTTGAGAGCCCTGCTTTGCCATGAGCCATCAGGTGCTTACAGAGGTGATGCCACCAGCACTGTGTTCTTTGCTTGCAGGTTGGCACCGAGTGGGACGCCAAGGAAAGGCTGTTCCGGAATTTTGGGGGGCTCCTGGGGCCAACAGACGAGCCAGTTGGGATGCAGAAATGGGGCAAAGGCCCCAATGTCACCGTGACTGTCGTTTGGGTGGATCCCATTAATGTCATTGCAGCCACATATGATATTCTGATTGAATCCAGTGCCGAGTTTACTCACTACAAACCTCCTCTGAATTTGCCCCTACGACCTGGTGTCTGGACAATAAAAATTCTGCACCACTGGGTACAGGTGGCTGAAACCAAATTCCTCATTACTCCTCTCACCTTCTCAAATCAGCAGCCTATCAAACAAGGTAAGTTTCACTGTTTGCTACAGAAATGATATTTTGCTTATATTCACTATAAATGCTGCTGTTAAAAATGTAGTAGCACTGTATTGGAAAAGGATTAAAGAAAGGAATTTTGGAGATATTGATTAAAGAAAGGGATTTTGGAGATACTAAGTCAGAGGAAACTTTTGCACTAAGGCAAGTGGAAGTATCTGTATCCAGTCAGTAAAACACAGCCACTTTGAACAAAAGACTGTCTGTATCTTTAAATTATGCAGAGTTCAGAATCCAGAGAACTTCAGGCTCTCAATAATGTAACAACTATCGTAAAAGCCATCATTTGGAAATTGAAAGAAAAATTGACCTTTCTATGCTGCCTTTCATTCATGTTTCCTCTTAGAGACTTACATGTGTTTAAAAAAAACCGTAAAGGAACTAACCCTAAAGAAACTGTTTTCTTCCTTGCCACAGCAGCCCTGAGCCATCTGAATCCAGAGGCCATTCTGGGCTGCCAGGCTCTGCAGGCTCCCATGTTTGCATGGCACAGGCATCATCCACATCCTTGGATCTGTAGCCAGTGCCCAGGACAGTGCTGGGAGAAGAGGGAACATTTTACAGCCACACCTGGTTTTTTATTCACTAAGATCAAAACAAGCTTGTTGCTCTGAATATCTTTACCATTCTTAAAGTGCTCAAGTGCTTCCATCTGCCCAGTATTAATATTCATAACTTTAGACATCTTAAATTTCCTAGATACATGAATGATCCTATTAAGTTTTCAGAAGTTCTTCTTCCTGACAAGGCAGCAAATAAACTGAGGCAGGCATTTACCTTCCAGCATAACGTGCTGCTGCTGTAATGCAAACAGCAGCAGACAACTGCTGAGAGCTAATGCAGCCCTTATCTCACTCAACAGGAGTTTGATTCCACACATTTCCAGCACAAGAGTGAACTTACTGATTGCTGCTGCTAACATTTGGTGGCATCCTTTCTTAAGCAGAAACTAAACCACCTCCAAGCCACTGCTGTTAATAGCTAATAGGCAATGATAAATTGGGAACAGACACCATGTGTGGAAGTGATACATTTTCAAAGTTTGAGGCAGCCTGCTTCTGAATGCAGCTCTATCAACTTGTCTGCTGGAAATTAATGAATTCCATGTTCTTTGGTAATTTAACATTTAAGGCATAAATTGAATGGAAATTGTGGCATGGAGCCAGCAACCTTGCTGTTTTTTCCTACAGTGTGAGAGCCCCATGGACAGGTAAGCATGTGTTAGACTTCAAAAATAAGCCCACACTTTATGGTGTAAAGGCCAAACTCCCTTTGGTCCAAACTCTGAATCTGGAATAATTCCACTGAAAGTGTGTTATTACTCTATATTGCCTATTGATCCACTGGGCTCACATTTTTTGTTAAAAAGCCTGTTCATTCATATGGTAACTAGAATCTACTACAGGAATGAAATATAAAGCTTGGGAACAATATTGTCTAGGAGAAAAGTCTCAGGAGTGATTTGCTACTGATGATGTGATGTGTAATTTGTAGATGGCTGAGGGTTGGAGGTAGAGAAGAAAGTTAATTACAGGGGCAAGTAGTGACATTGCACTGTATTTAGAACTGTATTTACAGTGCAAATTCCTGTTTGTTTTTTTAAGGCTTTCTGTCTTGGGGACACTATTGTGCTCTGTGCAGGCAGTCATCATTTAGCTTTGATTTCCAGCTTTTCGTCAGTTTGTCACCACTTTATTCTTTAAATACATTTTTCTCTGCCAAATGAAGGCATTTTGAGAGAATGACAGAAGAAAGAAATAAAACTTCTAAAAGAATGATTTCTTGTAAACAACACAAAACCCACCAAAAATCTTCTGAAATGAAGGAATAGTATTATTTTCTTATCTTAACATTGAAAATAAAACTAAAATACATCAGACTTAGCCAGGAGTTGTCAGTAGAAAAGAGCAATATGTTTTATTAGGGATTTCTTTAATTTTTTCCTTTTTCCAACCATCCTTCCTCACCACCACCAGCTCCCACCCTGCCCTCCCCTGCCCTGATATAAAAAACAACTCTTAGCAGGAAGATTGCCCTGGACTGATACATTCCATAGCACTTGCATGTCATTTCCTCAGTAATGGTTCTGCCCCCTCTGTCTCATCCATCCCAGATTTAGAAAGTGGAATACACAAAGTTACAGACATAAAACTCTCTCCATGATCTTGTGTGCAATTTGCTTTTGCCATTGTAAAAAGCATTTGCACAAAGCCAGCAGCAGCCACTAACATCTTGTATCCTGAGAACATGGTCATGGCAACAATCTCTGTATTTCCTAAATCACTGCTTATCTACACATCACTTCAGCCCAGAGCACAACAAGGAAAAGTTGTTTTGGTTTCCCAGCATCATGAAGGGAGCCACTGGCTCTTCTTTTGAATAATCAAAGTAAAACATGTTCATTCCTGTATCATGACTCTCAGAATTCATAATTGCATTCAAAATAAAAAAAATAATCATGGGACAGCTGCCAGCAAAGATGTTCTGTTTAGCAGTTTATAAAAACAGCATATGCCACTCATTTATTCATTTTTCTATTTCCATTTATTTATTAATTTTGGCCTAAATTCTGTGCATGCAAGTAAAGCCTTAAAGGGAAGTCAGAGTGAGTGCTTTCTTTGATGCTGTGTCCAGATGTGAGTAACAGACAGAATGTAAATTGTTTTTAAAACACAGATTCATTGACCTTTTCAAAACCTGAATCTGTGAGAGATCAGATCTTACATGGAATTACTGAGGATACTGTTTGGGGTATTTGCACTGTAAATGTGGCTCCCTAAGCTATTTCAGTGGAGAGTCTATAATCTAATGTTACTTATTCCTTTCTGCTCCTTTTCCCCCTCCAGTCATCCAAATCTGTATCTATTTTCTCTGCTTTGAGTTGTGGTCTGCTCTGCCTACAGCAGATACTCTGGTTCAGGAGTGCCTGCAAGTATTTGCCTGGTTGGAGAAAGTACAAAAGAAAAGAAAAGAAAATTAGGTTTATTTGTGATAAATCATTTGGAGAAAATGGGTTCACTTTCTCCACCAGAGTCTCCTTCCCTCTGCCTCCTGCACAGACAGATTCTGGTTTATTCTTCTAAACAGCAATTTTGAGGTTCTCACCATATGGCTGAGTGTGTCAAAGCCAAATACTCCATGGTTGTTATAAAGACACAGGAGGGCTGCCAAGGACCAGCAGGATGCTCTAGGAATAGTTGTGCCAAGACAAAGAGAGAATGGGATATGGAGAAGACAAAACAGGGAGCAGAACCATGGAAGATCACTGGCAGATCACAGAGGAATGGGGGACTTGTGCTGGAAGCTTTAGGCAACTGGAATTTGAGTGCTTGGAGACTCAAGGGCAGATGTCCAGCTCCCCTGGGAAGGGACTGCAGAGGCAGAAGCAAGCAACAGGTGTCATTCAGAGCACTTAGGCAGCAGCTCACAGACTATAATCCAAGCTACCCAGCAGACTTGAAGTCCTGAGAAAGCAGCAAATTCAGTAGAGGTTGTCTCTGCATCCCCATCATCCCACTTTCTCCCCTTCCATGCTCTTTAAAAGGCCAAGTGTGATCAACTCCCAGGGTCGCAGTCAGGGAAAGAGAAAAAGCCAAAGCAATTTCATTTTTAAATTTGAGTTTATATTCACAGCAAAGTTTCCCCAGCGCTCTCCCAGCTGGAGTGCTAATAATGACTTGTCATCTGTTTAATGGATAGTACCTGTTCCATTAAAGCCAAGTAGGTTATTGTGAGCCAGCAGCAGGTTCACTTCTGGGGCAGAAAAAGCCCCAAAACCTCAAGATGATAATAAACCCTGGATTGTAAATAAATGAATACATTAAAAGCCCTTCCTCCTTCAAGCAAGGAGAGAAGTGAGAAAGTGCAACCTCCTTTTCTTGCTTTAAGAGAGACATTTCCCACTCTGTTCCCAGCTTGATGGCATGTCCTGGACATGGGGCTGCTGATTTTTGCTGCTCCCATGGAGCCTGAAATACCAGTGCCTGGTCCCTATGCCCCCAAACTGCAGCCACCCCTTTCAAAGGCTGACAGCATTAGCACACATGGGTGATGCACTCAGGAACCTCATGGCCTTTTAACCTAATCCATATTTATAGATCATCTCAATTAGCAGGTACTGGGAAACCTTTGTTTTGCCCTTGGTTGTTTGCAGTGGCTCAATCAATTCTAATTGCATCTATAGGATTATAAAGTGGGTGGCAACTTGTGTCAGAACTGCTGTGATTTCTTTAAATTAACCAGAGGTAACATGACATGTTCTTGATAAACACAGTAATAGCAGCAGGCAGGTGCATGACTGCAGAAGAGCAGACATGCCCTGGAATCATCATTCTGAGAAAAACCCTGAAGACAGGGATTTGCTTTGAAATTTAGTTCAGATCCAGCTGACAAGGAGTCGATTAGCTCCACAATGAGCAAATGCAGCACTGTCTTGTTTGCTGCAAGAGAAAACAAACAAAATGTCAATAAAAAATTACCTCTTTGCCAGAGGGCTTTAACACAATTCAAATAAAGAAATAAAGCTGTATGTTCTGTGTTGCTTTTAAAAACCCACAGGTCTAGCGCCTTAATGTGTACCAAGCTAACCACATTTTTCATTCCTTAGCCCACTCTCTGTCTAAACTAATTTGCTTTTTCTGCAAAATGATGAACAAACCCACACAAAAAGGCTGAAATCCTGGTTATAGGCTGTGTGTTTAATCCAAAGAAGTTAGAACAAGAAGAGTCAGTTGAGAAATGTGTCCTCACATGTGAGTGAAAAGCAAATAAAAATAGGATCAAAAATAACCAAGTTTTTAAATGTTATATTTTCAAGTCAGAGGAATATATTATGCATTGATACACATCCTCCTGAAGTCAAAGGGCCAGCAAAAAAAATCTGGTTTAATGTCTGCAATTCAGCTAATTTTGAGTTGTTTGTGCTAACCATAGAGATTTAAATGTCTAAACATTTAGAGGCCAGCCTTACATTCTTCATTATTTTTTATGAGCTCTTCCTCGTGACACTTGGCTGAAGTGTCAGTGCTTCAAGAGCACACCCAGTAGGTCCAGCCTTCTTTTTTACAGCATATCAGGGCATGGGAGCCTCAGTGTCTCTCTTCTACAGCTCAGAAAATTATGAAGTTATGATTATCTGTCATTTTTCCTTTAATGCAAAGAGGAACAGCCCATCTGCCATTGCTCAGGTGAGCAGCATCCTCCCTGCTTTGTGCTATGAACTGTTTAACAAAGACTTGGAGGCTCCAGGAGAGGTTCTGAGTGCAGTGCCCAGCATTTCCTGTTGGGTACATGTGGCTCTGCACTCAGGTTGCTGTTACCCAGCTTTTCCTTTCAAGGATGTGCTGTCACCTAACCTGGGGTGCTGTCCTGCTGTAGGGCAGGCAGTCCCCACCAGTACCAGGTCAGGGCTCTCTGTGTGTCTTGACTGGAGCAGCACTTTTCACTGTGGGCAGTGACAGCCCTTAACACTCTGCTGCTTTGCCCAGCACAATCCTGCAGTTTCTGCAGGTTTCATCCTTTCCAATCCTGATAATCCACTAAGTCCTGAGGCTTGGGACATGTATGAGGCTGAGCCAGAGAGAACAGCAAGTTCCATTTCATCCTGTTTCTTGTCTGAATAAAGATCTCTCTTGTTCCATGCACCAAACACATGCACAACAGGCTTTGATTCAACAAGCTCGCTGAATTGCCTGTTTCAATCAGATGATCCTGCTAGTAATGCCAACTCTTATTTATTTGGGAATTTTTACTCAGAATGTTCCTATTTAATTAATATGTTGACAAACACTCTTCCATATTTAATTGCTTCCAAAGGAGGAAATTTAATCATGTGTACTTGTTCTATTTCTTAAACTGCAGTGCTTTGGCAGAGCACATTCCTGACACATGTGCACAGATTGAACTCATTTTGACTGCAGGTTATAGTGGGTATCTACCATTTAAAATAAAAAGGGTTTTAGATAAATGCATGAACAGTTAAATGATGTATAATGGTGATGGGCATGTGCTGAACCAGTTTAATTGGGGATTTGAAGTAACGGACTTGCACAGTATTTGGCATTAAAGACTTTGCAAATGTAACAGCAAAGCTCCAATTAAACGTCCCTTTTTCCCCTCTAAATAAATACATGGATTTATTTCCAGCACCTGAGATACTGTCCTCTGCATGGAAGAAAGGACTCAGTGTCAGGCTGCAGCAAGGACATGTGGAAGGAATTGTAGCCATGAATATTTAATTCCTGGCCTCTGACGCTCACAGAGCACGGTGGCTTTCCTTGCCTGGAGTAGCCTGAATGGGCCCATTTTCTCTTCTAGACAGTGTGTCTGTTGGCAGAGCTAAACACATCCTCTGTGCTGCCAGAGTGAGGGGCTGGGGAAGGCAGCTGGGAGCAGAAAGAAAGGGTTGGAAATTTGCTCCCAACAGGCACTTGGTGAACATTTTTGGAGGGTCCCATCCTGATTTTTTAAGTAGCAGCTTGGTGCATTCAGACTCTCAGAAGTCAGCTGACTTTTGACAGGGGCAGCCTGACCCTCAGTGTCCAGTTTAGGTCTCTGAAAGGATTGTCATAGCTTCATACTGATTTTTACTGCACTATTGTAAATCTGGGGTATTGTACTGTATTTTTCTGAGATAAAAGGTAAGGAAAGCAGCCACAATGCAAAGTGTCATTAGGGAATGACTGTGATCTACTGTTCAGCACAGGAGCTTGAAAATATAACTGTCATGGGAGAATATTTTCCCAGTGAGACTGGAGCACTTCCAGGAATTATGTTGGGGCTACACGTGTTTCATTATGATCTGGTGTGTCCAAGACCATGGTGTTGTCTTTTAGTGCCAAAAATGCCAGCACCTGGGTTTTGTAGGCAGATAGAGCTAACAAATGTTGTGACTTTTGCACAGCAGGGCAAGGTTCATCTGTTTAGGGGAAAAAAGGCCCAGAGCAAAACCAGCTGATGTCTTGGCTCTTTTTCCTAGACAAATCAATGATAGCACTTGGATGTCTGACAGGGGTTGGCAGACTTCTCACACCAGGTGTCCTTGAACTGTTACCTCATTCCGAGGTGCAGCCAGTCCTGGATGTCCTGCAGCTCTGGGGATGCTGGCTGTGTGTGTTGATAATAAGGGTGACTCTGTTTTCAGGGTCAGAGCTTTGCCTGCTAAGGCAGCCCTTGCAGGATGAGAACCACAGTGAGCAGAATCCGTAGTGCTGAGCACGAGGAGCTCCAAAGCTGAGCACAACTCCTGGGATGCAATATGTGGAAAATGGGCTACAGCTCACCCCTTGTCCTGGTTTGAAGAACAGGTGTCTGCCAATAAAGGCAGAAGCTTCTCTTTGAAATGGAGAATGTAAACCCCCTCGCTCCAAATTATTATTATAATTTTGAAATTAAGGGGCTCTCAGGCAAAGATATGGGAATTAGGAATAACAGTTTTTTACTAGGAAAATTAAAATAGAAATGCAGTATTACAAAGACCAGTCCCAAACCCTGCCAGAGTCAGAATCCAAGCTGACACCCGTCAGTCAGTCAGGGTGTTGGCACAGCCCCATTCCATGGTGGCTGCATCCTCCTGCAGTGGCAGATGTGGCTCAGCTGGAGCAGTGCTCCTGGAGAAGGTGCAGTTTCCTCTGAAGGTGCAGGGATGATGTGGAAAGGTCTGGCTTTCCTCTGGAATCCAGTGGAAAGAAGGTTCCTTGGTGTCCAAAATATCAGTTTTTCTCTGGGTAGGAAAGGCTTGGCTCCTCCCCTGGCTGGAGCATCTCCCATGGGATGATGGAATTTTATCAGCCATGCCCTGGGACTCACTGGCCATGAACAGGAGATCTCTCCTGGAGGGAGGATGGGCTGTGGAAAGATAAAGATGATTGCCCCAGCTGGTTTAAAGCTGCCCATGAGCAGATAATGTGTGCCAGGAGATCAGGGGCACTGCCCCATCCCGCTTCAACAGATGGTGACAGAATCCACATTTCTGGCCACAACCCAAGACACCCCTAAACCTCGCTCTTTTTGTTTACTGTACCCTTAGATCCTTACTGGCTTTTTTAATGCACTAACACTGGGATTTGCTGTGCCTTTGCAGAGGACGCCATCAAGCTGCACAGCGGGCCTCCCAAGAACGCCTACATGGAGCAGAGCTTCCAGGGCCTGAACCCGGTGCTGAACGTGCGGCGAGCGCGGCCCGCGCCGAGCAGGCCCGGCGCAACGCGGCGCTGGTGGGGCCGCGCCTGGACGCCTGGGTGGACTCGCTGGTGGGCAGCCTGTGGTCGGCCGTGGACGTGTGCAGCGTGGGGCCCACGGGCTGCCCCGCGCTGCAGGCCTGCGCCCAGAGCGCCTGGAGCTCCCTCAGCCCCGACCCCAAGGCCGAGCTGGGCCCCGTCAAACCCGACGGGCGCCTGAGGTAGCGCCCGGCGCCTCCGCCCCGCACGGCTGCTGCAAAGGGAATCCAACCTCGCTCCTCTGGGAATCTCGCACCAGGTTTCAGGAACTAAGGGAAAGTTACATTGGTTGTTTTTTGTTACTTATTGCAATAGAATTCGTTTTTAAAAAACAAACAAACGACAACAAAAAAAAGAGTTCTGAAGTTTTGACAAGGCCTTTGGCGCTGCCCTCTCCATGAGCGCTGTTGGGAGCAGCTTGTCTCATCCCACAGAAATCATGTCTCATCCCACAGCCTGTGCTGTCCCATGTGTGGGCTTAAAAACATTAACACCAAGCCATGGAGAGGGCAGTGAAGGAGCAGCTGCTAAAGGGTTTTGTTTAAATAAATTTGTCTGTACCTCTGCTGTTTCATAGGCTTTCGTTACTTTGCTACAACGAATAAACCACGGCAAAATTCCCTTCTGCTGACGCTTCCTGGGGAGGTTGGTTCCTGCAGGCTGGAGCCTGTATGGCCACATGACCTCAGAGAATGTGAACTAATTATGGTACAGTCTCACTTTAATAATACAAAGTAATCCTGGACACAGCTGATAGACGTCTGTTATCCTAGTTAGAGAAAACGAGCAGAAGCAGAAACTTTCAGATTACTTTCAGAGGTTTTTTCAGACTAATTTCATGATAAACTCTAAATGAAACCAGTGTTTTGCTATAGTATCTTTTATGTCTCATGCAGTCGGGTTCAGGGTCAGCATACTAAAAGTATTTATTGAGGAACAAAGAAATTTTTTGAATTTCAGCCCTTTCAAATCCGCAGGTATTTTTGGAAGCCACCAGTACCTGGGTATTTTCACAGGCTGCCAGTGGAGCAGGTGTGTATGTGTAGGCTGGGGTGGGTTGTGATGTGTCTGCTCACACCCTTTGCTCATGAGCTGAGCTGAGTTTTTCTCAGGCAGTGGAGTTGTAAACCAGTAAAACAGTAAAACTGGGACCTAAATCTGCAACAGGTTTCTTCCCTAATTTGAGTAGTGGCTAGTAAGTCTTAACACTAATTCCCTTCCTTGGTCTCAGATCTCCATCTTGTCCTAAAGAGGGATCCTCCCAGGCTTTGCCAGGGCATCTGGAAGGCTGTGCAGGATGTGGATCACTGCCCAAAGCCAGGGGAAGGAGAACAATGCCATGTTTCTCTGTGCTTTTACTTTATTCTGTCAACAATCTACCCTTGCCTGTCTTCAGAATTCCTAGCAGGCTGCATCCTGTTTTAAATAGGCATGTTTTGCATCTTTTCAAGCTGCATTTTCTACAGTAGGGAAAAATTAATTTACATTCCAAGACCTTTTTAAAATACAGGTTTTATATACAAATTCATCTCCAAATAATGCATTTTACATTAGCAAAAACATGCACTTTGTTGTTGTTGCTGTGTTCACCTTAAGTTAGCAACAGAACCAAAAAAGACCATTAAAAGCCACCAGGTTAATTAGGAAAGAAGTCCTGTTGCTGTAATAAAGGAAGGTATCTGTTCACCCTTCTGTGTGCATGGAATAACTTTCTGCTGAGGGTTAAGTGTCCACATCAGGAGGGAAACAGACCCTTAGATCATTCTGTAATCACATCTCACAGGAAGGTTGAATTCCCTTTTAAACAACACTTGCAGTAGGACTGTAACACACAGATCCCCGTGGCTTGGAGTATCTCTGTCTTATTGGTTTAAAGCTACTTCAGTTTGCTTTGGACTTGAAATTGTGGTGTCAGCTGTGCTGGCATTAAGGCAGAGCATCAAAATGTTTATCAGGCACAAAAATGGATGCATGGAAGGAACAATTTAGGTATTTATTATTTATGTTTTAGTCAATGACTAATTAGTAGGTGCTGCTTTTGCAGCTTGAAGATTATGTTATTTTACTAACTGAACCTGCCTTTATTAAGAAAAGGCCTTCTTCCCCTCACACCTCCCTTTCTTTTTTTGTCTTGGTTTTGTCAGTCACGAGTGGTAGCTTTAGGAAAGTTTGTAGCAATGAGAGCTGATTGGAATATTCCAATCAAGATAATGTTCCAGCTTTTCAACCGGCTCTAGAGGCAAGCGTGTGTGAAACCAGGGCTGCCAACAGGTTTATGTAATAGAACCACAGTGTTATTACTTATTCAGTAGGGGTTTATAGCAGTGCTTGTTTTTAATGTCACATTCCTTTGTGAAGTTCGTATTTTCTGGGGACCTGCAGCCCTCACTGTGAAATCCAGGGCTTTAGTCACACTGATGTAATGGTGACTGCACAGTCCAAGCCCTGCAGGTTCAGTGAAGAAGGTCATATTTAGGGCACAATATAAAATTCATTAACAAGCCCAGGCAGTGCTTGTTCTCAGTAAGACTCCTGAGGTAGTCACAAAATCTTCAGGCTGTCTTGCACATAAGCACATGTGTAGGGGTGCACCCACGCACAGGCATGCAGATAACTTAGTTTTTAAATTTGGTACTTGTTTTTATTCTTGAGCAGCAATGTTTTTAAGTGCTTTTTTGGTAAGTTTTCATTAACTAGACCAAGCAGAAGGTGACAACAATCACATCTTCTGCTGTTAGGAAAAAAGCTGCCACTTTTATCATTTAAAATATAAGGTGCAAATTATTTTGTTTTAGTACAAAAAGGGGAAAGAAAACAGATGGTTGCTGATATATCCATTTGCATTATATGCTAGGTTTAAAATATCTGAAAGAAAATTTATATAAGATTATTTTCTGAAAGGCAAGAAGCAATTAAACAGTGAAGTTTTGTAGCAAGCTGGCAATCCTAGTGCTGCTGTTAAAATACAGGATGCAGAGCTGAAGGGGTTCATCCTGCAGTCTTTTCTTAGGCAAGACTTCCAAAGTGCTAGTGCTAAATGAGGATTTCAGAGTCAAGTCCAGCATAAATAAAGGGTATGACAGTGTGCTAGGGGTAAATGCTGTCTGCTTGAAGTCATCAAAGGCTAAGCTGCCATGTTTGGAACATCTTCTGGGGGTAATGTCAAGTTTTGGACCTAAACAGCCATCTCTACTATAGCTGTTATCATGCAGACATAGATCCAAAAGATCTATGAGACTCTGAGTTCTATGAGATCTCTAGATCTCTGATCTATGAGATGAGACTCTGTATCTGAGTTACAAAGTCCAGTAGTTGTGAATAAAAACAAAGCCAGACTACATCAGGGATCAGAGCTGGCTCCAAGGTGATGCTGTTAAGCCCAACTTAGTCCTGCTTAGTGGTTTCTTTGGTTTGAAATGGCAACACTGGGAGCCTGGGATGAATATTGTCGATGGTCAGAAGAGAATAACTTCACAGATCTTACATTTGGTGAAAAGGAGAATTCAGAGCAGGGACCCACAGTTGGTGCAAAACACAAGAGTTATGCATCTCCATCTGAATGTGCAGGTGTTCTTTTCCAGTCACACTGGCCAGTCCTTGCTGAACAGGATCCCAGCTAAAAGCCTGGCTTGATCAAAACCTTCCTTTCAATGGGAGGGTTTATATTTCTGTATGCACATTTATCCTCTGTGTGTAATGCTTTGCTTGTCTAAATTCCCTGCCTGTTCTGCATGACAGCCATGTAACACTGCTGTGATCAATCTGTATTACACAGAAAGGGAATGTGGCAAAATGCACAACATCTACATACGTGATTTAATAAATTATGTCCAAAGTCAGTCTCAGCATTATGCAAACCTGTTTATATGGTAATGTTAAACCCCAGGCTAAACGAAATAGCTCAAATGACAGTTTATTTTCAGATTTGTCCAATTCTTTCTTTGATGACATTTGGACATTGAGTAGTAATATTTGCATTTTCATTTTCTGATATTCAAGGGGGTTTTTTATAGAATTGAAATTATGTCTTCATTTTTTGTGCTCTTGGCAAGCAGAGAATTTTAAGAATTCCTTCGTGATTGCAAGTGTTATACAAGAAAGTCCCTCTGTATCTCTGTTGTTAAACCTTCATTATTGCTAAGCCCAGAGATACAGGAATGTGCATTCGTGTGTTACAAATTGACTTTCCTGGGTACTGGCTCCAGTGCACAATGCCTGTACAGTTGTTTAATGGTGTATTAACAGTGATCCTGCAGCACCTTCAAAAGTACCAACTAATGTGCATTCACTTTCCCTCCATCTCCTGCAGCACTAATTGCCATCCTAATGAAGCCTCCATCACTCTTAGCCACAATTACAGTGAGCATAGTAGTGAAGTCAATGAATCAGAACAGGGATAGTGTAAACCTGACCAAAGGGAGAAAGGGTAAAGAAGATGCTGAAACTTTTCAAAAGTTTGACACAATTGTGTTGCAATAAACCTTGAACAAGCTGGGCTCCTTCTGCATAGCAAGGCTGAAATTGCCCTGAGATCTCTGCTTTGATTTCCCAGATAAACAAGATCCAGATGATTCTTGTGGCCCAGCAGTGAGGACCAACTTTCTGTTGATTTCTCTGGTTCTCTTTCATCACAGCCATCAGAGAATTGCCAGCTTGCCTCTGGCCAGCACGCCCTCCTTGTTGTCTTCCCAGCTCCCAAAGCTTCAGGAGTTGGCCACATGAAACTTTGGCCAACTCCAGCACTTTCCATAGAGCAGGAAGTTTTATACTTGAGTCAACTAAATCCCCTAGGCTTCTTCAGAAACCCAGCTGCAGATGAGGAAAGTTTGGTTTTCAGAGCAGCCTTCAGTCAGTTCAGTACTTGCACACAGGAAGGAGTTGGTGAATGCCAGCAGTTACCTTGTCCTGATTTTCAGGCTTGGGAATCTGATATTTTTAAAAGGAGAGTTGGTTATTTGATATTTCAGTAACAGAATAAGACAGACCTGGTGGGACAGGGTTAGTGACCTTTCTTGCTGGCCTTTGCTTCAGTCCAGTTGTGAAAAGATAACGATCCATGTCTTTATTTGTACCATTTCAGACCTCCAGTGTAGTCTTGAGGATTAGTAGGACTTAAGCCCCTATTAAATGACAATTGAAAACATCATGTTAAAAAGCCTTTCCAAACCAAACCCTTGGGCTTTGCCAAGGCAGCTCCAGGGATGATGCCCACAGAGAGGGTAGGGAGTGATGCAGTGTTAGAGAGGACAGAGCACTGCCCTTCCAGAGGCCCAGGAGGAATTCCTGAGAGCAGGAATACCTGCTGCTGAGCCCTGAGGGCAGCTGCTGCTGCAGCCAGGCATAGAGGAGCCAAAGAAATGTGAATTAGGGTTAAGGACAGCAAGGAAGAATTTGTAGGACAGCAGATTTTCCTGCGGAATTTCAAAGGCAAGCAAACACTCTAATTTGTAATTTCCTTTGAGGGTGTATTGTAGAAGAGATTGACCTTCAAAACCTTCACCACCATCATCACAGTGAGGGAAGGAATAATCAGGCTGAGAGCATTTAAAACTGAGGCTACAAGGCCTTAGAGCCTGTGTTAGCCCAGGCAGCATTAGGGTGTCTCAGCTAGGTGTGGCATTGGGAGCAGTTCCCTCATGATGTGACCCTGCAGGTACCATGTTGATTCCCTTCCTTACTAACAGTAGTGTGTTGATCACTCTGCTCTTTGCTTCTGCCTTGGTTACCTTCTTTTGCTCATGGGTGCTACCACAGCTGCTACCTCACTGTGTCTGCAAACACGTTTACCTGAGAACAACTAAAAAGGGTACCAGAAGTCTCCTTGAACTGAATGTACAATCTATGCAAATTCTCTTTCTACTTTGTTAAAACCTAGAAGTATTACTTGTAACCTTGCCAAATAAACAGCAAGATACTGTACAGGTGCCTCTGATACCAGAGTGACAATTCTAGGCGCGGTTCATGGCGCTGCATTTGTATATTGTAATGACTCGGCTTGTCTTTGGTTCTGTTGTAATTAACACCCTTGACTGAGACTATAGCACTCCTGCTAGGGGAGCACCTTCAGTTTGCTGGGAATATTCCAGAGGAGGATATCTGTGGCATTTAATTTTATTTTCCTGCTTAGATCCAAAAAAAGGCACAGACCTGCTGGCCAAAACTAGAGCGTTGTTTCAGCTTTTCTGTGGATGAATCCTATCAGCTTTGGATCGCTCAGTGTCTGTTCCCATTGTGGCATCCAGTGTGTTGCCTCTTCAAGAAAGCCTTACTTCCATCCTTTCTAAATGTGGCCTTAAACTGTGTTAGGAACTTTAGTGTTGTCTGTGTCTTGCTCACTTTCTCTGTTGTGGAATGAATAAAAGGCACCTTGAGATTTCTATTACAGCTCAGTTGTGTTGCTGTCAGCTTACACTTCACAAATACAATAGAAATTGCTTACAAATGCAGTCTTTAAGGAAAAAAAATGACCTTCCCTTCAGGCAAAAGGAAGTCTCAGACATTCATATAAACCTTAGGAAATTATGAGCTCTGTCTCTTGCAAGTCACTGTAGATAAGGAACTTGGTTTAATTGCATACAAAGTAAAAACTCAGTAACTTTTAATTTATCTTCAGATTACAACAGGACAGACTGGTCTCAGATGCACTAGACAAATTGTAGAATAATTTCACTCATTTTAACAGGGCATAGTAGCATTCCTCTCAGATTTGTACTGGTAGCTGGGAGAAGAAATGTCCTCTTAATGGTGAGGTCTTAAAATCTGAAGAGCGTCATCACGTAGGGCCAGATTTTGGGTGTTGGTTGGGAATCTAACAGTGCATTTAAAACATGGTTGTTTTGTCTAAGTCATAAATGCATTTCTGAAAATCTGGCTTTTGGAGCTTCATTCAAAGGTTGTCAGAGTTAGCAGAAATGACTCCTGCTAAGGCTTGTGTATGTTGGGTTTCTTTAATACTTTCCTCTGTCGTGTTTCAGTGAGTAGCACCAATATTCCCGGCAGGCTGCAGTGCTTTTAAGAATTCCAAATCCTGTCTTGTGTTGATATTCAGATTTGAATACAACCCAAAGGCAACTGAAAAGGGTTTACATATGAAACAAGGTTTCTGAAACTAAAATAATTAATTCAATGTAATGAAATTATTTTTCTGACTTTGGCCTTTTGGTTCTGTTTTGGTTTGATTGGATTTTTCTATTGCCTAACATAGTCATAATAAGTTATTCCTATTCTGTCATTTTCAAAGACTGGTGGTAATATAGTTTTAAGAAATAACTATTTTGTTATAGATCATAATATGCATAAAATTGTACAGAAATATTTTGTAATCTATTGAATAAGAAAAAAGAAAACCGTGTATATACAGGAAAGTTTAAAAAAAATTGGAAATTCAAATGGAACACACTGAAAGATGTAGATATTTTGCTATTTATTTAAAGGAGTATTTTATGAGGTATTGAAATGTCTTAAATTGACCGGTAATCAAAGTCAGAATGCTTTTCTTGTAGTAGAATGTGATTTTCAGCAATTATTGCACTACCCGTTTTTGCACCCTTTTGTCTTTCATTTAGCAGAAACAATGTGCCTTAGCTGTATTCTTTGTCAATGGGAGTTTGGTTGTTTGTCTGACAAAGCAAATTTTTTTGCAGAAAAAGAAATGGATGTATGAAATACTGTATTATACCAAAAACACTGCAGTGTATATAATGCTTTCTGTCATACAGTGTTTTCAGATGCAGAGTTTTAAAATAAAAAAAAAAAAAAGGCTGTCTTTAAGAGCATGTGCACTTTATATTATTTTCAACCCCACCAATGTGTGTCTTATTTGAAAGAATTTCACTGCTTGGTGATTTTTAGGAGGAGAAGAGGGCCTGAGCACTTCCAGCCTGTGATCCCAGTGCTACTGCCTGCTCAGTGATTTCTCAGCCATTGCCATTATGGATGAAGCATTCATCCATGTTTGCACTTTGGGAATCTGTCACTGCTCAGAGCTCACTCACAGGCAGTGCTGCAGCCTCACTGGGGGCTGCCCCCAGTGCAGGACTGGAAGGTGGGTGAGCTTTGCAGGGCTCCCAGCACTGCCAGCACAGTGGGACCCAGAGAAATCTCCCAATTCTTGTTTTCAAACCCGGATCTCTGCTCCCTGCCTTTTCCAGTAAGGAATGGTAGGCAAAGGGTCAGAAGGGAGCAACAAGGAGCTCATCTGAAGTCTGTTTTCTGAAGACCATTAGCCATGGGAAGTGCTGGAACAGTTTCTCCCTGTGTCCCCAAAGGGTGCATCAGCCAGAGAGCAAGGACTCTGCCATGGGCTTACAGATGCCCAGCTGGTGCAGAAATACAAATTCATGCAAGGGCTGGCTGGTTCCAAGAGCAGCAAAATCCATGTCCTTTGCCTTAAGTGCAAGGATGAGCTCAGACACATTTCTTCCATGGTTCCCTGCTGGGTTATGGACCCAAACCAGCCATTGCCTAATGTTCACCCAGTGGGAGCACTCACATTTATTTCCATACCCTGCTCTCCACACAGCACTGTTTTCTCAGAGCTGCTTCCAGAGATGTGAAGGGGGGGAAAGTTAAATTCTCCTAAAAGTGGATGATTGGTATCTTTAGCACCATCCTCATGATGTATTGCAGGTTTGTCTCCCTGCACAGCTTTTTGATGTGGGATGCTTGAAAAGAGCTCCTTGATGACCTTCCAGAAGTCTTTGACAACACCAGGAGCTGCATGACTTTTGGTGCACCCCAAGCTGTTCTGCAGGTTCTCTTGGCAGCCAAAACTGCATTTGATCTTGTGTTTTCTTTTCACCTGCTGTTCAGGAATTCCACTCTTTTGGCTCTTAGATTCAATGAGGTCTGTTTAAACAGAGGAGGGAACACAGCACTAATATTTTAATCTTGGCACAAACTAAAAATTTTCTGTGGAGGGGAAAAGAAAAAAAATCCTGCTTTCAAATTTGAAGCCTGGTTTTATTTATAGCTGGTATAAGAAGTGTGCTGCTTTTGCACTGGCTTATTCCTAATCCAGCTGCTAATAGTCATGGCATATTAAAACAAAAAATCCTCAACCTTTGTTTTAATTATCTCCAAATGCATCATTGGCCACTACTTAAAAGAAAAGGAGGGGTGAAAATCAGGCTTCCAGGTGCTCAAGTGTTTTGTTTGCCTTGTAGACTTCAGTGAGAATCTGCTCAGTGAGACACAGGAATCCCAGTTCACCATGGGGAGGGTGGTCTGAGAGTGTCACACTGGCAGGAAAGGCTGTGCCTCTGCTGCCATCACCACATCCCTGCATCTGTCATGCCTAAGGTGTCTTATTTTGATTATTATTTCTAGTCTAGAGCAGGGTTACTTCACACAATGACACAAGACTCAGGGCAGAGCAGTTTGCCAATAACTGCACAGTAACCCAAGTGCAACAGGAATGAGATATTTAATTGCCTTAACCATGGGGATTTTGAAATTTGGCATTTCCTCATCTGTTGATAAAGAATCTGTAACCTATTTTGTAAAAATCAGAAGCTGTTAAGTAATCTGAGGCTTCACAGATGCAAACAGCAGTAAATCTTCACTGTCTATGAATGATTAAAAAACAGGAGATATGTGAGGTTGTACTAAAGTTAAAACCAGACACAGATGGTGTTTTTCATTCTTCCAGGAAAGATGATCCTGGCTATTCTGGTGCCACATCAGCTTTTTGGTGTGGGTTGCTGCCTGCCCTGACTCTGTGCTAGGGCACAGCTGAGGCTCCAGCTGTGAATCCCACCCGGATGGGGAAGGGCTGGACCTGGAGCTGGGGGACTCAGAGGGACAAGGCTCAGACACTGCAGGTCCTGGGGTAAATTGCCAAGCACCTGTTTGTTCTGGCCAGCTCTCAAGCAAAGCAGAGTCATGTCAGGATCCTAAATCCATGGGCAGGGACTTTCAGGTTAATTTATTAATAGTATTAACATGATCCAAAAGTATCCTGCATTTTGCAGATTCAAGTCTCAAACTGCAACCTTTTCTGGAAGAGACCAGCTTGGACTCTTGAGCTAAAGCATGATGTCAATGCACATATTCACTGTACACCATCCTGGGCAGGCATTTGGATCCAGGGCACTGGTGAATCTGGGAGCAAAGCTTTCTGCTCCAGCAGCCTGACAGCAGATGCTGTGGCCCCTGCTGGGTCTCTGTCAGGCTGCTGGAATGGAAGTGAAAAGACATTCAAAAAATGGCAGGATTATGACATGGTTGGGGTGCCCAGATTTGAGGGTTTAAAACAGACATTTGTGCCTAATCAGCCAAAGGGAGTTATAAGATATAAAGCACTTCTTCCTTCTCACCCTGAAACATCCATCATGATGCTGGTTCCAGGCTGCCAGTGGTCTCTTCTCTGAATTAATGCCTCCACCAGAGCAGGCAGTGCAGCTCTGCAGAGCCCTCAGCCCCAGCTGGGCTGGCAATCCTTGCACGTGTCCACAGGTACACCAGGGCAGCAGAGCCTCCCTGGCCACATGGAAACTTCCTAAACCACTTCTGTCCATGGTGCAGAGTGCCAGGAGTCACAGCTCACATTGATTATGGACCATCCTTAAAACAGATTTGATTTCAGTAAGACAGAGGCCAAATGTAATACTTCAACATGAATAGAATACTTTGGTATGAATATACTCCATATAAAAATACATATGTGTATCTGTGGGTATATACACATAGCAGTACCCCACACCACATGAGCTGTTTTAGATTATTTGTATTTCCACTGCCCATAAATTCTCCCCAATCTGGCAGCATGGCTGCAATGGAGCAACCTCTTCCCAAGGTGTCTAGTAGAGCACAATGTTCAGCCTTTAAGCAGGAGCACTATTTCACTTGTATAAATTTAAATTGTATAAATGAGTTAAAATAATATGCTCTTCTTAGTCTGCTTCTGTAATTGTTTTTTTTTTTTTTTTCTAACTAGGACTTGCATAATAATAAAAGAGATTTGACTAGAAACATAAAGTACATTTGAATGTGATCTCATTTATGAAAGTCTATCACTGGATACACATGGCAAGGAAATGAAAGTATTCTTATAACAGATTAATAGCTAAGATCAAATATTTCACTTTCTAATAGAGTCTGCCTATATGTGCTTTAAATTCTTTGCTAAATTTAAATTTAAAAGGGCTTTTCTGGTGCCTTGAAAGCAAGCCACTGCCTGCCACATCATCCCCCATTTTCCATTACTGCTCACTGATGGTTTGCATTCATTAGCAGAGGACAGCTCCAGCCCTGGCCTTCAGAGGAAGAAATTACTTTTTGCCTCGAGTAAAAAAGAAGAAGTGCTGTGAGCTACTTGCCAGCAGCCTGGCCAGAGCAGGACCAGCCAAGCCATGGGGGAGGCAGGTGTCCCTGGGGATGGGACCCCTGTGCCCATCACAGATGGGGATGCAGCTGGGGCCTGCTCACTGCAGAGACCTTGCACCCCCAGGCAATGCAGGCAATGTCTGAGCATTTCTTTCCAGAATTCCCTGTTCAGGAGCTTTCTTGTCAGATTTAGTCCTTCTCTCCATAGATCCAGTAAGTCCCTGCTGGATCAACACCTCACATTCCCAGGTGTCCCTGAGGAGCCAGCACTCAGCTCCTTGCTGACTCCAAACTGCAACACAGTCCCTTTTCTTTCACATGGATAGGTAAGTGCTGATTTAATTTGTCCATTCCTTTGATTAATTAACATCAGTTAAATTGGTATTAACATGATAATGCATTAAGAATTAGCACAAGCTGGATAATTCTTCTTTAGAGTGCATCAGCCTGAGTGTGAGCAAGCACCACAGTACTGTAATGCTCTGAATCCACTGAGTAAAATGACACTGAGTGTCATTGTACCAGCTCACTCTAAATCCAGCCTCAAAAAAGCAAAAATTTTCTCTTTTTTTGTTTTTTCCCCCCACACTTGACTGGCCTTGAAGATTTCATAAAACAAACCAAGAAATATCAACTGGAGACTAACACAGCAGCAGCATTCCAGTTTATTTTTAGCCCAACTCTCTGCCTGGTGCATCTCAGCTCATGCCCAATGTGCATCACACAGAACTAAAGGAATTGGAACGTGGCACCGCCAGAAATGAACCCAGAATCCCCTCAAGCCCCCCTTTCTCATCTTCATTAAAGGCAGATGTAGAGACTGTGCTGGGAAGGGGCACCAGGACACGCTCTCTGCACCCCACAGAGGAGATTTAGGGGGGTGAGAGCCCTTAAAGCCCCTGTGTTTGCAGTGCTGCCTGCCTCATCTGCTCTCTGGGCACGGAAAATGCCAAGTGATGCTTGGCTGAACAAACCCAACAATGTATTTACCCCAAAAGCAGGGGCAGCAGCAGAGTTGAGCCAAGCTCTGGTCCCGCTGCTGGGAGCTTTGCAGACTGCCTGCCCTTCCCAAATTACCTCTGTGCTGTCAGGGCACGGCTTCTCTGCATCCCTGTGCTGATTAATTGAAAAAAAAACAACAATAAAATAAAATAAAATAAAAAAAATAAAATAAAATAAAATAAAATAAAATAAAATAAAAATAAAAATAAAATAAAATAAAATAAAATAAATAATAAAATAAAATAAAATAAAATAATAAAATAAAATAATAAAATAAAATAAAATAAAATAAAATAAAATAAATAAAAATAAAAATAAAATAAAGTAAAATTAAATTAAATTAAATAAAAATAAAATAAAGTAAAATAAAAATAAAATAAAGTAAAATAAAATAAAATAAAATAAATATAAATTAAAATAAAATAAAATAAATAAAAAATAAATATAAAATAAAAATAAAATAAAATAAAATAAAAATTAAATTAAATTAATAAAAATAAAAATAAAATAAAATAAAGTAAAATTAAATTAAATTAAATTAAAATAAAATAAAATAAAAATAAAATAAAATAAAATAAAATAAAATAAAATAAAATAAATATAAATTAAAATAAAATAAAATAAATAGAAAATAAATAGAAAATAAATAGAAAATAAATAGAAAAATAAAAATAAAATAAAATAAAATTAAATTAAATTAAATTAAATTAAATTAAATTAAATTAATAAAAATAAAATAAAGTAAAATAAAATAAAATAAAATAAAATAAAATAAAATAAAATAAAATAAAATAAAATAAAATAAAATAAAATAAAATAAAATAAAATAAAATAAAACCAGGGCAAGATGAGAAATAGCGAGGCAGCAATCTGAGTCTGCATCCGCACTGTACTGCTGGTGTGTGAGTGTCCCTGGGCGCCTGGGAAATGCGTTTTAGCAGCTCCGTGTGAATGGTTCTGGGTGTGGCTGCAGAGCAGGGCTGGCACTGCCCATGGCAATGGCAGAGCTCCTTTGCTGGGCTGCAGGAGCCCCCCGTGCCCAGAGAGCCCCCCAGACTGCCAGTCAGTCACGGCAAATAAATCCCTGCACACCAAGGGCTGCCTGACAACTGCAGCTCACATTACTGCCATATTTTTAAGTCTTGAGAATTTCCTTTTCTCTGCTCCAGTCTGGACAAAAGTGTCATTAACCCCAAATAGTGCTGCTCACACCCAGGCAGGCTGGGTCTCTTTATTTGCCTAATGTTTTGGCTGGATTTCTGGCCACATTTAACTTCCTTTTCTCCCTCTAATTCTTTAACTATTTTAGATGGATTGAGCTGAACGAACAACACAATCATTACCTATTTAAAATACATTGAAATTACTCAAATTGTTGTGAAAAGAAGAGCTGAGTCTGGCCCCTTTCCGTGTCCATGTTTCATTACACGATAGTTTGTGTCTTTTGACAAGTTTTGTATGTGGCTCTGCAGAAACCCAAGCTGGTACCTGGTATCTCCCATGCTGCACACCCCAAACTTGCCTGCAGCTCTGCTGGCTGGGATGAGGGGATGGCTGCTGCCATCCAAAGCAGCTCTGTCTGAGAGCAGAGTCTGTGTTGACTCAGTTATTTTGGTTTCATTTCCAAACAAGCTTAATATTCATTTCCAAGTGATTCATTCCCTGCTTTGCAAGTGGTTCTCCTCCCACAGCCAGCAGCAGGACTAATTCAGATGAGTTACACTGGAGGACGTTTAAAGGAATTTTTTTCTGACATGCTGGAAGAGCCACAGTGCCATGAAAGTTCCTGCCCATGCACAGAGCTGATGAAGGGCTCTGGACCACCTCTTGAAGGTCTTCTAGAATATTTGTAAAATAAGGAGGGATGGGGGAAATATGAGACACAGTTCCTTAAAGGTTAATAAAATCGCCTCAAGAGCATGGTCTGTAAGTCTGAGGTATTTTTTGTTTTGGTTTGGTTTTCTCTAGTTCTTAATATTTTTTCTCTGGGAGCTCAGTGGGAAAAGATGATACAGGGTGTATGAGCTCAGCTTTTGGTGGATGGGAGTTGAGACCCCCCTCTCCTGTAGGTGCTGTTAAGCTGAATGAAATGAATGAAATTAAATTCTCTCTGTGACATTTCTGATCATGTTAGGACATGTAAGGTCACTTACCTTAACCCTACAGAATATTTCAGCAACATGCAATTTCCAGGAATCCCCTTTTTCTTCTGGATTTCAGCAAAGTTGGGGCTGGAGTCACCTGGAGACCTGGGTTTAATATTTGCCTTTAAGCAGAACACCAGTCAATACTCTGGTGAGAAAACTCCCTCCTGAGACAGGTGTCATCAGCAGCTTGGGGGATTTGCTTGCTATCTGACTTTTAAACTACTGTGAAAAAGCACAGCTGAGTGACAGCCCTGTCATCTCCAAACCTAACTGGGAAATCAGCTGCAGCACCAGAATGTCAGAAGGGAAAGCAGCCTTTGCTGCCTGGGGACTGCAAGCTGTGCTCCTAAAGCCAGATCCCAGCCTGGTGACCCCATCCTGCACTGGATTTTGCTTCATATTAAGGTAAATCTCATGAAAAGCTCTTTTCTGCTGTAACTTTCTTATTCTGTCTTTTTGGAGGTGTTTTGTCACCCATTCATCACTGCATGGCAAGGGTGGTGGAATACACCCACCCACTCAGCAGAGCAACTGTCCATGCAGGAAAATTCCCAGGGAAGGCTCTTTTCTCCTCCCTCAGCTCTGATGCATCTCCAGTCCCTGCAGCTGCACTCTCTGGATGCTGAACTGAATTATCTGTAGGTCAGTGATCAATAGCAGCAAAGTGATAAATAGCAGCAGCAGCCCCATTGCTGGCTCAGGGCTTTGCTGCCTGCAGTGGGGACAGTGCAGCCTGCTGGGGACACACACACACACACACAGAGGGAAAGGAAAGGTTCTGGTGTCTCTGAAACGGTGACAGTCCTTTGGGTGATGCCTGTGCCACATGAGAAAAACCTTCAGAAGGTCTCTGTGACAGGGACACAGTCAGACACAGCTCTGTGGATAAAGATGAAAGGTTCCAGGTCAATTGTTGGTCATGCCCACAGCTTCCTGCTGCTTTTTACTCCTAATGATTTTCAGTGTTGCATTTATATGCTGACAAATACTCAGTTTAAAAACATTTTGCAAATGCAAGCCTGTTGTAGCAGCTCCCTCATGTACTCCATGTGCTCCAGCAGGAGCCTGCCTTACTGCAGCTGGGCATAAATGGAACATTAGAGAGCTGATGTGACTGGGAGAGGCTGACAGAGGATGTGTGGGCTCAGGCCATGTTGTCTCTCCATCCTTTCTCCTGCTCTGGCTCCTCTCTTCAGCTCTTTGCACCAGGAGGAGTGGCCCCAGCACTCCCTGTGTTGGGTCTGACAGGAGGGTCTGGTACAAAAAAAATCACAATGAGAGATACATGGGTGGTTTTCCCAGGAATTGTTATATTCAGTTGGTCAGCTCCTCAGGAGATTGCCATCCTGGGGCCCCAAGTCCTATTTGAGGTTTTGGCACTACCAATGTTTGCATAAAAGCACTGGTGGTTCCCAGGCTGGGTGTTTGGAATTAAACAGGGCTGGTACATCCCAGGCAGCAGCAAACACCTCCTGTCAGGAGGATGCTCTGTCTCCAACGCTTCCTGTGGTGAACAGGGACCTGAGACCTTCCCCCAGCCTCGTGGCAGACAGAGAAGTAATTTTGGGATCACTCATTTTCCAGTCTCATTCCCTGCCTGCTGCATCATCCCCTGCCTGTTTGCATAAGGCACAAGGACTATTTTTAACAGGCAATTTGCTTTTATTAGTGACAAGGAGATAAATAAACACCCTGAACTCTTGGTTCCTGTGGAAATAGCTTTGATTCAAAATATTTCCACTTAAGGGCACAGTCAAAATAAAGTTCCCCAAAGAAGAATGGTATTTTCTAAACTTTTTTCCCCAGTTGCCAGGTTGGGGGAACACAGGAGATGGAGAAGCAACTGCACTGTCCAAGAGCTCAGCTCTGCTCTGTGCACACCCCAGAACTCCCTTAGATGGAATAAATCAGTCCTGGATTCCTTCAGAGAGCCAAAGCCTCTCATTTCCACTGTGTAACACCTGCCCCATCTCAGGGGCTGAGAAATAACCCCAAGAGCAGCAGTGCCCCCAGTGCTCCCAGAAAAGCTCTGGGAGGCTACACAGAGCAGGAAAAGGGGCTATTTTTTTCTTGAGCTGGTAACTGTGGATGTTTTAGTTATTTAGATCAAATCTCACTACATCTAACTCTGCTGGACTCTTTTATCCTCAGTACATTCTTTGTAGGCAGAGATGTTTGGAGCAAAACATCACTGAATTCATATACCTAATGTTTTTCTTATCAAAAAAAAAAAAAAAATTGAGGGCAGAGCAAAAAATTAGTCCAATTTATATTAATTCTTCCAATCCTGAATAAAAGGGATGGAAGAAATATATAAAGAAATACTGAAAATTTACCTTCCTCCATGAACCACACAATATCTCAGCTTTTAACCTTGCTGCTGGGTTCTAAAGCAAATTCCTGTGGAATTGAGTTCAATGTCTGTTTTAAGGAAGGATAAAATACAACAACAAAATACAACAACAATAGAAAAAAAAAAAAAAAAACCCGGACAAACATCATTTTAATTTCAATCTGACAAAAAAAAAAAAAAAAAAAAAAAAAAATCCTGTTTGATCCCAATTGGGAGCTGTTGGCTGTTTATTTTCCTATTTTTTTGTTTATCAGCCCCACATTAACTCACAGAAATGTTTTATTATTCTCCACTTCACCATTAAACTGAAAGTTTGGTCTGGTCTAGATCCTAACCTGATCTAGATGGAAATACATCCCCCAGTACATACCACTGGCTGTCTCACAGTGTCAGCTCACAGAAGGCACATCCTCACTTTTTGACCAGCCTACTCAGTTCTGGAGGGGGAAAAGCCCCACAGGGGTGTGAGGGGCTCACTGCTGTGGTTTCCTCTGTATTTCTGGAGCAGAAATAGCTAACTGCAAAATCTGCTGATTGTTCCCCTTCATATTGTTCACATCAGAGACAGCAGGAATTAATTTGGCCCTCATTTGTTTCCAAACATTGCAGCAGGCTTGCTCACTCAGTATCAGACTGCTTTGCTTGGGACATTCCCAAAGCTAAGGCATGGCCTCAACATTTGATCAACAATGCACTGTCCATTGCTTTCCCCAAATATTCCCTATTTACAACCAAAAAGCTGGGCCCTACTTCCTTAAACAGCACCATCTGTAATGCTCTAAATCTCTTATTTTCTTCTAGGGAATTGGAAATAAAGAGAAAGGGGCAAGTGTGTAACCAAATGCAGAATTCTCAGCCATGAGAGCCTGGACCTGGCTGCAGGGGGCTCAGAATCAAGGCTTAAATAGCTCAGCAATTACAACCTGATTTACTGGTGCTGTGCAGCTCTCTCCTCCTCATGAGGAGGAAAGTATATATTCTTTACAATGCCATAAATGTCTGATAAAGCAATAAAAAATGGGAGATTTAACAATATGTGCCCTTTCTGTGTGCCCTGCAGGTTTAGACTTTGATGAAAATATTTATGCACTTAATTTATTGCTTTAATTTTCTGCCATTTTGGGGAACTCCCACCACAGGAAGATTAATTTTTTTTTACATAATGTTCTGTCCATCTGCTGTCCTTGTGGCAAGTGGCATCACTTTCAAGGATGCAGCAGAATGCAGCAATGCAATATGAACACAATTTAATAACCATTAATGTATAGAAATCCACAAACAGCTAAATGCCAAGAGAGGGACGGGTGAGTTGCACTGTACATAGTGCAGAATATATATATATGTATGGGTATATAGAGAGAGTGCAATAAAGCCCTAGACAAAACAGGGGGCAAAGCAGCTTGTTATGCCTTGAAGGAACAGGACCCCTAAAAGGCATGAGTCATTTATTCCCCTGTGCAAGAACAAATCTGACTGCTTGCAGGCCATTTTATTAAAAGCAGACACTGGAGCTTCATGAAAAACCCAAATATTAAACTGTTCCATGTGGTGCACAAACACAAACAGGCTTGTTTCTAAAGCCACCCCAAACTCTGGGCATGTGATAACTTCCTGAGCTCAACAGAGATCAAATCAAGCTTCCAGCAAAAGGACAACCTACAGCAGCTCTGGCTTCTGGGGAACTTACTCTTTCCACTGGCCTTAGAGATGAAATATTCTTGCTGTTCTTCAGCACAGGCTGCCTTGATGGCTCTGAGTGCATTTCCTATCCTGTCTTTACCTCAGCACACGAGTTCTGTCACTTTTACCCTTTAGATTGCTCCCCAGCCACTGTGGGACAGTGAGTGGCTTTGTGGGGCTGAGTGGCACAGATGGGTGATGTTATAAATGTTGTTGGCTCTTTGCAAGTATTGGGATAAATGCTGTATGTATAATGTTAAAATAGCATTTCTATATGGATATAGTCTTGGTTAATAGTAAAAGTTAGACGTGAGTTTTTAGAGATAGTCTGCTTAAACTACCTGCCTAGTCAGGATAACAGCCTGTGAACAGGTAATGGGGACCCTGCAGGTAACACAACAATTATCAACACTCAACCAACTGCAAAAGGCCGGGACCACCACCCAAATTAAAAAAAAATAAAGGGAAAAATAAAACCACAAGCCAAGAAACTCACATGCTCTAAAAAGGCAGACCCAAGGAGTGGCCATGCTAAACAGTTCCCAGAAACAGCTGACTGTGCATGAAGGTCTGTGAATATGTAACAAATGGATGGATTGTAAAATGTATTTAAAGGGGTGTTCCCAACCCTTTGCTTTATGTTTGTCTCCTATTGTCTTTTTATTAAACCTTTTAATTCTCCCAAGACAGTGACCGTGTTTTTCACAGGTGACATCCACAGGCACTGCTGGGTGCAGTGGCAGCTCTCCTGTGCCATGTGCCCAGCTAGTACAGGTAATTACAAACAGGTATTACCTGGGCCTTTGAGCAGCTAAAGGCCCCTGGACAAACCTGTGGGACTGAATATGTGAGCAGCTCCACTGAGACCCAAGCCTGCCTGCATTTAATGGCTTCAGCATTTGTGGAGCTTCATGCAAGAAACCCAGGGAAGATAAGGGTTTATCTTTGACTTCAGCATGAGCTCCAGGGATATTGTGGCAGTTGATTTGGCTAAGATGGACCAGGATTTAACCCAGATTCCCTATACAGAAGGCATGAATTTAAAGCCCTGGGCAGCAGGATGTTAAACAGCAAGCCCTTAGACATGAGGTCTGGCCCCTGCCCTGCAGAGGCTGTAACCTAAAGCCTTGGACTAAGGACATCTAAGGGGAGCCCAGACATGTCCCTAGGTCTGGTTTGTGACTGGACCTTGCCCTCAGGTGTCCCTGTGGATTGCTAACCCAACCCCTCCCCTGGTGTTTGGCTGCTGCAGGGTCAGGGATGGACTGAAGGAAATCTCAGTCACACCATCGTACCTGTCTCATTTTTTACAGGATATTATTGTACAGAACCACACAAGGCTCCCATTTCCTTTATGATGCAGAGGACCTAAAAGGACAGGTGTAATGAAAAAATGAAAGCAGCACAGCACTTCTGTGGGAGGCCATGGCAAAGCCAAGCCAGTCCTTCCAGCCCTGTGAAAACTCTGCCAGCCCCAGAAGGTTGTGCAGAGGGCACTGCCACTGTGTTTTCCTCTAGCTGCACATTTTTCATTAAATTCTGATGAACTTCTACAATATGAGCAGCTGAGCCTGTTGTACTGACCTGTGCACTGAGATTTTGAGTGCTAGGAGTAACTGGGTTGTGTTAATGTCAGTAAGGAATTTCAGGGAGTGTTTTTTGGGCATGATTCTGCTGCAGTGAGACCCTGATAGCTGTGTTTGTCCCTCCCTGCAGAGGAAAGCCACAGGTGGCAGTGGGATCCCTCTGTCACCACAGCCCAACCAACACACACAGAGCAAAACACAGCCCATGATGTGTGAACACCCCACACCATCCATCCCCAGGGAAAGTGCTGCTGCTTTTGCTCTGCTCCTCCTGAATTTCCTGTGGAGAAGCCTGTGCCAATGCTCTTTAAACTCTGATTGTTATTGTGGCTGCAAAGTGAATTCCCAATATTGTCCCACGCCTCAAAAATTATCCAGGCTCCCCATGCATCTGTAGAGCTGGGAGGAGGAATCAGAAATTAAAAATTATACTCACAGCATAACAGAAAGGACCTTAGGAGGCTCACAGTGTGTTCAGTGGGAGGGACAGCACCCAGCCTTTCCTCTGCTGGGACACAGGTGGCTCTGAACTGACCTGACCACACCCACAAAGCATCACAGCAGCTCAGGCCATGGCTTGGGACACAAAGATGAAAATGTGTCATTTACCTTTTCCCTCCTAAAAGCCAGTGGGGTGATGAGCATTGTGGCTGGGTGCAGGAGCACCTCCATGCCCCTCCTTTGTTCTCTTCTGCTCTGATGGGAGGTGCAAGAATTTTACCTCCAACATTTACATTTACAGAAACCCCCCACCTGCAGTTACCAGGGAATTTCATGACTGCCCCTGGTGACAACCTTCTAGGCAATATGATGTGGAAAATACACAGAAATGCTCTCAAAGCATATTTTTTCCTGGCCTGTGAATACCTTCTTTTGTTAATAATTTTTTTGGTGATAAATTATTTTGGAGTTGTTCTCAAAGGTGTATAGATACTTCACTTTTGTGCTGACAGCTTTAATTATTCAGCAGGCTGTAGCACCGATGAAATCTAATCACAACAAAGGGCTGCTAACAGCACAAGTAATGGCCAATTGTGAGGATGCTGTGTTACAATCAGCACTGAAAAACAGCTTATACCCTCTGACCTCCACCCAGGCAAATCCTCCTGTTGCTATAGTTGCTGTTCTAAAAGAGTGCTGTTTCTCTCAGCTGAGAGTCACTTGTGAGACAAAAGGAAAGCACTGCCTTTCCTTGAATCTTCTCTGTGGTCCCAAGTCATTGTATCTTATCAGTGGGCTGATTCTTCATTTAAAATGCAAACCCATTAAAAAAATGTAATTTTCTGCCGTACCTCAGTTGACACACATTTCCCATTTATTCCTGGGGAGATGCAGCCACTCTTTAACATGGTGGAAATTCATATGGAGCAGAAAGCAGCTCAGTCTCGGGTGTGATGGGGCAATGGACACTGCTCAGAACTGAACTCCCCCAGTCCTTGGTGGGCAGCTGCAAATGCTGAACACACAATGCAGGAAAAGAGATGCCCCGGGGGATCCAAACTCCTCTGAAATGACCCCAAAGTTCACAAGTATCCTCACTCTGAGGAAGTACATGAAAGCTCAAGCTTGAGTGAGAAAATGTTACAAAAAGTGCTCCTAAAATCTTGCAGAAATTGGGTAGAGCAGAACCAGGGGCAGGACCTTTGTCTGGAGCCATGGGGTGAGATGAGATCAAGGAACACAGAGGAACAGCAAAGGACATCCTGACTGACAGAGGAGCCACTGCCACTCCCTGGGCTGCTCACAAATACCTTTTAAAGTGATTTTCAGTATGGCAGCATAGAAGACCAGGCTGGAAAATAATTCAGTCTAAGGAAAAACAAAAAGAAGAACGTGCTGAGGAAGAGGACCTTGCCAAAGCCCTTGGTTGAAATGTGCACTTGGGTTCCTGTCTGGCAAAACTCAAAAATACTGTCTGGGAAATTCACTTAGTTAAGAAGAGAAGGAAGAGTAAGAGTAAGTAATTAAGGTTCACATTATCCTTTGAGCCTGGCATCTGCTTAAATTAGCTCATTTGATTTCTACTTTCTCCTTTAATCTGAATAGTTCTGAAAGAGTTATTACAGGACACAGGTCTCTGTTCTGGTTTGCCTCTCTTTATCCTACTATTTATCCAATTAATTTATTTGGTCTGCATTTTAGATTCTTTTGTCTGCTTTTACCAATTTTCCCTCCATGCTTTGTCTCATCTTTTTGCCCTTGCTCTCACTTCCTTCTCACATGGGCTTGGTTTTGAATCTATTTAGTTTTTAAGTCATGGAATTTCCAAAGTTTGTCTGAAGACAGAAATGGTTGTATCATGGCCAGAGGGCAAAGCCAGCCCAAAGCCAGCAGAGTTAGAGCCCAGGGTGTTGCAGGGCAAATCAGGTTTTTGCTCTCCCTGGTCTGACCCCAGCTCACCCAGATTTCTGATTCCTCCTCCCAGCTCTGCAGATTCATGGGGAGCCTGGATCATTTTAGAGCTTTCCAAGGAAATACACAGAACTAAACAAAATGTGCCCCAAAGCCAAATTTTCCAGCCATTCTTGCTGCCCCTGTGCCACCAGAGTGTCTCAGGGCAGGTTGGTGGGTCCTGGCTCACTTGGTTTCCACACAGGGAACACGTTCAGACACTGTTCAACCCTTCTTGGATTGTTTGAAAACCCAACAATTCTCACTTCCCAGGTGCCAGGGGTCACTTTGCAGAAGGAAAGGCAGTGTAAGGACTCAGAAGCTTGGGCTCTGCACTGAGAATCCTTCTCTTTCCACTGCTCTGTGGAAAAGGCCTCTCAAGGCTAGATACATTATCAAAGTTTAAATTAGCTCCATTGAGTTTTATTAGCAAATTTCTACTTTGTTAGCAATTTCATGCTGCCTATTAACATTTGTTTTTAATTTATTGTTATCACTCGTCCCAAAAGGCTAATCCTGTTAGTGCTTTCCACATTGTATTGCAGAAAACAAAGCAGAAGGCTGTGATTCCTCACCCTGCCATTCTCCTGTGGTTATAGACAAACACGTCTCTCCCTGAGCACTCCCAGCAGCTCTGCCCAAGAGGCCAAGTCCAAGGCATGGCTGGATGGAAGGAGCCAAATAAAACGTGCTCAGGTGAGTGAAAATGAGACATGAGGTCTCTGAAGGCATGAGATGCTCCTTTATGAGCAGGAGCATCTTATCAGATCTGATCAAAAGTGATGTACTTCCTGTTAGGATTTAAAAGAAAAAAAAAAGGTAATTATTCCCAAAGCCAATACTATAACACTTCAGTTTGATTCTTATATACTTAATATATTTTATTCTTTATACTTTATTCTTTAAAATACAAATAATTAATTTTAGTGAAATCATCAACGAAATATCCATGGATGTCTGAATTATTCATTCACTATTAAACACTGCAAGATATTTCCTGTAAGAGATATTCATTCTCATGGATATATTTAAAAAATACATTGAATACAGTATTTAAAATGGAAGCATAATACTCCAGCTCATGAGCAGAGAATGTAGGTCAGACTTTGGTGATCCCTGAACTCATATTTTCCTTTCTTTTCTCTTTTGCACCCTGGAATTCATTATGGGCTGTCAAACAGTAACATCAGCAGCTGGGATGGGAACTGGCACCTCCTTGTGCCACATGTACCAAGCTGAGCCCTGGGCTGGTAACTGGGCACACAGCACTAGAATAAGGGAAGAAATCACTGTATGTACTGCAGCATCTCACCAAAAAAGGCCCAAATATTTGTCCTACACAGCAGAGTCAGTTTTCACCTTGGTGGTGTATTTGCATTCAGAACTTCCAGGTTTCATCATGTTATTGTCACTGTCACATCTGGGACCACACTAGCATGGCTCCCATTTAATCCAGGGACTATCAAGGGGAGGAGAGAGGGGTATGTCTCCTGCACAGTGCCTGTGAAATTACCCTTATCCTTTGATATATTAAAATTGAAGTGCTATAAATTTCTGTTGTCATGGAGATATTTTCCATGCCACTTCATGATTGGCCTTCAGAATTCACTTTCCTTTGGGTTTTCCAGCCTAATTAACTGTTATATTTTTGCTGGCAGGGAGGAAAAACCCACATGAACAGCTTTTGGACTGACTCTCTCCCTTACAGAACAAATTTCATTTTTTGTATATGATTAAAGGTAAAATGTATAAGCCTGGCTTGCACTCCTGGTGCAGGAAAGGCAGCAGGGCTCTGGCAGGAGTGGTTTGAGCATGGAGAAAATATTTGGATCTCCTTGGGTAGGGCTGCACATTCCCAGGGCACAGCCACACCCAAAAACCCCTGGGCATGATCCCTGTCCCCACCAGGGCCACAGCAGCTCTGCTGGCACACAAACACCAACCCAGCATTCAGGCACCCCTGGGCAGCCAACAAGCACACTTCTGCCAATGATAACAATGTTTTATTTACTCCTCTCTTTGTTTTCTTTGCCTTTGTGTTGCTGGCTTCTCCTAAACTTATTTTGGAGTTCAAGGATTATTGATCAAGTCTGTCAGATTTGGAGAGTGGGCAGGAACAAATTCACTCATTTAAAGTGATATGTCCACAAAATTTCAGGCTACCTGTACCCTTCCAAAACCTGCATGGTCAGGTGCTATTCCAAGAAAATGCCTGGTGGCAGAGGTCCATCCTACCCACTCCCTAGTGATGTGGTTGATTATAAATTCAAAGCTAATTTATGTGCTGCTGTACAGTCTGTAGCATGGACAGGCCTGGGGATCAGCTTCCCCTATGCTTTTCAAATTAAAGTGTCTTTGATGTACTTCTCTTCCTGCCTTTGAACATTTAGAGTCCATTGGCAATGAACTGAATGATTTGGTACTAAATAGACACCCCTCTCTTTCCCCCCAAGAGAATTAGCATCAGGTCTTAATTTACTAATGGACTATAGACATCCATTAATGTAGTAATTAATTCAGTGCTAAAGTGCCTGTAAGAAGGAACCAAGCTGAGTGCACGGGGAAAAAAATTAGAAGTGACATCTTCCCAGTGAGCATCACAGAGTTTTGGTGGAAAAGTTAATTTAACAAAGAAATAATGGTGTACTTTACTCCTTGTCTACAGCTCTGTGGCTACTTGCAGCATTTGACAACAATGGCCATGGCCTGGCAGTGTGTGCTCAGCTTCTCCAAACCTCACCCCAATCCCTGCAAAGCTCTGCCCAGTCACTCTGTGTGCAGCTGCTTCCAGTGCTGCTCAAAAACACAAGGATGCCTGCTCCTCACCCTCCAGATTCCCTCTGCTGATTGAAATTAGCTGCCTTCCTGGAAATAATTGCTGCCAGTGGCAATTATTACAATTAAAGTGTTTACTAATGGTTTGCAATGCCCAGGCTAAGCTAGGCATCACATGCCAGGTCATGAATGAATTTAATTAGGCATTATTTAGAACTGCATCTTGGTTCATAAATTAAACACCTTTTCAGTCCTGTTCATTTGTGAGGTATCCATTGCATTCCAATGAGAAATGAGCAAGGGTAGTTTTCACTTAGAGCCATTCAAAGCTCTGTGAGCAATCAGATTTTGTTTTAAATGCTAGATTAGGTATTTTAGGAACAGACCAGCCAATTCAAATCAACACACCAAATTAATGAGGCACAACAATTCTGTGAATTCAGAGCTGACATGAGCTTTCCCATGGATTTCATGTGGTAGAATTTCATTTGGATGAAGAAGCTGAGCTACAGAGGATACCACAATCCTGAAAAAACTGCACCAGGTTATTATTGCTGCCTTCCTGGGTGCTGTTTATATGGTTTCTATCATCACTTGCTCTCCAGCTCAGAACACAAGCATGCTCTTGTGCTGCACAAGATTAGCACTTAACTGATTGCTCTTAGCTGCTAACACTGCAGGCAGAGAGGATGTGCCAGGGGCTGATTGCATCAATAGAACAATGATTTCATTACAGCTGTTCATGCTGCACTGTCAGTATGGAGGGGTGATGTGGGTTCTTCAGGCTCTGTTACCTGGGGTGCTTATTAGTGCCTGCAGGGCAGGGCTGTGGGATGGCACAGAGGGAAGGGAAGGAAGGGCAGCCCAGCATCTGTGGGTGTTACTGTGTGCACAGAGCTCACAGCACAGCCTTGCTCAGCCCCAGTGCTGAGCACAGGCAGCACTCTGGCTGTGTGGTGTGTGCAGCACAGCCAAGCTTCATCAGCTGAGGAGTTTCTGATATCCAGCACCAGAGGAATGGCCTGGCTGCCTCCAAGCCACACCCTGAGCATGTCCTGGTTTGTTCTCAGCACAAATCCTTCATGAACAGCTTTGCCTTCAAGACCTTGTTTTCTTTTAAAAACAGGCAAAGGGGGTTGCATGGGGAGTGGCTGCACAGAGCAGGTGGAAATTTGGATGGGCTGGAGAGCCTTTGTCACTGTGTGCCTTGGCATGCTGAGCTCCAGAAACTCCATTTCAGCTCACTCAGGGTCTGTGTTCTCCCAGGGATGTCAGAGGGGCCATGCTCTTTTCTCCTCTGAACACCTCTCTGCCCCTAGCACAGCTCCCTCCTCCAGCAGCAATCCCAGCACCAGGGAGGGGTGTTACACTGATACAGAACAAGAATTCTACAATGCTAACGACATTCCCCCTTTTCTTAAAAATAAACCAAAAGTCTCTGCAGGTGAATCACAAATTGTCAGGTGCAAGCAGAATTCTTTGGCAGTTCATGTCTGTGTCCCCACTTCTTTTGCTGGTGGAGCTGTCAGCACTTTCTGGCACCTCATAGGGTTTCACATTCTTTGCTGGAGTCCACTTGGGTCCTGTATCTGTCAGAATACAAGCAAAACCCTTGCCCCAAGTTATTAAAGGAAATGGGACTTCAATTTTCCTTGTCTCTAGATTTTTGATCAAAACTGGAGGATTTTCTTTCAACTATTATCTAACAAAAAATCTACAATATTGTTTGTTTAAAAAACCAAAAAAACAAAAAAAAAAAAAAAAACAAAAAAAACAACAACAAAAACAACAAAACAAAAAAAAAGCAGTACAAATGTGTTTATATCAGATGGGCTCCAGCAGGGTCAGCATGTTCCAGGTGGGAGTGTGTGTGAAAACCTCCCAGCCTGGCACTGCAGAGCCACAAACTCATTGCAGTAAGATCTGCTGCTGCTCTCCTTACCCATGGCTGCTGCTGGATCAGGCCCTCACATATTTTTTTAGGCACTAAAATAAACATTAAAGACATCAGAGACATTTTGAAAGTTGGTGTTTTGGCATTTTTCTCTGATTCCACCACTGACAAGAGGAATATGGTGGGTTTTTTTTCAAAGCATAGCTTCTTCAAATGGATAGAATGGATCAAAAGAGATCAGAGATGCCTATAAATATCATACTTAAATTTGCTGCAAACAGAAAGCAACTGTGTGTCTGCTGGAGCTGTGTTTACTCCTGATGCTCCTAACAGCCCCAGCTGGGCTGGCACAGAGAGGAGCAGGGAAATCTCCCCCCAGGCTCTTGCCTCTGCACTTTTAACAGGCTATTCTGGCAGACTTTATCGAGTATCTAGTAAATAATTTTTAAGAGGTTATATTCAGGCTTGAGCCAGCTATGCTCAGCACTCTGTTTTTTTTCTCCCAACCAATTGTCCATAAAGTTGTAAGCTGATTTTTATCTTCCTAGCACACTTATCTAGTGTTAATGGGACAGGGGTAGAGGAAATTAAAAACCTAGAGAAGATGATGACAGTGTGATAGCAATAAAGGAGCCTCTTCCTACTTTGTAAAGTTCATTCTGGGTTGAGGAAGGAGCAGCCTGGACAGAAATGAGACCCTCCCTGCACATTTGGCTGGTGCAATATTCACACAGCTTATCAGCCATAGAGCTCTCCAGCCAGCCCTGCATCAGCTCCAGCCCTGAGGAGAAATGCCAAAAACTGCCTGTGAACACAGCACTGTGTCCCAGAACCACCCAGTTCACTCCAGCCCAGAACCAAAAATCTGGGAAGTTTAAAAATCTCAACAAAACCTTTCCCCCCACCTTCAAGGCCAAGGAAACCAGCCAGCCTTGCAGCATGCAGCAGAGAGAAGAGCACAGACAAAAAAAAAAAAAAAAAAAAAAAAGAGATCTCCTAATTAGAGCAAGATTCAATAAGCCCTAGGCTTGTTTTAAAATGAAAATGCTACCACTTCTTCTGCAGCAGTGACCTTACTTTTGCCTTGAGGATTAATACAAAGCACAGGGGCATTTGCAGTCAGTGGTTTCAGTGGAATTGCCCAAGAGCATGGGAAGTTTGGAGGATTCTGTCTTTCTGGGTCAGGTTGGAGTTGTCTCACAGAAATTTCAATTCATTTTCTTCCATTTTCTTTAATTATCTATCAGCTTTGCATCCCTCACAATGCTCATTTCAGTGCCCAGCCTCTGTGGCTCCCAAATATCTCATTAACATCCATTAAATCCCACAGCCCCCTATGGGGACAGGGGAAACATCACTCCCTTCCAGGTGCAATGAGAAGCTGCAGGCTGCAGCTGGGCCAGATTTATCAGATTTTAATCAGATTTAAATCAGACATTTGTTTTCTCTTCAGACCTGGTTGCTAGGTATGACAGCAGCTAATTTATACACACCTGACCCAGGTATAATTAGCTGAGAGTATGAGATGTTATTCAATATATTATTAAGTGAATGAGATAATAATTTTCCTATGGATTTGCATAACATAGCAGGATGAGGAGGAACTAATCTCTACATCCAGCTCTCACCTGCCAGCTCAATATTAATATAATTACTTAATATATTTTATTTCATATCAATGATATATTAATATATATATATTAATGCAATAAAAATCCCCATAATATTTGCAATTACAAGCCCTCAGGACTCACATAAGCACACACCTGAAGAGCCATTCATCCACCAAGGGCATGATCTGATAATTTCACTTTCTCCATGGCCCCAGACTGTTAAATTCCCAGAGTTTTCCAAAGATCCCACTCACTCCCACATGCCAGGCTGTGCTTTCATGGTCACACACTGATGACAGAAGCTTTGCTGCTGGCTTGCACCACTGCCCTCATTCCCTAATTTCTCATGGAGCTCAGTACACAAAGTGTCACCCAATACTGCCCTGGAGCAGCAGTAACACCCAGGGCATTGCCCAAAAGCCACTCCAGAACCTCCTTGTGGGTGACAGGAGGATAAAATATTATTGAAACAAAGGAAAAAACAAGCTCAAAATCTATGACAATATTCCAGATGCAGCTGAGCAGACCAGAAGTTTGTCACTGGGAATTTATTGCCTTTTTTCAGCTATGAAACTCTATTTGAAGGGGCAGTCAGAGCCCCTTTTTTATCCTCACTTTTCTATTTTGTGTTATTCACATTTTCATGTGGTAGTTTCTGTGAGAAATGCACACCTTCCAGCAACTAATAGAAAATTCAGATAATGAAGACTGCAGCTCCTGATAAAAAATCTCCAGGAATGAATTAGCCCTAGATGGTTTTACTCTCTGCTTTTAAATCCATGCTTATAATAAAGGAAGAAAGCCAGCTGATTTGAAAAATCAAAACCCCACTACAAATTACAAGCCAGGAAATACTTTACCTTGAAGGTAAAAGTTGGACTATTCAACACCACAGATAAAGAAGCCACATGTCTTTGTTTTACCTGCCCAGGCATGTTTTTGTAATAGAGCAGCCTGGTGTAATGACAATTCTTATTTCAACTGTCCATTTGTCACAGTGGGTTTTCTTCCTGGTGTAATAGCACAGAAAAAGACCAGGACTGGGAACTTAATGTCTTTGTTCTTTGTTCCTGTCTGTAATTCTCAGGTTCTCATGTTTCTTGATACTACATGAATCCCAGCAAATGGATTTTTGCCTTTCAGGCTGTGCAGTCCATTTCTCCAGATGAAAAGCAGCAATCTCTGCTCCTGGCAGATGTCTGGGAGCTGTTCTGGCATCCTTGGCCAGGCACAAGGGACAGGCTGGGCAGTGCCCAGCCCCAGCTCATTCCAAACCAGGCTGTGGGCTCAGCCTGCCCTGCAGAGAGGGGAGCCAGGGAAAGCTTTTTGCTGGGAATTTTTGCATCTCATTTGTACTGTGTGGGATGTCATCTCTGCTGGCTCCCAAGGCAAAACTCTCTGAGCTGCTGGCAGTCCTGCACACATGTAGGGACAAGGCAGCTTCATCAATGAAAAGCTCTGAGATGCCTGAAAACAAAGCTCAGGTTCAGACTGATCAGACAGAGTCTGTGACATTGCAGGAAAAGGGTCTGGAAGGCATGGTTTGCTTTCTCCCATCCCATCATATTTCTGTGCAGTGTCCCTGTGTGCTCACCAAACCTGGCTGCTGCAGTCTTTGGGCAGCTTGGCTGAAGAACAGGGGGAGGGCTGCAGGGATTGAGGCAACAGGGGCCTCTGCATCCACTGGAGTCCCCTGAAACTTGTCTTTCCACAGGGTTGTGTGCCTGTTTACCCCCTCTTTCACCAGGGACCAGTAAAATGCTCTCCACTAAATTTTATAGAGGGACCAATGATGGCATAAATAGATGTTTCTGGAAATGCAACCAAATTTACACCCCCCAAGCAATCCCCACATTTCTGTAGTGCCATTCATTGCAGGCTTTTTCCTGAATAAAACCCTTCCAATCCCTCCTGGGGATGAGCAGAAGCCCAACTCCTGTTTCAGTTCTCTGCCAGAGCTCATTCTCTGGGTCACTGTCATTCCTCACTAACCCACAGAATTTTCCAAGCTGGTTAATTCAGGCAGTGGTAACAAGTGGCTGTGCTGGGAGCACTGGGACCCAGGGCAGGCACTTAGGAAGGTGGGGTGAGTTTTGCAGTGGGAAGTTTAAAATATTCAGAAAGGCTGCCAGGGTTATGTGGCTCGCTCAGGTTGCTGAAGATTTTTTTCTTTATCTGCCAGTGAAGTTTCCCAGTGCCTTTAGCTAAATTAAAAACAAGAAGCCAAAGAAAAAAAGCCCAGCCCATCTGTGTCCCTCATTACACCCTTCACAGAAAGAGAGAAATCAGTGTTTCCCTTTCAAACAGAAACAGAGAAATCAGTGTTTTACTTTTCAAACATCCTCAAAGGTCAGAGCCCTTCTCCATCAGTCACCACCAGCCCAGGCAGAAGCCCCTGCTCACTTCCCAGTACTGAGACCAGCATTTGGCATCTGAATTGCTTTCAAGAGGGCATCAAGAGTTTCAGTTTGCCTTAAGGCTATTTCAAGGGGATCCCAGAATATTTAGAAATTGAAACTATGTCATGAAGTGGCAATTCATGAAAGAATCACTGCAGGAAGCACCTCCAAAACTAGAGCAGTGAGCTCATCACTAGGCACAGATGAAGCTTCAAGTGCTATAAAATGCCCTTTGAGTGATTTCCCCACAGGTCAGCAGGCTGCAGAGCTGCTGTGAAATGATAAGGAGCTCCCAGCTGGCAAATGGGAAGGAGCAGACTGCACCTGGACAGGAGAGCAGCCAGCCTGGGGGAGCTTCCCTCTCCTTTGGCAGGTGTCCAGGTGAGAAATTCAGAGTGCAGCTTTCCTCTCTGCTGTGTTTTAGTTAGCAGTGCCATTCTGTGCCCTCTCAGCACTGAATGACCAAAATATGAGTGCTGGTCTAACACCCATACTCAGCTGAGAGGGACAAAAGACTCTCTAACAATTTAAAGTTAGAAAGTAAATGTTTGTGTGAGGGAATTCTCTAATACACTGCAAAATCCCAGGTGATCCCAGAGTCTGTTTATGGACAAAGGATTCAAACAAATCCATATTCATAATAACAGCCCCTCCCACCCCCCTTCCTATGCTAATTAGCTTGAATAGCTATTAAGCATTGATTGACTTCTTAAATTAAGTCTGGGGTCGTTTTTGTGGGGAGGGGTCTCAAAAGGAGGAAGTAAGGTGAGTCTTCCTCACCCTGAACTCCTGACCTTTTCTATCAATGACAATACAAATGATTTCTGGGGATAGTCCAGTTTCTCAAAGAATGGGTTTCTGGTTGCATTGTCTGTGTTCCTTTGGATCTGCTCACTGCTTTCATCTTTTCCCATAAACATAAAATGACAGACAATCAATTATTTCAGTTTCAGATAACTACTCCCTTCTAACTTCTAACTTTTAATTATTTTCAACAAGGTAACTAAAATCGTAATTTTCTAAAATTAGTGTTTGGGCACCACTGGCCCTTTCCATGTGCCTTTCCTGGGAGCCCAAGAAACAGTTAAATATCTGGGAGGGAGGGAGGGAGGGATGCTGCTGGCCAGGGCTGACCCCTGCCCTTAACACACACACACACACCCCCTGCTCACCTGGCAAGGTGGGTCAGTGTTTGATGCCACAGCCTTGGCAGAGTGCTGTTCATAAAGATGCAGAGAGCAAACAACAAAAACACCTGAAACAGCAAGGCCAGGTCACAGAGCTTGCTCCTCAGAGATCTGAGCCACCCTGCAGGGAATTGATGGGAAATAAATGAATAATCTTGAGAATGGATGAATAAAGGCTCCATCCTGAGTGTGTAGCTCAGCAATGGTGTCTGCCCTGACCACAGCTCAGGGCAGTGTGGGATGAGGACACACTTGTCACCCCCTTGTCCTGAGCCCAGGGGCAGGAGGAGGAGGGGACAGTGGCACAGGTGTCCCTGCACTCTGCTCCTGGCACTGACAGGGCTGTAGGAGAGGTGACAAAAATCATACACCCACCCCTCTCTCTTTGGCACAGTTACCTTCCTGAATAAGTTGCCTTTCAAAATTTGCTTTCCTGTTAGAAGTTTGTTTGTCCACACCACACAAGGCCTCAGGGCCACAAGCTTAGCAGCACAAACAGCACAGTTAATTCTCTGCATTTCAGGCACTGTGCACTTAGAAGTTTACTAATATTGATAAATAAGGTTTTTTCTCTGTATTAAAACAAACAAACCTCCAAAGATTTTTTTTTTTTTTTTTTTAAGTTCAGGGATTTATCCAGACATCTGGATGCTTTTTTTTTTTTTTTTTTTTTTTTTTTTTTTTTTTTGCAATTTCTCCAGATTTTCTTGGCCAGTACATTTTGCTGGAAATCATGAGATTTCCAATGGATTTTTGGTTTTCATCCAACTAGAAATACAGCAAGAGGAGTTTTTCCCTCACAGCCTTCCAGGATTTCTAGTTCATGTGCTGGCTGGAATCAGCATATATAGAGGGGCATAAAAAGAAAGCCTTGATTAAGAAAAGCTGAGGAAATATTTATACTTCAAAGGTATCTTTCCTGCTTGGGGTGATGGTTCTAATTAGTTTCTAATGAAGCAGAGCTGATGGAGCCTTGCTTTGTGGCACTGTTTGGTGACCATTGTCTGCAGAGGAGGACACTGAGGAGGGGAGATCCAGGCTTGTGCCAAGCTCTTGCTGTGATCAGATAGTGTGTCTGATGGGGATGTGAATCACCCAGCTCTTAATTAGACATGGTTATTAGCTCAGTGGCTGAGCCCCTCTGTCTCCAGCCTCCAGGTCTCTCTCAAGGACACCTGCTGGGGTTGCTGTGCCACCTTTTTGCAGCTTTGGGAGGCAAGGACACTCTCTGAGCTCCGTGGTGTTTTCCCTGTGCCACCCTCCCACGGTGGAAAAGCAGCAAATTGTGGTGACTGGGGGGGCAAGGCAGAGATCAGAAACACTCAGGTGGCAAAAAAGGAGGAGGAGATTGAGGAGATAATGGAGCTTGGCCTCCATCCACCTTTCTCCAAAATCAGCCTAAATCTGGAAAGATACAGTAAGAGAGAAAGAACCAAATCCAAACAGGACAGAGGAGGGGGAAAAAAATCAGGGTCAAACTGCAGGAGCAAGTGAAGCACTGTGCCAAAGTGGGGCAGAGCACTGGCCATGGGGTGAGAAGCTTTGTCCCCCTCCAGAGGCAGCACTGCTGGCCTGGTGTCCCCCTGGTGTCCCCCTGGTGTCCCCCTGGTGTCCCCTGTGCCACCCCAGCCATGCCACAGCTGCAAACTCCTGCTCTGTGCAGCAGCCCCACTTCCAGGAAATCTGCTCTCAGTGCACTTTGGAAAGACAGGATTCCAGGAAAACAGATGTCATGCACTTGGAAGGGTTGTGTGCTGGATTGGATTTCAGCAGAGTGTGCTGAACCAAGGGCTCGTGGGCAGCTCAGGGACACGAGGGACATTCAGGGACAATCAGAGGCAGGTCACACACCCTGCCTGGTGGCACAGCCTCCAGGGGCTGCTCAGCCAGAGCAGAACAAAATTTTGTTGGTCACAGCAGCTGAATGCACTGTAATTTATTTGAGAGTCATCTAGGAAAAACAGGATACTCCTCTGTGAAGGGAGGGATTTTCCTCACAGGGCACAGGGAGCAGAAGGCAGCCAGAACTTTTGTTAGTGCTCTGTTCCAAAAAGTGACAGACAGTTTGCAAAAGCTGTTTCCTACAGAACATAAAACCCCTCTGAAACTTTAGCTGAGAATCATTCACAACATGTTTAAGGCTTCCAAACCCATCAAAGCTAACCAGAATTCATTAAGAGAGAAAATAAGATTGTAATTAATTAACTTATTGAAATCATGAATCGAGGACTATGCAGAAAAGGCTATGCATCACTTTGCAAGTTATTCATTTAATCAAATAACTGGGATGAAATATTTGCATTAATAATTGCACCAGAAACTGCTGATCACAATGTTCAATAAATCCAAATTGTTAATTCTACAAACTCAATTTCAAGTCTGAGACACTCATACAAAAGTTCCACTGGCATAAAGGAAGTTTTGGGGCTGTGTCCTTAGAAATTTGAACAAAAGATTCTTCCAGAGCACTCTGAGACAGAGGAGCAGCTGGAACCTCCCCCAAATGATGCCACCCTCCTGCAGAAGGGTCAGGACACATCTCACTCCAGGCACTCCACCCAAACTCATTCTCACTTTCTGGCAACTGAAGGTTCCTCTGCTTTGCCTAAAACACCTTCATTTTATTTTGACTTTGTTATTTTCTACTTTTATATCTCACTATATCTGCTTTTCACTGACTTTTTGACTTTGTGGATAAAGCAGCAGAAGGAGAGTAACACTGAGTCATGGGGCCTCTCAAACTGCCCCAAATCAGAATAATTCAATCCAGCCATTTGATACCAATGCCAGGTTATTAATATGCCAAGTACAGAGCTCCATTGCATCAACTTTTCCCCCAGTTGCAGACACCCTTTACAAGCAATAGACCTGTAAGGTTTTGTTTGGCAATACTGAGATGTAGTTTTTGCCCTTTTGTCTTTCCTGCTCTCTTTTCCCCATAGATCTATTTGCTAAAATAAATTGAAATTGGGTAAAAGAATATAAGGCACAATTTATACTAGATATATCTGCAATTACTAACTCTGAATTAAACATATTCCTTCATGAATAATGAAGCAGAAATAGGCCAGAGGAAAAATGAGATAAGATCTTCAATCCATGTATTTTTAATTGCTTCATTATCTAAAATTTGGTATGAATAGCAGTGGATACAGTTTGCTGTTAATGCACAAAAAGAAATGAGGATTTTCAACCAAATCACAAAAGGCTATCAAAAATTAATTTTGTGTGCTGTGATCATTGAAAATGTAAGTGATTTTGTGGCAGAGTGACATAAAAAATACCATTTATATGCTAATAATGAACAAGTCATATTTTTTCATTTTGATGCAAAATAAATTTTATTTTCATTTTAATGAACTGTAATGAATTATAAGCTGTTTCTTTTTATCTTCAAGTAAAAGCTGGGGAAAAGATAATGGAAGGTTGACAAGAAGATTGTCCCTGAATGAAAATAGGATGGAGCAGAGCATGACCCTTGCTCTGACCTGTTCAACTCTTCTGCTGACTTGGCAAAGCTGCCATTTAGGCCCAAGGTGAGTTCTGCCCATGGGGAAAAAGAGAGAAAATCATCCCCACTAGGTGGAAAAGCTGCACCTTTATTTCCCAGCAGAAGGGGATGCCATGCTCAGGGATTTCCTCTGTAGCCACAGATAAAAGCTGCACTCGTTATCCTGGCAGTCCCTAACTCTGAATTAAACATGTTCCTCCATGAATAATGGAACCCAAAAAGGCCAGGGGTACTAAGGAATCTGATCCAAAGCCTATTAAAGCCAATGAAATGCCTTGAATTGATGCATACCATATCAATAAATCATTATGGGATTTTTTTTTTTTTTTTGCAGTAATTCCTAGAAGCACCAGGCACAGCCAGGATCTTTATCACACAACACAGGAGATAGCCCTGTCCTAAGGGCAAGGAAAAGGAAGAGATAAGAGCTGGATAAGGGCAGGGAACCCAGGGAAGCCCTGGGATTGTTGTGCTCAGCAATGAGCAGCAGGCTCCAACACTTCCCAGTGTGCACCAACAGCAGCTGAAATCAACAGATATTGCAAATATTAACCACCCAGGAAAACCCAGCTCAGCTTTTTCAAACGAGCCAACCAGAATGAAAAGCCAGTTTGAAACTGTTTGTGTTGTATTTGCTGCTCCCTGTTGTCCCCCTGGGAACAGCCTGCCTCCACCTGCAGCCAGATTCTCTGCACCTCTCTCTTGTGGCAATGCCCACACATGATCAAATTCCAGCTTTGGCTTCCTTCCTGGGGCCTTCTGCACATTATTCAGAACAAGCTGCTGTGCACAGTGCTGCTGTGCTCACCTGGGGATGTGCCACACTCACAGTGCCTGTGTCCCCAGGCTCTGCAGAGGAACCCCTGGGTCTGCAAACCCAGGCTGGTTCCAAGACAAATGCAGCAAAAATCAGGTGCAGGCATCCATGAGGAATAAACAGGATTAAGACTTTTTGCAGATGGAGACAACTCAACAGCCTGAGGCTTTCAGAGCCCAGCCCTGAGAGCTCATCCCAAAGCAGGAGAGACTGACAAGGGCAGTGCCTGAGCCTGCCTTAACCAGCTCCAAAACTACAAATTATCTATCTTTTCCTTTCCTTCAGTGTCTTCTTTTTTTTTTCCCCTTGAGCTAAATGTTACAATTCCCAGTTGCTGAAGAAAGGCATAGCTTAAGATTCATCTGCAGACTTGGTTTTAATTTTTTTCCTTCTCATCTCTGGGATGTACAGAATATTCACATCGTGTTTGACAAGATCTCCAGCACAAAGCTTTTTTGTAAATCCTATCAGCTTATCCTAATTGTTTCCCAATTGTTATGTGAATTTATTTGAAAAGTAATAAAGAAAAGAAAATTACAAGAGAAAAGTAACTGTGCAGAAGACCCCCTAAATGAAGAGAACTGAGCTATGTTTTCACTCTTGGAAATATGCACAAAAAGCCTATGTAAGCAGTAACAGAAAAATAACAGATGTTTACAAGAAAAAACCAAAACTGAAGAAAACACAGAGATGTGAATAAACACAGTTTGACTCAACCAATTAGAAACATTTGTTTGGTCCAACAATGAAGTTTTGATAAGCGTCAAAGTTTCTGTTTTAGTTACTATCTTGACATAGTTACTGAAAATTGCCCAGATTTTTAAGGATTTGTCCAAATCACATAAAATTGCACCATCATTTTCTTTGGCTGCTACTCTGCTCAATAGGGAATCTTGCCAACAAGAGACATGTAAGTCTTAATCGTGCTTGAACAAGGAAGATTTACAATTCAGTTCTCAATAAGACATAATGAGTCAGATAGAAGGTGATTTGCTTGTTCACATTGTTCAGGCAAATTATAGATTTTCTACAAAATCTCCATAATATTTTTTCCAAATATAATTCTGTTATTGTATGCTCTGTCTGCAAATTTTCCCACTTTTTTACAATTCTATTCAGGTTTGTATACATTGAGAAACAGAGCCTGGGAAGGAAGCAGATATCTGCCTGCTTGACACACTTCTGTGTGTTGGCACTTTCTAGAATGAATCTGAGGGCCCTTATGGAGAATGAACCCAGCTGAACCCACCCCAGGGGACATGAAAAAATAAAAAAATTTGCATAAAGCTTTTCTTGCTCACTGCTCAGTATATCCTACTCCCCAGAAAACCTCTGCTTGTCCATCAAAGGCTTGCAATGGTTGTTTATCACATCCTGGGCAGCCAAGGACCAAAGCTGGGGATGAATCTGAAGGAAGAATGGCAGGAGGGAAGAACACCCTTTCCACCCTGCTGCTCTTTCTTGCAGTGCATGCCAAAATCAAACAACAACTCAAAAAAAGCCTCCATCTCCAGTCATGTGGCAATGATTGCTGGTCCAAAAACCACTCAGGTTCCACAAGCCCATGCATCAAGAGAACCAAAGAGATGTATTATTGAACATAATTTTTCTCCCTTTAAGACAAGTCTCAGTTTTCCCCTTTGAGAAAAGTTCACCACAGAAGAACACTTTCCTCTTACATGAAAAGTTGGGTGTGTAATGAGCAATACAAGGCCTAACAACAAAATTTCCAAAATAAACTACTCCTTCCTCGAGTTCACAAAGTCAGTTAAGGAAGAACATAAATGTTGAAGGGTGTTGGTGCAAAAGGCTGGAGTTCACTTTACATCATTTGTGTCTGCTGGCTTTCAGAGAACATTGTCTGCAGATTTATGATTCACCAGGTAACTCTAAGAATGTCTGGGCACTTTGGAAACAGCTATAAAAGAGAATGGAAACTGAAGCCAGAGAGGATGCTGTGGAGTAATTGGGTTATTAACTGCTTCCATGCTGAATGACATGCAGCTATACCCAGAAAATGTCCTCTGTTATTTTTTGAACACACTGTGCCATTGTGCAGAGCTTTCACCTCCCTAAAATTCCTGTTTTCTTTCAGATTGGACAATACACTTGAATTTGGCACGTGGTCACAAGGAGGCCATGACCACTTAGGCAGTGCTGCTTCTCAAGTGGCTGCAGGAGGAAAAGCAAACTGCTGTGTCCATGTGCACCTGCAGGGTCAGCTTTCAGTGCTGAGCCTTTGAAACAAGCAGAATTCACAGGACTAAGGATTTCATAGCCAAAAGTCTGATGAAACCTGTGTCAAAGAACTCTGCTTCTACATTTCTCACTTTTTTCCCCCCTGCTTTTAAGACATAAGCAAGTGTCCTACAGAAGAATGCAGAGCAGCAGCACATGGAAGCAAATTAATCAAGGCTGGAGAATGTTCATTAGTGAGAGTTTGGACAGCAGTTAGAGCTCTCTGTGAGGCAGCCACATCACTGGACAAACACTGGAGTGCTTCTGGCTGTTTAAAACAGCAAAGGGCTGGGAAATGATAAATTAGAATGGTTGTATTGATGCCTCAGTGAAAAGTAAAGCTGCAGAAAAATACAGCCATGTCTTCAAGGAGAGGAGGGGAAAAACACCCCCAGCTGTTGAAAGCAGATGAATTGAAATGTGTCTGCAAAAATAACAGAAGACATATCTGTGCCTACAGCAGCCATCCCCACCTGGCTCTGTCTGGAGATCAGGCAGGTGAAAGGGAAGAGAAGAAGCACAAATGCTGAAGTGTCTCAGGGAGGATTTTACATCTGGGGGATGTCTTAGCAAACAGGTTCCCAATGCAAAATTGATATGAATAATTTTATTTTTTTTTTTTTTTTAAAGGATGCTATCCTAGAGGAAATAAAACATCAAAGAAGCGAGCATGTCATGTATTTCAGATCCATCACTTTACACACAGCACAAATATATTTTTCATATTATTTTTAGGGGAAATAAGCCCTAGGTAGGCTCATAATATCTTGGTAGAGTGTCAAAAGGAACCTGCACATTTCAGTCAGATCTTGTTTGGAGGGTACTGTAATGCATGTCATTTGGCAAAGAGATTTTCAGTGTTGCCAAGCCTCAGTCAGTTTATGGATTTAAGACCTCAGTCATTTAAGGCCCTGTTTACAAAGCAATGCATCATGTCACAGCATGGCACTGAAGGTGTAAATGGCTCCCAAATTTTGAAAAAACTTTAGGCTGCAGTGGAATACAGATCACTGTGAGCCACAGCCACAGGCTTTGGGTGGAAGGCAGCACTCTCCTGCACAAACAGCATGCCAGCTCCTGAGCTGGGATAAATCAAACAACCTTTTTTCAGATCAAAAGAACAATGGTGATTTATATCCACTGAATCATATTGAATACCTCCTGAGCAACACTGACCTAAGAGCCTCAGGACCAGATCCTCAGGCAGAGCTGGGTGCTTAATTCCTGCTGGTGGAACAGAATTAAGCATCCAGACCTTCCATGGAATTCAGTCTAAGTGAAACAGCAACCCACAGGCACATTTACAACAAGCAATAAATTCAGAGCACTTCATCCCTACCCAGACTAGCTCCAGCTTTGGCACCAGGAGAGCAGGGACCAGCCAGGCTGAGGTTAACTAGCCCTGCTAGGGGGGCTGTGCTGGGCTAGCACTGCTCCCAGGGCTGAGCCAGTGCCTCTGCTGAGCTCTGCCCCGTGGGTGGTGGTGTGCTTGCTGCTGCCTCATGGATTGCTGACACCAAATCACACATCCTGTTTGTAGAAATGACAGAAACCCACTCATTCAACAGTGCTGGAAGAGGGGAGCAGCCTTTGGGACACCACAGCTCAGGGGTACACAGCCCTCTCAAAGCACAACCACACAGGGGTAAGGCTTTAACACAGCTCTGATCAAAGGGCCTGTGTCAAAAAAAAAAAAAAAAAAAAAAGGCAAAGCACTCTACTGATAGCTCTTTCATTTACCTGTATCTCCCTGGCACAACACAGTAACATGGAGCTTTAGCTGTTCTGCAGAAAGGACCTGGGTACTGGAGGATGCCAAGCTGAGCATGAACAAGCCACGTGTCCTTGATGCAAAAGCAAATATTTCCAGCAACATGCATTGAAGGAGAACATGTACAGGACCACCAGCAGCAGCCACAGGAGGTAATTAATCTCCTCTACTCAGCCCTGGGGAGACAGTGCTGCAGCACTGCTTGTCCAGTCCTGGACAAGTAAGTACTGGAACAAGCCCAGTGAGGGGCTACAAGAATGATCCAGGGCTGGAATCATTCATGTGAGGAAAGGCTGGGATGGTTGGCTTGGCTCAGGCTGGGAAGAGAAGGCTCAGGGGTGGCAGTGTCTCTTTAATACATGTGAATATCTGATAGGAAGCAGTAAAAACACTAAGCCAGGCTCTGTTCAGTGACAGGACAAGAGACACAGGTTGAAATATTGGAGAATCCATTTAAACCCAAGAAAAAGTTTGGCATTTTTTATTTTATGTTTGATTTCTCTGGCAAACACTGGGACACGTTTCCCAGGGGGGCTGTGGTGTCTCCATCCTTGCAGATACTCAAAACCTGGCCCCAGGCAGCCCTCTGGGTTTGACCCTGCTCTGAGCAGGGTGCTGGTCCAGGCACCTTTCAGAGGTGACTTCCAGCCCCAGCCATTCTGAGATTCTGTCACTGCTTCACTGCAAATTACAACCCTGGGAGAAGGGAGAGGACAACCTTTGGTGGTGGCAGTCTTGGAAAGCACAGAGCTGTGGGCAGGACCCTGTGCCCAAAGGCAGCTCAGGCTGCACTCCCAGCCAGGCACAGCAGCCCAGATAAACCTCAAAAGCATCCAAGTGATGTTTGCAGCAGTGGATGGAAACACAAAATGATGGGGGATTTACCCAGCACCTGATGGGGTGCACAGACTGGGACATAATTGGAGGACAGAAGTACTAAGGAGTTATCCAGCTTCTCAGTTACTTGCTTTAGAGTTTCATTACATATTTTTCATACTAACTGAGCATGAAAGTTCCTCCTCTGATGCAAAAAGAGAACAGATAAAACTCAGAAGCCTGCACAGCTTGCTGCCTCTTTCCTCTGCTGGAACACCATAATTATCTCAGGCCTGCCTAATCCTGTAGGATTTATCCCTGACAGTGTTAGGGCTTCCATTGTTCTACACAGTGCTGGCCTTCTCATCCACAAAGTGCCTTACTGTGGGGAAGGCAAGCAGACCTCTTTAAAAGACAAAGAACTCTCTCCAAGCCATGCACATTTCATGATTTCATCTCTATACATGATTGCCAGAACTGGGACAAGTGCTTGGCAAGTCCTGGAAGACAGAGGGAACTTCCTTTGCAGAAACTGGGAGGAGAAAGCCAAAACACCCTAAAAAGGAGCCTGGTGTTTAAGTGGCTGCAGGAGGTGCTGCAGGAGCTTTCAAGCTCTGCACTGCAAGCTCAGGGTGGGTTCTCAGTCCTGTCCAAAGCACCAGTCACTCACAGGTGAGTTACAGCACTGTGTGTAGGGTCTAACCCTACCTAACCTAAGGTAGGTTAGACTAAAGCTTCTTTTCCAGCTAGAGATGATTAAAAGCCTGTTAGACACTGACAGCACATATGCCTTGCTTCAGTCACCAGTAGAGAGAGTCAGACAGAGAGCAGGGATGTGGTGATATCAAGTAAAGTCATATATTTACTTAATCTTTGAAAACAGATGGTGAATATCACTGGGGAAAAAAAAAAATACTTCTTAACATTACTTCAGTACCTTAGGGGGGCAAAGGTTTTCCTTTAGGTGAGTCTCAACAAGGAATATAAGTTATTTTATTAAATATCTCTGGACCTTGCTTCCCTTTTGACAGAAAAGCAATATCTGCTTCTTGTGGCTGAGTTTGCAGAAGGTCAAGGAAAGGTCTTAGATTTCTTCCCTCTGCCCATTAGGATCAGGAAATCATGATTTATATTCTGTGTCCTGGCCCAAACCCATAGAACAGTGCCTCCCTGTCGATGAATTTGAGGCTGGCCTGAGGTTGGCCCCTCTGAGCTTCCTCAGGAAGAGAGAGTGTTACAAGCAGTCATTAACTGCACAGGAATACCAAGAATGAATGCTGCAGTGTCAATGACACAGAAAAAGGGAGAAGTCTTCTGCCAAAATGCTCTTGCAGCCCTGAATGGCACCAATTGTTTGTCAGTGCCTTCTGGAAGGACTAAAGGTCTGACCCTGCTCTCAGTTTTCTCTGGCCCCTGGCCTTTCCACTGACCAAAAGCCAGAAGAGTCTGTATGAATCTGGCATGAAGGAGCAGCAAGCCAGGGCAGGTTTTCAAATTTCCTGGGCTAAGGCTTTCCAGTTCTGGCAGTAATAATGTGAGCACCTTAACTCTAATTCTCAAGAGAGGCACTTGTGATCTATATTATACTATCAACCAATGTATTTATAGCACCAGATCAGCCTTCCTCATCCTAAATTTCTACCTTGCAGAGTTGATAATTACAGATTTACTCAGCTACTGATAGAAACTTGCAAGCTCTTCATTATATATCTTGCAAAGAACTTCATTACTGTGCAATTTGTGATGTGAACAGTTTCTTAAACCATCCTCCCCAACTATTTTAACAGTTTGACTCTTTGAGTGGAACTAAGAGAGGTGAATGGTCTGGAGCTCAGTGGTGCAGGGGGGCAGAGGATGGCCTCAGTTTGGGAGAGATGTCAGGGGGGTGGTTAAACACCAGCTCCCTCCAGGCTGAGTGCACAGCACAGCCAACACACCTCCAGCTCACCAATAAAATTCAGAATTTACTTTCTTTGACAACATTAAGAACATGCAAATGTAATTCCTTTACAGCCTGCTCTCACTAACAGTGGTTTCTAAACTCCTTTTGAGAATAATTCAACTGTCAAAGTGTTTATCTTTGAAATGTAACACCTCACCTCAGTGCTGAAGGGCTTGGAGCAGCTTGAAAGCAGATCTCTGGAAGAAGGAATTCTTGCAGGATAAAAAGGGATATTAAATGCAAAGGGTTAAAGCCATGGTGGTATTTTGAGCTGGCACAAAACTCTGCTGCAGACAGAGCAGCCAGAGCCAGGTGATATTTGGGATCAACTTGCACCTCAAATTTCCCAGTGCTGCCCCTCAATGGGGAGTGCTCCCAGCTGGTTTGCAGGACAGGTGGCTGCCAATAAAGGCAGGAGCTTTTCTTTGAAATGGAGAATGTAAACTTCCTCCCTTCAAATTATTATTAAAATTTTGAAATTAAGGGGCTCTCAGGCAAAGAGATGGGAATTAGGAATAACAGTTCTTTACTAGGAAAATTAAAATAGCAATGCAGTATTACAAAGAACAATCCCAACCCTGCCAGAGTCAGAATCCAAGCTGACACCCGTCAGTCAGTCAGGGTGTTGGCACAGTCCCATTCCATGGTGGCTGCATCCTCCTGCAGTGGCAGATGTGGCTCAGCTGGAGCAGTGCTCCTGGAGAAGGTGCAGTTTCCTCTGAAGGTGCAGGGATGATGTGGCAGGGTCTGGTTTTCCTCTGGGATCCAGTGGGTAAGGGCTGCTCTGGTGTCCCAAATGTCAGTTTTTCTCTGGGTAGGAAAGGCTTGGCCCCTCCCCTGGCTGGAGCATCTCCCATGGGATGATGGAATTTTATCAGCCATGCCCTGGGACTCACTGGCCATGAACAGGAGATCTCTCCTGGAGGGAGGATGGGCTGTGGGAAGATAAAGATGATTGCCCCAGCTGGTTTAAAGCTGCCCATGAGCAGATAATGTGTGCCAGGAGATCAGGGGCACTGCCCCAGCTGGTTTAACAGATGGGGACAGAACCCAACACAGCTCCTCTCACCAGGTCCCTGCTGTCCACAACATGTCCTGGCAATTCCTGAGTCCCAGGACACAGAACCTCCCCTCCCCAGCCATCAGCAGGGATTTCTGTGACCCTTCACTGGGTCATGCAGGGCTGGGAGCTCTGCTCTGATGGCAAGGAAGCACCAACAGCAGAACCCAAACGTGGATTTAATTAGGGCTGCTACCCCTATTAGCATTTAGCTGGAGCTAGATTTTAACCATCATTAGAATCAGCATAATTGCCATGTGTCAGAGAGCCATTTAAGCCATGGATCTCTATATTCATATTTCAATAATAAGCAGGAAATAGCAGGTGTTTTCTCTCCAAGGCCCCCTTGAAAATTAAACTATTAAAAATATCATACAGTGTAATATACAATATTTACTATTTCAGGTTTATCTTGCAGCACTGCAGTTTATAGCTAGCTACTGACTGGTAAGCTAATTTTGTAGATGTGTAAAATGTTGCAATAAAGAGGTTACTATGTATTTCAAACATTATTGGCTCCAAGATCTGGGAATTTCTCAGTGAGCTCACCAACACGTTTTATTGGCAGTATAAAACTGACTGTGTTTACATACCCTTTAAAATGACAGAAATCAAAATGATGGCGTGAGTTTACAGAGAATGAGTCAAAGATTTTAAATTAAATTCTGGGTCCCCCCACACCCCATCTGATACACAGAAAAACCCAAATGAAGCTGCAAGAGAAGTGACAACACTTGTAAAGAAGTTTTCCTTTTCTCCTTCCCAGAAACGTTCCTGAAAATTGTTAATGAAATTGAATCCTGACAGCACAGAGCCTAAGACACAACAAAAAGGCCTCATATCTCATATTTGAAATATTTCACCATGGCAAGTCAATGCAAGGCAAGACCTTTACATTTATAAGACAAAATGAGCCACTTAAAGATGCTGTGGGGAAAGTCCTGCTTTACATTAAATGGGATTTATTGCTATATTGTTAAACTGACAACTTGTGTAAACCCCCAGTACAGACATGCTGGCATGGTGCTCTTCTCTTACTATTAATAGGAACTTCCAACAGGCAAAATGAAAGTAAATAAATGAGAAGACAATTCTCAAAGACAACAGGCATTTGAAATGAAGACTCTCTGTCAGCCAGAGAGCACATAAGAGAGAAACAAAAATAAATATAAGTACAAACTCACATCCTGTATCTTTAATAAACACACTCCCTGGAAAATGAGGCTCATCAAGAAAGGTAAATGCCTTCCAGATCAGTAATAATATATTAATATATGTAATATAATGAATTTTATCTATGTTTTATCTTTTTTCGATCACTTTCCTGTATCCCTCTCATTCTAATGAGGACATGCTTTATTTATTTTGGAGGAAGAAATAGTCAGACTGAAAATGTTCCTGCCTGATGGATTAGATTGCCTTTGGTCCTTTGTGGCTGCTCCAACAATGAATTATTTTAAGCCACTCTGGAGCCCTTCACAGGCTCTCTCTGGAAGAAGAGGTACCATGGCTCTCACAATGTCCATCAGCAGGAAAGCAAAAGTTGCCTTTTGCTGGGAAAAAATGGCCAGAGGAATATGCCCATAGCTCAAGTATGAATAAACAGACATTATTTACATGTGTCCACAAGCAAAATGCCAACAAAAACAGCATATTCAGTGTCAAAGCTGGATTTTTTTAATTACTCAAAAAAAAATTTTGCTTAAAAAAGTAGCAACAGACTCAAAATAACTCGATTAAAACAGAAAGTTAGTATCAGGTGGCACTATATAAATACAAATATAGCAAAGCAGAAGAGAAACTTTTTAAAACAATGGATGTGTGAGTAATTTAACTAATCACTACAGTCTAGCAGAGCACATTCTCCTCGTACAAGAACAAACAGAAAGTTTTGAAGTTATGAGCTGTGCTGGCAAATTAATCTTAGAATACAAATGTCACTGTGGAAAATTCATCAATCGTTTTATTCTTCTATTTTAATTAGATGATCATTTCATTTGTTTGAAAGGTTGGATCCAGAGCTGCATCTCAAGAGCTTGGCACTGAAGATGTCTCCAGACCCAGAGCAGGTTGGAGCCATGGGGATTTGGGGCTCCACTCCCAAATTTGCCTCCTTCAGCTTTGGCTTAGGCCACCTGCTCATCCTAGTTTCTCTGGAGTCTACATTAAAGCCACTGAAAAACCCAAACCAGCTGAATCTAGAGGCACACTGGGACAATACCCACGACTTCAAGTGGCAGGATCACACCTTCATTAATTAATTCTTGCAAGGTTTCTAATGAGCAGAGATGGTTTGTATTCACAGGCAGCATTTGCTGCTGGTTTATAATATATGCAGTAATTATGCAGCTGATGGAGCCTTATGTAGCTGCTGGTTCTTTCCTATACATAAATTAACAGCAGGATTTGTGTAATGAGGGGATAATGAAGGCCTGGGTCATTGGTATTCATCTGCAGAAGGCCTTGAGAGGCCAGGTCAAAGACAGAAATGTTATTTGGCTAACACAGATAGAGACCATTGTTAAAGGATTCAGAATCCTATTGCATTCAGGACCCACATTAACTCTCTCCATGGTGACTAAAACAACCTCTGGGAGGGTTTTTTGTGGGTTTGGGGGTTTTTTGTAGGTTTTCTGAGTGTTGGTTGGTTGGCTGCGTTTTTTAAGGGATTTTTTTTTCCAGATGATGGAGGAAAACACTTTCCTTGTTTGGTTTGGCAGAGCACATCCTTGTGCTGAGACAATTCCTCATTTTCCCTGTCCATCCCCAGCACCCTCAGTGCCTTTTAGGAGCAGGCAGAGGGTGAGCCCAGCACTGGCCAGCCCCACAAGATTCCTCCTGAAATGCTCAGGAGTAAAGTGGATTAATGCAAATGTGCAATTAGCAGCACTGTGAGTGGGCAAACAGATGTCAGGAAACACTTTTAGGAAGAGAAAATCCCCAGGTGAAATGCAGTCTGCAGGCAGCCCCACCAGTGAGCAGGACAGCTGGGCAGCACCAGCAGGAGAGCCCAGGGGAAACTGAGCAGCCCTGGGTGCTCTCAGCACCATCCAGGCAGGTCCTCAGCTCTGCACAGACAACATTTCACATTCTCACTCCTGTTCTTGCAGGTGGCAGAAGCCTCCTGTATTCCCAGGTGCTTCTTCCTGCAAGGAAAATTAATCCACAAACACCAGGGGTTTGTGTCCAAAAAGGAGACAGAGGAGTCCTTTTGCTTTATTTGAATGAAGGGAGAAGCCGTGGGGCATTCCCTGGGATCTCTCAGATTTTTGGAGGACACAGCCTCCCTTTTTATCCCAATTTCCCATCCACATTTCCCTCTCTCTTTCCCCATGGGCTGAGGTACTTGAGAGGCACAGACTTCCCAAACACCTGACACCTGAGGTTCCCCTCTAATGTATAACCCTTCCTTTTAATTTTTAATTCTTATAGAATTCATAGTTTCTCCGCCATTGCTTCTTTCATCTTCCAATATCCAATTCCATTACCAGCAAACCTACAGTTTGTTTGCAAAGGCCAATCTCTTTTCCCATTCATCAACCAGTGGAGTCCATCCCATTGTTTCTTTTGGTGCTAACTGTACCTACCAGCAATCTACAGCTTGTTTGTAAAGACAAATGTGACATTTCTGTCATTCCTGTAGCCATCCCTGCACTCCACTCCCACTCCCCTCACTCTGGTGTTATTCCTCTGCAGGCAGCTTTGCCAGGGTGTGATTCTAGAGAAGCAGACATGGATATTGCTGCTCATCCAGCACCCAGCTGGGGCCCTCTGTGCCCATCACCCTGGCACTCACAGGGTTAGTGGCCATGGTGGCCTGCAGCTTTAGGAAGGGCTAGGGTTATGCTGGCCCTAAAGTGCTACTAGAACCCAGATAGCCAGGAGGGGTTCAGGTGGCCCCTTGGCTACCTGCCAGAGGGACAAAGGCTGAGACCTGCAGCTGAATTGTTCCAAAGACAGTTTATTCTTCGAAGGGGTTTTCAGCTACAGAGTCCACTAAATTCAGGTAGAAAGGGATATTTATACACTTCAATAGGATTGAGAAAGTTAACCAATAAAAACTACTAGTTAAACACAATATCCAATTATATTTCACTTAACACTCTAAGAAAAAACCAATCACCATGCTAACTCAAAAACCAGTAAGAATCCTAAAAGATAAGGGGTCTTCGTGGTGGGAATTATCTCATCTGAGAGGAATTTTCTTTGTCTCTAGGGAAGAGAGTCCCAGGGATATATTTCTGGGGGTTTTGTATTATCCACAGTGGCCATGGTGGCCACACCAAGCTGTGGCCCCAGTTAGCCCAGAACAGCTGCTGGGCTGAGGAAGAGCCCTGCACACTCTGTTTGACCCCCAGCCTCAGCTGCCCTGCCACCCCTGCCCCACTGACCAGTGACACCTGGTGCCAGCTGTGCATAAACCATTCCTTGCTGTGCTCATCTTTAGCTCCCACTGAAGCAATGAAAACCCCTCCTGTGCCCTGTTATCCACACAGGCTCTGCCTGCCCCAAATGCTCTCCAGCCAAATGAACCGTGGCTGCCTCACTGCAGAGGAGAGGGACCAGGGAACCCTGCAAGGGGCTGTGGAGGAGCCACATGGATAATGGCAATCTGAAAAAGATGCTCCAGAACATCACAGCAGATGATTGTCACTGTTTTACACACAAGCCAGAGAGGTTTAAGTTTCTTTTATCCATTGTATTTGCCAATGATATCGCTTAAAATAAATATTTGGATGGCAGAGACCTTTTCCTGATGTATCTGACTTTTAAAGCATTTGGACATCCCAGGGAGATGAGGAATGCTGTGTAACTGGGCTTAGGGAGTGTTTGAACAGTTCTTTTCAATGGTTCTGAGTGGAACAGTGATGCTTGCACTGACTCTTACAACCCAAGTGCCTCAGGGAGAGCCTTTGTTCAATACTCCTAATCCTGGGATCCCCTCCCCTTTGATCTGTGCCTTCCCTGAGATTCACTCTGTCTAAAACCACCAGTTCCTCTAATACCACTGGCTTTGAGTCACATCTTTCTTTTGTTCTTAACTGATACGTGTTCAGACATTTACACCTGCCTATAAAAATAAATTACAAATACAAATATATAAAGATATAAATATAAATACATAAAGAAATATAAATATAAAGAAATATAAATATAAATATAAATATAAATATAAATATAAATATAAATATAAATATAAATATAAATATAAATATAAATATAAATATAAATATAAATATAAATATAAATATCTGTCCTTCCTCTGCTGTGCACATCACCTGCAGCACCCAGCACACATTCCTGCAGGCTTCCTCACATTTCCAGCCCAGCCTCACCTCTGCTGCCATAATTTTTGCTGATTACATCCTTCAGCTTCTCTTGTTCCCTCTGTTTCACAGCACTGAGTTATCCTTGAGGAGCTCCCCAGCTTTCTCTACCACTTCTGTTCCCTCCCACCTCTTTGTGCTAACACTTCTACTTAACACTACCCCAGCTCCAAGTTACAACAACAGAGCCATGCTAAAGTTATCTGAATTTTGTAATCCTTGCTCCAAACCTGTGAAAAATTCCTCACTGACAGAAACCAGGAAAAGTCCCAGCTGCTAAACCCAAAAGCAAAATGAATGACAATTAGATCTCTTTCATTGCCTACCTTACTCATCTTGGAGCCCAATTGGAATGCCACTGTGGAATTCACAACATTTTCCCTCTAGAAAGTCACCAGAAAACTTAGGGAATAATCTCTGCTCACTGGGATCACTAGATCACTAGATCAGATCTAGTTCTGTAGGGTGTTTGAGCTATGTGTGCAAACACTGCTCTCCAGATAACAAACAAAACAACTGATGATAACAAGGATAATCACCATATTAACAGCAGAGTTAGAATTGAATTAATAATTGTTAATATCAGTGCTACAGCTTGTCATAAATTTATATATTTCACTTAGTTGAACAGAAGTCCCAGAGCTGTGATCTCAGTAACTGCACATGTCCAAAATCCCCAAGATTTATACTCACCAAAGAAAATACTCACCAAGAGCTGTGGACAGCACCTGAGCATGGCAGGCACCTGCTGGCACTGCCACTCCAGTGGGGAGGAAGACTTCCTTGCCATTATTAACTTAATGAGAATATCTTATTGAATTTACAGAGGCATGTTTGCAATGGTCAAACCCCTGTGAAATGGTTTGTTGGACCCAGATGTTGTAGACAAGCAGCTCTCTAATGACTGCATGTTGCTAAAGAAATTGGTTTCTGTGAAATGGAGAATTACTGGGGAAAGAAACAAGGAAACAGGGATTGAAAATGGCAGGACATTTAGCAGGGTGTGTAAAATGTGAAACTGCAAAGTACTTGTGTCCATCTCTGCACAGTAATCTCCATCTATGTGGTTTTCTCTTCTGTGCAGAAACTGCATTATAAATTTGGTCAAAGTAGGGAATTTTAGGGACAGTTACTGTCACTGAACCAACATTTCTCATACCTGGGTAACAGATTCAGGACAGAAATAGAGAAGGCTTCCCATCCCATCTATTCTCATTACCAACCCTGCCCTGCCCCCTGCAATCAGCACACACATAAATGCTCTCAGAAAAGCTCACAGCCCATCACAGTCTGCAGAGCAGTTCCCTGGACTGCTAGAGAAGCCAGGGTGGATTAAGTCTCTGGAGAAAGATTCCCAAACAGCTTTAGAGGCTTTAAAAGTTTCATATTTTGCGTTATATTTATTATTACTTGAACAAAGTTATGAGAATGAGATGGTTTTTTCCCCATGTTTTTCTTTGCCAAGGCAGAAGGCTTTTCCCAGGCTAGGAAAGGGCAGCTGTTGGTCAGTGCCACACCAGCTCAGGTGACAGCAGCAAAGTCCCAGCCTTGGTGTGACCAGCACATTCAGACCTCCACATGAGCCCTGCAATGCTCATGGAGCCATGTGGGCTTGGTCATGCAGATCAGATTAAAAGCTTAGAGCCTGGTAATATCCTCACTTAAATCTGCCATAATGTGCTCTGTTATCTACTAACAGAGAGCAGCAGAGATAATGGTTTATAGTCTCCACTTTACATACAAATTCAGCTGTACATCTGTCCAATGATCTGCTAAGGTACTTCCAAAGAGCTCCAGTAAAATATGTTATTCTAATTGTTAATCATCCCAACATCACATTTGAAATGAGAAAAGTATTGAGAAGTGCCTTAAAATACTCATTACAGTAGGAAATGTCTATTTCTGACACGTGTTTGTTTCCAGGAAATCCCTCATGCTCTCACTGGCCAAACACCACAGTCAGTGGCAGCTCCACAACCACAGAGCTCATCCCTGAGCACAGTTCCAAAGCCCTGCCCACTCACAGGTGGGTTTATAAAGGCAGGTGTGACCTAAGCAGAGCCTATTTCAGTCTCATGGAACAGCCAGCAGCAGGTGTTCCCTGGACAGACACAGGTCCTGGAAGCAGCCTGGGTGTGATTAGCAGTATCAGCACACTCCCTGCAACCCAAACCCTGAGCACAAAGGGGCTAGAAAGCATTTAAGCCTTTAAGCCCCTCGATCTCCCTCTGAAGGTGTCCTGCTCTTCATTTCTAATTCATTAGAGAATAAGTCTGTGATAAGCAAAGTAAATTAGATTCAGTGACATTCTGCTAATTGAGTCATCTTCCTCTGCCTGGCTTGGCTGGGTTTTTAATTACCAGCTAATCTCATCAATATGGTGGATGACTGGCAGTGTGCAGTACAACCACAGCAAATGGAAATAAAGTTCATGGCTCATTGGCTGACCCAGGTCTCTTCTGTCATACACAGGAATAAATTGGGCAGGTCTGCCCAATCATCTACTGACCTCAAAGGATGGGGAACAAGTTGGATAATGGAAGGTAAATAAACAAACAAACCCAGCAGAGCTGCTGGGAAGATCTGCAGCAGTTTCAGGGATGATGGAGAGGGAGGGAAAAGGGCTCTGCAAACCTGTCCTGCATCCTGATGAACCCTGCTGCAGAGAGGGACTGGAAATGGCAGGAATTGTGAAAGGGGTGTTTTTATACTTGCAATTGTGATAATTTTGCCCTGTTGCAGCAAGCTCTGCTCTTCACAACACAGAAACTCTGCAGGGTTTGCAAAGGGTCAGCCAGTGTTTGGCACACAGCTCCAGGAGCTGGGTCTGGCCAGAGGAACAGCAAATCAAAACAAAACTCTCCCCTACAAATCTCCTGTACAGTTACACTCACAGCTTAACTCCAGAGGCTATTTTCAAACTCAGAGTAACACACCTGCCTGGACTGAGCCCTGAGCTGCCATCCTGGGCACCCCCATCCTGCTCAGCTCTCTCAGAGCTTTGCAGCACCACTGGAACATGATCCAGACCAGTTTTTGCTGGGTTTGACAGCAAAACTGATTCTGCTGAGAGATTTCCCGGGTGGATCCCAGTGTGCAGGATCAGGCTTACATTTGCCTACAGATGTTCCTCCTTTAGGTTTATTTTTAGACTTAGTTCTGTGACACAAGATAACTTACTGCCTCAAATAAGAGAGTTAAACCAGGGATTTATAAAGCACATTTATAAATTTAAATCAAACACTTGATTCATAAAGCAAAGAATATTTCTCACACTGTAACTCTTCCCAAGCCTCACACCTGTGCTGCTGACATCAGTCACGTTTTACATCAACTTTAGAAGATGCAAGACCTTATATTTAATTTTTCTAAGGTATTTTTCATTTTTCTAAGGTATCTTTGAAGCAGTCAAAACCTGAAGCTCAAACTTCTTATCTCTTTTTATCTAGCAGTAGTAGATTCATTAGGGTAACAGCCCAGAGCAGCCCTTCTTGAGCACAAGTTCAGTCATTTTTGTCTCTCTAATGTAACTGTTAGTGGTTCAGCCTCTGGAAATAACCAAACAAATTGTTGTCCTGCATAAATACATTCTGACTGTACAAAGTATTTATAAATCCTCCATGTCATCTAGGAGCCTGCTCTCTTATAATATGCTGTTTCAGAGGACAGCACTGACAGTAAATGCTAAACAAGTCACAGAAAATGAATGTGGAAGGGCTGTAAACATCACCACAGTAAAACCATTAAATGTTGAAATTAATGTCTCTATTTTAATCCCATAAAATAAAATTTAAAAAAAAGAGGGGAGGTTTTCTTTAATAGTATTCACTTATGTATAATTTAAAATACAGCTCTTAGAGAGCATGTTTAGGCACATACATGCTTTCAGAGGAGCAGTAATAGCACTGTAAGAAATAGAATGACTCCCTTTTTTCCTCACCATGAGCAGCAGTGACAGCTTTGTGCCCAGCTGTGCTGGAGCTCTGCAAGGCAGAGCTTTGTGCTCAGAGAGGGCTCAGCCCTTGGCTGCCCATTCAGCAAAAAGGGGCTTTGTCCTTAAACATCTCCCACAGCACCCCCAGCCCCCAGCCAGCCCTTCCCATCCTGGAACTACCCTGAACACCTGCACAGGTGAACTCATTCCACTTGCTATAGGGCAGAGCTTAAAAGTTACTATTTATGCTGCTATTTTATTTATTTTATTTATATATTTATTTAATTGTATATTTATTTATTATCTTTATTTTATTTATTTTATATATATTTATTTATTTATAAATATATTAAAAATATTTAATTTATATTTATATTTATATTTATATTTATTTTTATATTTATTTTTATTTTAAATTTTATTTATTTTTATACATTTTTATATATTTTTATATATTTTTATATTTATATATATATTTATATTTTTAATATTTATTTATTTATTTATTTATTTATTTTTATATTTATATATATATTTTTATATATATATTTATATATTTATGTACTTTTCTTAAAGCACCCAGGCAGGGTCTGCAGGCAGAGATGGATCCCCAGCAGCCAGAGAATTGCTGGCTGCATCTGTCCTGCCTGAGATGGATTGATGATTATCATCCCTCCATGGCAAACCCAAGAGACACAGCGACTTCTCACAAGCTGAAAACAACACAGGAGGAGCCAAAAATAAAAGAATCGATGGCTCAGGCTGACTCGACCTGCCCACCAAAAAACAACCAACCAAAAAAACCCCTCAGACCCATGTGAATGCTGGCTGGGCAGCCAAGGCCCAGAGCTGATAATTTGGGTGGGAGGGCTGGGGCTGCCATGAAACCCCCAGAAACAGACCCTTGGAACTCCATTCCTTAGAGACAAAGAAAATTCCTCTAGGATGACACAATCCCCTTGCTGAAGCCCCCTTATCTTTTAAGATTCCTATTGGTCTTTCAGTTAGCTAAGTGATTGGTTTTTCTTAGTTTTTAAGTTGAAATGTAATTGGATAGTGTTGTTAACTAGTAGTTTTATTGGTTACTTTTTCAATCCCTTTGAAATGTATAAATATCCCTATCTACTTGTAGTATTTGGATTTTGTGTGCTGACCCCCTTTGAAGAATAAACTGTCTTTGGAACCTCAGCTACAAACCCCAGCCTTTGTTTCCTTGCTGGCAGGTACTGGAGCTACCTGAGCTCCTCCTGAGCTGTCAGGGCTCAAGTAGCTCCCAAAGGCTGGGCAAGCCCCAGCCTTTAATCAGCTACAATGAATGAGGTTTTTGGCTTCAGCAGAAAGTGGCTGCTCTAGGAATATTCAAGGTGAGAAATCCCATTTGGCCATTCCTAGGCACTTCAACAACTCATCTCAGGGATATTCAGATTCCTCCTCAATGGGTTTCACTTCCTGCTGAGGGAAGGTGAATCCTCCAGCCACCTCCAGCCACACTTGGAGCTGCCATTTTCTTGCTGCAATTAATCTTCTCCCATTTTCTCCATCCCTTATTCTTTCCTGTTTGAAGTTGTTTGCATGTTAGACTTAAACACATTATGCTCATTTCTCTAGGAGCCCTGACATGTTGTTAAATGACCATGAATCTATTTTAGTTGCACCTTAATTTATTAACTCTCCTGTCTGCCTCCAGTGTTGGTGCTTCTCTTGCAGGATCATAGGAGCTTTGGGCTGATTATCCTCCTCACTCTATTTCATATGCAGAGCCATTCTTGCACTCTGCTCCATGTTATTATAATAAAGCAAAAAGCTCTCTCATTTTTTCATTTTCAGTTCACATTGGGATACTACATACCTTATTAGTTTCTTCTAAGTTCTTATATTCTTTTTGTTGTGTAATGCAGCCAGAGAGTGCAGATATATCCTGCCTCTAAAAGCTGCTTTGCTGCACTTAGGGATGGAGATAATCCTATTTTTATCAAGTGAACTACTGAATCTCCAACCCCTGAGAGCTCTTTTCCCCATCACTGCCAGAAAGTGGCCACAGAGGTGCCAGTCTGCACATTGAGATATTTCTTTCCACCACTGGTGTACTGAGATCAGTTTCCCTGGAGCTCCTGGTTTTGGTTCCTCATGGTCAAACAGGCAAGGAGACCCAAACACCAGCACTGCTGGTCCATGGGCTGCCCCTGCATCCTGCAGCCAGTCCCACCCATCACCTGAGGGCTGTGCCCCCAAAAAGGGCAGCTGCACCTTCTCCAGAGGGAACACTCAGTGTTTGAGAGCTCCATTTGCACCTTGCTTTTCTCTGCCTCCCTTTTATTCAAGCTGCTCTAAAGTCTGGGACTCACACTCCAGTTTGCAGCTCCAGTGCAGCTCTGCAGAGTTTAATTAATGGTCCAAAGTGGCCCCAAAGGCTGATGAGTGCCTGGTGGCCCTTCAGTAGCCACGAGCCAGGCACAAGGGCTGGGAGCACAGGGCAGGGCTGGCTGCACACACACCTCTGCTGCCTGCACAGCAGATATTGATTTGTACATCTTGGGGAACTCACAAGAAGAAAATTATTTTCTTTTAAGTTCAAGTGCAGGAGTCTGCCTTGCTAAAGGGCTTATCTTTGCCTATAAGTTTTACCAACACAGTCTGAGTTGTATAATTAAAGTCACACAACCCCCCATAGCGTGGAAAATCCTATAAAAATGCTTTATATGGAGATAACTGTATGAATTTAAAACAGCCTCCTATCATATAAATGCACCCCCACGAGAGCCTTTACAAATATAGTTACTGTCCAAGAGCATACATCAAGGGATTTTATAACACTTCAGTGATTTATGTCACTCTATAGCACTGAATAGTGTCTAGTTCAAGCCTTCCAAACACAGGGAACAGATGAATCTTTAAAATCTCATGAGGTAGAAAAAAAAATCTATATTTTATGTCATATATTTATATTTTATGATGAATGCTAATTTAAGTGCCACACAGTTATTTCTCCTTGGATTTCTAGCTCCAGTTCAAACAGGCTTTAGTATTTTCATTACAATTCAGTGTGTTTGTTTAGCATTAGAGCTGGCTGAACTATTCATTACTAATTTAGCCTACTTATTTATTTTTATTTATTTATGGTAAGTGAATCTTCACAGAATAAATCCTAGTTCTCCTCCCACAATGTTCAGACTCTAACAGCATTCCCTGGAGAGAATTTGGGAGGGCGATTTTTCAGACCTCCAGTCTGTTCACATCTATCAATTCCCCATTTATTCTTTGTGGGGTGTGCCTGAATGCCTGAGTGTTTGCAATGCCTCCCAGGAGTTCCTGCAAACACATTTCTGGAAATAAATGTATTTCCCATTCACTTGTGATAAAAAGTTTAAATAATTAAAACCCAAAGGGAAGAGGAAGAAAATGTAATTCTCCCTCTCCCACCCTGTCCAAGCACTCAGACGAGCAGTGTGAGAGGAAATCACATCTTTTCTGTGTGACAAGCTCCTGTCCACAGCAAGCCTGGCTGATTCACCTGCCACTAAATTCCATCCTCATTTGCATATGTGAGCTCACTCTGCCCCTGCTCCCTTCAAAGATGGAAAGAGCAGAACATTTTACTGGGATGTAAATCTCAGAGAACGCCCCTGCCCTTGTGATGTCTGCCTTCCAATACCAGCAAGGACATAAATAGCTGAACTCTGCTCCCCATTCCTGCAGGGAAACCAAGACCAAGAACATCATGTGCTGCAGCATCCCTGTCTCTGGGCTGCTGCTCCCTCTGACCCAACCCTCTGCTCTGTACAGCACTCTGCAGCTCTGGCTGTGTCCCTGCTGTCACACACAGCTCTGTGGGGTGGAGAAGGGCACCAGGCTCATGCTGCCATTCATTCCTCTAACAGACTGTCCCCCTGCACATGATGCTCATTTTGCAAGAGGCTGGGACTCCCCTTGCATTGAGAAGCACTGCACACATCCAAAAACTGCACACATCCAAAAACTGCACACATCCATAAACTGCACACATCCACAAACTGCACACATCCAAAAACTGCACACATCCAAAAACTGCACACATCCATAAACTGCACACATCCACAAACTGCACACACCCATAAAGTGCACACATCCACAGAGACCTCTCCAGAGCAAGAACAGCCAAATCTGCTGGGCTGACCCCCAGAGCTCCCTGCAAGCCCCTCCAGATCCCTCCTGTGAATGTGCAGCCCAATTTCCACCTGTGGGAGGAGAGCCCAGAGCTCCTGGCTCTGCTGCAGGTGTGGCAGTGCTGAGCAGCACTTTGGTGCACGGGGGATCAAGCAGCACTGCCCACAGCAGCCCTTTCTGCTCTGCTTCCTCTCAAGCCAGCAATTCAGGTTTTTTCAGCAGCAGTAGAGAGTTTTCACTTTTAATTTACCTCTTCCAGCACTAGCTAAATATTCCATTTCTCTCTCCTGCTATAACCAATAAAAGCCAAAGTGAACACACTTATTTTCAGTATCTGACACCAGCAGTAGAAATTCAGCTCATCCTTTCATTCCTGCCACAGCAGAAGGGAAAGGTTGTTGAGACATGGCTTCAGGGCTTTCTCAGCTCTAGGCATGTTCTGCTGAGACTTTCTCATTCCCTGGAGAATCCTTAAATTCCCTCTCAGCCACTCAGCCACTGACCTTTCAGTGAACTAACTCCCAGATTTAAAAACACCAAGGGCTTCAATCTACTCAAACACAACAACAAGCACTTTCCCCACGTTATCATGGCAAAATCTTTTTCAGTTATTTACCCTTGTCTCCTTTGGCTCACATTCCTTTAGCTGATCCCTGAAAACCAAAGGGTTTCACCTGCTCACCTTCCACCCCATGAGACTCCCTTTTCAGCACTACAATTTTTGTCTCTGCTAATACATGGGGTTGTGTATCAATTTCCATTTAAACTCAGTATGTCTCCCTTTCATTTTCAGGTTCCCAGCCCATTCATCTTCTGCTGCAGTGACAATATTAATCTGGTTAATCCTGTGCAGCTCAGGCTGCCATCACCCATGCAGCACCACGATTCAAGTGGTGCTTGACATGCTCGTGTTGCAGCAGCTCCTGCAGGCTGTGACTCAACTGCAGGATGCTCCACATCCTCTCCCCAGGTCCCTGAGTTTTTTTGGCACCCACCCATCAGTGTGCTGGGTCCCCTGCCCAGAGGGAGAGGTCACTGCAGCCTGTGCTCCATGGGAAGCTGAGTGTCACACCACAGCTTAACTCAAGATCTTCCCACACATCATCTCAGGCTGGTTTGTTCCACATCCCAGTCCTATTCCAGTCTTTTGTCACAAACTCCATCAGTCCTGCCAAAATTTCCAGACAGATGATTCAACCTCAGTCACTCATCAGTTCTGCAGCAGCTCCACATCCTTCAGTTAAAAATTGAGATGTGCCAAGTTAGGCATTCCCAAAACCTCTGCCCCAGACCAGGTTCTGTTTTACTCAAGCATTATCCAAACATGTGAAGTGCACCAGGGCTATCACTCCAACAAAATTCCCTCTGGCCACCTTCCTCTGTGGCAGAGCTCAGCACATACAAACACAGAGGAAAATGCTGCTTAATCTTTTTCAGACTTCCAGATGTGTTGGAGCTTTTAGAAACTCTGCTCTCCCATTCTGACCACTGTCTTTTTTTCTTTACAGCACCATGCACTTACTCAAAATTTGTGGCCCAATGTATTTGAAGGATCACATCTCCACCATCTCTAGGAACCACTGCCTTCATGTTCTCATGGAGGGTTAACAGCTCACTAAAAATAAAAATATTGGGTACTGTCACCATTTGAAACTGTAAAATCACATTAGATTTGTTTCCACTCCAAATTCTTTTTCTTTTCTCCAAAATAATGTGAAACTGCTTGTCATGCAGGCAGGCTGCCCAGCTCAGGAGACTGGCAGTTTCCATCCCCAGTAAAAGCTGCTGCTCCTGCCCAATTCCCTCCCTCCCTCCATTGCCACATCCCAGGGTTTGCTCCCAGGCTGCAGAGCAGAGGCAGAGCTGTCACTCATCTCCAGAGGACTTTAGAGAAGCAGCTGATGATCCTGAGCTGAGAGTCAGTGCTGGGAGCAGCACTGCCCTTCTCCTGCCAAGGGGGGCTGAGGATCTGACTCACACCCAGGTCAAGAGGGTTCAGTGCACCACTTTCCTTTCTGCAGGAAATCATTCTGTACAAGACTCCTGCTCCTCTTTCTGTGCTTTTTAAAGCATCTCTTTTAACACTGCCCCACAGTGCTGTTTCTGATCCTCTTCACCCCACAGAGTGTTTCAGATCACAGATATTCAGGCCAAGGAGGGAGCACAGCAATCCCAGAGCCCAAAGGGCAGGGTGAGAATGCAGCAATGCTCAGGACAATGTTCAGCAGAGCTCTGGTGGCTCTCAGTGCTCAGGACAATGCTCAGGACAATGCTCAGCAGGGCTCTGGTGGCTCTCAGTGCTCAGGACAATGCTCAGGACAATGCTCAGCAGGGCTCTGGTGGCTCTCAATGCTCAGGACAATGCTCAGGAGCTCAATGCTCTCAGTGCTCAGGACAGCAGCAGGCTCTGGTGGCTCTCAATGCTCAGGACAATGGACAATGCTCAGCAGGGCTCTGGTGGCTCTCAATGCTCAGGACAATGCTCAGCAGGGCTCTGGTGGCTCTCAATGCTCAGCAGGGCTCTGGTGGCTCTCAGTGCTCAGGACAATGCTCAGGACAATGCTCAGCAGGGCTCTGGTGGCTCTCAGTGCTCAGGGCAATGCTCAGCAGGGCTCTGCTGGCTCTCAATGCTCAGCAGGGCTCTGGTGGCTCTCAATGCTCAGGACAATGCTCAGGACAATGCTCAGCAGGGCTCTGGTGGCTCTCAGTGCTCAGCAGGGCTCTGGTGGCTCTCAATGCTCAGCAGAGCTCTGGTGGCTCTCAGTGCTCAGGACAATGCTCAGCAGGGCTCTGGTGGCTCTCAGTGCTCAGGACAATGCTCAGGACAATGCTCAGCAGGGCTCTGGTGGCTCTCAGTGCTCAGCAGGGCTCTGGTGGCTCTCAGTGCCCAGGACAATGCTCAGGGCAATGCTCAGCAGGGCTCTGGTGGCTCTCAGTGCTCAGCAGGGCTCTGGTGGCTCTCAGTGCTCAGGACAATGCTCAGGGCAATGCTCAGCAGGGCTCTGGTGGCTCTCAGTGCTCAGGACAATGCTCAGGACAATGCTCAGCAGGGCTCTGGTGGCTCTCAGTGCTCAGCAGGGCTCTGGTGGCTCTCAATGCTCAGCAGGGCTCTGGTGGCTCTCAGTGCTCAGGACAATGCTCAGGGCAATGCTCAGCAGGGCTCTGGTGGCTCTCAGTGCTCAGGGCAATGCTCAGCAGGGCTCTGGTGGCTCTCAGTGCTCAGGACAATGCTCAGCAGGGCTCTGGTGGCTCTCAGTGCTCAGGACAATGCTCAGGACAATGTTCAGCAGGGCTCTGCTGGCTCTCAGTGCTCAGCAGGGCTCTGGGGGCTCTCCAGAGCTGCTCAGCATTTCCCTGCTTCAGCCTCCCCTTGTGCCCTTGGTGCCCAGGGATGGACACTTGGGATTTAGAGGAGGGGAAGGTTCAGAGTGCTCTTTTCATTTCCTTCAGGTACCATTTCTTTCAGTGCATGTTTTTTGTGACCTTTACACCCGTGACAGAATTAAAGAAACTCCACCATTAAAATCAACATCTTTGTGCTATCTGCCTAACCAACACAAGCACCCAAGGCTCTTTGTCCTGAGGACACTGCCAAGAACAGCAATATTCCAGTCTGGAAACTGGCTCTGGTGCAATTCTCACTGTGTTCTGTACCACCCATGGGATATAGGGCCTCTGCAAAAGCACAAGAAATCTCAGAGAAATTCTTGCTTTCTTTAGTTACCAGTTAGAAAATAGTCTTGACAATAATATATAAAATATATAATATATAAATATATATATTTAATATATTTTATATATAAAAAAGGTAATAATATTTTCTTGACAAGAAAATAGTCTGGGACAATAAATGGAGATTCATATCTGTATAAACCACTCAGTCCATATAATGCAACAGACACTTTGCTCTTCTAACACCAACAAAGCACCCCAAGATGAGTGACTTTTCTAGGAAAAGCATGATGCTTCTTGCAGGTAACTTTCCTGAGCAAAAAGAAGAAAAATAAATTTAAAAACCACTGCCTTGGTCTAACCTCATATTGCATTTGCCAGATGTAACTTTGCTATAAATTTGGAACCAGCTCCATCTAAAGCACAGAGACTCCTGCAGACACTGGCGACCCCATAAGGCAGTGGTGAAATTCTGGGCACATCTGCACATCCCCAAGGGCAGGACTGGTCAGTGCCAAGGTGTCCCTCTGCTGTTTGGGTGGGTTGGGAGGGCTGGAGGGATGGGAGCTCCCCTGTCCATCCCCAGCCAGGGCACAGAGCAGCCTTTGTGTACAGCAGGGACTCTGCAAAGGGTCCTGAATAATGCAGAGGGTGAGAAACGCTTGGAACAAAAATAGTTTCTGACTGAGACTTCTCCTGGAGCCTGGAGCACACAGCTGCCAGCCCCAGTCTGTGTCTGAGTCCCCTTGCAGCAGTGCCAGTGTCCTGGGTCTGGGGGAGCACCCAGAGAAAACAGCAGCCTTTGATCCCCTCCCCTACCTCAGTATAACCCACCCCAGCTCACAAAGAAGCTTTTATTTGCTAATGAAAGGCAGGAAGCAGACTTAAATTAATCAAGTGAAGTCTCTCCCCCTCTCATATAAAGAAACTCATTCTAGTTAAACAGAGGTTTTGCCCTTCTTCTCATTTTGAGATCCAGCAACTGTGCAATTAAAGTGCACACCAAGGAGTGCCATTATCCCTTTATTGCCCAGGACAGGGTAATGCAGCCCTGGAGCCTCACAACAGGCTCACTCCCAGGGCAGGGCAGGGCAGGGCAGGGCAATGGCACTGGGCAGCTCCAATTAATGAACTGGCAGCAGGGCCAGCAGGGGTTGGCTCTTGCTAAACCAAAATCCTGTTAGATTTGTTTTGACCTGGAGACATTCCAAAGTATTTCCTTCACCCCAGATCAAGCTCCAAAGGATTTATTACACTTTTGGATGCCATACACTTTCTTTCCTCTCTCTAAATAATTTGTTTCCAGGTTGTTTGCAATCCCAGCCTGGGAACTTTGAAGGACAATTGCTGTGAAGTGCTTACAGACATGCACTGAGGTGTACTAGGGATCTGGGTGCTTTTGTTTGCATGTTTTCAAGGCTCAAGGTTTTTTTTTCTCCGTTTATTTATGGTTATATTTATTTATGGTTGCTCTAAAGCAAGTAAATGTCTGGTTCTGATGGGGAAAAGGTTTGTTTGCAGATCTCACTCACCCAAGGATGGGCAGCCCAGACTGCAGCAGCTGATCAGTGCAGGCAAGAATTAACCTGAGCAAGTTCCTGGCTTTGTTTGCCAGTGTGAATTAGGTGAGGAGAGTGGTCCCATGCAAGCTTGGCTTTCTGCAGACTCCTGGAGAGGGGGTGACCTCGGGACCCCCAGCACAATCACAACAGCCAGCACAGCAATACCTCCCTAGAGTTCTTCCTCACTTCATCTAACACAGGGCAGAGGTGTCAGAACCTCCCAAAGAAAGACATTTTTCAAAAGCTGAGGTAATATCTGGAGTCCAGCACATGAGTTTGTAGCTGTCTCAGACCATGGGGTGCAGCCACCAGGCTCTAGAAGTGTCTGAGACACAGAGCACTTTAAGGGATGGGAGGTTAATACTCTGCAGTGTTTGACAAACACCATCTCTGACAGACAATCCCATCACAGCTGGGGCTTAGAGGTTTGTTTTGAAATGAGTCTCAGAGCCACAACATAAAGAAAACACAAGCTCTGAGCAACAGCACTTGCAAGTTGATAGGAGGAAAAATGGCTTTATTAGCAAATCAAGGAACAGCACACTCAGCCAGATGTTATTTAGGAGACCTGACCTGACAACTGATATACTGACACCTAGTTATTGCCAAAGGAGGAGAATTCAGTGAGAGATCTCCCTTTTGCATGCACAATAAATCAGCAGATGCCCACAGAGACATCAGGCATGATGGTTTGCACAAAAGCAGCAGGGGCAGAGGGCTCAGGAAAGAAGTGAGCACTGCAACAGATCCCACTGCCAGCAGGAGCAAACATTCCAGCAGCACACCTGGGAGCTGGTGGGGATGGAGAACATGCAGTGGGACAGAATGGGCCCTACTGTGTCACTGAGGCAGCAAGGACAAGTGAGTAATGGGATAATATGAAAAGGAAATGCATGTCCTTAGGTTGATGATATCCTTTTGTGTGTGGGATGACCCCAATTAATATTGCTAATGAGCCAGCACCACTGCAATGTTAATTAATTTGGGATCTAACAGTAAAGTAAAATAATTAGATCATAAATCTGACAGATTAGAGCAGTCAAATCCTGAAAATAACAAATCAAATCTACACAAGAAAACTTCAGCATTCTGTAACAGTGTGCCACTAAAAGATCAGATTCAATGTGGTTTTAGCTGAGAGGCAGAAGTGTTCTGTTCTAGGAGATGACCACGTGTTCCCTGGTGAACTGGTGGGAGCTGGAGAGATGTACAGGTGTGAGCACAGCTCCTGCCCTGCATCCCTGAGTATTCCAGTGCCATTCCATCAATCTTACCACACCAATACAGTTAGTGCCAGTTAAACACTGAGGCCAGAGTTAAGAGCTGCTCAGAAGGACCTTCTGCAGATCCCACTGCTCAAATCACCACCTCAAAAACCAGCCCAGCTCCCCTCACCCAGCAGCTCAGCCATGGGAAGTGCATTAAGCAAACCAAAAGCCTGCAGTGATGCTTTAGGCTCAGCTTTAGACACATTCTCCTGGCTCCAGGGGCTGCAGCCAGGCTCTGCCTCTGGTGAGATCACAAGCTGCACATTGCTCATCTGCCATTGGACATATGGCAATGAGAGACCTGGGGAGAGCTCATCCAGCACACCATGAACATCTCACAGAATGAGAACAAAATGGGTGCCAAGGATCTGGGGATGATGACAACCAACAGCAACAGCTTGCACAAAACCAGAAGCCAAAGCACCACTGAACAATGGAATGCAAATGGAAGCAAACACTTTCTCCCTGTCATCCTGGGGCTCATAAAAGCAAAGCAAGGATGGCCAGAGGAAGAGCTATCATAAACTGAATGCTCAACTCCAGGCTAAATCCTTCTCAGCCCATGTGTTGCACTGCCCAGGGATTTGGCTGTATTGTGCATTCATGGAACATTACCATGGAGGGATGTCCATGCTCATTTGACAAAAGCTGCAGCCACTAGAAAACATCATTACAAGAGCATCACACACACATTTGCTGACACCCTGCCTGCCAGAATGTCTCCACATTACAGATGCCCCATTTTCAATTTACAGAGAAAAGAGCTCAACAGAGAGCAGAGAGAGGAGCAGAGTCCTTTCAGTGGGGAAAACTTCAACAGGCTGTCATCCAACTGGGATGTACCTCAGCTTTCTATTAAAGGACAGATGTATTCACAGTCCTTCAAACCTCTCCCCTCTCTCAGAATTCCAGGACCATTTATAAATACTCTTTGCCCTTCTCATTCAAGTAACTGGGCATGAAGCTTGAAGGGTATTTTCCCCCTTGCAGCATCCAGCACTGCAGCCACAGAAAAACCTGCAGCTGAATGATTGTCTGAAGTGAGAACTAACCCAGGCTCCCAGCTGGTGTCTTGCTAATATCCATGGCATGGTCCCTCATGTCTTTCTGGCTGATGACACCTAAAGCACATTATTTTTTGATAATTCCACCACTACAGAAGTGCAGGTTCCTCCAGGACAGAAGGTTGCAAACAACCAGATCAGACATCCACAACAACTGCACATCACACAGGAGCAGGCACATGCTGGCTGGGAAAACTTCCTGGGGGAAAATCCCTCATTTTAAGCAATGAGGACTTAATCACCCTAACAGGGCAAATTTCAAAGGCTCCATGGAACATTAATATCAGGAAAGATCTCCCCTTGGTGAAAGCACTGGTAGCAGCTCTTTGGATTTTAGATAAAATACTCAGTTGAAAATACTCAGAAAACAAAAGGTGCAAGAAGCTCTGTCCAGAATGGCACCTCACCTCTGTTCTCCAGCCCAGGAAATACTCATTTTCACAGAAAGCAGAGTACTTGGCAAGACCAAAATTGCTTGGGGGAGGATTGGGTGTCTTCATCTCCCCTTGTCTCTTTTTCAGGCTCCTTTTGGGAGCAATGGAGGAAAACCAGCTTTTCCTGAGCCAGGCTGATGGACATTCCTCAGGAAAGTGCAGCCCCACCAAATTATTGATGCTGTGAGCTGCCCCAGCCCCCCAGCCCATAAACACACAGCCAGGGGCTGCCTGACATTGAGTTTGTGCCTTTGGGAATGCACCAGAGAAGAGCTAAAAAGGGAAACTCCTAATAAATCCCTAATAAAAGCAAAAATTTGTCAGAGCTTTTGGCAAAGCTTGGAATTAACATGTGAATCATAAGATATCAAGAGAGCAAACAAAACACATCCTCAGGCATTCCCCCATCAGAGCTAAAGAAAGGTGAATGTGTTTGGGCTTCTCTTGCACATACCATGTGAAAAAAATTAGAAAAATTTAGAAAAAACTGTGTTTAGGGTCTCCCTGATTTTGCCATCACCCAGGGATACCACCAGCAGATTTCACAGCCACAAAGATCCAGCAGCTTCCCCCCACACCTCCCACCTCTGCATGTGGCAGTGACACCACACCAGCCCTGCTGGGACTGTGCAAATCTGGTTACATGTAACTCCAAATACATTAATTACCACCATTATGCACCAGGGAATGGGCTGGCACCTTGAAATACTCCATCAGATCTTAAAATTATATTGGTATTAATATATAATATAATAATATATTATTTACATTATATATATTATATATATTATATATATTATATATTATATATAGTATATATTTTATATGTCATATATTATATATTATATATATTATATATTATATATATTATATTATTAATTATATTATTATAATTATTGTATTATATATATTATAATTAATTCTATATAAATTATATATATTAATATATTAATTACCATCAGATCTTAGAATTATATATTGCTGTGGTGAGAAATAGCCCCTTCTCCACCCTCCCCAAGGGCTCTCCTGCTTTTCCAGGACCCTGTCAGCCCTAAGGAGTCAGAAAAGCCTCCTGTAATCCTTCAGCCATGGAAGAAAAGAATTCAGATTTATCAAAAACAAAATATCTGCTGGAAATTTTGGTGCTGGAACTGGCAAGTGTTCCTGCTCTGAGAGGCCCCATGAACTTTTATAACATGGACAACATTTCCTAATATACTCTCTGTAGTCTTCTGTTTCTGTTGCCAAAGAGATAAGGATTTAATTTTAGTCGTTGAAATTTTATTACTTTTCCCAAAATACCAATTAATAATTCCCTGCTTATTCTAGCAGAAATCCTAGAGAGGCTGAAGATAGTTTCCTTCCACCTTCCTCTGTGCATTTGTTCCTTTTTTTTCCCTTTTAATTAAAGGATTTTATTAAATATTTTTACACCTACCTCCCAAGTCAGGCAGACACAGGTAAGGACCAAATGGGGAGCCTGCTATAAGATATATGGAAAGAAGAAATGCTGAATCATTCCTCAGGTGAGGAGATTTCCCTTTAGGAGTTTTACATTTTGTTGATTTGGACAACAAAATAGTTTTTAATGCAGCAATGGACAGGTAAAACCAAAACTGAGATCTGCATTTGCTCCAAATCCTATTTTTCACATTATTTCCTCTGGAATTTGTTTAACTCCATCATATTTTAGGGCTTTCCTTTACTGGAAGCCATCACTTGAGTTACAGCAGTTGGGGGAATAGCAAAGTGCTCACTTGCAAGTAGCTCCATACAAGATTATGACAAAAGGCACAAAATCTGCTCAGGACACTTGATGAATAAAAATGGAAATTTAGGAAATTTTCACCACAGTTTCATCTCAATAATGGCATTAATAACTAAGTGTCTATTAGAATAGTAAAAAGTATCCAATTAGGAAACTTGAATGGGATAGTTCCAAGGGAAAAACAATATTTTGACTAAAAATTGCCTTGTTAAGTGGCTATCAGGTCATGTCTGTTTACTCCTCTTTCAGAAATTATTGGGAGTTTCACAAGTGCTGCTCTGCTCTTCTGTACAACCAGAGCTGATCATGAGGAGCCAGCCACCCTCAGTTACTGCAGAGTTAACACTGCTGTTGTTACAGAAACCACATTTATCTCTGTGCCCAATTAGTTTGTACTTATTCATGAATCTCACTTGTATTTCCTGACAGCAAAATCAACACAAACTTCCTAAAATATTATGACAATCTGCTGGGAAAAAAACCACCCTAATAATGTGATATATTGCAGATCAGACATATTTTCCTACAAAGGCTCCAAGAAATTCACTGTGGGACACAAACACAGGGTGGGAGGGCACCAGCTCAATCTGCCATTCACCAACACACATGTCCAAAGCCAACTTGAATTTGGAATTCCCTAGCTTCTTAGGCTGAGGATTAGAAAACATTTCTGTGCGTGTTGCAAAGCAATTTTAATTTGCTTCAGTGAAAAATGGGGCTAATGCCCCCAGAATGACATTCCTGAAATTCCTTCATATTGGAAGAAGGCAGCTAAGGTGTTGCCTGGGGAGCACATCAGGGGAGAGCAGGAAGGGCCACAACCCAAAAAGCAAAACCAAAAGACACAAGGGTGGCAGTAAAAGCAACAAGAGATAACAACTGCTGGAAAAAGCTACAGCAGCTGCTTGGGTTTGTCCATCTCACACTTTCTGTTTAGATCAATTTATTCCTCTGGAATAACTTTGGGGCGAAGTTTTGATCAGTCTTTCGTATAAAAATTATCCAGAGGCCTGATATATCCCTGAGGTTGGGGTTTTTTTAATCAAATACATATTTTAGAAAGTCTTCAGGATCTTTTTCACAACAACTATTTGCAGTGTCTGAGCATTAAGAACATAATGTATTCATATGCTGAACACATACAGACAACATTTAATATGAAGTTTCTTTGCATAATACAAAGCAGTTCTGCTGTCTTTAATGAATATTTTAGCACTGATTGAGGTAAACAAAACCAGCTTCTGAAGGACATTGTGTTAAAAATCCCTCTTCAATGCAAAACTGCACCCAAACTATGGTGGGTTTTTTATTATTAGTTTTCTTTTAAGGACAAAGTTTTCAATATTTTCCTGAGCCTGAAGTGTGTGTGGTGTCTCTCAGAGCACTGTGCCCACAGCCAGAGGGTCACAGCCAGGTTTTGGGCCATAGCTGGGGTTTGTAAAAGCAGCTGTAACACAGCTGTAGCATGGAATTATTTACATAAAGAATTTACATAAATTATTACATAAGGCACTGAACCCTCTGGCAGCCCCATGGCCCCCTCCTGCCATGGCAATAAACTGAGATAAAAGCTCCAGGCACCCCTGATACCCCACCCTGTTCTTCACACAGCCATGGAGAGCAAGCACTGGGCACCTGAGCTCCCCAGCAGCTGCCAGGCCCTGGTTTGGAGGGTGTTTCACAACCTGCAGAGCTTTAATCCATGCTCAGGGGGACAGTTTGAAGGCTGGTGACACCTGTGAATCAACTCCATGGCTTTGCTTTCTTTGGGAAAACAATCTGGCCTTGGTGATGTGTCATTCCTAGTGACTACAAAGAGAAGTTCATGGGGCTTGGTGCATCCTTTGATTTAGCAGGGGAGACTCACAGTGTATCATTTGATACAAATATTCCTCTCCTACCCACAAACCTTGAGCTGGTTTAAGTGCATAATGCTCACCCCTCTGCTCTTTGGGGAGGGCAAGGCAGACACATTAACGACCCAAAAAGCAAAGTGACAGAATAGGTTACTACATGGCCCTTAGAAAAAGAATTTGTACATGGCATGAAACCAAATCTGCTATTAGCAATGAGTGTACATGCAGCTCCATTGTAAATCCCAGCACTGGGGAGGAAGCAAGGAGCACAGGGAAAACACTGGATTTCAAGAAAGGAACTCTAAATCCACCTCCAGGAGGAATTAGATGAAATAATAAAGAGAACTGTTACAAGACATTGAAAACAGGCTGGAGCTGGGGCTGTTCTCATACCTTGATATCATTCTGCAATACCAGTGCCCTGTTCAGTGCCATTGCACTGGGGTCAAATGCTCAGAGCCACAGAGACCCCTGTGCAGAAGGACAAGCCCCTGGCAGGGCACAGCTTCTGCTCTACCAAAATGTGGTGCTTGGGTATCACTGAGCCTTTTGTTTCTCAAAACTGACCTCTGACTATTCCACAGAGGCTCTGATGATCAACTCTGCCACAGCCACACCTGCCCAAACCCTCCAGGCTCAGCCCTTTGGGAGGGAATCCAGCTGAATGAGATTAGGATCATGACATTCCTGCTAGGACAAGGCTCCCCCACAGCTTCTAGGACATGTTCTGTGCTTCCCACACCAGGGAAATGCTGGAAATGTAAAAAGACATTTTCATTCAGAAATAAACCAAAGCATGTTCTGAATGTAGGGGATAATATCAGACCCTGTGAACCATTCATTTCACAGTTTTGAGACTCAGCATCTGTGTTCTGCAATATGTCAGTGCTAAATTCATCACTGAATATTTATATTATTTTCCCATCTCCTGATAAGCTAATAGTACAGATACAGGACATGACACAGGCTGCTGTTAGCAAATCATAGCATGAAGTCATCTTTGATGAAATGCAGCTGCTCAGAGTCAAGCTGTCTGATCACAGTGAAGACACATTTCCATTGCAATCTTTCACAAAAGATTATTTAACTCAGGAGGATCTCCCTATAAATTATTCTTAAAGCTGATAGGAATTACTTAATTGGTGCACTGGCATGCATTTCAAGAAAAACAAAAATGAAAACAACTAAGTGAAAATACACTATTTTCCTGTTTTTAGCTGACAGAAGAAGAGGTTAGACACTATTAGGTATGAATTTCTGAGCTGGAATTACTTATCTTAAATCCATTCATGGACATAGCACCTGCTAAAGGGCTGGAAGCACCAATGCATTTATGTTTTTTGCAGGTAATGCAGAATTATCTTTCCACTTATAATTACAAACAAGACTTATTTTATTATCAAGTGCAAGGTACAGAGTGTTTGGCCATTTTCATGTTGAGTCCAATACCTTGAAATACTTGATGCTAAAGGTGAAACATGGGCTGTGTTGGTCTGGATGAGCTGCCACTACAGTATCTGGGAAGAAAAAATATATTTTATATATATGAGCTTGTTTTAATGAGCTTGGCTGTAAGTAGTAACTGTTTTATTGGCTCCTATATGTGTTGCTAACCCTTTAATTGATGTTTTTGGGTTGCTGCAGACTGCTACTGAAGGTAAAACATAGTTTTAAGAATTTTAATATTGTAATCATGGAAAAGATTGCCCTGTTATCATATGAGAAAATCTGCATAATGCAGGTGATGATTTGCTGTGGTCTGCTTTCAGCAGCAAACATTCAGTGTCTGTTCATCCTGAACCAAAATTAGCATTTTCCATGGACTCAGCTATAGATACTTCTGGTGTTTACAGTAAACCCTTAACATAAAGCTGCCAAAAAAAGGGAGGAGGACTTTAGAGAAATTTCTGAAAGATAAGACTTCATAACTTTTTCTTTCAGCCATACAAATCTGTGACTTAAAGGTAAGAAATACAAATGTTGTGCCCATGTAGACTTTGGGCACTCAGTTCCAACCTCCAGCTGTCCCAGACCTGCAGCTCACTCAGCTGGAATTCCCTTGTTCCCTTCCCTGCAGGATTGGGGATGTTTTGAAGAGCTCCCAGCTCAGGAGTTTCACAGCAGTTCAGATGCCCACCTCTGGTTAAAGCTGACATTAATATGCAATCTGCTGTAGGATTTCCTCAGGCTCAGATGATCTCCTTCCCTTTGCACCCTCCCCTGCTCAGATGCCAATCAGGGCCATTTCCCAGAAAAAGGAAACATTCAGCTTACATGGCAGCAATGGAACAGTTTTCAATCTCAGTTAACCTTTACAGCAGTAACACTAATTTGCAGTCTGTTCATACTGAATGCTAAAGTCTCTCTGTTTCCTGCTCTGAATTTCATTCTGTGTCAATTAGTGCTGTGGAGTCAGTCTAATAATGATGTATGGTTAGCATGGGGCTGAGAGGAATGCACAGAGGACAGATAATTGAGATGGTGCCACCCTGAGCTGCTCAATGCTTTGTTGAAGTTAAAGGGTCTAGAAATGTGCTATAAAAATACCTTTCAGCATGGGTACCAATAACATTTGGATATTTCCAGCAACTCTGTTGAAAATAAATAAAAAGTTCCAGCTGCTTTAAATTTATACATGAAGGTGAAAGGACATAGACCTGTTCAAGCCATTGCTGTATTGGCTTTACTGAAGAATGATGTGCAAAACAAATCTCAACCAATAATTTCCAAGAGTGTTACTATGCTTATTTACACTAACATGCTGAAAGCAGCAGACAAATGAGCACAAAGTGATGCCTGCCATGTCCTCTGGCTTCTTCCATGAGCTCCTGCTGGAGACTGACAGGAAACTCTAAAGAGTAAACCTGTCAGAGGTGAGGTGAGGGCATGTTTGGCCTCCTGAGGTGCTCCAGAGGCAGAGGGAGGCAGGGCACTGAGCTGCCTCTCCCTTACAAGGGATGCCTGGAGATTTTGGACAGGACTCAGAGCTGCTGATCTGAGCCATCAGCAGAGCAAAGCACATCTGGAGGAGGAGCTGCTGCCTCACATCACTGAGGACAAGAATACACAAGTGGTTTGCTCAGGGTGGGTGCTGTGCTCTTGGGCACAACCAGCCCACCGTGGTGAGACCTGTGGGAGCCAGCTCAGTGCCATCCTGGCACCAGGGATGTCACCATGTCACCCTCTGCCCAGGGCAAACACTGCAGCCAGTGCCAGGCTGACCCCTGGCTCAGCAGGGCCCTGTGTCCCTGGATCACACCCTCTGTTAGGTGACAGCAGCAGCAGGTCAAGAGGATGATCTTCACTCATAGGATGATGGAGATGCATAGGAAATACAAAAGGTATTTACCTTTTTTTTTTTTTTTTAACTTTCCCAGCCCTTTGCCTTTCAGAGCAGCCCTGGTTCTGTTCCCTGGTGACCTTTGCAATAACAGGACCCCCAGAATGTGGGTGATGATGTGCAGGCTTTGCTCACAGTGATCCCTGTGCTTCCCACAGCTCTTCCCATGGCTCACACCTGCCTGCAGCAGCCAGCAGAGTCAGTGCTGTCACTGCTCCAGGCTCTCACTGACTCTGACAGCACCCACTGACACTCATGGGCTTGATGGCACATCACTCTTGATCTTTTTCAGCAATGGCATATTGCATCTTCCAGAAAAGGAAAAAAAAAAAGAAATCAAATTGCCTCTATTCCTCTCCATTTCTCCTTGCATTTTGGGTTGTAAAAAAAAGAGCTGGAAGTCAGCAATGACCTCATGAACCTCCAAACTGCAGCTTTAGGCTTTCCACCTCAGGAAAACTGTAAATGCCTGTCTGTAGATGCACACAGAGCTTAAGGAAATAATGGGGAGAAATTAGAAATTAATTAGTTTTAGAAGAAAAAGAGGAGAATGCAGCTGAATAGCCATGATGCTGCATCAGTGAGATACATTAAAAACCCAAATGAATCTCAATGTCAGCCAACACTCTGCCTGAACAAATGAACGTGGTGGCAAAGGCTAGGCTTTGTTGCTAAGCTGACAAAAATAAATTAGTCACCTGTCAGTACTTGCTTAGAATTTACAAACACATCAGCTTCTGAGGGAAGAGCAGAAAATAGTCAGCATATTTTTCCATTAGAGCACTGTGCAGAGGGAACTAAGCTCTTTGTTTTCATTTGTGCTGTAACTTATCCCCTGCTGCACAGTAAAAGGCTCATCCTGGGAGAAAGCACTTCTCACCTGGAGGCACAGAGCTGCACTGGTGGGAGCCAGCACTGGTGGGAGCCTGTGTAATAAAATAGCCAGGGTTAAAACAAACCTTATCTGTAATTAATTTTTTTCTATATTTTGTATTCAACTTCTACATACAATAAAGCAAGTCTTTAGTAAAGCTGAAAGATTGAATAAAATATTCAGAATGTCTAAGAAAATTTGAAATTTACTTTAAGTACTGATGTGGTTAGACTGATTCAATCAAGAAGCCAAAGCATTGTCTGCAAATTACAGGTCCAGCTGGAGCAGCTTGAACCACAAATGCCCAGTCACAGGGAGCAAGGGGTGAGTAACCCCAGCCCAAAAATTAGTCACAGGAGTTAGCTGGGAAATCATAACGAGAAACAAGAACAGGGATCTGCAACAGACGATTCATAACCCAAAAAAGGAGGTGATGTTGAGTCAGTCAAGTGATTTGCTACAAATTATTTGCCCAGGGCCAGTCTTGCTGCTAAAGTGATCAGTGAAGATGCACTTCCCAGAGCCATGCAGGAACACAGTTAAGTCTAACAAGCTGCTGTACACAGCACTTTAATTAGGCCAAATGAGAAAAAGATAATAAACCAGCAGGTCAAACGAAAAAAAAAAAAAAAATCTGTAACCGAACAGAATCAAATTATTGCTTTTTATGGTGACAAGATAAACACTCTAAAATGAGATTGCTGAATTGCAGTGGTACCCAAATCCACACCAAATGAGGGCAGAGGAGATAATGAGCAGCCCATTGAGGCAGGCTGGGCTCTGACCCCCTGAGCATGGGAAATTGTCCAGGTTTTATTTCAGTTTTATTTGTTCTATTGCAACAAATGGCTGGCTGGGCAGAGCTGCTCAAACTGCAAAGTAGGAGGCAACGACAGGTGTGTAATTTCTTGAAATGTCCTTTTAGGGCTTGTGGCACAGAGACTTCTTTCAGACACAAGCCATAAGGCTGAGAAATATCTATCATGCTTAGCTGTGGAAACGGGGATTTTATGAAAGTGCCATCACGAGGTGATAATAAGAATGTGATTGGAAGTTGATGTGTTATTGCTTAATTTAGACAGAGGAAGGCTCTTTTTTTGTCCATACCATCTGCCAGCCTAGAAACCCAAGGAATAAAGGCACAAGCTGCAGATGGCTTTTATAATGGCTGTACTCAAGCAGCAGAGGAGCAAGAAGGAGAGAGGCCACATAAATCAGGCAGCAATATCACCATGGCTGAGCAATAACCAAGCTGAGAGCATTCAGCAGGAGATCCTTTCCCAGCTGGCTGCATCAGGATTCAGGTGCAGGACAGGATGCAGAGCTGGACCCTCCCAAGGCTGTTGGAAGCACTGACATGGGAGCAGGAAAAGCAGCACACACTGACTGCAGCCTCCAAGGAGAACAGATGAACTCTACTCTAAAATTGCATTCACATATGCAACAGTTCCCATGCTAGCTCTTATCCTTTCTTTCCTCTCTTTTTTTTTTTTTTTTTTTTTTAATTTTTGTGAGGAAAGAGAGAAAGAGAGTAGAAGCTAATTTACTTCAAGTCAGTAGAGAGAAAAACAAGCTTAGAGGCAAGACACAGGGCTCAGCAGGACAAGCAGACCTTCTGCTGGTGGAGCAGTCCCCTGAGATGACTGTCTGAGCTCTGCTGGGCAGCTTGGAAGGGCTGCTGTGCTTATCTTGCTGCAGCAGAGCCCAGGTGTGCTGGACACGCAGCAGGGTGGCACAGCACAATGTTTTCCTCTGAAACAACCAGATCAAACGAGCTCACACAAGTGTGTATAAAAGCCAGGCAGCACAGCATTAGTGGAACTGGGTCTGCAAGTGGGACTGGTGGCACAGATTGAGAGGAGAAGCAGCAGAAGGCAGAGGAGGAAGTAGGGTTTAATTGTAGTTGTTAAAGATATGCACACATTCATTTCTTTGCATTTTTATCCATACAGAGAATACCAGGGTCTCTGCTGCTTCACTGCAAAGCAGCTACAGAGCCTGACCAGGGAGAAGAACAGCAGCTGTGCCTTCAGCAGGAAGGACAGGCACAAATCAGAGTTGCTCAGCTTGGGGGACAGAGGCAAAGCCTGTGCTGCTGAGCTGGTGCATGCCAGACACTCCTGAGAAGCTGATAAGGACCCAAGAACATCCAACAGGCACCAGGCTTGAAGCTGATGTCATTCTTTCAGCACTGGGAAATCCACAGAACCCAACAGCCCCAAGTGCCTCTGAATGCCAGAAGCTCTGTTTGCACCCCAGATTCAGACAAAGAGGGCATTTCAGAATATGGGATAATGAATTATATTCCTGTGCCAATGGCAGCTGTTGCATCCATCACTGGAACATGTGCCTGAACACCACAACTGGCCTGAGCTACAGCTGCTCAAAACCAGCCCCCAAAGCAGCACTGGAAGATTCAGAGCTCACTTGACTCAGTATAAACTCCCCTAAAGCCCAGCAATACCCAACTGTTCCCCCCAGAGGAGTCAGCCCTGCCATGACCTCACAGGGCAGCTCCAGTGCACATTGCAGGAATCACAGCTCATGCCCCACACTGTGTACCTGGCACCATCCTTTATCCCTGTGCAAAGCAAATGTAAAATGTGACTGTGCCAGAACAGCAGGACTCTACAATTATTGTGGCATTATCTAAATCCATCCTTTACAAATATGCACAAAGAGTTCCAGTAGACTCTTTGAGCAGAACCAGCTGTTGAGCAGACAGGGCAGACTCCAGAGAATGATCAGTGATGGATCTGTCAAAAAAATACTGAAACTGAACCATTTTCTTGCTAAGTCCTTGGCAAGATACCAGAGAGTTTGCCAGAACATCACAGAGGAGGAGGAGGAAGAAGTGAAAGAATGAGAAAAAAAAACAACATTGCAAAAGTGATATTTTTTTTTTTCTAATGCTACTTTTCCCTTGGAATCCTTTTTGGTTTGGCATGGGAACATGCCTTATGATAACAGATCAGAATTAAAATCACTGTTTTGACTGATCCCACACAAGCATTCCTCTTCTCACCCACCCAGATCTTTCTCCCAGGGAAAATCGTGCGAGTCAGGGGGTTCCTTGCCAAGTTTCAGGCAGTTCACATCAGGCAGTCTCAGAGTGTAGGGATCCCAGAAGACAGGGTGAGAGAGCTTGGTGCAGTGCTGTATTTTAGCCATGTACAGGTGCCCTTGGGACTGAGCTGGTCTCAGGACACCCTGGGAACATGCACCCAACCTAAGACAAGAGGCCCCACAGACACAATTTCCAGCTGTGTCCAATAATCTTGTGCAGTTACACAGAGATTTACTTTAGAATAGCTTCAGAGCACTTGCAATCTCCAGTTTTTTCTCTTTTACAGGCAATCAGATGTTTCTGGGCTATTTTGATACACAACATTACTCTAAGAAACAACACACTATCAAAGAGCACTGATAAACAGGCTGTTATTTAGGACTGCACAGTCCAGCAGCATCCCTGCCCCTCCCTGCTGGAGCAGACTTCCCTTCCATCAAGGATTTGTACCAGATCAGTGTGGTGAGTGGGAGCCCAGGGTGTTCCCCTGGCTCCCCTGGGTGCCTCCAGACCCTCCAGGCAGGGGGCTCAGAGGCCTTGGTATAGTGCCCAAAACCCCTGTGAATTGGATTTTAGTCCTTGGAAAAAATTTACCAACATTGCAGGAAGAATTACAAGTCACAAAAAATAAGTAGAGCATAAATTAGATAGTTAGAAGGTAGAAAAGTGGATTTTTATAATTGTTTAGGATAAGCAGTTTAGGGCTAAGATGGAGGATTTTGGGTGTGGTGTGTCTTTTCCTTCTTCTTCTTCTCCATGCCATCCATCTTTGGGTCAGGGTGGCACCACTGGGTTGGTTTGGGAGAAAGCTGGACAGTGCAATAAAGGTGTCATGGATTGGAAAGTAACTGTAAACATTAGGTAGGTAATTTATAGTCTAAAAGAGAAGTCCTGCCCCAAGGGCAGGCAGTGTGGCCTGGATTGAACTGCCAGACAGATCTCTGTGAGTCAGGGAAAGGATTCCTGAGATAAGAAAGAACAAACAACCTTGGGAACCTCAGCAAAGGCTCCTGCCTCTCCTTCAGTGCTCGAGCTGGGAAAGCCTGAACTCTAAAGCAGCCAAATGTCCTGCAGTGGGTGACTCAGAGCCAAGGACACCCCACAGGCAGGGACATGGTGGTGCCATCAAGGATTTGTACCAAGATCTGTTTGCCATGACCTCTGCCAGCTGCAGTCCTGAAGCACCTCACAGAGTCTCAGCAGTGTGTTTGCTGTGAAGCATCACAGCAAGAACCTTTTGGACCAGTTTAGATTGGCAGCTTTTTTCTATTCCTTCATATGGAACACGAGTTTCCTTTCAGCTGGAAGAGAAAGGACTTCCAGAAACTGAATATCCCAGCAAAGGGAACAAAAAAAAATTCAAATTGTAGGGAAAACAACTGGAGGAGGTGAAAATAGTTTTCAAAACAAACAGAAGTGTTCATAAATGCAGGACAACTCACTCTCCCTTTTGCTATGGTAAGAAGAAAAAGGGACTGAAGTTGGAGTGTGGTATAGGTCCCCAGGACTCCAAACACACTGATTTCTGTATTATACACATAAATAAACAGAGAGCAGCACAGGGCAGCTTGCTCCACACAGGGTTCACTGAGGGGACACATTACTATTTACTACACAGCACATTAAAATGACAGTGACACACACCACTCAGAGGTGATCATTATTACTGGCTGCTTAAGGGATGATTTGAGAAATGATCTGTAAATTTAATTTTTAATTAAGCCAGAAGCCCTAAGGGCCTTCTGAGTTCAAGCATTAAGGGGGGAAGAGGGGGAAATCAATTCTTGGTGATGGAGTGGTCTAGTAGAATCTAATAGGGCTGGGTAATACATCAAGAAGCTTTTAAGATCAGTCACAGAGCTCAACAGAGGAAAGCCTAAAACCCAATTTCAGATAAAAAACTATGCTGTAAAGTGGAATGGATGGTCACCATTGTTCAAACCTCTGAAAAGGTACTGTCCTGAGCTCTGACACACATATTCCTCAGAAAACAGAGAAATGATTAACACCAGCATGCAGAACTTCCCAGGGAAGCCCTCATGCTTCTCTCCAACCACCTTGGCAAAGCAGCCATGGCCAAATGACTTTGAAATCTCTCTAAAGCTCCAGCATGGTCAGAAAGGGCTGCACTAATATTGACAATCAGTCATCAGAACACCCTGCAAGGGGGTAAATGTGTGCTGAGAGACAGGTCCAGCTCCCCTGGGTGCACAGCACAGGCTCCAGGCTCAGGGCAGCAGCTGGGGCTGGAAGGGACACGGCTCTGAGTGCCCCTGGCCTCCCTCTGTGGACACCACTGGAGGCCCAGGCAGAGTTTGATAAGCTTTTATCAAGTTCAGAGCTCTTTTTCTCTTTCTCACGCCGGGTAACTTTTTCCCAGGCTGAGACAGTTTCTCAGCTCCAGCCTAAGCCTTTCCCAAGATGATACCTTTCAGAAAAAAAACAACAACAACAAAAAAATAATAAACAAAAATTAGCACCTAGTATTAACTAAAAAACAGTTCTCATTCTATGTAACAAAACATGTTTTCTTCTATTGTCCAATAAACTACTGTCCTGTTCAAAACTTGCAAACCACACTATAAATACAGTTCCACCTTTCAATAAAATGCTTCTTTAGCCTCAAAGCTCAAAAAGTCTTGTCATTATTATACACAACTCTCAGGGTGTACAGCAACATCCACTGCACACTTTCACCAATGGTTATGAAATCCCAGAGTGAAGATTTCCCAGCCCATCTCTTGGCTCCAGGCTCACAGCACCAGCTGAGGTGTACCCAAAGCTGCTGTGAGAAAGGACCAATGTGATAAGAAGGCCACTCCTGTCATCCTTGGGATATTGTCATGGCTGGGGATGTCCCCAACGACTGGAGAAAAACAAACATTGCACCCATTGCAAAAAAAAGCCAAAAGGATGGTCTGGGGAGCAGCCAGCTTTGCCTTGGTTGGTGAGAAGCTACAGGCTCCTCTTGGAATTCTGAGAAGGCAGGAGCTTGGATCAATCAGAATGGGATAAACAATGGAAAATAATGCTCATCAAACCTGACTGCTATGGGGGAACATCTGGGGCTGCAAATAAGGGGGGAGCTGGGGATGCCCCAATCATCATTTACCCACAATTTATTTACCCACAGTTTATTCCACAACACTTCCAACACCACCTCCCACAACCTCCTACACAATTTAATGTGGATGAGTCTGCAAAGGTGGAGGAGACAACTGGATGGGCAAAGAAGTGGGTGGTTGTGTTGTAGAGGGCAGGAGTCAATGGAACCTGGGCTCTGCACCAAGATCTGCCCTCCTTGGGATCTTTATCAGGGACCTGCTGGGGTGGAGAGCTGATCCAGGGCAGGGCTGTGGGAAATGCCAAAATCTCCCCTTCAGCTCCCAGCCCAGCCCATATGCATGTTGGCAAGAAGGAAGCCAGGCAGAGGAAATGAGTGAGAAATGAGATGAATGGTCTTGTTTTCACAAACCTTCTCTTCTGAGAAACAAGTCATTTATCAAAGTGCTGTAATCCCACCAACTGTCATAACACTTGGTCTAATTACATCTGGAGAACAATGAGCTCGTGTGCAGGAGGAAACTGTCTGCAGCAAGGTTGGTAGAAAGAACTCTGCAGTGCATGATCTTAGATCACAGGTCCAAATGCAAGAACAAACACCTCCACGAAGGGGTTGGTGATGCTTGTATAAAACAAACTCCTGCTGTTTGGCAATCAAAACAATTGGTGTGTTAGTTTTCTGTTTTTTCATAAAATGCCATTCCCAGTGCATTAATCTACATCAGGGAAGCTCTGAAGTGGGTTTTCAGAGTACATGTTTGGGAGGAAAGCTGCAAAATCCATCTTTTGGAAGACTACAAAGCACATTGAAGAGCTGTTAGAAATGCTGGAAGTTGGAATTGCTGAAGGTGATTGGGTTGAGACTCCACATTGCACACCCACTCCACCCACAGCCCCTGAGAGCACCCAAGGGCTCAGCCAGGAAAACATTTACTACCTGGAAAATTATGGTAAAAAATGGATTGTCTTTTTCTTCAGGATAAACGAGGATAAGTGAGCTTGTTTTGCAATAATAGAGATTTCTATGTCTCAAACAAGAACAAACAAGCAGAAACAAAATCATCATTGTCATCATCCAAATTAAAAAAAAATAAAAAAAAAAAAACAACTCAGAAACCTTCTTTTGCCAAAGAGAGTAACCATGAGACATCTTCTCAACACTTCACTTGAGCATGATGCCAGACTGGCTGAACTTGGGGTGAAGGAGGCAGAGGGGGGATAAAAAGTATTTTCAGGTTAGAAACCTGTCATTTGCCATTCTTCAAAAAATCTGAGTTATTATTTTCTGGGAAACAGAAGTTTTCATTTTGATTGTTTTTTAAAATACTTTTCATTTTTCATTATTTTTCAGTTAAGGTAAAGGAGAAAAACTGATAGAAAAACTGATAGAAAATCTGATAAGTAAAACCTTGCTTGACCTTTTCTTTCTCCATAATTTTATTAGAAAGAAGCTGAGAATGCCTCCTCCATAAACCCTCACTTTATACAGCTATTCCAATCTTCTTGTGAAAAGATGAGGGGAGGAAGTGAGAAAACCCAAGTCCTAGATTTGAGGCAAAAATAAGATTTCAAGGAAATAAGATTTCAACAAAACAAGATTTCAACAGAAATACATTACATAAAAATCCTACAAGTCATTAATTTCTAACATAATCTCCTTTACTTGACAACTTTTTTTTTTATTTATAGGTGCTTGACTAGCAGATTGGTATTCATTGATGTTATTCAAATATAAATTCATTCAACAGTCTGTAATTCTTGAAATTATGCATTTAGAGCTTCATTTCAGATACACTTTACTCACCATTTGTTGTTGTCCTGCTACAAATGTGTCCAGCATCCAACCAGGCAGAAAAGCATCAGAGGTCCCAAGCAGTGTGAGAAACCTGGAACAGCTGGCTCTAGAGGGAAGCAGCATCACTCCCACCTTACCTGCAATTGCTCAGCAACTTCAGGTGTGTCAGAGAAAAGTCAAACCCATGAACTTTGTCCTGACCAATTTGATGATAATAATAATAGTAGTAGTAAGTTATTATTATTATTATTATTATTATTATTATTATTATTATTATTATTATTATTATTCCATCCTGCAGATGCTGTCCTTGGAGCACCCACAGGCAGCCTCAGCTCTGCCTTCAGGTTTTCCTCCTCCCCCATTAATTTTGGGTGATCACATCAACCCAATGAGAGCCACACCCAGGGCTCATCTAAGAGAAGCTGTGTGATTTTTTTTTTTTTTCCCAGTTTTTTTTTTTTAAAGCCTCATATTCTGTTTCAGCTGGAAGCAGGACACTGGCCATGAAAACTGGATGATGTGCCAGCAGGAACCATGGAGTCTGAGCAACACAGATTGAATTAACCTCCTGAGGTGTCCCTGTGGGAAAAAACCATAACCATTGCTCCTGCTTAGAGTCTGTGCTTTCCCAAACAGAGCTTTAAATGCAGAGGCATTAGAAATGCTTGGGCAGTGCAGGGTACAGCACTGCACACAGGGTTCAGCTGCTGTTGGAGGCTCCCTGCAGCTCCCCAGCTTTCACTCTCCAGTGTAAATGTGAACTCAGTGTAAATGTGAACCACATCCACAGCTAGGGTGCCAGCTCTGCCCTGAAAATGCAAATTTTCTGTCTACTCAAGCTTAACAGCAAAACTTCTTGACTCTAATGTAGGAAAAATTTGGCCCCAGAGAAGAAGCCTCCTGACCCAGCATTATTTTCCTTCCAACAAATGCATAAATATTTCCCTTTAGCAATGACAGAGAGACCATTATTTAGGTTGATACACAAAGATGGGAGAATCCTCTGGTTACACAGTGTTAGTGTTGCACAGCCTGAAATTAAACTTCCATTCCTTTACAACTCAAGACAAGTTCCAGACAGTGGGCTCAAAATACATTTCAAACAGATCTTCAGCATTCAGGACCATCTGTTTCCTTTTTGTGTGAAGTATTTTTATTTGCTGCAAGTAATGATCTTAAACAGATTTTAGGAGATTTGTTATTAATAAAGGAATGTGAAAAATTTGCAGGAAGGCAAAAACCACATTCAGCACCTGGGTCTGCTCTGGAGCCTGGGTGTTGCTCTGTGTTCTGTTACATCCTCAAATCCAGATTTAGGTTTCTGAATAAAACAGGTTCCATCTTGTCCTGGTTTGCAGGACAGGTGGCTGCCAATAAGGGCAGAAGCTTCTCTTTGAAATGGAGAATGTAAACCCCCTCCCTCCAAATTATTCTTATAATTTTGAAATTAAGGGGCTCTCAGGCAAAGATATGGGAATAGGAATAACAGTTCTTTACTAGGAAAATTAAAATAGAAATACAAAATTAATTGTATTAATTGTACAACATTAATTACCTAGATAAAAACGGAGATTTTGGACACCAAGGCACCTTATTTCCACTGGATTCCAGAGGAAAGCCAGACCTTTCCACGTCATCCCTGCACCTTCAGAGGAAACTGCCCCTTCTCCAGGAGCACTGCTCCAGCTGAGCCACATCTGCCACTGCAGGAGGATGCAGCCACCATGGAATGGGACTGTGCCAACACCCTGACTGACTGACGGGTGTCAGCTTGGATTCTGACTCTGGCAGGGTTTGGGATTGTTCTTTGTAATACTGCATTGCTATTTTAATTTTCCTAGTCAAGAACTGTTATTCCTATTCCCATATCTTTGCCTGAGAACCCCTTAATTTCAAAATTATAATAATTTGGAGGGAGGAGGTTACATTCTCCATTTCAAAGAGAAGCTCCTGCCTTTATTGGCAGCCACCTGTCCTTCACACCAGGACATGCTGTCACCCACAATGGGTCATTAGCTTTGGGTGGGGGCTGCTTCTAACACCAGCACCTGAACCAAAATTAGCACATTGGTACAACAGCCATGAAGTGCCAGAGCTGGGCCATGCCAGCCATTTATTGACTGTAGTCAGTCCCTAAATCTGTTTTGCAGCTGCTGTCTGCATAAATAATGAATAAAGCAATAAATCTGGCAGGGTTACTGAACTCTTTCATTCAGTTTCTCCTGCACCAGTTAAATTCTGCTGCAATTCTTCTGCCTGCCTGAGCCCAAGGGAGACACTTCCTGGAGAAGGGAGGAGAGGGGGCTTTATTTCTGTGCACTGCTGTGGAGCATCCAAAACCAATTTCCTTTCAGCTGCAATCCTGCTTTCTCTCATTTTTCTTGAGGCAGGGAGCAAGACTAACTCTCTTTTGAACTGCAGCATCTTCCCCTCTTGAGGCACAGGTCACTGATTTCAGTGAAATATGAGATGCTCAGGTTTTCCTTTCAATGAAAATCAACGTTGCCAATTTTTTTGTACAAGGTGATGCCACCAGAAGTCACTTGCCATTGTTTGCTCAGTGAGAGCCACTTCTGCCCCCTGTGCTGCAGGAGGATCACAATGCCTTGGTGCTGTGGGGAGATGCCACCACCTGCCAGTGGCCACAGGAGGCTCTTGGTGGCCACAGGAGGCTCTTGGGTGGCCACAGCCTTTGGAGAGCCTTTGGCAGCAATGCCAGGGAGAGCCTTTCACTACAAAGCAGTGAAGGACAGGACTTGGCAGATACAACATGCAAACAGCCTCCAGATAAATAACAGAAAAAAAACCCCTCATCTAAATATAAAACTAGGTTTATATCTGGAAAAATATCTCTTCCAGTTTCAATTAATTGCTGTTGCTTGATTGCAAAGCTTTGTGTTTCTATAACAGCTCTTTCCAACAGAATGACTGCTTTCTGTGCCATGTATTTTACCATTTTCTACAGTCTTTATGCATTTCTGGATCTCATCATGCTCGTGGCACATTACATGAATTTCTGCTTGCCCCAGCTGACTTACTTGTTAATAGATCCTCTGTCTTTGGCATATTTCTTTCATTTATCCACTGCTGAAAGAGATTATCCTACATAGCTCTAAAATCACAGTTACACTAATGATCAGCTCTGGAGTGTGATTTTTCTTGTTTCAGTCATCAGGAAGAAAGGTCAGCATGTTCAACATGCTATTCAGTTACCTTTCCAGTCATGTTTTTCTATTTCAAAATAATTTCTATTCTTTTACCACAGGCTCTCCCCGTTTGCACCTTAGACTTCATCCTGTCATCTCTATCATGGCTTTGGGGATTTTTTTGTTTTTACCCTAAATTTTGAGCTGTCACTCTGGGGAGTTCCTAGAATGTGTGAGACACCAGGACTTGCTGTTAAAGCACCAGGATTTATTTTTTTTGCCATCCAGCTCCTTTATGCAGGAGCACTTGATATGCAGCAGTGCACAGGCTGCCAAGGAGACTCTGACCTGGGACAAATCTGCAATCTGTGCTTTGGCTCTGGAGCCATAAACAGCCATGCTGGGAGCTCAGTCCTGCCCTGTGCTCTGTGTTCTCAATGGCAGATGCAATCTGATCCAGCCCACTGCCCTCGTTATTAACACACAGCCAAGGTGCACTTCATCAATGGGTGTGACTCACTGCTCTCTTTAGGAAAATCCAAAACAGTTTCAAACACTACCCAAGGAAATTCACAGTTCATTTGCTCACAAAGAGTAAAAGCTCATTTTTCCTCGTTCTTAGAAGAGTTTTTAAACTGCCAAAATCTACTTGGGAGCTGGTAGAGAAGATTTACACAAAAATCTCAATAAAATTCATTTGAACATTTTTACAGGACAGAATCTAGTTGTCAGATCTTTTTAAGAACCCACTTAGGAAAGCAGTAAATACATAAACCAAGTTCTAAAAAAATAAAATTCCATGGCCCATCTGCCAAAGCCAGGTCTGCAGCTCCCTTCCAGTGGTCAGCCCTGCACTCCCAGAGCTGTCTGACCCTCTGGCCAGCCCAGCCCCAGGACAGCTCTGTGCTGCTGCCCTGCTCTCCTGGCTGCTGCTTTAATCAAGCAGACAGCAACAAATTGCAAGCAACCACCAGGAAAAGCCCTCAGTCAGTTTTGGGCAATGCTTTCCATTGTCTCACACTGTCCTACTCCATAAATTACATTAAACTGCTTCTTCCAGCTGGTACAAAAGGAGGGTGGATGCTGTGCCTGTGAGCCCTGCAACTGTGGGTACATCAGAGGCAAATCTGTGGAAGCCATTAATATCTTTTAAAATAAATAATTTTTTTTTACTACTGATATTTTCTTTGATGTTTTTAATCTCTAGAATTAACTAACTTCCTTCCTCCTTCAGCACATATTAGCCTTTCCCTGCCAAATCTTCAGCTGGAATAAATTTGGCCTCCCAACCCCAATTCATTAAATGATGAGAACATGTGCATTCAGCTGAACAGGCCATTCACATGCTTAATGCTTACAGATGAATTTTGGCTTGTTTGGCCTGTGTAGGCCTCCAGTTGCCATTCAAATAAGTCCAGCCTGCTCACCAGCACACCTGTGCAGCAACACATTCCCCAAAGAAGCTTTTCTGAAGCAGGAAATACCCAATTTCCCAGGCACTTGTTCAATTACTGCCTGATACTGTGGAACACAAACATCACTGAATAACATCATTCCTTCAAACACAGAACAGTGATGTTTGAGTAACTGGAGCATAAATATAATTCACCTCAGGCAAGAGATAAATTACATTAATAAAGTGTGGTAGTGTTCTTTAATTAGTTTGATTAGGCATGACAGAAGATGGTATTGTTCAGAAAAGCTTCATTTCCTGAAGTAAGGAATTGTCACTGTAGATCCCAATCTCTGGGGTTTAGGTGTTTTTTGTGCTTTTTTTTTTTTTTTTTTTTTCACAGAGCAAACATTAGCAGAGGTTGGCACTGCTGCACCTGTCCTTTGGCATCCATGGCCTATTTCCTATTTCTCATACCTGGATTCAGTTGTGCCCCTCTCCAAACAGATCCTGCAGCTCTTCATGCTCTGGAGGGTTCCACAGCTGCACTCTCCATCCCATCCATCTCTTCCACACTCATGGGGAGACACACAGACTGGCAGTCCCTCTTTTACAAGTCCATTTGTAATATACAAAGAAAAAAAAATAGAATAGTTTTGTTATTCATCAAGCTTACTGAAAACCTTTTAAAGGCTCTGCCAAGTCACCATGCCAATTCTTGGTAAGACACCAAGTTCAGACATGGCTCCCATCCTCTCTGCTGGATGTGTTCCTGCTCCTGCTCCTGCCCCTGCCCCTCAATCCCAGGATGATCACAAATTTTGGATGTGCTCCTGTTCCTGCCCCTGAACCTCTCCATTGTGCTGAGCCCACTGCAGCTCAAATCACTCTTCTCATCCTTCAGCTCCTCAGACAATACCCTGAGCTCTTCTCACCTCACTGTGGAACATCTGAAGTGCTCCCTGACATGGACATTATTAGATGGATTGGAAAGAAAATTCCCTGCAGGAAGCTCACCTTTGAAAAAGTTCCTATTGGAAAATTTTGGAGTTCCCAGTGGAAACAGGGAGAGCAGAAGGAAAGCAGATTTCATTTTGCTAGAAGTGTTAAATAAGCTTTTGATTCCAAGCTAAGTTATACATTTTCATAAACAGGAACACAATTTAAATCCTTTCTTTTGATGCTAAAGAGATTGTTTTCCTGCCAAAATACCTTATTTTAATTGGTTTTTCTAAGATGACACTTTTAGGCACAGAGAAAACTAACAGCCCTCCAAACTCTATTTTTTTGAAAAACCCTTTCATTGGATTTCTTTCAGGTCATCAATACTTATTACTTGCATTGAAAGAATAAGCAATAAAGGCACTTTGTGTCTCTCCCTTGCTACCCTTTAATACAATCTGTCCACCAATCCAATTGTTTCATCTTGAAGCGTTTCCATCTTCAAAATAAAATTGCATTTTACCACTAGGATATTCTCTACCCAAATCCTGAACAGCTTGTAGCCAAGTATTAATCCATAAAAACCTGAAAACAATGTCTTATTAATTCACAAAAATCAATATTTCACTACACTTTTTGGTGCCAGTTCATTACATTTAAGCCTAGATTTATATGCTACTCAATGGAAAACTGTCCAAAATATATCTGTTTACCTATAATGGGACAAACTTATTGCTAAACCTCACTCCACCAAAAACAAGCTTTGTGACAGAACTCTGGTTCAGGGAAAAAGAAAAAGTGATCTTAGAGTACATGCAATCCTGATGCAGTGGCTCTTTCTTCTTTAACAGAGAGTAACAGAGGTATCCTTTGCTTTTTCTTGCTCTTCTTCCCCTGTGGCCAGGATATTTTTTTATAAAAGACCCAGCTCTGTACTTGTCCTAGTGACAATTAATCATGAAGGCTGTCTGTCAATTCAGAAACCCTTGTGAAAGATGAGGCATCAGAACAGGCTTCATTCCAACAGTCTGTGTCCCATCACATTCCTTTGAATACTAAAGCCTGCTTTTCCTAAATTTCTTCAGAAATGCATGGGGGGAAAAAGAACAACCAACAAAAAAAAAAAAACAAAACCAAAAAACCCCAAAAAAACCTTCCAAAGCCTATAGCTCCTATGGTGGTGTTTATACCAGCAGTCCAAATGCAAAAGCCATTGGCACTGATAAGGATTTTTCCACTGGATTCAGTATATATAAGAGCTGAGATCCTAAAAGGAAATGAAGCTTGAAATTCTCAGAAATAGAACTCCACTATTACAAAAAAAAAAAAAAAAAATCTACATAGATATGTATGTATGCATATATATGTATATGTATGATAAATGATTATATTTCATTTGCCAATAATGGAGGAAATATCTATATATTTTTATTGATGTATGTAAGTTTTTCATTTACTGAAGTCTGATCATTTTTCACATGGTGACATTAGGCTCTAAGATGTTCCTTCCCTTTCTCTTTAGTTCCCAGAATGAAAGTGGCTCATGAATCATGAAGGTTAAATACAAATAACGTGCATTACCAGTCACAGCAGACATGTGGTTAATTGCTGTCTGCCTTCATTGTTAATTGTGCTCTGGCACACCTACCCCAGGCTTCTGAAGATAAACAAACTCAGCATATGCCCTAATTGTTTGTGTTCTCTTTACAAGACTTTTTCTTCCAAAACAACGTGGGTAAAATTCACAGATCCTGTCCCTTCATCTCCCCTCCCTTTTGCCAAATGCCAAGCAAGACCAGATTGGTCTGGCTGGTAACTCCTGGCCAAGCAGAAAGGTTTCAAACATTTCCAGTAAATTAATCCAGCAGCTCTCCAAGACCAAGATTTCCTCCTCACCCCTTCCCCACACACAAGCTTTTGGATGAGCTGGGTGAATTCTGCTTCTGCCTCCACCCAAAATGCTGAGCTGGTACTCCCTCCACCCCCAGAGTATGACATGATCATACCAGACACATCCACCCCTGAAAAAAACCCACAGGATGGAGAAAAGAAAACATCTAACACTCACCACAGAGTGGTTTGGGGAGATGAAGGAGTTGCACCATTTGATCAAACATTTCTTTCTGGTTCAAGTCCCTTAGAAAGAGGAAAATTCTGGTGAGGAAAGGGATCCTTCTCCTCAGCTCTGCTGGTGTGTGCAGGACACCTGAGCCCTTCCTGGGTTACCTGAGAGGTTCCTCACTGTGTCCAAGGAAGGACAAGGGTGGGTTATTCAGGCTCCCAGGACAATCTGTGGGACTGGGTCTGGCCAGGCAAGGGGACAGTGTCCCCTGAGGAGGCAAACTGTGCCCCTGCCCTGTGCCTGGCCAGGCAAGGGGACAGTGTCCCCTGAGGAGGCAAACTGTGCCCCTGCCCTGTGCCTGCAGCCCAGCCCTGACCCTGCAGATGCAGAGATGGGCTGCACTGACAGAACTCTGCAGAGGAGAGCTCACAGATCACAGGCAGCACATTGCTCAGACCAGAGCAGTGCATTCAGACAGGAAACAGCCTCAGTGTTTGCTGGCCTGATTCACCCTCTGCCCTTCTCTCATCTGCTGCTTCTCTTCAGTTCCCATATTGGGCTCTTGTTAACTCCCTCACTCTTAACCCTCACAGGCACTTTTTTTTATTCCTCCCTTTTTCATAACATTGAGTTCTGCTAGAAAGCAAGTGCTTCTTTGCATTGAATTTAATTTCCTCTCTGTAGAAACAGACTAGCAAGAACCATATTTTCCAGTCTATTCTTGGCCATGACATGTTCCTGACAATCAGGCTGAAGAACCTAGAAGGCAGCAACCTTGCCAAAAAATTCAGGTTGGGATGCAATGGAGATAAAATCAGTAACAGAAGTGATTAAGGAGTTGAAGGTGCTACTTTATCATGAAAGACTGAAAAAACTAATCTGTATAACCAGGCTGAATGATAGTTAAATTAAATCAGCACCTTCACAGAATATTGAAGCATTAAATGCAAATCTCAAAAGACCTGGAATTCAAGAGGATTTGGGCCCCTAAATGTTTCTGAGAAGTCAGGTGAACATGCCAGATTAATTTTTTTTTTTTTTTTTGTCCTCAGGCTTTTGGGAAGAATTTTGTTTCAACTTCATGTCACTGAAATCACTGGAGTTACTGGAACCCTAAATAGCTACTTGTTATGGGAAAAGCAACAAAATTACAGCTGGAAAATTTAGATGACATTTAGAGTGATCGATGGAAATGTTACCAAATAACAGGGCATAAATGAAAGCAAAAAGTCAAAGTATGAGGTGAAAATGTTGTATTTGCAGACTAGTGACACGTTGAAAATTGGAGTGGCCAAACGATGAGTGAGGAGAGTGTTGTCCTAGCAAGTGAAGAAATCTTTATACCCAACTGAAATTTTGTATTTATTAACTGCTCTACCACTCAGTAGCCATTTCTTGAGAGATAGGAAAGGAGAAAGGAGGAAGGAGAGGAAAGGATGTAAGGAACCCCAACAAGTTAATAGTACATTTAACAGGTATGGACAGCCTGGAGCCATGGGGGCCTCACCTCCTCATTTTCCTGTAGGAAAAAATGGAACAGTGGAGTGAGTGACCAAGGGCACTGAGAGGCCAAGAGCAGGAGCAGCAAGAGCTCCCAAATCTCCAAAATCCTGCCTTGAGCCTCCTCCCTCTCCTCACTGCCTGTTTCCATTCCTGGTATCCATCACTCACTACAGATGTCATTAAAATCCAAATAAAGCACAGCAAATACTTATTATTAATTTCCAAAAGAATACAGGCCTATTTTCCCCATTGATTCCTGGCAGATTCTTTCCTGAAATTTGCCAGATTGGTAGGAAAACAAATACATATAAATTAGCAATACAAGACATGACATGAATGAGAACATTGACTCTCTCTAATCATTCCCACAAGCATTTTGTCATTTTTTCTGTCAGTTCTGTTGATAGGAAAGGAAACTGCTTTGCAATTTTAATCTCTTTTCCCTGAGCACATTTTGTTCTTAAAGTTCACTGATATAAAGTGAATGTATTGGAAACAGGGGAGGCTGGTGAGAAATATGGGAGAGGTGTTTTTTTGTTTCTCCCTGTTCCAGAGGGAACAAACATCCACTGGCACTTCTTCAGGCATCTCACTCCTGCCCCCATCTCCTCACCTCCTTAAAATATGCAAAGACATACTCTCTTTGAACCTCTCCAAGAAGGAAAAGGATGGGTACTTCCTCTTGATTAATCAAAAAATTTGAATAAAGCCACCAGCTGACCTTGATGTCAGGCTCAGAACTGCACAACTGCATTTTCACATTTTCAAAACCACATCAGAGGCATCTACACACTGCCTGCATCTTCCTTTTCTGGCACCAATCAAGTGGAGAGGAGAGGCAGAGAAGAGCAAAGGGTGAGGCAAGGGTTGATGATGAGTACATGGCCACACCACCCTCCCTGCCCAGCCCTGGGGAAGTTTGTTGCCACATCTGGATTTCAGTTTCTCCTGTATTTTCTTGCACTCTGCAAAGCAATCCTGGAAATCATAATAAATCTAGAAATAATAAAATCTAGAAATAATAAAAAATGTGATGAGTTTCTGACACAACTGATGGAATATGATATGCTGCAATAATGTGACTATTACATTGCACAGAAGGGAACAAGAATGGCTGGAAAAACAGCAAATTATAAATGATGCCACTATTTGTTTGATATGAACTGAGTAAGGTATCACAAGAAAGGAAGGGATGAGGAACTGCAGAAGTCAGAACAATTCAAAGCAGCTGCATCAAAGGTTGGATGGGGCAGCAAATGAACAGTGAAGCATTGGCAGCTTTTGGTTAATTGGGCCTAAAATCCTGGAGTGGTTCTTTCAGAGGGAAGTCTAGGTCTATGGGACCAGGAGTCTGGGTCTGTGAGATATGGAATTACCTCTTCTCCCATGGAACATGTCCTGAACACATTTTATAAACCAGAAAGACAACTAGCTCTTGTGAAAGCAGGTGTTCAGCCATTCCCCAAATCAGAGGCATCTAATAAAAATCTGCTCTCCTCTCAGTTTAGATCACATTTCTTGGCTAGGACCCATTTTCTATGAATATAAATTATGTTTTTGTATGTATTGCTTTATCTTTTTCATGCCTCTCAGACCTAGCTATTATCCATCTTGCCAATAGTTATTTATTACTTTGTGATTATGGGCAAAGTAGGTAATGACCTATTAAATCACAAACCCTCACTTATTATCACCAAACCCAAACTCCAACTGCTAGAAAAGAATTGCTTAATTTCATCTGCAGTTAAGAGTTTACTTTCTTTGCAGCCAAGATAATAGATGGTCATTGCAAACCTTTTTCCCAGGAGACTGGCAGTTGGAGTAAGTACTCTACAGCTCATGTTTAAACTGCAAACAGAGGGATTGCTCTTGATACATATTCTGGGAGCAGACTTATACCCAGGGCAGCAGAAAACAATAGCAAATATATTTCAGGTTTTATATTACAATGTGCTCTGAAAAAGTGCTGCCATTTGTCATCACTTTCTCCCTTGGAACAGCTCCAGGTGCATTGAAAGGACAGGCACAGGGCAGGTGAGACACACACACCCTTCCTACAACCATTTCAAATTCTCCCCCAGAACAGGCATAAATAAATAAATAAATAAATAAATAAATAACCAGATCCAGCACATGGGCACATTCCTCCCCTTGAAACAGGAGAAGTAGTGAGGCAAAAAAAGAGCACCAACCTCAGCATCACCTTTCCAAAGAGATGCTCCTTTTATCAAAGAGAGCCAGGTGTCAGCCTGCATCATCACTTGTGCATTGAGGTTTTTGATTTATCAGTACTGGCTCTGAAAAGGACACAAAATCATATTGCAGCAGGTACAAGCCTTAGCAAAAAATTCAAGCAAAGCAGCAAGAAAGAAACATGACAGATATTTAGATCAAGTGTCAACCAACTGTGTGTGTTCTAGATATATATCTATAATATATATATATATATATATATTATAATTTATATTTATATTTATATTTATTATTTAAATAATTAAATTATTATTATTAAATTATTTAATTTATATAAATTTAAATTTTTATATATAATATATAATATTATATTATATTATATTATATTATATTATATTATATTATATTATATTATATTATATTATATTATATTATATTATATTATATTATATTATATTATATTATATTATATTATATTAATTATATTATATCTAGATATATTTAACTAGAAATCAAATAATTACCCAGGAGACTTAGTTAACCAGAGGTTAAAAAAATCTTATTTGGAGAGAATTCTAAATCAAGGCCAAATTAAGAAAAAAAAAAAAAAAAAAAAAAAGTGTAGTTAAATTTGACATGCTGACATGAAAACTTTTGTGATAAGTAACTGCAAGTCTCCTGCCAAGACCTGACTGGCTGCCAAAGGTTGTGTTTATAAAGCAAACCATTGGCTCAGGTCTCTATCCAGAAACCTGTGAAGCTGTAAAAAACTCTTTGCAACGTTCAGTGACTTACCTCCCCCACTCCCAAACAGCAACCCATGTTGAAAAACAGCATTTATTAAGCAAAATAGGAAAAGCCCAGTGCAGTAGGTAAAGCCATGGTATAATATCTGCACGTGGAATCTGCTTCTCCAGGTATAATTAAAAGTGTTCCACAGTTTCTCCTCCAGCAAGGCAATCCTTACCCCAGCTGGATGTAATCTTCCTTTTGCAACTGCCCAGTGAGAGCAAAGCCCAGTTCTGCTGCCAGGCAATCCCCTGTCTCCCCCCATGCCCACCTTCCCTTCCAGCCTTGTCAGCAAAAACACAGAACCCTTCAGAGTGACTTTTTGCTTTCCAGGTTCCAAAATCCCTCTCAGACTGCTCTTTTTCATGCTCAAACCTTTGCATCTTAATAGTAGAAGCCACTGCCTGGCTGCATTTAGGGAGATACAAAGCACATTTGGGCATAATAAATCACATGCTAGTACTCTGGAGAACCTTTCATTATTTTATGGGCCCTTTCTATCAGAAATTTTTCTCACAGAGAAAAAAGCAAAAGAAAAACATTAATGTTTCAGACCCTTTGGGTCCTTGAATTTATCTTTCCTTCCCTCCACCAGAGTGTTTTGTCTCTTTTGGGATCCCCTTGCCTCTGAAAATCCAGCTCTAGAGAGATCTGGTGCAGGGTTTCTGTTGTTTGAGGCTCCAGTCCCCAGACCCTTGCAGCCCAAGACAAAAAGCAACAGAGCATTGTTCCTGACCATTTCTGATCTGCTTCTGCAGCTGCAGCAGCATGAGGTTTAAAGTAATTCCTTATGCTCACCATAAAGGCTGAATCCTCAGCTGATGTCAGATGAAAATGTGTCTGGATAGTCCTGGAACCCAAAGTCAGGTGTCCCTGTGTGACCCCACACACAGCCCTGCGGACAGAGACTTGTACAAACACTTCACTTATTTCTCTTCCAAGAGTAGCCCTTACAGACTGTTAATAAAATGGCTTTTCCAGAAGTTGTCAGTCCTTCAATGGAACACAGAGAGCCAGAAAATCTCCAAGGTCTCAGCAGAAAACAATGATGAGACACCTCAGCCCAAGAGAGCACATGAAACACAGCAGTTGCAGCATGTGGAAAGTCCTGCTGACTTCTTTCTAAAGAGCCCAAAGGGTCTTCAATTCCAGGAACCTGCTTGCTGTAATGGGCATGTTAATACTGATGTGAAATTGGGGTTTGTCTGAGCGAGATCTAATGGAAATATTAACTGTTCCCTTTTTTATTAGCTCCAAATGCTTGTTTTCCTTCTTGCTGTTCTAGGCACTTCCAAAAGTGAGGACCAAGAAGAAACTGGGGGTTCCCAAAATCCTGCAGCTCAGAGAAAACTGCAAGGGAATTATTACTGTTTCCATTCATTTATTTATTTGTCTTGAAATGCTGCCCAGAATGTTGCATGACACAAAAGGATGCAGAGAATAATTCACAGTCTCAATAAAAAACCAGCCAAATGCCTCACTGGGTGCTCACACCTTGCCAGCAGCCTCTCAGATGTTATCAACAGCCAAGGCAAGAAACACTGATCTTTTCCTTTTCCTTTTTTTTTTTTTTTTTTTTTTTTTTTCTTTTTTTTTTTTTTTTCCTTTTCTTTTTTTTTTTTTTTTTTTCCTTTTCCTTTTCCTTGTGCCTGTGCATAGGGGGACACATCAGAGACTGGAAGGAAAGCCAGGCTGTGCTGCCTGGAGACCCAGAACTCCTTGAGCATTCCCACATTTGCAGGATTATCCTGGCAGCTCTTCTCTGTCCTCCTTGCCAAGGAGCTGGAGGACCCTTGGAGCTGCAACCTGGGTTTGCCATACAGCAAAGAAATATAAAAAGTATGATTTCCATTTGAAATAGGCCATGTAACATTCTCTGCACAAAAATAAATAGTCTTTATCAGAAAGGAAAAGACCTTTACAAGTTACAGAAATACTGTGGACAACATGCCTTGGTAGATTTTTCTCTTCCCACCAAGCAAAGCTCAGCAAAAGAACTGGAGAAAATTAATCTCCACCCTGAAAAGCAATCTCCCTGTTTGCTCATTGTTGGCTGTAAGTGCTGTCAGGTGATTCATTGGGAAAATTTTTGATGAGTATTTGCCAGGACACTTTAAAATGTGTTATATTTTAAACAGTACTCACAGAACCCATCCAACTGAGAAACAATGCACAGAAAGAGTTGCTTTGTTGGGTCCAAACTCAAAGATTTATAATCTTACAGCATTACAGATATATTTTAAGTCTTATAATTTCTTAAGGAAAATCATAGTTTAAAAGAGTGATGCTGGGAAAAAAATCTGTGCGAAGTCACAGGAGCTCACATCTTTTTAGTTCCAACATATATTTACACATGAGGGACTAAGGTGTAACCATTAGCTGCAAATACACCTTGTAAATGTTTTTAACAGAAAACACAGGCTTGGAAGTCAGTGCATCACGTTAGTGTCTAGTTCCTTCAATTTCAGAGGGAGTTTCTTTAATTATGTCCTCTGCAGCCTAGGGATCTATACAATCCTCTATAGCAGCTGCTCTTTCATGCCTAGATGCTCTAAAGAGAACCAACCCCAAGAACCCTCATCCCTGCCTCACAAAAAAAAATTAAATTTAAAAAAAAACACCAAAAACAAAATACAACAAAAAAAAAAAAAAAAAAAAAAAAAAAAAAAAAAAAAAAAAAAAAAAAAAAACAAAAAAACCCAAAAAAAAAAAAAAAAAAAAAAAAAAAAAAAAAAAAAAAAAAAACAAAAAAAAAAAAAAAAACAAACAAAACCAATCACAAAAAAATCCAAATATTTCTGTCCTCATTTGGTGAAGGTATGACTGCACTGTCTGTAGGTCTGCCACCAGCTTGGCAGTGCCTTGTTGCAGATTCAGTCCTTCCCCTCAGCACCCTCAGTGTTCCTTTGCTTGAAGCCACCCAGTACCTGCAGAATCCAACCTGCACATCCAAGGGCACCAGATTCCCTTTAAAAACACCTTCTTTTTCATTTTCAGAGCCTTTTTTAAGCTGAGGCAATTATTACTTGTCATAAATAAGAACTGCCAGCTGTGAAAAACATTCCCTTCACTCTTCTAAAAACGCTTTATAATTGTTTCTCTGTTCAGCAAAGAATTTTCTTGCCACTCTGTGGTGCATCCAGCCAGCCAGGGGATGCAGTGGGAGGATTATTGATAAGGGCATCCATCACTGTCACTCAAAAGGATTGGACCCCCAGAGTGCACTCACTAAGTGGAGAGTGTCTGCAGCACACTGCAAATCTCTTGGGATTCCATTGCAGATGGGGATGCTGGAGAACCATCACAGACAGAAAGAGGAATGGCATCCATCCTGTTAAAACCATGTCTTTAGCAGAGCCAGGGTGTGGCTCTTTGCTTTTAAACTGTCACTGCCAAAAGAGCATGTATGGATTATGTGGGGAAACCAAGAAGTGCTTTTGGCAGTTAATGCCTAGGACAGAGCTGAGAATGAAGCCTGAAGGAGACATCAGGCTTGCAGACAGCATTGCCTGCAGATGGAGGCTCCAGGAGAGAAGCAAATGACTAAGAAAATAGCTCTTGCCTTAAGTAACTTCCTTGCAGTGTCTCAAAGAGAGCTGGAGCATGGGAAGATGAGCTGCTCAAACTTTACTTGTCAAAAAATTCATATTAATTCAGACAGACTTCAGTTTGTGAGACTTCCACATTTCCAGATTTTCCCTTTTATATTTATAGTTTCAACAATCCCAAAATGAAAAGAAAAAGAATTTTTAGTTCAAATGAATGGGGCCAAGTAACCAAGAGAAGAGATGTTTCATTCACCTTTCATCATCCTCTGAGATTTAAGCTTTTTGGGAAAGCCAAAAATGGGGAAAGATTTGGAAAAATCAGCGCTAATGAGTGGCTTCACTTTGTCTGATCTACAAAAAAAAAAGAAAGAAAGCCAATGGGACAGCTTTATATTCTTCCTATATGTTATATTCTATATGTTATATTCTTCCTATATTGTTATTAAAGGATGATGAATTCTAAGTTATATTCTGCCCTAGTGGCTGAGGAAGCAGGAAGAAAGGATAAGAAATAAAATGGGCTTTATTAGCAGCAAAGGCTCTTTTTGGATAGTAAGAGAAATATTTTCTTAAGGTAGAAGGTGGAGAAGGTGGAGAGCAGTGACTGTGCTGTGCCATGGAGCTGTGGGGGCTGCCTTGATCCTTCCTCAGAGCATCACCTCGAGCTAGAAACTCCCTGGGGGCTCCTTCCAGCCTTTCCCTTTCAGTTCCTGGGTCATACCCTGATGCAACATCAAGAGGGAACTTGAATCCTGCCTTCCTCTGGCCAGAGCTATATCTGAGCAGGGAATTGAGAGGAAAACATCTTCACACCAAATGTGGATGACAAAGGCAGCCTTTGGGCCAGGAAATGAGGGAACAATCACGCCAATGCTCACAGCAAATCCAGCTGGAACAGGCAGCCAGAGCCTGGGCAGAGGCCCTGCAGCTCCAAGGGACACATTTCAGGGGAATCTGGAGAAAGGCACAGTGGCTGCTTTGGCAGACACTGAGCTCATGGTTTCCACTGCCAGATTTTGGTGCTTACACAGATGTGTGATAATTGAGAAATGATTCGTGTTAATCATAGAAGTTTTGGAGTTTGTATAAACCAGAATACTTAAAATAAGAAAAGAACATGGACCTAGATAAAGGGAAATATATGCTTAAACCCATTCTGTTTAAATCCCTCTGCTATGAATATTATGTTTCCTAAATAAGTTGTATCCACTGACAGCTTGCAAAACAAGGCTTTCACACAGCCCAACAGATTCTGCAGGATCAGATTTCCTGCCTTTGTGTGATCAATCACAAACTATCTGCTAAAGATCAGCTTCCCACTTCTCCTGTTTTTATCCACCAAGACCAGGTGGTTCCATGACCAATTGTCCCAAGAGCTGTCCCACCTTTGACCACCACTGCTTACCTTGCAGAATTACTACAACAAAACAATAGCAATTATTGATTACTACAAGCTTGATTGCTGAGAGCTGGTTGGCTGCCACTGCTCCTTCTCATCACTGAGCTCCTCTTCTAGAAATGATTAGAAATATAGAATTATAGAATTATTCCATAATATTTTATTATATTATATATAGAATTATATAATAATAATATATAATAATGTAATATTATAATAATATAATATAATATAATATATAATATAAATAATATATAATATAATATAATATAATATAATATATATAATAATATAATATAATATATAATAATATATTATATAATAATATAGAATAATAATAGAATAATATAATATAATAATATTATATTATTTATATATATATAATTATTAGAAATCTATTAGAAACACTAATTAGTTATTTTAGCATAACTGCAGGGAGAGCTGGATGAGAGCACTCGTTCTCCAGTGTGACTTGTGTGCTTACAAGTTCCCAAGTTTGGGAAATATTAACAGCTCCATTTCCAGAAAGCCATGAGACCACTTTGGGGATAAATACATAAGGGCCTGAACATCAGAGGCCACCCCAAACCTGAGCTCAGGGCTCTGTGTACCTGTGACTTTCCACACCACTCCTCTTCCAGCTTTCACACGTCTCTTCACCCACCCTCACTTTCCCTCCTGTGTCCACGCTGATGGGGCCACTACAGAATCACTTTGGCCACAAAGAGAAATTAATTGCATGCAGATTGTTCCTTGCAATTCCTTTTCTTCTAATCCCTGCCTGACTGCTCTGGCCTCCTTCAAACTACTGCAGGTCCCTGAGTCTGTTCAGACTATGGGTTCCCACCTGCACAATTTCTTCTCCCACCTCACCTTTCCTTCCCTGCTGCACAAGTGACACTCAGCCCACCCAAGGGGTCTGCAGGTTTGGCAGAGAATAACAACAAAAAACCCACCCAAGCAGCACTGCAGAGGCAAGGTGGGCATACACAATAAAGAAAAGTGCAAAAAAAAAAAAAAAAATGACAGGAATGCTCAAACACTTCTTTGATGCAAAATGTGTGTGGAAAGGAAAACTTCTAAATGGAGCATTTGTGCATTGAGAAGGTGTTTGAGGGGGGTTGCTTGTTCTAGAGGCCTCTCTCTAAGAGTTCCCACAGCTAACACATATAAATTCTCACAGCCTAATTTCCAGCAGGGCTCATCACCTGTCACTGATTTAACAGCTCAGGAGGAGCTCAGTCATACCCAGTAAACACCTGACTTTCAGAGAGGCTTTCCATCAGGCTGTGATTTGGATCCACAGCCTTTTGAAGGCTCAGAGAGCTGAAATTTGCACTGTGAGACAGGTGCAATTAGCCCCATCTGTTCCTGCAACTCATTCACTGGTTTGTGTAATTTCCAGTGCAAAACTGAGCTTGAGGGGGAAAAAGCCATTTCAGAAAAATGATTATTAGGAAATAGAATTTGCTGTTACCATGGTCTTGAGTGATGGGACAGGGAAATCAAACATCATTGGGCAGTCCCAGCTTACCCAGCCAGCAGCTTGGACAGTCCCTACATCCACTGCCAGACCTTTGTTAAACATAAACCTGCACAAAACCACTGGCTGATCCCAAATCCTGATCCCCACGATGCCATTGCTGCCCCTCTGCAGTGGCCAAGCTCACTCTGCTTTCTGTCCCCAAAATGCAGGATCAGCCTCAGACCCTTCCTGACCTCCTCATCTGCTGGTACCAAGCACTGAACTACTACCTGTAATTCAGAGCTCTAAGCTGGGCTAAAGAAAACTGAATTAACAGCAAACTCACGCTTTGTACATTTGGATTGAATTCAGCAAGCATTTAATCAAAGAAGGAGAAGCACTGAAAGCCTGCTGGCCTTACTTTGTATTTTCAAGATTCATTACTGATATGGCATTCCACAAAAATTCTGTTCTTTTCTTCTTTGCAGCAAAAAGTAAAAGGCTTAGATCATTTGAAAATAAAATTACTTATTCATTTCAAGCTGAATAAAACATCTGGGTTGGAATGATGTTGGGTTTCATTTTACCTGCATTTCCCCCAGAATTAATTATTTTAATGCTTTCCTTGTAGGAGGCAATAGCAAGGTTATAGCACCCACTGGCTTTCAAGGAACCTCAGGCTGGTATGTTCAGAGTTTCAAGCCAGGAACCAAAATCCTGTTTTGCATTTACAAATGAATGCACAAAAGGCTGTTTGTGTAAGACAGAAAATGACAGCTACCTCTGCTCTGCTGCTGTGGGGAGTGAAAGGGGAGATGCAGATCCATGGACAGCTTAGACCTACAAATACCTCAGTTTGTTTTGAGAATCAAGTCAGTTCAACAGATTCTTTCATCAACCTGCAAAGAATGGATGCTACCACCTCATCTTACTGGGATTTAAAACAATGGGCTCTATCTCCATCCTGCCAAGAAGCATTCCCAGCAAGCATTACAGGAAGGTTTTTATTCTCCTGCATCAAAGCACTTGGAGTAGTATTTAAATTATTATGATTTAGCTTGTCTTGGTTCCAGGTGTCCACATCTTTCTAAGATGGTGGAGTGATTGCAATGGTATAAAGATGAATGGGATGACACCAGTCATGTCTATGATACACAGTATTTTTGGAGGAATAGTCCATGAAAAGCACAGTGTCACAGTCACACTGTCATTGTGCCACCCTCTGCTAATTTCTGGGAGAGCTTCCCACACCTTCCCAGCACTGGTCCATCTCAATTTTAGTGCTAAAAGGGACGAGAATGGCCACTGATTTCTCCACCTTGCAGGTGACAGGATTTCCCCAGTAAAACCTTCACTAGAGACCATTTCAGCACAGATGATCTTACCTTCAGAAAAAGCACCCAGTTTTTTTTTTTTTTTCATTACAATGAATCCAGCACAATCCAATGCAAACTGTTCAAATCATTAATTCCCCTGGCAACAAAAATGTACAGACATTTCTAGGCCTGATAACCTGCTCCTTCTTCACTGGTTTTCCAGGGACCAGGAGAGATGCTGCCACACACTGCTCCAGTTTTGTGGCTTGGCCAGGAGCAGAGTCAAGCACAAATAATAAAATAAATAAAAATAAAAATAAAAATAAAAAAAAATAAAAATAAAAATAAAAATAAAAATAAAAAATTAAAAATAAAATAAAATAAAAACCCCAGCCTGTTGTTATGTGCTTACACAAATGCTGCACTCAAGGAACCTGTGCCTCCCCTGTCAGGATCTGGCAGGCAGAGCTCAGAGAAACCTGCAGCCTTGCACTGCTGAGCATGAAAGCTCCAAATTCTCCATCTTGACAACAGCAGTGATTTACAGCAGCACAAAAGCTCTGCAGAGCAACCCAAAGCAAGGCTCCAGTAGTTAGCAGACAGAAGATAGAAGCAATCAATTTTGCTCAGCCTGGACTGAAGTTCTGCAACTTTCCTTGGGTTCAAAAGGAACACAAAGGTGTTTGAGCATCGTTTTTTTAACCTGTTGAAGAGAAGATGATCAAAAAACCTCATAGGAAAAAACCTCCCAGCTTGCCTTTCTGCTTGGCTCCTCAGTGGGTACCAACAAAATTTGAATAAATAGTGGTTGAGATAAATGAGGATTGAGTTAAGAGTTTTGTGTTTCTCCTGGGGCTACTTTTTGCCATGCTTCCTGCCATTTAATAGGAGCTTGCTGCTGAAACAGTTCATGGTGAACAGCAAGATTATTCAGAGAAAAAACTCTTTATACAAGAGGCTATATCAGACTCCAGGGAAAGTCAGGATTTGAATAAGAGGGTGCTTTAGGCAACTGGACTTCAGCTGTGCTGAGCTCTATCCTTGGTTTTGCACTGCTCAGTGTGTCAGGTGCATATTGCCTCATTCCATCCTCAGCAGGTGAGCCAGAAACCATGGGAAGAAGCAGAATAAAGAAAACAATGAGAAGGAGACTAAAGAAAACAATGAGTGATGGTGAGGGCTTTGAGCAGGAAGAGGTTTGTTGTGGATTTTAAATAAAATACTTTCACAGAAAGGTTTAACAAAATTTACCTATGTTGTAATACCCTGCTAGATTAAAGGCTTAAGTGCATTTGCAAAATGAAAATGAATCCTGTGTTTAATCATTCTATTATAAAATTCATTAATATTGCAACAGCTTTGAATTACACAATTACACAAATATTTTGCATTCTATTATTTGATTCAGTAATCTCATTTATTTTAGATTTTATTAGCTATTTGCTTCAAATTGTTCAGCAAGATGCTCATTTGGTTAGCTGCAGAATGAGAAGGATGATTTCTTCACCCTAATGGGAAGATCAGAACCAGCCCTCATGTCTCAGAGCTGCTCTGGAGACTCTCACTTCTCCCTAGAGCATTGTTCCTCTCAGACAGGGAGGTGAGTTAATCTCCTGCTTTTTTCTAATTTTCTTAAAGTAGAGAAAATGTACTGAATGAACAACTGGTGTTTTTGCTTGTGGAGCTCTGCCCAGCTCCTCAAGGGCTTTGCTGCACCCACATTGTCACAGAGACAATCCCCACCCTCTCCCCTGGGCATCTCCCCACTTCTAATGATTTCTCCCTGGGGAAGGGGGCTGGTGCAGGGATCTCTGCTGGGAACACAAAAAAAAAGCAGAACTGACTGCTTGGGCTGCTCTGCTGCTCGTGTGCAGGGGGAAGGAGGAGGGTTCCTCAAATTCAGGGATTTCTTCAGAGCCTCAGAGGGCTTTTGATTAACTGTGCAAAACTTAAAGACCATTTCCTCCCCCAACACACAGGGGTTAAACAACTTAGCTGATGATTTTAGGTTAACAGAGCAAGTGAACAAAAAATACCAAGATGGAAATCCCCATGGGCAGACCTCCACAAACACAAGAACTCTTCCCAAACTCCTGATCTGGAAAGCAGTTTGTTTTAACACTGAGCTGTGTGGAAAATACACCATTTAAAGTGCATTTGCAAAAGCAATGGTTCAATTCCCTTGTCTACTGCCAAGGCATCCCCAGTTTAGAGATGACTTAAACATTTGGAGCCAGAGATCACTGGGTATAATCCCTCTCTGGCCTTACAGAATCTGTAAACAGATCAGGCAAAGCCTGAAGAAATGATCTCTGCAGCAGGTCAGCCTACACAGACATGCACACACACTCTCTCTTCCTCTGTTCTAAAGTTCAGAGTATTTTGTTAGCTGGAGGTAGGATTAAAGAAAAATTTAAGTCCTCTAAAGCCTTTCCCTAAATGTGAACATGTGATAAGAGTTTGAGTTGAATCATCAAAAGCAGTAAAGGTTGGGGCTGAGAACAATGACAAAATCAGTACTGCAGACTCACATGAGCAATGATTCACATGATTAGCTCTTTCTAGGGGTTAAAAAAATGGATATAGCAGGATTATTGCAGCCAGCCTTAGGCTTTGAAGGCCCACACAGACACATTTCCAAGGTAGAGGGCTTCATTCCAACTTGAAAGGCAGAGGGAGGAAAATAAGAAAATAACAGGTGTGATGTTCTAGTGCATTGAGAACTGAAAATCTGCTTTCCATATTCATTACAGAAGAATAAACCTGGAGTCACAACATGATATACCCACACAAAATTAGTAAGATCTGCAATTTATACAAGAGTTTAAACCAAATTTTCCAGCCCCTGCAGGTATTTCTAATTAATAGTACTGATGTATTTCCTTAAAATAGCTGGGATATATAGCCCACCCTCACACTTCTCCCTGGTTCTCAGAGCTGCAGGATGGATCAGGTGTGCTGCTTCCAGTGTCATCCCCTGCAAGCAAGCCCTGTCCCTTCAAATAACAATAATTCATAAACATGTAAGTGTGCAGCATTTCTATGGAACACTGGCAAACAATCAATTGATACAAGGTCACTCAGTCAAGAATTCATAATACTTTACATCACCTTTCTCACTGGGTATCAGTAAAGAATGGCTATTACTGCCTTTGCAGACCAATTTTAAATGGTTCAGTTCTATAGTGCTTGTACACAGAGCATTGCATTTTGACTTATAAATTACACTCACATCAGTAAACCTCTATTTCTTGAAGTTAAAGTCCCGTTTTTTCACTTGCAAACACAAAGTCACTTCAAGGCAGGGAACAACTTCATATTGTGTATATGGAACCCCAGTCTCTGCTTCAAGGGAGGGAGAAAGACCCAAATACATCCATGGCCCAAGAGCAGCATCTCTGCAGTGATGCACAGCCTTAAGAGGGGTCTTTTTATACCCAAAAAAAAGTGGTGGCTGTGGCTGGATGAGAATCAGGCTTGGTTTTTTGTCACTGAAACAAAGCTGCAAAGTTGATGATTAATTTAAACCTGCAGATATGGTATCACTGCCTTGCCAGCACACATCTGCTGGCTGTTTGCTCTGACCAAAACCCTCCCCTGGTGCTGTTGCCACAGTGCCTGAGCACCTCCCAAAGCAGTGATCCTCCCATGAGGAGTGCTAGCACCTGCACTTTACCCTGGGAAACACTGCAGGGAGACTAAAGGGCTTGTTCAAAGTCATGCAGGACAGGTTTGAGCTCCAGATTGCAAACATCAGCCTGCCCAATCCCCCTTCCCATTAGCTGCTCCTTGCATAGCAGCATCCAGCCATTCTCAGCTGAACAGAGACAGAGCCAGGCATGCATGACAGGGAAATGACTGCAGCAGAGGCAGGGGGTGGACACTAACAGACATTTGAACCACAAAACCAAACCTGAATTAAAATTAAAGCCCCTTTATTAAATTTCTAATTGTTGTGTGATGCTGTGCAATCATTTTTAAACCACTGGCACCTTTGTTTTTATGTGACAAAAGTAGAGGAAAATATGGGCTGAATCCAAACCTTTGCTTGGCTTTATTATGTGCAATTCCTTTTTTAGCATTCTGAGCATTTAACCTTGAAAAATGGTGTTGTTTTGCTGCTGTGTTCTCTGATTGTTAGTCTCAAGGCATCTCGGTGGCATCTTTATAAATCTGCTGGAGCTGGTAAATATTTCTTGTGGTCCAGAGCTGAAGACTGAAAAACCCAGATCACTTTTAGCTGTCAGGCAATTAATGTAATCCAAAGGAAATGAAAGGTATGGGCAACTGGGACTGCTTTTAGTAACACTGGGTTCCTGACTCATTCTTCTAAGGGGAACAAGGGAAAACATCAATAAAATAAAGCATAAACAGGGTACTGGAAAAGATCTGAATGCCACTTCATTGCAGATTATGTGACAGCTATTACTGTGAGAGAAAATGCTATAAATGTATTTATTGATATCCTGTTTCAAACAACAGCCATATTATAGTTACACAGGGCTGCATCATCTCACATCATCTGTTTCTAACCTCTCCTCTTTTGGGTCATTCCTTTTTTTTCAAGTAAAACCAAGCACAGGGAAGAGGTGTTTGTGTTTAGAGGTGCTGATGGCTGTTCTCAGCCAAAAGACAAGGGACAGAGGGAGTTAAGCTGGTGAGATACAAAGGTAGTAAGGCACAGGATCAATGCACTTGGTACAGAGTCAAGGTCTGAAACAAGCTGCAGACTCCTTGTGGGCATAGAAATGCTGCTGCAGAGTGCAGGGGCAGGGATTTCAGCCTGACCCCAGTGCTGGTGCTACCAACAGGTCCCAAGGGAGCCACTTCAAAACTCAAACCAAAGCTTAGGGATTTGGCAATCCAACAGCAATTCAGAGATTTGGCAATATAACAAGCAGCCTTTCTGTTGTTCAATAAATACTGCCAGTGCCACAGAAAACATGCAAAAGGAGTGAGCTCCAAAGCCTGGCTGGGGCAGGGTTGGAGGGGAGTAAAGCAAGGGACAGGTTTTGTGAGCCTCACCAAGGTCCCCTGGCCCAGCTGGGGATGTCACTGCTTTAGCAAAACAGGGGAAAAACCTGGTAGGACACAAGAGAGAATCTTGTAACCCCAGCAGTCCCCCTGAGCAGACCTGGGAGAGCACCAGACAGGACACAGCATCTCTTCTGTGGATTTTCCAAGCACCTGCACACCCCAGAGCCTGGACAATGTTTCCCTGCCCAGTCCTGCCCTAAGCACTGTATGAGCAGAGCTCTGGGGCATCCCTGCAAGCCCAGAGCCACAGCATCCCCATTTGCATCTCCTGAGTAGTTCAGCTTGCATCCAATCCTTCTTTCTTCCTCTGCAGTCAGAAAGAGTATTGTCTGTACTGAGATGGCAGCATCAGGCCCTTTTATGGTACTGCCAATATAGAATAATTAAAGCAAACTAAATGAATAATTCCAGCAGATGAAAATTAACTCAGCCACATAGGCAGATAAAAGCATCTCCTGTTATTTGAAGTGTCTGTGGAGCTGCACCTTTAAACACCATGGCAACCAATACCATTACTGAGTTCTTTTTTAGATCTCATTTAAAATGTAGGAAAATTGATGCTTTAGTCACTTTGGGTTTTTTTTTTTTTTTTTTTTCTTTTTTTTTTTTAATATTAAAAAATTGATTAAGGTATGGTCCTGCTTTTAACAGCTACATCCCTTTCTCTTGCAGCAGCTGTCCTCATCCCTCTGCACACAGCTTTTCCTTCCCCAGCTCCCTGCAGGCTGACCATTTAACCAGCACCAAACATTCCTCCCCAAGAGCCCCTTATCGATCTGTTTTCTCCTCTTTCCCAGTTCCAAAGGCTGCACCTCCACTCAGGGCTAAAAGCACATTTTCATCCTGGCACCTGCTTCTCTCAACAGCCCACAAATGCTACAAATGTGTTTTTAATCCACAAAACAATCATTCATTAGTCCTGTTTACTAACTTGGAGCATCACTCCCATGGCTGTGGGGCAGCAGGGCTGCACCCCCTTGTTCACACACTGCAGATTGAGGAGTGGCTTCCCTGGCACAGCATCACAGTTATTTGTGGGTTTGCTCTGCTGGTTTGTATGTGCCAGTTATGGCCAGCCATTCCCTCTGAAACACCACTGCAGGCATCAGCAAACATCCTGAAATCTAAATTTTTTTCTCCCAGAAGATCTAGCTTTAAGCACAGAAAGGCTGAAAGCTGCAGAGGAATTGGATTCACCAGCCAAGCCAAGCATTTGCTGAGCAGTCCCAGACAAATGGAAAAGCTAATTATTAACAACCTGTCATGAGAACAGGCAAGCTGCCTCTCCATCACTCTGCACCGTGGCTGCTCTGGAAGTGCCTGCAAGGAGTGAATGTGCATGAGAGCTGCCAAAACCAAAACATACCAGACCTGTGGCTTTCCAGATCCAGCCACAGGACAGCAGCAGCCTCAGATCCACCAGGACAGGCTGCAGCAGCACACAGGAGCTCCTGTTCTCATCCCAAAAAGCTTCACCTGAGCCACTAACAAAGTTTCATTTACAGCCTGAAGGGCAGCACTGTGAGGTCCCTTCCATCAGCCTTCAGGATGTTTTCGCTATTGCAATTACTAGTTCAATCCCTTTTTTATTCTGTCTGTGATGTGGCTGCAGTGGTGCTGCTCCAGAACTCAGCCCCACTCTGTTTCCACTCTGGTGCTGTCATTATCTGACTGTTCACATCCTGCTGAAAAGACCAGGAAACTGCTGCAGCACTAGAATATACAGGAGGCAGTTTATACCAGAATAAAATATAAAAAGCCCCTTAGGTCCACCTACAAGCTACAACAGAGGTGCCATACTTTTGAGTCAAACTGTTCATTAAATAAATTACTTATTCCATAAATTTAGCCCTTCTTCAGCTCATTAACTGTCCCCCTAAAAAACATATTAATTTTTACATGTTTGTTCATTACTCACAGCTGCTTAATACATTGAAGAACACAGACAGCTCCCAAGGTGGATCTAAAGAGAACCTGAACTCTTGCTGCTCTGAGTTTACCTCTGTGTGTCAGTGGCTGTTGGGTGTCAATTCTCTCAGCAGAACTGAATGTTTATGATTCATCCTAAAATCATTTTTGGTTGTTCTTTATACATATTCTGTTTCATTAGACCCACAGAAAGAGTTTGTCTTTTCTTGAAAAATTACCTGAATTAAACTTTGATGTCCATGAAGAGTAAAATGGAGGATGAACAAGCCCCCAGGTGCCTCTGGTGACTGTGGGACCAACCTTGCTGCCTCTGACTTTCAGGGTAACATGAGGTGTATCATTTCAGTGTCCTGCTTCAAGCCTAGAAAGTATAAAAGAGCTTAAGTGATGCATAAATCAGTTAGGATGATGATGACCCTATAAAGCACTAAGTAAACAGCAGATACAATTAATGGTGTTGAACATATTAAACTCATAATTCTACCCACCAACAAGTTTTATTCTGAGCCACCTTTCCATGGAACTGTTTATAGCAAGTGTGTCAGCACAAAAACTTTGGACAGTTAGATCCTTTAGAGAAGTTTAAAATAATTAAATTTAAATCATTTCTGTGAGCTATTTTTTTATGAAATTTGGCCTCACCAGCAAATAAGTTACAGCAGAGCTTATACAGATCTATTTTGTCCTCAAGGGAGGTAAAAAACTGCTGTACATTCTGTTATTTGCACTTTTCTACTCACTTAACATAAAAGTAATGACATTTTCTACTCAATTCTGCACACTCTGAGTTAAAGCAGCAATGGCCAGCTCTGAGCTTTCAGCTCAGGAGAATAAAGCCACTCTTTGCTACCCCAGACAAAGTGACAGAACTTTCCAGGGATGCAGTTTGCACTTGCAGGGTTGCCTGTCCTGCCCCCTGCTAGCAGAGAATTCTCCATTTTTACCCAAGTGGGAGTGTTGATACAGGTGTTATTTCTAAGTTCAGGTATTGATAGAATATTTTCCCACCACTGCAAATATTTTCCAGGAAACACCACACTGGTGCAGTGAATACTTCATCAGCATCAGAATATGGGGAAGAAAATTAAAATCAACACCACTGAAGAATTCCTCTTGCCTTCAGCCTCCAGGAAATGTGGTTCTACTGCATGGCTGGAATAAGAGCCCAGCACTTCACACAGCTCCACCTGAGAGTCAGGAGAGTTCTAAGAGCAAGAAATAGTGCTAAGGATTTTATCTGAATGGTTGGGGTTTGAGATTCATTACCAATTATCAACAGCCTGTTGGAGTGGTGTTGGGCTGTGCTAAACACAGGGACAGGAAAAACAGCTTTATCTTTGCTGTTGGAACAGACAGGGCCAGTCAGACTGGGGTCACCTTGAGGCCATCCTGATGGCACTGCTGACATGGAGCTGAACTAACATTTTCAGCTGCCAAAATTCTCATCCCCAGCACCAGTAATTTTTTCAGTAGCAGCTTGTTTACCAGATGAGCTATTGCACCCATCTACCAGCAACATTTTAGATTTGTTTTTAGCAATTTTTTTTTTTATTATTTTTTTTCACTTGACTGAGTGGCCTAAAACATGTCTGCAACCACAAAATGTACACAGGGATGCATTATTAGAAAAGATTCTAAAGAACTGAGGAAAATGAAATATTGTACTATAAGCCAAAATGCAATCTTCACAGACCTTCTTTTTAAAATCTGAGAAGCAGCCTTTTAGTACTCTTCCTTCTACTGATAAATGGAGAAGTGCCCAGGATAGCAAATTAAGTGCCAGAGTCACCCCCTTGGTTTTTTCAGTGCCAGGAGCAGCACTCCTCCTCCCCCAGCCAAACAATATCCATTGCATTTACATCTCTCATGTGCTGTGCACTAATAAACACATGGCCAAATTTAGCCCTGAAATAAATATGTCATTACAACTGGAAATCATCAAGCCTGCCTGTCCACAAAGGAATTTGTGCTTTTTTTTTCCTTAAGGATACATTTTGTTAGAAAGTCCCATAATTTCATGGAGCTGTTTTTGACCCCTTTATGGGAGAAACAGGAAAAAAACCCACAACTCTTGCTGACCTCTGTATACAGATGGCCAAAAACTAAGATGTATGATAAATCAATACCTGCTAATATTGAAACAAACCATGATATCAACTGGATTTTTCTTCCTGAAGAAAAAATAATTTTTATTAAAATAAAATTTTTCTTCCGAATTTATTTTGTGGAAGCAGGAGCAAGGAGTTGCTCAGGGATTTAGTTTGAGGATTTTGCCTTTGCAATTTACAGGAAAGTTCTACCAAATGAATTCCCAGTACAAAGGCAGCACAAATGAGTAAACAAAACAAAATACAGTAAGACAGCCCTCATTGAGCTGAGCCAATGTGAGTTACTATAAAACCCACATTCTGTCTTGCATAGGTGAAAAAGATCAGTTTAAGTCAAGTCAACTTCATTCCAGCTTGCTGACAGCTCTGTTATGGTGGAGATGTGTTTTGTAGCACAGAAACTCCAACACTGCTGATGTGCCCACACTTTTACTGCACCACATTAACATGCAAGTCAATAATCCAGAATCACTTCTGCCATCATGAACAAATCAGGTGAAGTTTCATTACAAAGTTATTTCTATAATAAATACTTGACACCTACAAAACACAAAATATCCCATCCTTTGTGTAAAGACTTGAGCTCTGCAGGTGCCCTTGATGAATTTCACAACTGCACTTAAACTGAGCAGAGAAATTCTGGTAACCAGTTGAGATTTGTATGCTCACAAAATAGATATCAGGTGAGGAAAGGCAGTGCTGAGATTTTACAGGGACACATTTTACAGGGATACATAAAAGGTTCTCTGCTTTCCCCCAGCCCCTGCTAATATCTACTTCCACAGTAACCCCTTATTCTCTCTTGCAATGTTTTGCAAAATAAACATGATTTAAGAAATTTCCAATATATAAATTGCAAGAGGAAGTCTTGGACATGTCATTAAGGTGCTATTTGGCCCTGCTGGCTCCATTATTTCTCCAGAAGGAAGCATGTTTATCAATAAAAGATTTATAATTATTGCCAAGATGCCTCACCCAGGAGGTCCTTTCTAGGATGCTGGTGATACAATGGCACAGCAGCTACAGAAAAAAAAAATTTAAAAAAAAAAAAAAAATTTACTATTTTCCTTTTGGGCTCCAAAACATCCCACTCCCCTCCTGAAAGGGTAACTGGGTTTGTTCTGCCCAGTCTGCAGCTGTTTGCACCAAGGTGGCAGCATGGCACTCATTTACCTGCCTATTTCCCCACCTTCTGCTCTTTTGTTTTTTCCCCCTTTTCATCATTCTCTCAGCTTTCTGCTGCACCATCCTCACAAGCAGCCCTGAGGAAAGGATCTGCTCACAATGGGATTTTCTGCCCTGACAGCTCACTGTAAAGTTCCTCATCAGCCTGGCTCCACCGTGCCTGTGCCACTTCACATCTCAGCTTAAACAACAGGAATAAATCAAGGAAATGAAATTATGCATCCTGAAGGCCTAATGCAAGCCATTTCATCCATTTTCAGGGTCACCAGCTGTGATTTACCTTAGAACCTTGCTTCTGCCTTGAGGGTGCCTCTGAAGTACCCTGTGACTAATGCCCCTATTTTTAGTTTTGTAGCAGAAGCCAAGGAGAAATTAAAGAAATAAAATGGAAAAAATAATGAGAGCTCATTTCAGCTTATAATGGTATTTTCTCAGGTGACTAAACATTCATTTGACTTTTGGGAGTGTTGAATTTGTTCTCCATTAGGGCAAATATGATTTGGAGGCTAGCTTGACCTCTGAAGTGTAGAATTTTCCTTTATCTTTATTGCTGGCTCCAGTTATTTATCAGGTCAGTGTGTGTGCCCAGATTCCAGGAAAACAGAGCAAAGAAATGAAATTAGCACTGAAGACAAACACAGGCAGAGGAGCTGGCTGTTGACTCAGATGAGCAATTTCTTTCAGACTGTCACTAGCCTCAATACAAGATGAGATGCCTGTCAGAGTCCAATATCTGTCACCTAAAGATTCATTTCATTGAATGATGGGAATAAGAAAAAGCTTTTTTTTTTTTTCTTTTTTTTTTCTTTTTTTTTTTTTTTTTTTTTTTTAATCTTTAAAGTGTCTAATCTGGAAGAATTTACAATAAGTTTCCACATATACTTGCTCCTTTTTGCATGATCCTACAGCATTCAGCTTCCATAGAAGTCTTTAGAAAAATCTAACAAATTCTAGGATAAATATTCTTAGGAACTAAGATTGCTGTGAAAAACACATTTATTAATGAATTTCATGTAGAAGAAATAAACGGTCTTGAAATTTCAAAGTCAACTTATACTCTGAAGGTGGACAGCTTATTCTGTCTGTCCATCTGTAAAAGAGAAAAAGAGGGACCTGTTTCAGATTCTCTGTGAGAAAATTACAGATTTTTCTGATTCAGATGAAAATATTTCTTTATCTCCCCAGCAGGTCTGAGGCCCCACGCTGGGTATTGGCTGCATCAAGGTTCAGATGTGCCCCAGCTTTTCTCTCAGCACTGCTCACTCCACCTTTGTGCCAGCCCTGCTGCAGTTCTACCAGCAAGTGTGAACCCATCCACAGGGGAGAAGAGATTTTTGCTAACTAGAGCATTGCTAACTTATTTAGCAAAAAGTCATCCAGGACAAAGACCTTGCTCAAGTCTGTTTTGCTGAGAGTTTGTTATGAAGACAGAGACTAAAGTGGGTTGGGAAGCTGTTAGTAATCCTGCCTCTGTCTCTTGAGAAACACTAAGCCAGATTCAACAGGGCTAAGAAGCTCTGTGATACAAGTAAAAATGGTTTTCAGTTGCAAGGAAAAGAAAAAAAAGAGCAGAGCTCAACCCCAGCTCTGTCAGTGGGAAGTGCTCCATTTAGCAAATTCAATTCTTAGAAATGCAAAATGCAAACTATAATGCTCCCTGTTGAATAAACAGCACAACTGGCTATGTTTAGCCAGCCTATATGAAAAATGACATTTTTTTCCCCAGGAATACCACTTACAAAATTAAGGATTTTTTGGTGGTTCTTTTTTTCACAGATCACAACAGGAATCTCTGCACTAGTGAAAGGTGTCAAAAGCAGCTGCAGATAGTCAAATCCAATTTATTCCTCAGCATGAGCAGAGCAGCAGCAATGCAAGCCTCTGCAAACATGCTTTGAAAACGTCCTTGAAAGGTGATCAGGGAGCTGCAAGGCAACATCTGCAGGAACATCTGCCCCTGCCAGGGGTTTGCAGCCTTTGCTGCACAGATGTGCTCACCAGGGAAAGGGCTGAGCTTACAGCAGGTTTCACCTCAGGGGACTGACACTGTCTGAGGGTCTCCTTATGCCTGAGACCCCTCAGATGGCCACAGGTGGGTGGTTCAGGGTGTAGGGAATTCTTGAAGCCACCAAAGAGAGATTGCAGGAGACAGTCGCCCTGGCTCAAGGTTTGTTTATAATTGTTATCTATAAAGTTCTCTTTCTGCACGCAGAGGTCTGGTCACCACCGAGTGCAGGACGAAAGTCTCTCCCACGGAGGGTCGGACTTATCTTTTATACTCTAAGTTATGGATACTATGTTTACAGCTACTTCCCAATACTACAGAATTTTATTACTATGTCTAGTTTTGTCCCCAACCAATCTGTGACTCCCAGTGTCCCCTCCAAGATGGTGAATGTGAAGAAGAAGAAGAAAAAAGTGCACCACACCCCATTTCCTCCATCTTGGCCTCGTGGCTGATAATATAAACAATCCCAAAAACTACTTTTTCTGCATGCTAACTACCTAATTCACACTCTAGTTTCCCTAAAAGTTTGCATCTCTTCTCTGAGAGGAGGTAGATGTTGCCATGGAGCAGGATCCAGCCTCGAGACCCCCCTGGCCTCACTTGGGGGTCCCAAAAAGGTCTGACAGGGGGGTTCTTGCACCCACAAAAGGTCCAGAGGGACATCCTGGACCCCCACAGGGGACAAAGGGAAGGTGCTTTTCAGGCTCTCTCCAAACCTCATGAGAAGGTCTCGTGCAAATCAGGCACTGCTGGTGGAGCAAGGAGCCAAGCAGGGAAAAAGTTGTTCCTCACTCCCTGCTGCCCTCAGTCACCTCAGGGGAGCAGGAAAAATAGAGAGGGCTTTGAGTGTGAAAGGTAAAAAAACCAGTCATCTTCATGAAATGAAAATAAACTGTGCAAGTGTGGACACTGCTGCAGGCCTAGGCACATTTCAGCCAGGCCTTTCTCACAGGGCCTGAGTCTGTTTCTCAGGCCATGAAACTCTCTCAGGCCTAGCTGGGACCTTTCCCAGGCTAGGGCCTCTGTCTCTACTGTAAACATGAGAGAAAGTATCGTAACAAAAGATAAACACCTGCTGGATCCATGAGAAAGCCTGGGACAAGAGGTGTCTCCAGCATGAGAGAAAGAAAAACTTCAGGCCTTGCTCAGGCCTTGTAATTGTCAGCCTGGTGCTTCAATGGTGTCCCCATGCAAGGAGAGATTTCTGGATAGCTCAGTACACATTACTCACTGCTGGCCCTGCTGGGCAGGCTCACAGCTTCATTTAGATGCAGTGTTTTCCTCAAATTTTTTTTTTTGTTTGTTTCTTTTTTTTTTTTTTTTTTTAGAAGATAGTTTCTTATCAAATTTCTAACTCCACTCTGCTCCATTCTCTGTGGATGCCAGATCTGTCTTTTGTCCTGGCACCATGAGTAGTAAAGGTAACACACAGGCTCCTGGAGCAAAGAGTGTTTTGTAATTAATGCTGAAAGGATAAGGGATCAACCCAACTGCTGCACCAAGGCCAACACATGACAGATCTCTGTTGGAGTTTCCCAATTAGATAGAAGAGAAATTTCTCAAATACATCCACTTGAGGTGCCAGGAATGGCCATAATGGCTGTTTCAGTCTCCTGTTCCAACACAGCCCAGCAGTCCACAGGGCAGGAAATGAGAAACAGGGGTAAGATATCCTGCTCCAAGGGCAGACTCTAAAAGACCAGGACCTCAGCAAATCCTCCAACTGCAATATTCACTTTTTTTAATCCCTTTCAGAGAACTGAGGATTCCACCCATCAGGAATTCCTTTCTATGAAAACACTAATTTCTTGTCTTTAAAAAAAAAAAAATTGTCTGTGAAAGCAGCCTTCCTGCTTTGGGTAGGATTTCAGCTTTTGATAGCTGCTCCTTCCACTTACTTAACAATGTAAATTATAGTCACAGTGCCATGTCTTCATTCCACCAGTCAAAGGATTTTGCCTCCCACAATGAATTAGAAAATGCACATTAGGAAAAAGCTGGCAGACAGATTATTGTGATTATCTTAACAGCAGGTATTTAAAGCTCATTGTCACTAAAGCTCCTTGCCAGTTCCCAAATTCTTTGCCACAGTGTAAGGTCTGTGCTGCTGGGATGCTGCCCTGACAGAAATCATCTCCACTGGTGCTGCTCTGTTTGGAGCAGTGAGTGCTGAGCAGGGAAGGAGACGTGACCTGCCATCTGCTCATCCTGCATTTTATGCTCTTTAAATTGCACTGTAATAATTTCCTGGCTGTCATCCTGGAAGGAGACACAGGCAGTGGGAGTTCAGTCAGCCAGCAAGGCAGAGGTGAGCAGGCATTTGAAGAGGAGAATTATTCAAGCATCAGGTGCTGGAAAGATTCTTTCATCTTATACATGGCTACAATGAGAGGAAAGGAATTATTTTCTGGGCTCCAGCTTTCTCCTAAAGGTTTGTTCACTTTGCACCATGTGAGGTGTTTCTGAAGAGGACACTCAGTGGACAGGGACTGGTCTCAATCCAGCCTGGGGAAAAGCACAATGACAGAGTGAAATTACTTGGAAAGGGTTGAAAAAAACAACTTTCCATCACTCAAATATCTGGAGCCTTAAAACTCTGAATGTGTAAAGCACATAACAAAGTACAGGTTGGTTAAGGGCCAGCTTTGATCACAGCAATATCACCTTGCAGGTTTTGAATAAGAAAGCTGCACCCCAGGCACATCTGCAGGGAATAAGTGACACAGTGGCCTCTTGGGTTTGAGGAGTTGATCTGGACAAGGACTGTGGCTGCTGAATACAAATACCAGGTCAAAAAGGCAGTGGGAAGAGCAGGGCAGGGCAGAAAGGACTAATGCAAAACAAGAGGCAGAATGTTTGTCTCTCCACAAGGCTGCAGTGGGTGCAGGCAGAAGCCATGTGCTCCCAGCAGCCCTCCAGCATCCCCAAGGCTGGGGGGAATATTTCTTAAAGAGAAAACACTGAACACAGACAGACCAGGTTATGATTTTTGCCTTTTCTATTATTTTTCCTCATTGAACATATTAACAGCAATTATGAAAGCTCAAATGCTGAAGGTCAAATTTTTAAAAAGAGCATTCATTAATTTAGACACTTTAGCCAGAAAGGAAATTTACAGTGGGATGTAGCACGATATGTTTGTGCTTATATTCACAGATCATGCTGTGGTGCATTTTTGTCTACCCAATAAATCACACAAACTGCTGCTGTGTCTCATGCACTCCAATATATTAAATGCAATAGCGTCTTTTATATTCTTCAGCACAGAGGAGAATCTCACACTGGCTATGGAGATTGCTCCTAATGTCATTGAAAGTCAGCAGCCAAAAATCCCCAAAGTACTGAATGTCACTGGCAATATTATGGTACATGGACAGATGAACATGATGTCAAGCTCCCTGTCTGCTCCAGAAGGAAAGAAAAGCTCTGAGTGGAGAGCAGGAGCCTGTGCAGGATGGTGACTGTGCAGCAGAGGGATTCCTGGAGCTGCTCCCATGATAACCATTAAACCACAAATCCTCATTTCACAGCAATGCTAGATAGTTTTCTAGGAATCATCCCTTAGGAAATGAGGCCATCTCATCAGCAGTGCAGAGCTGGCTCCTCTGTAAAGCCAGACTGCAGCTCTGAGGTACTGGAGAGCTACTGGCACTCAGAACAGGCCAGGCTGACACAGAAACCCCAGCACAGAGCCCCTGAGCTGGCTGCTGCCCTGGGAAACACCCAGGGACCCACCCAGAAAGCACAGCTGGCACACAGCTGGAACACAGCTGTCCCTCACAGAGCCTATTGGGGCACTGCCACCAGGGATCCACACAGAAATCACAGCTGGAACACAGCTGGAACACAGCTGTCCCTCACAGAGCCCATTGGGGCACTGCCACCAGGGATCCACACAGAAATCACAGCTGGAACACAGCTGTCCCTCACAGAGCCCACCAGGCACTCCCAGCAGGGATCCTTACAGGAATCACAGCAGGAGCACAGCTGGAGCACAGCTGTCCCTGACAGAGCCCACCAGGCACTCCCAGCAGGGATCCTTACAGAATTCACAGCTGGAGCACAGCTGGAGCACAGCTGTCCCTGACAGAGTCCATCAGGCACTCCCACCAGGGATCCTTACAGAATTCACAGCTGGAGCACAGCTGGAGCACAGCTGTCCCTGACAGAGCCCACCAGGCACTCCCAGCAGGGATCCTTACAGAATTCACAGCTGGAGCACAGCTGGAACACAGCTGTCCCTGACAGAGCCCACCAGGCACTCCCAGCAGGGATCCTTACAGAATTCACAGCTGGAGCACAGCTGGAACACAGCTGTCCCTGACAGAGCCCACCAGGCACTCCCAGCAGGGATCCTTACAGAATTCACAGCTGGAGCACAGCTGGAACACAGCTGTCCCTCACAGAGCCCACCAGGCACTCCCAGCAGGGATCCTTACAGGAATCACAGCAGGAGCACAGCTGGAGCACAGCTGTCCCTCACAGCCCACGGGGCACTGCCACCCCGAGCCTGGGGACACTCTGTCCCCGCGCAGTGTCTCTGGAGGCAGCAGCTGCCCTGCCTGGCCCCGCAGCTGCACAGACAGAGGCGCAGGGCTCCAGGGGCTGGCCCCTTCCCGAGGGACCCCCAGCCCTGCCAAACAGCCACAGGCAGATGAAGGGCACCAAAGCTCCGCCGGTCACTCACAGCGATGTCCCCGGGAGAGCAGCGCAGCGCAGGTGTGACAGTGCCACCTGCTGACCCTGCCGGCCCTCCCATCCGCCGGCAGCAGCCACAGTTCCCAATTCCACAGCTCCCAATTCCACAGCTCCACAGTTCCCAATTCCACAGCTCCACAGTTCCCAATTCCACAGCTCCCAATTCCACAGCTCCACAGTTCCACAGCTCCACAGTTCCCAATTCCACAGCTCCCAATTCCACAGCTCCCAATTCCACAGCTCCCAATTCCACAGCTCCACAGTTCCCAATTCCACAGCTCCACAGTTCCCAATTCCACAGCTCCACAGTTCCCAATTCCACAGCTCCACAGTTCCCAATTCCACAGCTCCCAATTCCACAGCTCCCAATTCCACAGCTCCACAGTTCCCAATTCCACAGCTCCACAGTTCCACAGCTCCACAGTTCCCAATTCCACAGCTCCACAGCTCTCCTATTCCACAGCTCCACAATTCCCCAACTCCATAACCCCCCAACTCCCCAACTCCACAATTCCCCAATTCCACAGCTCCACAACTCCCCAATTCCCCATCTCCCCAATCCCCCAGTTCCACAGCTCCACAACTCCCCTATTCCCCAATCCCCCAGTTCCACAACTCCCCAATCCCCCAGTTCCACAACTCCCCAATCCCCCAGTTCCACAGCTCCCCAACTCCCCAGTTCCACTGCTCCCCAATCCCCCAGTTCCACAACTCCCCAATCCCCAGTTCCACAGCTCCCCCCCAATCCCCAATCCCCCAGTTCCACAGCTCCCCAATCCCCCAGTTCCACAGCTCCCCAATCCCCAGTTCCACAGCTCCCAATCCCCCAGTTCCACAGCTCCCCAACCCCCCAGTTCCACAGCTCCCCAATCCCCCAGTTCCACAGCTCCCCAATCCCCCAGTTCCACAGCTCCCCAATCCCCCAGTTCCACAGCTCCCCAATCCCCCAGTTCCACAGCTCCCCAATCCCCCAGTTCCACAGCTCCCCAATCCCCCAGTTCCACAGCTCCCCAACTCCCCAATCCCCCAATTCCACTGCTCCCCAACTCCCCCAGTTCCACTGCTCCCCAATCCCCCAGTTCCACAACTCCCCAATCCCCCAGTTCCACAACTCCCCAATCCCCCAGTTCCACAGCTCCCCAATCCCCCAGTTCCACAGCTCCCCAATCCCCCAGTTCCACAGCTCCCCAATCCCCCAGTTCCACTGCTCCCCAACTCCACAATCCCCTAATTCCCCAGCTCCATAACCCCCAAATTCCACAACCCCCAATTCCAGAGCTCCCCAATTCCAGAGGCAGACACAGGCTGCCACTGAGCCAGAGATAGCTGAGAAGAAGGAAATCTTTGGGGTTCCACCAACTGCTGCTCCTGTTTCACCCCAGATTTAGCAACCACTGCACAGTTCAGTCAGCAAGGATCAGCTATGGGAACAGGCTGAGAGGCACAAATATGTCCCTATGCTTCTGAAAGCCACAAGGTGCAACACTCCTAGCTTATTTTAATTAACAGAGGCAGAATGAACTAATTGTTGATGCTGGTGCAGTCCTGCACTGACCTAGGACAGGCAATGTTGTGACAAAGTGAACAGTGCCACGTGCTATGAGCTGGTTTTAGCAGGGCAGAGAGGAGTCAGGCAGCAGCAGTGTGAATGCCAGCACTGCCATCTCCATCAGCAGGGCTCCTCTTATGCAATAATGCATCATTTAATGCAATAAACAATATATTTTTATAATAATTATTATTTAATAATTTAATAAACAATAAAATAATAATTTAATGCAACAAAGCAGAAAGGGGTGTCTCTCTTTGTGTGGACTCCTGTGAAGTTTCCAAAGAGCAGGAGTGCAGAGGGGCTGTGTGGCAGCAGCAGGGCACCACAGCACTGAGCCCTGGTGACATTTGCTGTTGTGCTGTTGTGCTCCCATTCATTTTCTCAGCTCCTCTAATATTTCCTAGCTGGGCAGGCTGGGTGGGCCTTGGCATTTGAGTCTCTGCCAGCCTCTCCCAGCACAGCAGACACTGACCTACGTGCCCACACTGTCCAGGGCTTCTCATTTGCTCTTTTCCCCTCCTCCACCAAAGAATATATTCTTTTTCTTTCCTCCTGTAATATTTAGGAGTTTTAAAATTATCTGTTGCCAGAGATTGATCCCACCCTCCTAAAATCCCAGGCCATGGACCCTCTTCACAGGCAGCCACCAGCCCTGTGCAAAAATCCACCTCAATATCCACCACACCCCTCCACTCTTTGGGCCAGTCCCTCCAGGTAATGAAAACTCAGGTCACAATCCAACATCTCAGGATTAAAACACAGATTAAAGGCAAGTTTTGAGTCCTATCTTGTGCTACCTGCAGTTCACACTGACTGGGGAACCTTGGTCCATATGTTAGCTACTCAAGAAACTAAGAAATTATGAATTCCACTTGCACATCATGAACTGTTTGCTCTGGTCAGACTAGGAATTATTTAGGGAAGAAACTATTTGTTGCAATTAATTTTCTGAGAATTTAGCAATCTGCTCACAGGCCATTTTCAGACAGAATAAAAGAGGAATTTGTCCAACAACTTCATTAATTGCAAATTAATTTCTCATGTGTAACAGAAGGACTTTCCACTGAGCTGTCCCTCCCATGCAAAGGTTTCAGAACACTTTACACACAGCAATGCAGCAGCACAACTACACTGTCAGAAAGGAGAAACTTGCTCTGTTATAGAAACTGAAAACAATGAACCAAAGCTCACTAAAGAGTAACTAAAATACCCAAAATAAAGAGTAACTGGAAATTGTGACTTTCAGATTAATGAGAGCTCAAAATATTTGTGGGGGAAACATTTCTTGTCCTGCAAGGGGAAAAAAAAATTAAAAAGACAAAAAAAGACATTTCCCCTTCCCTAGTTTATCCCAAGGAGTCAGGTCAAGATTTCAATATTTTCACAAACAAACAAACAAACAACACCAGCAAGCTTTGAGGAGCGTCACCAACTATCCTGAATCCCCCTGTATACACAGGGGCAATAACAGCCCTGCTCCCTAAAACCAGATTTCTCAGCTGTGTGCTGAGCACTCTGTCACTGGTAGTGACACAAACCAGACTCAATGCATTCTGCTTTCTAGTTTGGAGCTTGGATGTGAATATTTTGCTTCCTTGAGGAAAGAGGTTTGTTTTCCTCTGTGTCACCAAGGTCTCCTAACGTGAGGATGCCAGGGTGGTGCTGAGCTTTGCATGGAGAGGTGACAACACAAGAGCACAGCCAGAGGGGGATTCACCCCTTCAAAATAACACCACCAGACAGCTCAACCTCATCCAGGCAACTGTGAGCAATAAGGCACAAAACTTGTATCACTATCCTTTGCTTATAAAAAATTGTGAGACCTCTAGCATCAGGCATAAAATAGAGCTTGCATGGTAATGTACTTATGTCAAATGCATCCTTATATTTAACTTAACTTTCAAAAATACTCAACCAGAATATCCTATCCAAGGATAAAGCAAAGTCAGAATTTCAGAAGAGGCTGTTCAGTTGTTTTAATCATCTGTTCCAGTTCTAAGCTCCTGTTGTATAAATAACATGTATTTTAATCATGTCCCATAAATTAACTCCACATACAAATACTTCAATTAAGATTTGTGTGGTAGAAATATCCTCGTCTAAATGAGCTCAAAGGAAAGCACTCTCAAGGCTTGAAAATCATTTTCACTCTTTATCTCAGCACAGAAAAAACAGATTTGAGTGGAGGGAGGTTGGAGATGTGCTGAACCTGCTCCATCAGCCTGTCCCTGCAGCACTGACTGTGCCCAAAGCCCTCTGAAAATCACCTTTAATTTCATTAATCTCCCAGGGCTGTCTCCCCTGCAGCTGCCTTCCCTCACACCAGCTCTTCTCCCCACTCTGCACGTGCCAGATCCTGCAGAGGCCACAGAGCATCTCACTTCTCACTTGGTGATTAATAACACAGCACTTACTCCTTGTCCCAGCAAAAACCCCACACCATCTTCAGCCCTGAAAATACACTGCAAAAGTTTCATCACCACCACCTCAATATTCCCTGTGAGAAACCCAGTGTTCTTCCAAAAGCTAGCACAGGATTTTCTTGGAAGAAAAGCATAGGTGACATCAGTAGCCCAAGAACTTCCACAGATTTAAAAAATAAAACCCTCAGACTTCAGACCAGTTCTGTCTCTCAAAACATCTGCCTTAGAAAGGTGATTTTGGTGGCTACTTAGAAGCAGAGCAAACTTCAATTGTCACACAATCAGCACAGCCAATTGAATTAGAGAAGCATATTTATGCACCTAACAAGTTTGAATCTGCAGAAAAACCTGCTGGGAGTGATTTGAAAAGACTAATGAGACTTTTCCCATCACCAGACTGGTGTATTCTCCTTTAAAGGTTTATGAGCATGTCATTTAGTTTCACTACAGCTTTTTCAAAATCATTAATGAACTTGTGAAAACAATTAGAGAGATAAAAGGCCAGGGAATTTATGTGTTAGCCTGAAACCTGTGATAGTTCAGCCTAGGCAAGGCAGAGGAGAATGCACTGCTTTGAAGGCATCAGACAGAAGATCCTGGTGGTTTATGCCTTTTAAAATTATCATTCCTAGTTTTGCTCCTGATAATCTTTAAGTGGAAAAATATCTTTTTAGAACTTGATCTTGGAGACTCTGTTGCTTATTAAAACAAGAGGGACAGCAGAACAATCTCGTTAGGGTGAACAGAAAGACACGAATGTCAGGCCATATAAAACACACCTCATTAATATCTGCATTAACTGAATGGCAGAGGCATGAATGCTAGAAAGACTTCATCTGCCTTTGATCTTTTGAAGCTACCTTTGAATAAGTCCCAACCAACTACAGATTGCAGAAAAAAAGCAAATATTCAAAGGGAGAAAGGACCTAGAATCACAGACTGAGTGCCACAGCAGCCTTTTCTTCCTCTGGGCATGCATGGATTACTTTGGCAAATGAGCCCACCAAACACTGTGACCAGTGAACACACTGAGTACTTTCCCTTGCAAAGGCATTTTATCTTCTGTGCCAGCCTTACAGGAGCAGGAACAGACATGGAGAAAGCCCTGCTCTGCTTTAGAGCACCACGTTCTCCCTGTGAGCAACTCCAGCTCCACAGCAGCACAAAAATCCTTCAGGGGTGTCTGTGCACATCAGAGCTCTGGGCACCAGCACCTCCCACACCTGGGCCAGGGCAGCCCAAGGTGCTGCCACCAATTGCAATGGTTTGAAAAAAAACCCAGTGAGAGACTCTAAGTCAGAAATACAATTTAAAAGGAAAAAAAAAGATAAAAAACAAAATACATGTAATAGTACAAAAGAAAAACCACTGACAGAGTCAGAATACAACCTGACACTCTGCTAGTCAGGGTGGTGGTAGCAGTCCAGATGAAGTGGTCTGGTTGAAGTAGTGATCCCATACAAAGGTCTGGTAGCTCTTGTCCTCTGGAAACCAGTGGGTAAGGGCTGCTCTGGTGTTCCAAATGTCAGTTTTTATCTGGGTAGGAAAGGCTTGGCTCCTCCCCTGGCTGGAGCATCTCCCATGGGATAATGGAATTTTATCAGCCATGCCCTGGGACTCACTGGCCATGAACAGGAGATCTCTCCTGCAGGGAGGATGGGCTGTGGGAAAGATAAAGATGATTGCCCCAGCTGGTTTAAAGCTGGCCCATTAACAGGAGATAATTCCCACAGAGATAAGAATTGCTGCCACACCCAGTTTTTAACAATGGCCCATTAACAGGTGATATCTCCTGCAGGGAGGGTGGGTTGTAGCAAAGATAAAGAACATTGCACCCTCTGGTTTTAACAGCTGGCCCATGAGCAGAGGATATCTCCCACAGAGAGAAGGATCACTGCCCCACCTGCTTTCAGTAGGTTGTGATAAAATACATCCCTTTGGGCACACGCTGACATTGTCACCCAGGGCACCAGCACAGCCCAGGTGCTGTCACCCCTGCAGCACAGGACTGAGCTGCAGACAGGTGTCCAACCTTCCTCCAGCTGCCAAACTGCTCCCCTGCTTCCCCAGTGGCTTCCAGCTGCTTGGCAGCCCCCAGCCCATCTCCTGCAGCAGAGACAGCAGCTGCTCTTCAGCTCAGTGCCCTGCCTGGTGCTCTGCCTGACAGCATAAACCTCTGATCTGTCTCCATTACTAAGGAATAACCAATTCATTTTAGAGACACTGCTCTGAGAACAAAAAAGAAAGTAATGACCAGCTTGCTAAAGTGACAAGCAAGCTGTAATTTTTCTCTTCTGTATATAAAGACTGCTGTATTCTCAGCCCTGTGATACTACTGAGCCTGTGCCTTGGCATTACCATCATTCCTGCCAGTGGTTTCTCTTCTTCACTAGCTCCTCTCAGACATACAATTGCTAATTCAAAAAATGGAGACTGCAAGCTTTACTTCTTCCCCTTTCCCTTGGAAACACCACAAGTTTGGCCAGTTATGTGGCAAAAAATATACCTAAATATAGGTCAAAACCAACATGGATTCTGCATTGTTTACAGGTTAAGTTTGAAGATAAACTCCAGCACAAACTTGCTGTCTCTGGGAAAGTCTGAAAATTGAATCCCTTCTCCTCTGCACATTAATGACCTGGAGCTGGCACATGGGATCACTGCAGTCTGTCCCATCCCAGCCCCATGGCTTAGGTAATGTCTGAAAAGTGTTTGGAGCACAGGAAGGGGAGTTTCCAGTGTGGTTTCATTTCTTAGGTGACTATGTCACTTGCAGAAATAGAGCTTGGCTGCCTCTGCTATGCCATCATCTAGAAGTGGTTTAACCTACGTGCTGGGCTCTCTTTTCCAGTAGCTATGGATGATTTTAGTTTGGGTCCAGAGCCCCAAAGCTCGAGACAAGTACACTCAACTCCTGGCTGAGAGTCAAGTCATCTTGGAGCAAAAGAACAAGTACAAATGGCTCAGAGTCAACACACAGTGATAGGAAAAAAGTGGGACATTTTACCATCCCCTACACTCACACAAACTGGACTGAGCTGGTCCACAGCCCAGAAAAAGTACTGGAAATCTTGGCAGTGGCTCCAGGGATTTTAAATCATTTTGGTGGTGAGTGAGAAACCCTAGCTGGGATCTTCAGCCTCTAGGCAGAGCTGCATTCTGTCTTCTGCTGCAACAACCAGCACTTGCACAGAGCTGTGCACAGAGCAGCCCCTGCTGCACTCTGTAAACCTGCAATGGTTTAAACATCCCAGTGGTGCAAACACTCCAGTGCTTTCTCCTCTGCATCAGGATCTGGCCCAGCCTCTGAGTCTGGAGGGAAAATTGCATTCAAAGCTTCTCCACACTAGTCATTTCTTCCTTCCTCAACATGCTCCAGTCTTCTAATTGCCTTGTTTGGATTCTCCTCTCATCCCTCAAAGCTTCCTGATGGGAATAAAGCACACAGTGGATGACAACTTTCAAGTCATTTTCATGTCACATCTGATAGCTGTGGTAGGAAGGTTATTGATATTGTTATTAATTCTTTCATTTCAATTTTCCCTATACATTTCTGCCCCCAGCAAACCCTCAGTATAAAATGTTTCCCTGAACTGTTTCCAGCCTGTTGCTGATGTTGCTCTCAGAATGATCTGAAGACAGATAATACAGCTGTCATTTCTCCAGGCTCCACTGCCATGCAATGATAAAACCCAAATCGTGGTTTTGATGGTGCCAGACTTTACAAGCCATTAAGCTGTCTCTGCCAAGAGATGGTTTTCCCTTTACAAGTTCTGGGCTGACACAGGGTTTCCATGCTCTCCACAACACTTAAAATCCCATCTCCACCCAATCATCTGCCTTTTTTTTTTTTTTTTTTTTTAAATCTGACTGCCATTATAGCAGCAGACTCAAATGAGAAAATCAGCACAGCCACGAGGGGCAATCACTTTACTTGTCCTCAAGCAGGGTGTCAAGGACAAATATTTGCATTTAAACTGGAAAATATAAGCTATGTAAAAAAAAAAAAAAAAATGATACCCTGCCTTCTGCTTTGGATTTCTGTACTTTTTTTCCTGCTGCTTTTTCTCACATTCCCTCCTAAATCCCACAAGTCCCTCCTAAATCTGAGAAATTAGAAGCTATGCATATGGCCAAGAACAGCACTGAAATCCCAGCAGCTTTAGTGAGACTGAGACACTGCAGAGAGTTGAGATGTAGAACAGGTGGGAAGAACAAGACCTGTATTTCACTGCAGCTAGGTTTGATTACTTCAGACATTTATTATTCTGATCTGCAAACTGGGCCTTGCAGGAGACACCTGGCCTTCCCCAGTCCCCCTGGATTTTGCTCGTGTGGATTACACTGCACAGGGAGCAGGCACATTAATTTAACTTTACTTAAACACCAACTCCTGGGCATGCTACCCATCTTCTGAGAGTTTCCAAGAGGCTCACCCATTCTTGCTGTAAGCTGCCAAATAAAAGGGAGTTTACAGCAAAGGAAAATTATTCATCAAAACCTCAGGTGGCTCCCCTGGACCACAGCACAGCCTGCCCACAGCAGATGTTTGCCTTGAACCACCTTCTGTAGCTCTTCTATATAAAACCTCACACCCCCAAAGCATCCCAGCAGTGCCCTCATGGTGGGCATCAGACACAGCTTCCCCTCCACATTCCCATCCCCACATTTCCCTGAACAGCAAAAGCCCAGCCAAAGGAGAGAGAGCAGTTCCTTTTCCCCACTTTGCTGGAGCCTCTCCAAGCCTGGAGACATTTTCTAGCTGGGAATTTTCCAATGTTGACAAACACTGATTCCATTGCAAAGCAAACTGTTGTGAAATGGAGGCCACAGGGAGAACAGGGTCATCTCCCCAAGGTCACATTCCAGCCAAAATCCCTCCAAAATGACAGCCCAGGACAGAGAGGTGCTGTCCCCTGGCAGCACACCTGCACATCTGCCCAGCTGTGCACAAGGGGAGGACAGACAGGTACAGCCACCTGTGCCACTGCTGCCAGACACTCAGACCATCCCTAAATGTGCATCATGGAACTGGCTCATTTTCCTGAACCCTGCCAGTGTCTGCCACTGGGAGCCAGTGGGCACCCAGGCAGGGTTTGCACTCTGAATGGCAAGAGCACAGCTGCCTTCAATGCAAGGGTCAGGCAACACAGCTCACTTCAAATTCTCCCCTTCCAAGCTTTCTACACACCTGGAAGAGCCAGCAAAAAGGGGGACAATATTGCTTGTTCAATTATTTTTCCATTAATTACAGATACTTACAACCAAGATAAGCAACTGAACCACATTTCCACTTGCTCCTAAATCACTGACTTCCCAGTGACTGCTTTAGGATGGCAGGAGCATCAAGTAAAGAAGCAGTCATTTTCCAGCATGAGGAGATGAGGTCACATCTGCTCTTGTGCTCTGGATTTTCCAGTGCAGGAGTTTGTCTTTCTGCATTGCAGGCACCTTTCAGGCACACTGGAAGTTGTATTCCAACGAGCTGGAACATCTTGCTTGATGACATCTCTGTTCAAACTGTTATTTTCCTGCAGCTGGGTCAGGGCTCTCTGACTCTGCCACAATGAGAAAAGCACAGACATTTCCATGATTTATCCATGGCAAAGGCCCCAGTGTCCATGCTGGCAGATGCAGTGCTCTGCTTTCCAGCCAGCTCCTTCCCTTTCCTGCCCACAGGGGACATTCCCCTTTCTCCCTTCAGCCTCCTGAGCAGAGCCTGTCATGCTCCTTGCACATTGTCATTGTGCTGTCTGACCCACCAGACAGTGTGACAGCACGAGGAGCAGCAGCACCCTGCACAAACCTTACACAAACCTTACACAAACCCTGCACAGACCCTGCACAGACCCTGCACAGACCTTACACAAACCTTACACAAACCCTGCACAAACCTTACACAAACCCTGCACAGACCCTGCACAGACCCTGCACAGACCCTGCACAGACCTTACACAGACCTTACACAAACCCTGCACAAACCTTACACAAACCCTACACAAGCCCTACACAAATCCTGCACAATCCTTACACAAACCCTGCACAGACCCTACACAAACCCTACACAAACCATGCACAAACCCTGCACAAACCCTACACAAACCCTGCACAATCCCTGCACAATCCCTGCACAAATCTTACACTAACCCTACACAAACCTCACCCAAACCCTGCACAGCCACCAGCCTGTGGCACAGCCAGGCTGCTGCCAGACCAGCTCACCTGCCCCAGCTCACAGATCCTTGGCCAATTTGCAGTAATTTGCTTTTTCAGTGTCTCTTGCTTGCCAACAAGCCCCCCATGCTGCAGCATTTCCCAAACAGGGTTTCACCTGCAGAGGGAATTCCCAGTGAGGTTTCCACTCCAGTGCTCTCCTCCACTGACACCAGGTGTCCACAGAGCAGCAGATGTGTGCCAGACCACACTGCACAGTTTGTTAGATCTAGGTTAGAAAAAAACCAATCATCAGCCTGTCTGTCAGGCACACACAGCCTGGTTTAATTACAGGGATGCTCTGACAGGAAGAATTTGCCATTCGAGCCCAAAAATAGATGAGGACCCCAAGAACATCAACAAACATATCCTCACATCACCCCTGCTGGGTGAAGCAAACTCCATTTTACAGAGAGAACATGAAATGGGGCGTGTGCCCACAGGAAGCCATGGCACACAGACCCTGCCAGCCCCTCTGGTGGCACAGCAAGGGTCCCTTGTTGGCAAGTGGGACCTCCCATCACAGCCTGGGAACTCATTTAACCCACATGCAACACTCTATTTAAAATGTCACTGTGCTTTATGAAGTGTTGTGCTGTTGTGTTTGATTTATCAGCAGAAAAACCAAATAGAGGGGATTCCTGCCTTGAAATGATGCAGTAGCTTGACTGCAGAATGCAAAAGCCATCCTGTCCTTCCCAGCTATTCTCCTTGGAGAGGCTGGTTCTTGCTTTACACTGCTTACACCAATGATGGCAAAAAATACCAACTGCATGGCAAAGATGTCTCTGTCTATCGAGCTGCACTGTTGGACTTCAGGATAAAATCTCTTCACTGAAAGAGTTGTCAAGTATTGGAACAGGATGCCCATGAAAACAGTGGAGTTACCATCCCTGAAGTTATTTAAAAGATGTGTGGGAGATATGGTTTAGAGGTGGACTTGTCAATGCTGGATTAATGGTTGGACTCAATGATCTTAAGGATCCTGTCCAGCCTAAAAGACTCTATTACTCTAAAACTCTGTCCCAGCAAATTGCAGGAAATCTTCTCTGCCCCTTCAGACACTGTGAGAAGCAGTGGAGCCACCATCATTGAAGTGATGCAGCTTTTATCTGCTCTGCAATTCCCACTGTCCATCCCAGGCACAGGAGAGCAAAGTGTCAGCCAGGGATGGGAAATCTTGGAAAAAGGATGCAGCACAATGACACTGAACCCAAAACAATCCTGCAGGGAATGTGCAGCCTGAACAGGAGCAGCAGGGGAGGGAAGGGTGCACACAGTGAAGCAATGCACAGGTCAGCAAGAATTTGGGCTCCTCCCACCTTGTCTTTGATGCTCAAAAAACGTGGGAATGAAGAAACTGGAATTTGGGTCTGCTTGAGAATCAGAGGACAAGTATAAGGCAGAGCAGTGCTTCAGCTGGTATTTGGGGGCTGGATTGTGCTCCCACTCTTAAATCAGAGCAAAGAGCTCAGCAAATGCATTGCCTGGCCAGACATGGTGTGGTGGCCACCTCGTGGCACTGTCACCTGCACAGGGTCCCCAGACCAAGGAGGATTCTCCACCCTGTCCCCCATGAACAGCACAGCCTGGAACAAAGCAGCTCTCTGGGCTGCACACACCAGCCTGGGTCGTTTCCCCAGCTGGAACACCTTTGAAAAACATCCCCTGCCTAATTCCAGGCCAGTTTATTCAGGCCAGGACTGTCCCTGTCAAGACATTTTGGCCACTACAACAGAACAAAGCAGGTTCTGCTGCATTCAAAGCACACTTGTAACTGAAAATTTTTACAACTGTACAGTTGCCCTTTAAAAAAGGGAAATTTAACATTTACAAGAATAAGGCCTGGAGAGATGTGAGGTTTTCAGTGCTGATGCATGGCTGAGAAAACCCAAGCCCTGTAGCACTAGAGAGTTTGTTCAGGGTGTATTTTCTCCTGCAGAGAAGGAGCTGCTGGCATCATCCCAGCTGTCCCTGCTGTCTCAGAAGCTGCTCCAACAAGATCACTCCACACATATTTGGTAGGAGCTGATGTAGAGCAATGTTTTCGTGGCCTACACACAGAAATTTGGGCAAGAGTCACCATGGGTTAATCCAGGCAGCACAACAGCAGGAAACATTTCTTCTATGGGCAAATAAAACCTTTTGCAACCTTCCCCTCCACAAGCCAACAACATTGCAAAGCTTTTGTAAAAACATGGGTGAAACATGCAGGTTCTATCCTTGATGATAGCCTTGACTTTCTGTCCAGCAGAAGACAGTCTGACCATGTCTTACTTTTCCCTGCCAGGTTCAGTGGGAGAGCACACACACAGAGCAGGCACCCCTGGAACTATAACCTGACCTGGGGAAATCCCTGCTGGTGCTGTGTGACCCCTGCCCAGTGCCCAGGGACATTCCCTGCTGGGATCTCCCTCCCACTGCAGCCTGTCCCCCAAAGGCTTCTCATTTTGGAACGTGTCAAGCCAATGGAAACCCTGACAGGGAGAGTAATTTCAGCATCTGGAATCTGAGCTACCATGAAAACACTGGCACACACAGGAGCTCGTGGGGATATTCTAAGGAATGAGAGCCAATCTGGAGAACAACAGGCAATTTTCCTCATCTCCTGCTCTCTTTATGGCTCCTGCTACCTGCCATAAGCAGCTCTTAGAGAGCCCACACCACAGCATGGCACAGAGGAGGGGGAAACCCAAAGTGTGCTACAAAACATTCTCCTCAAATTCTGCCCATCAAAGAGAATTTAATCTCCAGCTGTCTAACATTTAAGAAATATCAAGAAAATGGTGGGAATAGACTGCAAAATGCTGGGCTTTGCCATTATGTTCACCACTGAGGGAAGCAGTTCTGATGGGGTGACCTTTGCTTTGGGCTGTGTTCATACTGAAATGCATTCTGCAGACCATGAAAAAAAAAAATCTGCTCCTTTTGACAGCTGAACTCAATACATAAGAGCTATTTAAGAGAAGCTGCTTTACAAACAGTGGGTGGCAGATGACAATTAGTTTTTTACTTCTATTATGTACTGGGGGGGGGGTGTGGGAAATTATCATCATTAGTCACAGTGTGCTTGATACAACAACAAAGCAGGACCAGGCTCTCTCTGTCTCCTTTCCCACGTTTTATTTTCCCTGTGTATCTGCACACTTCACCTTTATTCCTCCCTACATGTGCACACACACTCTTTCTTCAGCCTGCTCCCACTTTTGTCTCCCTTTGCTTTAATCCAACCCTAAACATGTTAGATATTTAAAGATGCTAAATGTAAATGTGACCAGCTTCCTGAGCTGTTGGAAGCATTTTGCATTGGTCCTTGAAGATCAGGATTTAAAAAAAAAGCTGAATCCAAGCAAGGCAGGGATTAAAAGAGGAGGAGGGGGGGAAAGAGGGGGCACAGCACAGATCCTCCAGCAGCACTCAGGAGAGCAGGAGATGGGACAGGGGATGGGGAACTGGGAATGAGGGAATGGGGAGCTGGGAATGAGGGAATGGGGAGCTGGGACAGGGAATGGGGGAGCTGGGACAGGGAATGGGGAGCTGGGAATGAGGGAATGGGGGAGCTGGGACAGGGAATGGGGAGCTGGGAATGAGGGAATGAAGGATCCCCAAATGATCCCCAAATCCCTGGGAGAGGTCCCCAGTGTCCCCTCTTCCAGAGGCAGAGGTAGCCTGGGAAGGAACAGCAAACCAAACTGCTTTTTGGGCACAGAAAAGCCATTTCCAGGGTTTTGGAAGCACCATCCCATGTGGGGATCCCCAAAGCATCACCTACCTCTGCAGGGAGCTGCTCCTGGCTCTGCTCTGCCCCACCTGCTGAGCCTGGAAGGAGCAGTAAAACCCAGCTGGGTTCAGGAACACCAGTAAAGCCCAGCTGGGTTCAGGAACACCAGTAAAACCCAGCTGGGTTCAGGAACACCAGTAAAACCCAGCTGGGTTCAGGAACACCAGTAAAGCCCAACTGAGTTTTCCCATCACCTCCCCTTCATTCCCAATGAATTCCCCACCAGCAAGGACCCAGCCCTGAGTTTCAGCCCTCACCAGGAAAAGCTGCAGCACTCTCTTGTTGTGTTCCCTGTTTCTGTCAGTGCTTGGTGACTTCACTGTGTGCTGGGCTGAACTTGAGGACATTTCCTGAGCACCAGACAATGTCCTGGGCTGAGAATGTGGCACCTTTCTGCTAAGAAAAGGACTAATTTCACCAGTCTGTCTGCAGTAAAGTGATTTTTCCCCAGCCTGGCACACACCACACCAGACTGATGGGGCAGACCCATGTTCAGCACGGGCCTGAGGGTGCACACACAAAGACATTTATTGAGCACATTCCCATCAGGCAAGGGAGTACACAAAAGGGCAAGAAAAAACTAATAAAAAAATCCTATCAGGAAGTTATTTGGCCATAAATGAACATCAGGGTGGCAGCATCAGATATGATGGCTCTCAAATACTTTCCTTTCCCCTGAAGGTCAGGCAGCCCTTTAATAAAATTTGAGAATCACAGCTGTAAAGTCTACTCCTGCCTCTGTTCTTTGCCTGCAGAGAGAATATATATGCATGAGTCTGTATTTCAGATAGCTGGGGCTAAGGATAACTCAAAAGATCTTCAAAAAAGGATAAAAACATCCTTTGTCATACAGCAGCTCCCAAACCATGATTTTGGTTGAAAATAGGCACAGGCATATGAAAAGCTACACAGAGCATACAAAAGGCAACAAACAAAAGTATGTGAATTCAGGACAGCTGAATCATTTTAATATCAGCTGAAGCTTTGAAAATGTGATTAGCATATAGTTAGGAGACACTTCTCCTTTGCATCTAAAAATACTGTGCCAGCCCTGGAAGGGAGCAGCCACCAGCAGAGCAGCAGTTGCATAAGCCTGGCTCAAACATTGTCTGCAGGCAGCAAAAGGGCCCCAGGTGCTTCCTTGGTGTTGTGGAAATAGCAGCCAGTTAATTTAGCAGCTTGATTTTTTTATGACACTCAGCATAACAAACACATCAAGGTCAGCCTGAAATAGTCAAAAAACACACACACATTCACAGCAGACACTGACATCCTTGGATATGCATCTCCTGGAGCATTTAAAAAGTGATACCTGTTCTTTAAGTGAAGGAGGAAGCAGCACAAAAGCCCCATTTTGTGGCTCTGGTTTGCATCAGTCTGTGCTGCCACCCAGCAGGGACAATGACAGCCCTGGGCTGCTCCTGACTCAGCACAGCCTGGCAGGGCTGGGGCTGGGCCAGCAGAAATCCCCATTGTTGGATGTCACTGTGCACAGAGAGTCGTGTGGAATAACCACAAATGACTGCTTAAGCAAGAAAGGCAAAAGAAGCACTTTACTGAAAACCTGAACCACATTTACAGAGTGGGTCACAAGCCCCAAGCAGGACAGCAGTTAACTGGACAACAGGAGAAAAGATCTCCTGTCATGAACATCACAAACTGTCCCTCAGTCAACACCAGGTGTTCATCTCTGTTTATGAATTCCTTTCTGTTTACCAGAAGTTACCATCCTGGGAAAGGCTCAGGCTGGAGCTGAGAAATTGTCTCACCTGGGAAAAACCTCCCAGCCTGAGAAAAAGAGCTCAGCACCTGAGAAAACTCTGGCAAACTCTGCCTGGGCCTTCAGCAATGCAAGGAGCTGTGTGTCTCCTGCAGGGGAAACCTGAACTCTCCATCTCCCTCCAGCCTTTGCTTTGCCCAGCGCTGCTGCAGCCCCAGCTCAGCCCCTCCTCACCCCTGAGCTTCACACACATCCCTGCTCTGGGCAGGCTGCCTTTTCTTAAGGCAATTCTGTGCTTTTCATTGTGTTTTTAATTTTCCTTTCACTGAGATTCACTCCCACGACCATGTTTTCTGGCTTCTTCCAGTTTCTGTCCTTTATTTTTACTGCTGGAGTCAGAGATGATTATCTCCAAGGACGAGATTTCAGCTGTGTTATATGGATGGTAAATGCTGTTTTTCCTGCTCTGTCTGATTTTCCATGCAAGATGCTTTTTGTGGAGCTTTGACTGTTGCAAATTGTTCACCACATCTCCAAGTTTCCCTTCCCCTGCTGTGGAAAGTGCCAGCATTGCTGAAAGGAGGGGATTGCAGGGCCAAAGGAGCAGTTTGTGCCAGCACAGACCAGGTGTTCCCTGGTGTCCTCATGTCCCAGTTTGAAGGACACGTGTCTGCCAATAAAGGCAGGAGCTTCTCTTTGAAATGGAAATGTAAACCCCTCCCTCCAAATTATTATTATAATTCTGAAATTAAGGGGCTCTCAGGCAAAGATATGGGAATTAGGAATAACAGTTCTTTTCTAGGAAAATTAAAATAGCAATGCAGTATTACAAAGAACAATCCCAACCCTGCCAGAGTCAGAATCCAAGCTGACACCCGTCAGTCAGTCAGGGTGTTGGCACAGTCCCATTCCATGGTGGCTGCATCCTCCTGCAGTGGCAGATGTGGCTCAGCTGGAGCAGTGCTCCTGGAGAAGGGGCAGTTTCCTCTGAAGGTGCAGGGATGATGTGGAAAGGTCTGGCTTTCCTGTGGAATCCAGTGGAAAGAAGGTGCCTTGGTGTCCCAAATGTCAGTTTTTCTCTGGGTAGGAAAGGCTTGGCTCCTCCCCTGGCTGGAGCATGTCCCATGGGATGATGGAATTTTATCAGCCATGCCCTGGGACTCACTGGCCATGAACAGGAGACCTCTCCTGGAGGGAGGATGGGCTGTGGGAAAGATAAAGATGATTGCCCAGCTGATTTTAACAATGGCCCATTAACAGGAGATATCCCCACAGAGATAAGAATCGCTGCCACACCCAGTTTGTAACAATGGCCCATTAACAGGTGATGTCTCCTGGATGAAGGGTGGGGCATGGCAAAGGTAAAGGTGACTGCCCCACCTGGTTTTTAACACCTGGCCCATGAACAGGAGATGGGGACAGAATCCACATTTCTGGCCACATCCTGTATTGCAACCCAAGACACCTCAAAGTCAGTGTGAACTGGGCCTGGCCAAGGCTGTCCTTCTACAGCATCATTTATTGAGGTGAATCTCCATCAATCTCCAGCTCTGACTTAGCATCTTCCTCCTCCTCCCAGACAGAGGCACACCAGGTTCACAGAGTGTGGCAGTGCCACCAGTCCCTCTTGTCTCTGACTGCCTACTGAAAGTTGCTGCTGCCTCAGCATTTTTATTTTCAATCAAAGCAGCATTTTTTATTTTTTGTAATAGTTTTTCCCCCTTTGGCATTTTCATTAAAAGACCAACAGGAAAAAAATCCTCAACAATCCCAGAGTGGAAGTTATAAGCAGCCTGACACCTGGTAATGAGATATTTCAAGCCCAGGTCTGGCACTTTTATGGTTCTTCTGAACCAAGCACTCAATCAAGTGGCTTAGAACAGAAAGTTTGTTACTCCCAGGTTTTTCATCTTACATTTCAGCAATGGAAGAACACAGTGCAATAAGGCAGGCAAATACCTAGCAAGTAAATACTTTTTCCACAGTATAATTATTCCCCTTCACAAAAAGACTTGTGGCTCCTGAGACAGTGCTCAGCATCCACAGCCCACCTGAGAACACCTTGGCTTCTTATCTGAAATGCCTCATGGTTTTCCTTAAGGAAAGAGGGCTCCAGCAGTCCCTCTGTCTGTCCACCCTGCTGTCCACACCCCCCAAAGAGCAGTGCTGACTGCAGGGACAGCAGAGCCATCTGCATTCTGCCCACATCAGCCCATTGTTATTTTTGTGCACGCACACACAGACACAAGCAAAGAACCCTTCTCATTTCAAGCTGTGCCATTATGCTAACTACAGAGAAATAAATATGCCACACTGTAGCTAATAAGTGTCATTCACATCAGTATTTATTCCAAACATGTTTCCCCCATCACGTCTGTTCTGCCTGGAACTGCTCATCACTAAAGAGGAGACCTTTATTTCTAGTGATTTAAGCAGACAGGAGAGAGTTAGCAATTAATGCACACTTTTGTACAGTTTGATTCTTTTTGTTTCAGCTATCAGGGAGTGTTATGTGCTATCTCTGTGTCTGTTTCTGGAGCCAGCACTGGGTTTGTAATTCAGCAGTTTGCAAGATGGGTTCTCTGGCCTGGGTTTGATTCCTGATGTGCCCTGGGCTTGTGGCTCCCAGCCCCGTGTCCTGCTCCATAGGACAAGGTGTCTCTCAGGAAAACGGGCTCAGAATCCATTTTTTCCTGCTCAGACACCTTCCTGCACTCCAGCACTTCACTCTCAGCAGTGCACCAGGTGGTGGCTGCAGGTGCTGCTGTCCCAGGAGCTGTCCCAGCACTCCCAGAGCCACACCAGGAGCTGCCAGCCCAGCACAGATCAGGCTCTTCCCTTCAGGCATTATTTGTCTGCTCATCAAAGGCTGGCAAGGACTGAATGTCATTCAAGAAAAGAGTTTCAGAGCTAAAAATAGTCTCCTGATTTTTGCTTCCCTCCCAGAGCAAGCAGCTGCCTGCAGATGAATCCAGTGGTCCTGTGACACACATCTCCTCTTTCACCTGATGTGACACAAGGCTTCACATAAAACCCCAACTCCTGCTACCTGGGCTGGACTAGAACATTAAACTGGAAATAGAACCGAGTCAGAATCACCACCAGTCATGGAAAACAAGCAAGGCTTTGGCATCTGCCCAAGAGGGACAGATCCACAGCCCATCCTGAACAGAGCAAAGAGCTGCCAGCACGAGCACAGCGAGGTGTTCAGTCAGCTCAGACCCCACAGCCTGCCCCAGGCAGGAAAAAATGGTTCCAAACCTGAGGAGTGCAGATGCTTGACTGAGGGGCTGCTGCTGCTGCCCTGAGGAAGGAATCCCAAGGACTGAAGGAGGGCCAGCACTAATTACCAGCCCACACAGACATGGATCATGTGTGGAGGATCCTGTTATGCAAGAGCACAGCTGGGCATGTTACAGCCAGTGAGGAGACAAGCATTCCTGTGAATTGCAGAGGTGGAGGAAGAAAAGGGAAAAAATAGCTTTTAATTTCCCCCTTTTTTTTCATTCTTATGGTTAAAGGCCTGATTTGTAAAGATGCTGAAAACCTAAAGTTGTCACTGCTGTTCCTGGACTTTGCTTTTTAAACTGTCACAAACAGAACTGTGGAGCAAACACCAACTGAGCTCCATCCATGGAGCTAATGAGACTAAGACAGTGCCCACAGGTGGGCTGAGGAGCAGCTTTTCTTTTACCATCACCCATCCCCTCCTTTTCCCCTACTGCCAGATATAATCCTTGCCTCTTCCTGCTAACAGCCTGGTCTAGTGAAAGCAGAGTTAACTTGCATCAGTGGAAGACAACAAGGATAGTTCTGCTACATTTTACATTTCTTCTCCACAAATCCACTCTAATCTAGCTGGGGAAGTGAAGATGGAGGAGTGTTGTACATACACATTTCTATCCAAGATCACATACCAAGTATTTTAGTACTTTTGCCTTTTTCATATTTTCTTATATTAAGGCAAGAGAGACATCTGGAGATGACAGGCAGGAGGTTGCAGGCTCCTGAAAAAAGAGTTTTCTGGAGAATGTGTAGCATGGTTTGTTCAGAGTGGGAACAATAAATCAAGTTAATTAAATATGAAAAAATCAACCCTTAATCATAAAACTGTAAAGGTCCAAGAGGAAATAGCAATGGATTACAAATTAGCAGGAATGCTTCCATTTCCATGACCCTCACACAGAATTATCCCCAATCTGTTAAAAAAAAGCAGTCTGAAAGTTGAGGGGAGGAGGGGGGCTCACAGACCCTACTGGAGCACCTTGTCCAAAAGCAGATAATGTCCCAGAAATGCACACACAGTGATTAAATGCAGCACCAGCAGATAAAACCCCCAATAAAATGTAACTAAACTCGACTAGGAACTTGAATCCTGCCCTAGCACAAAGGTACCAACAGCATCACATGCCTGATCAGGTGAGCTGTCCTGAGGACCAGGAAACTGCAGCCCATTGCTGCATTAATGCAAGAGCAGCACCTGAGCAAACATCAGAGGAGTGAACAAGAATGGAGGCCAGCAGCATCTGAAGCCCTTTGACTTCACTGGAATAGTCCTGTGGTTAGTAACCACAGTAACTGTGGTTAAATCCAACCTGATATTTACTGAGAGACAGACACATTAATTAATTGGCAGTAGGACAGAGCCTTGTCTTAAATCTAAATTAGCTAACTAGCATTAGACAAAAGGATGAGGAGGAAAAGGTGCATTTCCAGTGAAGCCAGTCACACACCAGGCTCCTTTGCCTGCTGCAGGATTTTGAAAATCCTCTCTGACTCTCACCTCCAATCTTACCTTAAGCTTGGCTCAAAGCACCAAAGACAGAACAAGCTCCCGCTGTGGAGCAGGGCACAGGATCAGGGTGGGATTGCAGGTGGGATGCTGCCCTCTGCTGACACTTCTCCTGCAGCTGTGAGTTGCTGTTTCTCTGGCTCCACAGCAGGCAGGCAGTTTGAAAATCCTTCATCCCCTTCCTGAGCCCTGGCACAAGCAGCACCAGCCCCCCCAAACAGGGATGTGAGCACAGAGGTGAGACTGGGCTGTCACCAACCCTCTCCAGCTACTTCCAATTTACTCATTTTCACATCTAAATTCAGTTCTGACTCCACTCTACCCCCTGGGCCTGCTGCTTTCTGCCATTTCCCCCTCACCTCTATCAATCCTTTTCTTACCCCAGATGCTTTTACCTACAAACTGCTTGCCCAAGGCCCATACACACCCTCAGCCCACTAAACATCACCAAAGTTAAAAAAAAATACAACTTTCATATTTTAAAAACATGTCTGGGAGTAAGAATTCCTGCAAACCCATTTAAAGCTGTTGTGTTGCCATGATCTCCCCTGTCAGCTCCCAAGCTCACCTTCCAAATTTCATGGCTCTCAGCCAGCAGCTGAGCTGAGGAGCAAAGCTCTCAGCAGTGAGGTGCAAGCTCACAGATCATCTCATCAACTCAAATCAGCCACATCAGCTTCCACATGTGCTAAGCCTGGATTTTTTATATCTACTTTAGTAGATATCCTGTGGAAAAGGTGCTGCTGCTGCTGCTTCCTCTCCTCCAAATCATTCTTGTTACACCAGAGCTCTAATTTCCATTTAATAATTCTATAGAAGTTGCTGGGCTGGCTCGTGGAATAAATTTACAGTTCATTGCCAATGATCTGCCAGCTGAGAACATCAGAAATTGTTACCTCAGGAGTCCCTGTGGGAGTAAAGGACACACACAGCTAAGCTGGGTCAGAAAAACGACCATGTCCTGTGTAAAACTGATTTAAAACAACTGTCAAACTGGCAGGAAACTTGCCATAGTAAATTCATCTCAAGGAAGCCTTGGAACTGTCATTGGCCTTCTTCCACTAGGTACAAGAAATGTGTCTTATTCTAGACTTGATAAAAATCAAGATTTTATAAAAAATAGTGAAATCTTGATACAATCTTCAGTGTTACTCTGAGCAAGTACAAAATCTCAGGTGTCAGTGCCTGGTACAGCAGAATGAAATACATTAAGGATAGGAAAAAACCCACCTGTCACTAGATGGCTGAATTTGACAACAAAATAGGGGTTGAAACAGACCCTTGACTTTGTAACTACTCTAATGCAGTGTACACATCTTCAGCTAAGCAACTTCTTTCCAGTCAAAATTGCCATTGGAATGTTTTGATGCTCCAATGTTTTGTCTCCAATCCACACTTTGTGCCCTTGCAGGTGAAGCAGCTTTGGCCTGTGCCCCTGCTCTTCTCAGGCAGGCTCAGGTTGGGATGCTGGTGCCACCACATCTCCTGTAAGCACTTCCAGAGCTCTGCTGCCCTCCTGCTCCTGGGGAAGCACCACAGCCAATGATACTGCTGGGTCTGTCCAGAATAAAGACATTTTCTTTAACAGTATCTGTTTGAAAATTTTTTGAAAAAAAATTTTTGTAATAAATTTTTGGCGTACGCTTTTAAAAATTTTTCACAAATCCATTTCTCACAAATATCCTTTTCTCCATATAGAGTAACACACTGAACAGAGAGGTTACAGTTACTGAGCTCAGACTTGGTGCCTGAAGAGTCACTTCCATGCCAAGCAACTGTACATAGCAGGCATGGGGATGTATCACCAAGGAAAACTTGGTTTCCAACTGTTTGTATCAGAACCAGAGATTGTTTAGTGTGTTCAAACACTTGCTACATTTCCTGTTAAGTGAAACAAGGCAGGGCAGCTCCAGCTGTAAAACACACCTGACTGCTCTGCATCAAGGACACTGTGCTGTCATGTGCCTAAGCAAACACCAGCTCATTCAATTTGAAATATTTTCTACCTTTAGGTTCAGACAACCTTATTTCCTCACTCTGAAAACATAGAGAAAACCCAAACAGTTGTTTGTGTCTACATACAAAGCAGCTGCACACAAACTACTCTACCCAAAATTCTGGTGTTTCTTTCAAAACACTTGCAAAGTAGAAATTTGAAGGAAAAGAATTATTATTCACCTCCCAACCTCAGTTACTCCATTCACTGTATGCTGTGAAACAAGTTTGTGATCTGAAATAAAAACTTCAACCATTTTAATTATTCAAGAATCCCACAATTTTTTAAACCATCAACAGGAAATACCTGCTGGCAAGGCACCATCTATTATGGAGCCAAAAGGTGAAACTCTAGAATCACACACAGGTAACTGTGGAGACACATGTGCCAGGTGAGCCCATGCAGGACAGCTGGATCAGCATTAGTTTAGCATTAGAGCTCCCCTGCTGAGGCTCCCCTGCACAGTGACCCCAAACTGCCACTCCAGGGGTGACTTTTAGAAGAACATTATATCATTAACAGAAATAGAACTGTGACCAGGGATGGTGTAGAACCCAAGTATCATTTGAAGTGAAGCTTGAACTTGAGCACTACTGAAGAGCTGTTACAAGCACTATCACAGGCAGTGTTCAAAGTCATTAAAATACTAACTGGAAACACCAGAGTCCATTTGAACAATTTATTAGTATCCTCTTTTTTTACAAGTTTTAGAAAAAGAATCCCAGGATTTTGCCTCCTGTGTGTTTTCGTCTCGCCTCTTCATGGTCCATGATGCCAGCTGAGGTTGTCAGTACAATGTACCTGCCAAGAGAGAGCAAATGGTCATTTATCTCCCTGCTCCAGGCTGCTGCAGAGCTGACAGCACCCATTTCACCTGTGTCACAACAGCAAGGCCTGCTCCTGTAGGGGTGGGCCCAGTGCAGTGAGAGCTGGTTACCAACAGTGCCACAGCAGCTCCTCTCATGAGCACAGCTCTGCAGCACACACAGGACAGGAACAGGCTTCTATTCTCCAACTATTTGCATTTTCTTTGTGTATTCCCTCTGGGCAGTCCCTGTCCAGCTGCTGCAGCAGCAGGAACTCCAAGGTTTCTAGACCAAGCCCACTTCTGTGCTCCACAGCTGCTGCTCCCAGTGCAGGCAGAGGTGCCAGTGGCAGGCAGCTCCTCAGCTGGGATCTCTGCCTCAGGGCTCAACACTGCCTGCAGCAGGGCAGGACCTGCACCTGCACCTGCACCTGCAGCAGCTGTCACTGCTACTGCCAACATCTGCATCACCAACACAGCTCAGCCACACAGCTCCCTGGGTGAGAGCTCCAGTGCCAGCACTCTGCATCTCTCCTAAAGCTCCCAGTGACAGCACAGAGCACAGCTACACAGGGCCAGCTGAAGCAGGAGTTACTGCTGCAGCTCTAAACACAGAAACAGCACAGAACTGATAATCCTTCCTTTGACAGGACAGACTGGCTGAGGCCCTGGACTCTTCCAGCTCTGCCATCCTGCTGCACTGAGACTTACAGCTCTCAGCCCCACACCCTTTGTGAAGAAAAGATACCCTGCATAAGAGTAAGATTTTCTGTGCTGTGGAGGTTTGTTAAACAGAGGCTCTAAGTCCTCATCATATCCCATTAATTTGCACATGAGCAGGATGCATGAATTCAAGTAGTACAATCCACTTTCACTGACCTGGTAACTTACATAACTCCTTCCCCATTTAAAAATGGCCATTCATAAAACCCAAACAAGTCAAATTTTCTATATAACTGTGAAGTGGTGAAACAACAATTTTACCAAAGCCAAACAGAAACAGATCCTTGCTTAGCAGTGGCCCTTTAAAACTGGTTTAAAAGCACATTTATATGGAGGATGGATTTTTAGACTGGAATTTAACTCCAGACTGATAGAGGAAAGGTGCCAGGTGAGTCTAACTCAGGCAGTTTGTGAGTGTAAAGTTTTTACACATAACACACATCTGACCCTTCCTTGTACTCACCCAAACTGACGGGAAGGCAGCAGGTTGTTCTGCCACTTTTCCAAATCCTTCAGCTGCACATCAAATCTGGGACTGATTACACCACACTGCAAAAGAGGACTCCATTACAAACTGAAGAACTGTATGGATTTGCACATCTGTGATCCCAGCTCCCTGCCTGAAGGACTCTGCAGGGACCCCACACCCTGACTGCCTCAGCCTCTCTCCCTCCTCCACACCTCAACAGCCTCAAACTGTGCCAGAGCTACACCACCCATGTAAAGCCCACACCTGGGGGGCAGAAAAGCACACTGTAACATCAGCACAATTCCTGGCATTGGTCAGGGATATTCTACCTCTAACCATCATACACAGCAAAAAAAACCCATGTAGGTTTTAATCAGGAAGAAATTAATATGCAGAGAAGTTACTGGAATTTTCAAGGTAATCATATGACTGACCAAGACCACCAGCACCACCACCAATTACCTCACTGGCTCCAGTTATCTTAACAACTATCCAACAGCAAACCAGAGGCACACCTTCCTGCACCATGCACATTTTTCTGAACTAAACAACTGTTCCCTCATTGCAATGACTGAGAGAAACATTCTATCCATTAGCCTGGAAGATCCATTACAAAAGCATCCTGGAAGAATGCACAGAACACTACCCTCAAACCTGACCTACATCACTTTTATTAGACATAATGCTGTAATTACTACAGTAATTTGGGGGTGTCAGGATTATCCACCTCATACACTCACATAATTTTCAGAGGATGTATTTATTCATCATGACAACAGCCCCCAACATATTCTGACCAAGTTTTTATTTCTTTACTGAAGAGCCAGCCCTCACTTGAAGAGCTTCACTGTAAACACTGATGCACAGTAAGTCACCACTGAACTACACAGCTCAGTAGCTTGAAACATAAGCATTTAAAAATTTCCAAACCACACACAAATGCCTCATATGCCCCAGGAACTTCACAAGCACCAATTAATGTAACATTAAGCCTTCCCTCACTGCAAGCAAAGCCCACCTGGCAGCAGGAGAAAGGTTTGTCTTCTCCACATCTGCAGGTATCAAACACCAACTGGAAACCAACTCAGCTCCTATCTCTTAAGACAAGTCTTCCAGATAATTTAAGTATCAAAGAAACTGAGAGAGCACTAGGTAGCCAGAAAGCCTTTGAAGAGAGAGAAATACACAGCACTTGCAAGCAGACTTCCCTGAAAGCATATCTTACATATTCAGAGTTTAAAAGAAATGTAATTAGTGACCCAGATCACTTTGAATCCACACAAATTAACCACCCTTTTAACTGATAACATCCACGCTACTTTTTTATACAGATTCAACAAATACCACCTTTCTTTATGGGCAATTATTTTAGAAATGGAGCAGACAACCACAAAATTAAAAAAAAAAAAAAAAAAGAGTCTCATTTAAACACCTCTTTAGAGAACTGAATTCAGAAGACAAATCCTACCTTGTTGAGTCTGCCTGTGAGGTTGACAACAATCTTCCCAGCTCTGTGATCATCAATTATCTCGAATTCACCAATGTAACCTGCAGGAGACCAGCAGAGACACAGATAACACTTAGCTACAATAACACACCCAACAATGTTGCACCAAACTACTTCAAGCACCTCGATTTATTCTTTTAGCACAGCAGCACCCCCAGACCCCCCGGGGGAGCAGGGCAGGGACTCACCGTGCTTCATCATCACGGTCAGGAAGCGGACGATCACTTTGGAGCACGGCCGGATGAGCACCTGGCGCTTGCCACGCTTCTCGGCATTGTTGATGCTTTTGAGAGCATCGGCCAGAACGTTCATCCGCACCATGGTGCCTGCGGGGAGGGGAGGGGAGGCAGCAGTTACTGCACCGGCTCCTCAGCACACAAACACCGAGCAGCGCCTCTGTCAAGGCCAGTTTTAGATCTAGAAGATCCAACACTGACACAACATTGTATTAAAGCTTAAAAAGCACTCTCAAAGTAAATAAGTAAACCAAGGCACGCGCTCAGCTGTGATCAAGAAGAGTCACCACTGCCATAACACGTCGGGAAATGTGACACAGTTAAATTGGGTTCATCAAAGCACACACACGATTTCAAAGCCACCATCCAGACACCGTGTCAGCACAGTGACATCTCCCCAGGTACATCAGCTTGGCCTTAAAACCCAATTAGAACCCAACTGCACAGTACCATTCCTGTGCAGTAACTAAATCCTACGTGGTATTAACTCAACAGATGCTGCTCGGCTCACTGATCAGCAAAAACCTGCAAAACGCACTAACACCACGCTTCGCAAAGGAAACCCAGCAGCAGCTCTCAGCTGCCCGCGGAAAGGAGCCTCGGAGCCCCCCCAGCACGGCGGCGATGACTTGGCACGGCCACCCCTCTCTGTCAGAGCCCGGGCGCTCCAGCACTGTCCCCAGGTGTCCCTGCCCTGCCCGGACACCGGGGCAGATCCCGTGCCACACGAGGACTTTGACGCCGAGGCACCAACCGCCGCCCCCGGCCGAGAGCCGCCAGCCGCCCGCGCCCCCCTGCGGGCCCCGACCGCGCCCGCTGCCCCGCGCTCCGCTACCTCCTCCCCGGGCTGGCCGCACGATCCGCTCGCCCTACAGTGCACCAGCTCCGCGGCTCCCCGCGCCCTGCCCGGCCCGGGCCCGGCCGCCGCCCCGGTTTCCCGCCGCGCATCGCTGCGGGGCCACGGGCAGGAGGTGCCGCCCCACCCCGCATTCCGGGGCTCCGGACGGCGCCAGGGCCGGCCCCCGCGGCTCAAACCGGGCCAGACGGATCGGGCGGTGCCCGCTGCTCCCGGCGGCGCGGGCGGGGCGGGCGCGGGGGTGCGGATGGCGCCGGGACGGGGCGGATTCGGCGCGACCGCGGCTCCAGCCCCACTCACCGCGAGCGTGATGGCGGAAAAGGAAGAGCCCGGGCCGCGCGGGGTGATGGGAGGGCCATGGGCACGGGGAGATATCGCGAGACTTCGCGCATCAATTCTGGGCCTCGCCATTGGCCGAGACCGTGTGTCGTACTTCCGGAGCGACGCCGCAGCCCGGTTTCCATGGGAACGGGAACGCTTCGCGAGCATACGGCGGCGCGAGAGGGACAAAAAGCTGCGCGCTCCGCCGGGCAGAGCGCGCAGCCCGGCAGCTGAATCCCCGACACGGGGACACCGCGACACGGGGCTGCGGCGAGCAAAGCCCCGGCTGATGGACGCGCTGTGTCTGTGCTGAGCTCGAGCTCCAGAGGGGCGCACGGCACTCGGTGCGTGCAGCACCAAACCCGTGTCGGTGAATTCTCCAACTCTCGGGAACACAGCTCTGGAACACTGCGCCGTGTCACCGCTTGGCTCCACACATCCCACCAGGCTGTGCCGGTTCAGCACGGCACTTCCTCAACCCTTCCCAGATCTCCTGCTTAACTGAAAAATGCACTGACACCCTTTTCTGTACATTGACAAGGAGCAAGTCTTCAAGTAGTTTCTCTTTAGTCTGTATTTACCTATTCAACAATTACAATAGACACTGAAGAGAGTTCATTTTAAAACAGTAAAGTTTTAAAACATTAACACAGGTTTTAGCTTTTTAAAGAAAAAAAGTTCAGTTTTAAAAAAGGAGGGAGAGATCATAGAAAAGCACAGACAATTCAGGCTTATTTACAGAGTCAAACTTAGCATACTCAGAGTGATTTTGTGTACAGACAAACATTCATAAAACCAAACGTGCTACAAGGCTCCATGAGAACAGCAGTTTCCAGAACAATCAGCTGTTAAGGTTACAAACACCTTCACTCATTTTCTACAGTCTCAGTGCAATGAGTTTACACTACAGCTAAAGAATTGACCTACAAGTTTATATATTCCAGACCCCTACTCAACACATTGTCAGGCACACGCAGCCAAAGAAGCAAACATCCAGTGAGAAATGGAAGCAGCTTGTGCCTCCATTTGGGACGTGCACCCTCAGCCATGGCCACTCTCACTCAGCCAATTGTCCTCCTGCCACAAGGATCAGTAGTAACAAGCCTCCAAGAAGCATCTGCCTTCAGAACTGCCTCTCACACTTGCTGTAGCCACAATTAATGATCAGCAAAACTAACACAGTTACAGAAATACTATCAGGCATTACAGCTCTGCTGTTGGGATAGTTATGCACAGGGTCTCTTAGTTTGATGAAGACACTTCAACAAGCTCCATACATCAAAGCAGAGGATCTCTGAGACAGGATCAGCTCCAGGCTGCAGAACCCTACCCAGCACAGCAAGAGACAAACCCACAGCAGCTGCTGGAGTGACTTTATCACTTCATCAAGGAGCCAATTTAAAAAAAAAGTCAGTGAGCAATACAACTTCTATTGTCTTAATTACACATTAATTCTCAAAACTGTTCCCAAGAAAACCTTTCACTAGAGTGAACAGCAGTTAAAGTCTTCATTCATTTTTCTTTTCCTTGTGCTTGAGAAGTTTGTTGATCTCCCTTTTTGCCATTCCAATGTACTTTGTGATGATCCCGTGTTGGTTTAGTCCAGGAAACAGTAACAAGAAGCTTACTAGAGAGAAGAAGGGAAAAAAAAAATAGAATTAATACTCCCTTAACAAGCTTCTGCCACTGCAATTCTTTGCTTCTCTTAAGCCTCATTAATTGCTTGAAAAGAGAAAAACGTAACCCTGCAACAAACACACCTCATGCTTACTCAAAAAATTACTTTTACAAGTCTCTATCTATTTCAGGCAGCTAACAAGAGTCCCTTGTGATTTGCATGCCCACACTTACCAATAAGATAGGTCAGAAAGAGATTATGAACTTGCTGTCCAATCCAGGCAACCACAGCAAGAGTGAAGAGCATGGTCATGAAGTACTAAAAGTGAAAAGGGAAGAGTTAGCACAGACCTGTTGAGGATTCTCCCTTCCCTCAGTATTTGGCAATAATTCAACATTTACAATTAAGTGAAGCTTTCTGGCTCTTCCACATGTGATACCTCTGCACAGGTGTGTTAATAAAAAAACTGAGATTGTGTAAATTGATATTACAGCATCTGTAATTGTATATTCTCACTTATTTTCAGACCATCAGCTGCACAGAGTAGCAGTTCTCTTTTGTCCAGATAACCCTTAGTGCCAGACTGGGCCATCCCCAGTGCTGCACCCAAAGCTGCTTTTGGGACAGTGGCTCAGCAGCTCATGTACCAGCTGACACACTACTAAAGATCCAGTTCTTTGGACAGTTTGTGCACACTGGAAACAGCTTGTTTCCAAAAAATCTACCCAGAGAAATCCAGTCTGTCTTTATTATCAAGGGTATGCTCCTAAACTACACACAGCTGCAAGTTTTTAAGTCTTGTATCTCACTGCTCCAGGTCTGAATAAATGTGTGACCAGTATCACACCAGTATCACCAGTCACACCCAGAGCTGCCAGCTGCTGGTTTGGAAGCTAAATCAGACAAAATCTTAAGACAATAGAGATTAACTTCTAGAACTCAATACCATTTTAGGCTTTTCTTCCTTCAGAGTGAAGAGGCGCTTCCACCAGCCAACAATCCGGCGACGAGATTTCACCAGGTTGCTGCAAATCTCATGAAATCTTTGCTGCTGTTCTGTGGTCCTTTTGTTAAAGGGAGGGGGAAAAAAGCCAGAAATAAGAATTCAAGATTTAATTTAAAATTTTTAAAAATCTCCCATGGCATTTTTTCAGCAGTAAAAATGTACCCAGTGCTTATCCTGGCATTTGCTTTGCTTAGTTTGATACCTTACTGAGCACTGCAATGGAAGTGCCCCTGTAATTTTCCTGTATGCTGACTCTGCTAAATTGACTCTCAAAGAGCAACCACATTCAAACCAAAGACTACTGACCTTCATCTGACATCAGTGTGATACACATAAATAATGCATATCTACATAAGAACATTTATCCATTAGTCATCCTAAAGCAGATACACTAAAATTTACCTCTAACTCAAAATTTTGTTCAAATCAGGTTCTTCTTCAAGTTACTGCTTTTATACAAGCCTTGCCTTTTTTTCAAATCTGTTTCAGCCACAGTCACATTCATACTCTCTTATTCTCCTTTTTCATCACATTTACTACTGCCTTTTTCCAAACATACAATCAGTACTCATAATTCCACATAATTTTACTTCTTACTGTGTATTATCCATCAATTACTAAAAGCTAGTCTAGGACAACTAGCAAGCATGCTTAATGGAGAATCAATAATGTGCCTATTCTAAAAAAAATATGATTTTTCAGAAGAAAAGGAACAACAAAGGTATGTTGTAATAGCCATTTTCCAGAAAAAGAATAAAGAACATGTTGCTACTGCTACTGTCACTTCATGTATTATAGATTGCTGATTTCTCACTACAATGACTCTACAATTTGATATGGGGACATCAGATATCTATTTTGATAGAAGATCATAATTACATTCAAGAAACTGTTTCAATTGAAGCTTTCCTCACCACTTATTAGAGCCAAAGATTCGAGGAGCAAGAGCAGGAACCAGGTAATCAGCCAAACACAGGAACATAACGAAACAGGAGACACCTGAGAGAACTGAGGGGTCCAAATAGTAGATCATCCTGCAGAAAGAAGAGAAATTATTTCTGAGTGCTCAAACTTAGTCACTTCTTCACTGTTCAGATCCTCCAACAGCAGATCTACTCTCTTGCCTAACCTAAACAAAATAACAAAAAATGCCTTTTAATATACCAGGTAAGAATATGCTACAAGCAGATAAGGTACAAAGTTCAGTGGAAGTAAAAATTCATCATTATTATTCTCTCAGAAACTGACACACAGTGAACTTAACACTGATTGAGGGATGAGGATGAATGAGTGAAGGTATGAAATAAGCAGGTAGAGTAAAAGCTCTAATTTTGTTGCTCAAGTCACAGAACTCAGATCCACTAGAGGTTGTCATTTGCTCTGTCCTGGGAGAGCCAGCCAAACCTGCTCTGGACAGTCATCAATCTCCACTTAAAGCAGTGCTGCACTCTCCATATTCAGCCTGCTATCTCTCAAACACAGCACAAGGGCAACTGGATAAGAACCAGCTGATCTCCTGTCTGATAACACCCTGCTGGGCCCTCTACTATTCAACTGTACTTCACAGAACTTCCTGAGAACTGAGACAGTAAAAGAAAGAAAGGAGTGAGTCCACAGCAGGGCTGTTCTGTACATCTGCACAGTGCTACTGTGCTGCATGTTCAAGGTCATTTTGATGAGTTCAGAACCTGAAGTAGTTCTGCATTTCCACAAAGTATTATTCAGCACAAGATCTTTCCTGCTATAATCACAGAATTTGTAACAGAATATCCTCAACTTCACACAATGACTTCTTTTAAAAGTTAATTTTCAGATTCCATTTGATTTTCCTCATCTCCTCTGAAAACAAAACAAAAAAATGTATTAGCCAAAAGAACAATTATCTCTGCCTCACCTGGTTCAACATTTATTTTTGTAATTTCTCTCCTTATTGCAGGAACAGATACAAATGGCAAACTGCACAGCTGGCACAAACAGCTGTCTGTGCAAGGCAGTCATCCTTACTACCAGGTTACACAGAGGCACATCCAAGCGCCTCCAGCACCTCCAATCAGACAGGCAACATCCTCCCACCCTGCTGAGTGGAAGTTACCTGCAGCCTTCTCTTTTCCCTTTCTCAAAAGAGATGCTAGAGAATATGAAAAACCCCCTAACTGTGCAAAACCCCCCGAACTTATCCTAAACACCACAGCAAAGAGGCAGAATAGGATATTTTGCCCTATGGAAACAGGTTTTCTGTGAGGATACTGCTATTGGTGTGGGGTGGGGGGAAAACCAAAGGAGATGATGAGATCTGACTAAGAAGCAGAGCACAAACAATGAGTACAAAGAACATGAAGAACATTCAGCTGAGCACAGTAAAAACCCCAGCAGCTACTGCTGGCAAACAGCTTTTGCAGAAAGCATTCTGAGCAGGAAGTGATCTGTGTTACTTCCTGTTTTCACTGCTTCTGTTGTCAATTTCCAACAAAGTTCACACGTTTTAAGAAAGAGTTAAAGCCTATTAGACTTCTCCAGATGTCCTACTAATTTTTTTAATGGGTTAGGTACCAGCCATGAAGATGCAATGATGCTGCAGGCTCCCTCCAGAAGGTACTTACAGGAAAGAAAAGGAAACAACACTCATCAGTGCCAGAGGAAACCAGGCTCGCTCCCAGCGAAGAACTTTATCTGTCATCAAAATCACTTCTCCCCATCCTTGCAACTGCTCTTCCAAGCTTGCAGTTTCAGCAGCCTACACAAAAACAGAGAAAACTCCTTTAACTAACCAGAGTATCAAATTAATTCCCACACTGAAGCAGCTAAAAAACACCCCAGTGCAATAATTAAAGATCCCAGCCACAAATCTGAGTAATTAAATTAGTAATAAGTGAGTTTTGTACTAAGTTATGACATTGCAGCAAGAGTCAAGATCCTAGCAGCATGTATAGGCCAAACAATACCTCCTCATAGATTCTGCCAAGGTGTTTCCCCCTAATCTCCCACTTACCATACCCCATCCCCACAGATTAGTAGAAAGTCAGGTTTAAAAGCCTAACTAAAGCCTCGCTAAAGCCTCTCGAGTTTTCAGTGTCAGTGACTGGAAAACTGTAATATGAGAACTGTTTAAAAACAAATGTATTTTCCAAGACAGCTCTACCACATTACACTGAAGCTTTCTAGCTGCTGTCCAACACCAGTTTATTAGGAGGAAGATGGATAAAGACTCAGAATCCACAGTAAAGTTATCCAAATTTGGACAGCAAGTTTTCCCACAAGCTGCCGAAAACAGCCTTTAAACTCTACTTCCTATGTGATTCTTACATTCCCCCCTACACCTCTCCTGCAAGGAGGGCCCACCTGCACTGCCATCAGCTTGTTCAGCAGTTCACCTGAGGTGTTCCACATTTAACGGAGCTTAACAACCTCCCCTCAGTGGGAGATGGTATCTCAGAGATTGCAAAACTCAGATAAACCGTGAACAGAGCTGATGCTGCTCGAGCAGCGAGAGGTGAAAAGTCACGAAGACACACGCGTCTGCTGCGCCGAGCTAACAGAACAGGTTTCACTCTGAGCTGTGTGCTGCACTTAATTCCAATGAGAACTCTGACGCCACTCCAATAACAAGGACAATGCAGTTCCCTGGACTTTCCACAAACTCCGGAGCCTCCCTGCAAGCTCTGAGCTGTTCCCTGCGCCCAGCCTGGCTGTGCAGCGCTCAGCCTCTGCCCCTTCACGGCCTTTTACAGCGATTTTCCCATTTCCTACGGGAGGCTTACCAACTGAGGCATAACTACACATATATCCTTGTGCTGATTTAACTATTCAAGCTTATCTTGGCACGTTTAGTTAAGCTGATCACCCAACACCTGCCACTCTCCCGTATCGCTGCGGCGGGAGGCTGCACACTCAGACACAGACTGACAGACTGCCACAGACAGACAGACACGGCCGGGGTAACCCCCGCGGATCAGCCAACGCCAGGCGCAGCCGCCGCTCCCGCGCCCCGGGCACTCAGCAGACTGCGCCCTGCCCCACGCGCGGCCCCGATCAGCCAACGCCAGGCCACAGCACGCCCGGGGCGCCCAACGCGCGTCACGCAGCGCGGGGCCCGGCGCCAAACCGCGCCAGCCACGAGCGGCCCTCGCCAGGTGGGCTGCGGGTGGGACAAAGCAGGGCAGGGCAGGGCGGGCCCGGCTCCGCCGCCGCCCCCAGCAGGCCCAAGCGGCCGCCAGCGCTCGCCGGGCGCCGCCCGCCCTCACCAGCTGGTAGACGCTGTTGTTGTCCCCCTCCGCCATCTTGCTCCGCTCCCACACCGCCGGCCACGCCCTCCCCACCACGCCGCTCCGCCCGCCTTTTATAGGCTCCGCGAGCCAGCGGGCGCTGTGATTGGTCCGCTCCGAGCCCCGCCGGCCGCCCATTGGCTGCTGGGATTCGAACCGCGCGGGGCGTGCGCGCGCCCCGCCCCCGCGCGCCGCAGTGCGGCTGAGGCGGCGTCGGGCGCGCGCGGGGAGCTGTGCGCGGCCCTGGGGAGGGGCGGCCACCCCACAAAAGTGACAGAAAAAACCTCTGCGAGCAGCCTGGGACCGAGCAGCACTGTGTCAACTGCTCCCTGAGTGACACTCATCGGATCTTTCCTTAAAACACCTCCGGGGACGGTGATTCTACCACCTCTCTGTGCCGCGCGTTCCAATTATCTAATAAATGGTGGAGTTCACTGTCAAAATCTGTGATTTTACCACAGCAAAGCTCACACAAAAAGGTGATTTTATAAGGAAGCTATGATGCCAGGAATAATTTTATTAGTTTTTTAAAAGAGAATGGAGCCATACAGAAGCATGACCTCATAGCAACCTTCGGTGTCTGAAGGGAACCTACAAGGAGGGGGAAACTGTAGTGACAGGCGAAGTAATGGCTACAAACTGAAAGAGGGGAGATTTGGGGTAGAGATTAGGAGGAAATTCTTTACTGAGGATGGTGAGAACATGTTTTCCCAGGGAGGGTTGGGACTAGATGGTGTTCCAGGTCCATTCCAACCCCTCACCACTGTGTGATTCTGTGATGCATTACAGTTTCTACAGGTATTTGCAGTGCCCTGCAGCAACACTGCTGTGGCTATGAGAGACCAGCCAGCTCCTGGTCTCATCCATTTCTGTGATTCTCAGCACAAAAGCCCCAAGCACTTACCAATGGAAAAAGCAGGCACTGCCATCATCTGCAGCTCAGCACATTCACCACCTTCCAGCCAGCCTTTCAAATGCCAGCTCTCCTCACAGACAGGTGCCCTTGCAGCTTTTCTCCATCCCCAAGGGCCTGCAGAGCTGCCTTTCCCTCCTATTAAGTGTTGCTCCATCACTCAGAGCATCATTCAGCCAGGCCTTATGAGGCACAAGGTCAAACTGAAAAATGTGTGCCTACATCTCCCTGTATTTATAAATTCCACTGTTAAAATCTCAGCCGTGGTGCAGGAGGCAGAGAATCAGCTCAGTACCTCCTGTACCTTACCTGAGATTGCCTCAGTGCATGGCACAGACCATGCTGCAATGGGATCAATTCTTCCTGCACCAAGATTCTCTCTTAGCAAAGGCACAGAGAATTAAAGCCCCAAGCTGGCTTCAAAGCACCTTTAAAGGGAGAGTGCAATTGCTCTGTGCACTTAGAACAGGCACACAAAGTTTATATGTCAAGCCTCCACCCTCCTTCCAGCATACATAATATGCATTTATCATGCTGTTAACAAAACATTAGCCTGATGAATGACAATTCCTCTAATCAGCTATGCATTTATGTACACAACAGTTGCTGTAGCTAGTATCTGTAATTTCTGTGGAATTTTTTAGCTAAAATGTTAACAGTATGCTCACAACTTTTCCACTAAAGAAAAAAAATACATTTTATAATTTAGGACCACATTAACAAACACATAGGTGACAGGTGCCATCTCAATCTTTTTTCCTAGTCAAATTCTTTATTGCATAAAGTGTATCTGCTAATTTTAGGAAAAGCTTGACCAAAAAAAAATGGATGAAAGAAAGTAAAGAAACCTTTGAAGTACTTGAGTGCATTAAAACAGAATGGCTAATATACTAGGCACAGAACATACAGATAAATAATTGAAGTAAATTAAACTTAAAGACTACAACACTTAGAAAAGCAGAGATTCAGCTTGGGGGAACTTGAGTCTTTTACAGACATTTGAAAAATTAGACAAAACATTACTATTTAAATAGAATAATCACTGGGGGCAAAACTAATTGTTGCAAAGCAAAACCAGACCATGAAGTCCCTACAAAGTACAAAACTAATCAGTGGAACTGTTTGACTTCTTTAGCTGGTTTGTATGTATTTAGAGAGGTGATTCTAGACTTGCATTATTGTAGGTGTGCCTCACTGCAGAGAAAATAAACATCAGTTTTACTGAAAATAAAGGAAGTACCCTTACATCTTTGTGAGAAGCATCTTTTAAGAGAATGCAACTAACACAGTCTTATTTACTATGCAGGATGTGTGAGCAGAATGTGAATTATAGATTTCATCATGACTCTATCAACCTCCCCATACTGTCTAACACTTACAAGAAAAATGCATCAGCACACAAGTGAACAGTGACAGTCCCACTGACTCCTGCACACTTGAGCTGTCTCCTTTGCATTACATGCAAATATAAGTCTCTGGAGAATCCTGCTCTAATTTGGGGTTTGGTTTGTACTTGTATCAAGGCACTTTATTCTTCCCTGTCATTTTCACAACCACACAGTGTTGCACAGAAGGAAATTAAACATACATATTCTTTTTTATTTTTTAAAACTTTATTAAATTACGCAGTAAGAACCCATCTCCACACAAGTGTTTCATTTCTGGATGGCAGAGGTATAATACATGAGCCACAGGTGAGTGCATTACCCCTCCCTTCCCTCCAGCTTCCAAGAAACAAAACAGCAGGTACAACACACTCCTGTCACTACACTTGTCCAACAGATTGTTCATAAGGTTATTTTTAACTGGAGAAAAATGAAAAGGACCAACAGTGTCAAGTGTCTTGTTCTGCATCTGAGTGTTCTTCACTGCAGCACTCCCACAGCTTTTCCTGTTCGTGCGTGGCAGAGGGGCAGGAAGCAGCAGCAGTGGAACGCGTCTGCACGGGCACTGTTAGATGCAAAGCCTGTGACTTCCCTAGAGGTAATCAGGCAATCAGAGTGCAAGGAAGGCCAGAGGACTGTTGAAAACTCTTACACTTCAAAGTGCATGTCCACAAAAAATTGGCAATAGAGGAGAAAGTGAATTCTAAGACCTAGTGCGGAGGCAGAGCAGTCAGCATAGTGCAAATACTGAAAGGAACAGAAGTTTGCCGGCATTATCCAAAAATCACCAGCCAAGCTCCCTACTCAGATGAACTGCTGAAAACCCTTTCAATTAAATTAATTTTATGCCAGTAGTGGGCTTGGCTCAAATCTTTTAATACTTGGATTTTGACAGAAAAGAATGCTGTATTGAAAGTGTGGTTTTACTCTGAAAAGTGACTAAAATGGCATTAAGGATCTTCCCACATTTTTCAGCAACTGTGCATAATGAATTCGTCAAGTTTGAAAAAGAGAAACTTTTTATACAGAGCTACAACAAATTTATCTGGGTGCAGAACCCCAGGGTGCATTCCTGCTTTAGCTATCAGCATCTTTACCATTCTGCAGTTGTAGCTGAATTCTGTTGGGTTTGTTCGCTCTAAAAAATGGAAATTGTCTTTTCCTAAAGGTGTCCTACTTAAAAAATGAAGCAAGAAGTCTTTTAGACAACCAGCAGACAAGCAGGACCTTGATCTAAGGAAGATGATGCCATTTTCAGAGAGACTTTTCTGACCATAATCACACTTTGAGAATTGATTAAAAAAAACCTTGGTGGAAGATTCCCTATGGATGCATTACTGAACAACCATCTATAGAAGAAACATGGCAAAGGAAAACGACTTTGCAGAAATCTTTACAGATCCTAGTTGAACAAAAATTTGAGAGTCCTTCATTTCTTGGATTATATGTATACCCCTGTGAAGTGAAGCACTAGAATTTACAAGTGTGAACTAAAAGGATTAGGAAAATGAAGTAAAAAGCATATCACTCTACCTCCACCAGAACATCACTTTATTGTTTATCTGTCATCAACAATGTAAAACTCTACTAGATACTCTATCCTGGTTTTCAAAAAGGTAAAGATTACATTGGATTAGCTACGTAGTACGAAAGAAACTACAGCAATCACAGTAGAATGAGATTGGAGGGACAATTTGAATTACAAAAAAGTGTACACTGCAAGCAGAGGGAAGTGCACATTAAATCAAATGCCTGTAGGAATCATTACTTTTAAATGCACAGTGACAATTTTGAGAAACTGTACATAATAGAATCACAAAAATGACTTCAAAATAACCAAAATTACATTTTGCATTTGACCATCCAACTCCTAAGTAATCATTGATGTTCTATATTTTCAGACCTTTTGGAAAAATCGTTTACCAAACAAATTTAAGTTGTTAATTTGACTAAACTGTGAAGTAGAAGGATTGAAATAAAAAGTATATTGGAAGTACGCCTAACCTACAAGAATAAGCCAAGAGGGGTGTATGCAAGGAGAGGCTGGGAAGAGGGAGTGAAAGGAAAGAAGAAAGGGAGAAGAGAACAAAGGCTTCTTCTTCTATCTCAGAAGTTCTTCCAATGCAGCGTGTATCTGATGTACAGCTCTTTGCTTTCAGTCCGTTTCTGAAGTTTACATTTTGTAGCCTTTTCCCGTACTAACTGGTCAACTCAACCAGCACTGCTGCCACGTAACAAGAGGAACAAGAATCTGAATGCATCAAATCTGCCCTTGCTGTGATTTCTTCACGGCCCCATTTTTCTGTTTTTTCCTTGAACGGGGTTCGGTGTTTCCTGAATTGTTCACAGGGTCAGGTGGAATTGAGTTCCAAATCACTCTGCCGTTTGTAGCATCCTGATTTCTTTCTGCAGCTGACCCCCAGACACGTTTGCAGTTCTTCCGTAGCAGAAAGACAAACCGTGTTGCTCAAGCGGTGAGCGTTCACCCTTGACCGTGGGGGTTGCAGACCATTGTGTTGAGCGTATCCCTGAGTGCAGCTATCCTGCAGGATTCACTTCCCAGTGCACCGAGATTTCCTAGGTTTCCTCAGATTAAGCCCCAGTATGCATCACCACCGACTGTGGTGCGGCTACGGATGCCTGAGGCCGAGTTGATTCTGGTGGATGTCTGACCTCGCTGAACCAGACCGAGCTGCTGTCTCCCTACTCATACCCAGGCAGTCCAACCTTCATACAGCTGAGCCAAGTTATCTAGATTAGTTGCTTCCTTAATCACAAAGTCAACCTATTAAAAAGGTCAAACAAAAATAAGCTAGGATTTTAAAAGCGTTTAAGTGATCTTTGAATTTACTGTTGAATGCCACCTGCGAATATTTCACTGAAAAAAATCTAAAGTAACTGTAGACATAACTTTGTGCAGTCCATATAAGAAAGAGAAAGCTGTACTGCAAAAAAAAAGATGACATATCTCATTCACAGCCCCTATCTTGAAAGTATTCTCAAATAGACATGGACACTGTGTCCCCTGACTCCGCTGCCCAGAGACAGAAGTGGTTTTGTTATGTTAGTGAACACAGACAAGTTCTGTCCCTTGGGCAGCTGTACAGATCTCCTGTTCTCCCTGGCTATCAGCAGCTCTGGAACAAATGTTAGCTTACTGACAGACAAAAGGCAGTTTTATCTAATTCATGGTTTTACATAAACCTCCCATATGGCAAACAAAAGCATATGACAGAAAAAAAAGAACAAAAAAATGCAGCAATACAAGGCAGCAGCAACCTTGATTTACACAGCAATAGCTCCCACCCCCAAAGAAACCCCTCATTCACAACAGGATTTCAGCCCTGAAGGCACACTTCAGCATACACACCTGCTAATTAGCATGTATTTAAAGCAAGGACCAGTACTGGAACTTTATTTTCAGCTCACCTGTTCAGCCACAGACATTCTCCTGTTGGGATCCACATCTCGGCCCTCTAACTTGGCTTTGACCCGCTTCCACACGCTAACTGCGTAGGAATTCCTCTCCTGCACAGCTACAGGTACAAAATCAAGTTAATGCCATTTGACATTCCTGCACAGAAACTCACTTAGGCACTTTTTTGTTGCTGTCAGTGGTAGGGTTGTTGGTTTTTTTCAGGTTTGTATTTACCTTTTCCTGTTTTAGGGTCCCTGGCTGTCTTTTTGGGACTACAAGCAACACTTTTGCCAGTTCCTGGGACTGTGTTTGGAGGAGTATCTGCTGATGTTGCAAGATTTTTCTGAATTAGCTTTCTTGCATTCTGTGACATCACCTCTGGCTGAGTTTTCTGCCCTGTATTGCTACGTACAGCTGTAAAGAAAGTTCAAAAGTGCTTAAGGTCTTCAAAACAATAGCATATTGTAGAGGCAAGAAAAAGCACAATTAATTGCATATGAAATAGACCTCTCAGTTTTTCAGTACAAATGCATTTTAAACCTGCATTTTAAATTCTGCACCAGTTTTCAGTCTTTCCATTTTCTAATTTCTTTTGCTTCATAAACAAGAAGTTTTATCCTGCTGCAAAGAATTTATTTTTATTAAGCAAATTGTCTGCATTTCAAAGTTCAGCAAGAGCTATGATCCCCTCTCTAATATCAGTTCCTGGTGGTTTCATGTTTGTACTTTTGCAAGTATTACCTGCAGCAAAGGTTGGCTGATATGTAGCAGCTGAAGTTGGGCTGGAGCATTCATTTGCTGTATCCGTGACTAAGGGTGATGCAAACCCCACCAGGTTATTGTAGACACTGGGAAACATAATGGAGTTGATAAATACTCATGCAACTGCTTGACTTACTGAAAACCCAAAAATTTATTTTAATTCAAATTTTGCAAGAAGATTTCTGAGTTCTAAGAAAACCATCAAATATGTGCCCCATGATGTGCTCCTGCTACATGAAAGCAGGTATGCAAAATGCCTTTTCTCACCTGAGACAAGGTAACTCTTACCTTTGGCTCTGTGTTTTAAGTTCTTTCAAGGTGGGAGTTATTTCCTGCAGCATTTCAACATGTTCCTGACTGCGGACTTGACCCATAACCTGAACTAATGTAAACAGAACTGTCTGAATGTTATCTTGCCACGATTTATATTCACCCAGGAACTGCCTAACACTGTTCTCATAGGGAACATCTTCACCATCTGCCAAAGCTGCTTCTTCATCCTGTAACCAAGATGTGCAAAAAGGTCAACTGCTATATTTTGGCTAAGAGAATAAAGGAAAGCATGTCTCAGCCCTTTCAGCCCTTCAGTTTGTCATTTAATTACAAATAACTATAATTTTCAGTAGTGATGTATGAAGAAATCAATTTTAAAATTTTAAATTTTTTTAAGGATTGAGAACCAAAAGGATTTATAAATACAATGTTTCAACTGCCAAGAGAGAGAAAAGGTTCAGTTCAACCAAAGCCTGCTAAGGCTAATGCTAGAAAGTTCTATGAATTCTTAAGCACAAACTTTCTCTTGAACTCCAAATGCACAAACATTTTACTGTTTCTAGATACTTTTTATAAAGCACAAAGCTACAACTTATTTTTCTGAAACTGTACTGACATAGGTTTGATGAATAAATTCAAGGATGTTTCAGGCATACCTTTGCCATAGCTTTCAGCAGATGTTTGACATCTCCCAGCTGTCTGTTATGACCCGTGAGCACAGTTTTAATATTATCCACCAGATTCTGAATTGTTTCACAAACTGTTTCTATTTGCTGTTCTCTTTCTGTTTGTACTGTTCTCTGTGTAGATATCTCCTGGGTCAACTGCTTGTGAGCTGAGTGAAGCCATTCAGAGCTGCCAATAGGATGTTCAAGACCAGTGCCCTAAAAATAACAGAAACATTTCTTTATCTGTACCCAGAGATAAAATTCTCTTGCTGTGCAGACAGCACTGCCAAGTGTTTAACTGACAGCATAAACTCTGTAGCCATACATAACACTGAGAATGGAAGACAAAAGTGGGAACTCCCTGCAGTGATTGTGACCCATGGCATGTTTTGCCTTGCCCTGTGCTCACCACTCTCTGCAGCAGGCGGAGCTCCAGCTCGGACACGGAGCTGTTGAACTGGGATGCAAAGGAGCACATTTGCTGGCAGCGTTTGAGGAGCTCAAACAGGGCAGCATCCAGATTTAGGGCTTCTGCTGTTCTTGTACGTAAACTTTCAAAATGAATGATGTTACTGCAAAGGAAAGTGACCTGAAAATCAAAGCAAGAGCGAGAAAAATTATTCCACTTCAACTGTCTATTAGACAAACAAGGCTTTTTTCACGTGCTTTGAAGTGAGGATTTTAAAACACAGATACTGCTCTGGTAAAGCAGCAGTATCATCCCAGGGTCACCCAACCCTGCAGCAATTCTCACAAAGATTATTCCTATTGCTTTCAAGTGGGATTCCCTGAAGTATTTGGTTATCTATGTATGCTCTTTAGATGCAGAACAGAAAAATATCTACATAAACCTTGAGTAGGAAATGAAGAGTGAGCACACTCATGGAGTCCAGAGTACTGTATTTATCTGTAGTACCTGACTTGCTCTTTGACTTTCTTTCAGTACAAGGTTTCTTCTCTCAGCAATAGTGGCATCAAAATCTTGCAAGACTGGGGCCAGTGCAGGATTAGCACCTCCTGCCCATTTTAAACGCTGCTCAATACTTGCTTCAAGTGCTGCTAGTTTCTCCTGCATTGGGGAAGAAAAAAACCCATATAGATAAATCATACTGATACACACCATTCTAAGCCTTATTTTAAATAAATTATACATCTACAACACATGCAGACACTTTCTTATGCCCATATATGAAAAATATTGTGGCATTCATGATTGACAAATGTGAGTTTATGTTGTTTAAAAGTTTATTTCCAGTACACATCACAACTGGATTTGACTGTTATAGAAAGTCTACCTGTCTATATTTTAACTCGCCAAAAAAAACCCCATCAGATTTCTAGACTAAGAATTATATAACATCATAGGAATCCCTCCATTATTTTGCAAATAATTCAAGAAATTACTATAAACAGTACCTTCACAATGAAAAAAGGAAATTAAAATTCAGGAAGCTAAGCAGTATTTAATAAACAAATAACATTCTACATTACTGCCACTAAAGAAATCTAAAATACTGCACAAAGCCACAGCACACAAACCTTAACACACAGAAGAACTTATTTGTCCATTTCTGCAAAGGGAATTTCTGACATTGAGCTAGCAAAAACTAGTAAAAGCTAGTAAGGATGATCTAAGGCTGACAAACTTAAAGAAAAGGAGCCTTCAGAAAAAAAGGTACTTCCACAGATTTGTATTTTTCTTCAAAGAGATTTACTGCTATTCCAAAGAGAACATTTGGGATGAGACAGCAAAATAAAAATATATACCAGTATCCATCAAACAAACTGAAAGAGATAGTGGCAATACCCCCCACATTTGTGTAAGACAGCAAGCCAGACAATGCAGCCTGAAGGTGGCAGATGATTCTGCAGCTTGTGTCAGGCACACTTTGATGTGCTGCTGAACAACCCTCCCCAGAACTGCCATACCTGCACCGTGCCAATGGAAGCTTCAATCTGGCTGAGCGTGTGAAGTTTCTTTTTCATGCTGGCCAGGATTGCTGAGCGAGGTGGAGGAGTGACAGAAATGGCCTGGGGGCGATTGATGAGGAGATCTTCATGCTGCCACTTTAAGAAGGTAACAGCAACACTTGATTATCAATATTGCTCAGCACAAAGTACTCTGCATCACAAACAGCAGCTCCAGTGCCCTGGTACCTTTTGTAAGTAAGGGTACTTAAAAGAGCTGTGTGTCAGACAGTACCAGCACAGCTCAAAGATCTAAATCATTCAAGAGTGTTAAATTATACAAGTAGTTGCAACTTATGTTTTGCTGGCTTGGATTTTTATACCATTAATCAGTCCACTAACTTACTAGAAATGATTTACACACTTTTTTTATCTAAAGGAAAATCCATCAATATTCAGAAACAATTCACTTGTGATACATTAAAACCAAGACAATTTTGCTTACCAGTCTATGAAATGGTTTATTACCTGACCTGGGGAAAGCCTTGTCCCTTAACCTACAAATCACTATAAAATAAAGATCACTGATAGTACAACAGAACTGGATACCCACATAAAGGTACATAATGGCATTTATCTAAAGCCTCAGAAGAGCATTTTTCAGGACTGATACTGCTGCTACTTGTATTTTTAGTGAAGCAAAGAGTGGAGCAAAGAGACAATCAGTGCATTAAAACTTTGAAGGAAAGGTACAAAATGACATTCAGCAACTCATACCCTCTGCTATAAGCCATCTCCTCCCTTAAAGCCATCATCTGTTTGAGAAAAGGGAGGAGAATGGGACAGCATTGCTGGTAAGAAAGCCAGTGAATGATCTATTTTCTAAAAAACAACTTAATGGCTATTGAAAAAAATTACATGTATCGATTAAAAAAAAATGTGTAAGTTGCATAATTTGCTTCTTATAAAGCAGCTAGTCTTCAAAAACGCTAGCAATAACACTGTTCCTTATATATTTACAGTATAATTAAAACCAAAATACCTTAAAAGTATTTAGAGCTTATTCAACAAAATACAATGTTTGTCGTGCTCAGACACTAACTCATGCTCATTTTGCCAGCCCCAGGCTGGGAGTGGGCAGCCTGTGCTGGCTCTCACCTGGAACATGGCAATGTGCAGCTGCACTCTCTGCAGGCTGGTCTTGCAGGAGGAAATGCTGGTCTCCAGCCTGCGCACCAGGTCGTGCTTCTTCCAGGCCGTGTCGTAGGAACTGGCCAGCACCGTGGCCCTGTTCATCACCAGCTGAGAGAACTTGCCAACCTGGATGTTGTGCTCCACGGCTTTCTTGCACAGGTCATCCACAGAAACTTTGCTTTCTGCTCCAAAGTCTTTAGCCTCTACCTGAGCAATGATATCAACACCCAGAGCGCTGATGAAACTGCACAAGGTCAGCCCCAAAGCTTGATTTGGAAGGCCAATTAAAAGCTGCCTCACAAAGTCTGCTGTAAAAGCCTTAATTGGCTTGGCCATTTGATCTTCACTAAAACAAGAGTTCCTGTAAAGGGCTTTCACATTGACAATTTGAACAGGTCCATTTACTGCATTCTGGTCTTCAAGTGAACTGATTCCTTTTAAAGGGAAAGAAATAGTATTTTTGTTATAAACTAAACATTTGATGCATCCAGAAGAATAATACCCAACTAACAAAACACAGCAAAAGCACAGGAATTCATCTTTAGTTTCTGCTTCCTTACCACATATCAAGGGTAAGGTACAGCAAAAGTGACCATTTTACATTCTTCTGAATAGGATGAGAAGTGCATAAAGGCATACTGAATATTTGATAACATTTAATTACCTGACAGTGTCTTAGAAAAGGTACCACAGAGCCTGAAAAATTCTTTAATTGTTTGCAGTCTCTTCAGAAAGAAAATTTCCTCCAGAACTTGCCGATTATTGTCATCATCAAAGAAGTTCACTTGGGTGCTGCGGGCTTCCCTAATTATGTCAATCTTACGCCAAGCAAGAGGTATCTCCATCTTGTTTAGCTGAGCAATGGAAAGGAAATTAATTAGCTTGGTTTTCTTAAAGGTTTCCTAATTCTGACTTAAAAATAACAAATCCATACCTTTTCAATCAATAAACCAAATGCAGTTTCCACTTGAGCAAACATTCCATCAAAAGCTACCAAAAGCATCTGACCAGCTGACATTTTGGGGGTTTCATCAACTGAACCATTTCTTGGCTGAATCAGTTCACCATACTGAGCATGAAGTACTCTAAAAAGGAAAAAAAAAAAATTTACGTGGTTTCACTTAGTCCACAAGAAACAGAATTTTCTTAAACTGACTGATTTCACAGATTCACTGTACCACTGATGGAGCCACCACAACTGCCTCAAGGGAAACACCACCTAAAGCTTTTGAATTGGTTTGTTGTACCAAGCACCTAGCCAGGAATGTACTGTCCCACATTACAAGATGCACAAGTGTTTGTTTGCTCAGTGTTTTGTCTCATTTTGCTTTTTTAATCAAGTCACTGACTCATTAAGCAAAAGCTGCTCATCAAGCCTCCTGATGAGGAGCACCATGGTTACAAGCTCTCCCTTATGCAGGTTCCTCCCACAAACTATTGAGCTAGTTCCTATTTTTAGCATCCTTTAACTTCAAATATCAATCACAACTACATATTTTGGAAGAATTTGACCACCAAAAGTCAGCTTTAAGCAGATGTAAGTGTAAATTGCCACAGCTCCACGTTTCTGTGTATACATGTGGATGAACACACAAACACACAGAGAGGAAACAAGTGCACACCTTACACCCTGCACTCTGCTTAAGGTTATCTTGGGCAAGAAAAGCCTGTATATCAAACAAAAAAAAACTTTAGACAAACTGATGTTGTTCAGTCTTCACTCTCTCACACCTAAACTGAAAAAAGGTGATTTACCTTGCAACATCAATGTAATGAGTGTGTGTCTCCTCCTCTATACCCATAGCAGCATTTCGTAAGTAGGCTTGCAGAGACTCAACCAACGTTTGCAAAGGGACTCCATCAGTTGTTTGCTCTATAAGATTATCCAATTCATGGAGCATACTTTCTAAAGTATACTCTCCTTTCATTAAGCACCTCAGTGCTTCAGGGAAAATGATCTGTCGGAAGTTTGAGTTCAATTCCTGTGGGGAAGTTAAGTATGAAAAAGTAAGAAATTTTCCCTCTCAAGAAGTATCACATGCAACATCTTTTGTCATTTTAGTTCTACACCCTGTGCAGCAGACAGTATCTAAAATATAACATGACAGTGGTCAGCCAAAAGTCTACTCTTTGATTAACTTTGAAGAAATCAGGAATACATTAAACCCTGTACAAAGCCAAAGGTTTGACATCTGTAGCAATGTAGCAACAACCATCTCCACAGCACCAGCAACAATACCTGACAGCCATCCTCAGCAGAGTTCATCAGTTTTGAATTGGTTTCATCAGTGTCAGCTTTTCTTTTCCATTATATAAATATGAGCAAATTAAATTATTTACTGAATTTATGATTTGCTAAACTGATTGAACCAGACAAAGAAAAAGTAGCAAAAACTTGCCAGATAGTGATAATTCTGCCACAGAAATCAGTGCAGGGAAGAAAAAAAGTACTTGAAGTGGCACAGAGCAATTTCCCCCAAGCAGAATGCAGCAGAAGGCTAAAGGCAGCTACAGTAAGAACCAATGTGCTCTGTTCTCCAGGAGATGAAACACACCAAAAAGACAGTTTATCTTGACTGCCCAGTGAGCAGTGAGGACATCTTATCTAAGAGCTCACAGGGAGGACAACAACGTGGGGGTAAAAGATCCCTGCTGCAATGCAGTGAAACTGCTGCCATGCACATTTCTGAAACAGTTCTGAAATGTTGCAACTTCAAAGAGGGGAAAAAGTAAAGTGATGAAAATCCAAATGCACTTATGCAGCTTGATAGGAAAATATTTCTCAAATACAATACAATGGAATCAAAAGCCTCAAAAACCTATTTAACCAGCCACAGTTTTTAATCACATCAGTCTTCAGCAGGTATTTCACTCAGACTGCCCTTCATGGGTTTTTTGTTTGTTTTACTAATGTGGAAACATTTCTGAAACACAAAATGATAAACACATTTTTCCCCTTCCCAATATTGGAGACAGGGGCCTGTACAACAGGTTTTCTGAATTTATTTGAAACTATTTGGTTCAGGTGAAACAAAGTAAAGTTTAGCAGGAGCAGAAAACAGAAAGAAGACAGTTTGAACAGTCTGGAAGTCGTTTTGGACTGCCAGTAATAGAACAGAAAAATGAAAAGAAGACATGAAGCTGGTGTGTCTATAAAGCTGATACAAACCTCTTCCTCATGGTTACTTACTTGACAGCAGTTTCTACAATTTGTCATGTATAAATCAAAATGGTTTCTTTCAACCAATAAAAATGTAATTTACAGAAGCAAATACCTGTCCAGTTCAATCAAATACAGCAATCAGGAGCAAGACTTAAGAAAAAACCTCAGCAGCATCGTGAACATTTAGCCCATTAAGGAAGAATCTATTAAGAATGACTTCACTGAAGCCTTGAAGGATGGAGAGAAAAAGTGACATTAAAGAATCACCTGCAGTGAGATATATACTCCATTGGCTAAGTGAACAGCTTCTGATGCTTCCATGGGGTTTGGAATGTCTAAATCCTGGGGTACAAGATGACACTGCTTCAGCAGCTGCACAAGGCACGTGACATTCCCACTCATGCTGCAAAGCTCCTCCAGGAACCAGGCTCCATCTCTGGAAGTCAAATCCACCAGCTGCTCCCCAGCACTGGATGCTGCACCTTCCATCATCAGGTTCCGCCTAGACCAACAGAGACACTCAGACAACGTGCCTGCTGTGGCACTCTTCACAGAACTACAGCAATCCATGTTCCTGTGATGTGGTCTTGGCTTGGGTTGCAAGGCAGGATGTGGCCAGAAATGTGGATTCTGTCCCCATCTGTTGAAGCCGGGTGGGGCAGTGCCCCTGATCTCCTGGCACACATTATCTGCTCATGGGCAGCTTTAAACCAGCTGGGGCAATCATCTTTATCTTTGCCACAGCCCATCCTCCCTCCAGGAGATATCTCCTGTTCATGGCCAGTGAGTCCCAGGGCATGGCTGATAAAATTCCATCATCCCATGGGAGATGCTCCAGCCAGGGCAGGAGCCAAGCCTTTCCTACCCAGATAAAAACTGACATTTTGGACAGCAAGGAACCTTCTTTCCACTGGATTCCAGAGGAAAGCCAGACCTTTCCACATCATCCCTGCACCTTCAGAGGAAACTGCCCCTTCTCCAGGAGCACTGCTCCAGCTGAGCCACATCTGCCACTGCAGGAGGATGCAGCCACCATGGAGTGGGACTGTGCCAACACCCTGACTGACTGACGGGTGTCAGCTTGGATTCTGACTCTGGCAGGGTTGGGATTGTTCTTTGTAATACTGCATTGCTATTTTAATTTTGCTAGTAAAGAACCGTTATTCCTATTCCCATATCTTTGCCTGAGAGCCCCTTAATTTCAGAATTATAATAATAATTTGGAGGGAGGGTGTTTACATTCTCTATTTCAAAGAGAAGGTTTTGCCCTTATTGGCAGCCACCTGTCCATCAAAGCAGGTCTCCAGCAGGAAAGGCCCGGGAGGGAGCTCACCTGGTGAGGGCGCAGAGGGCGGAGATGATGACGCTGGCCAGGCTGAGCGAGCCCTCCTCGCCGTTCTCGTGCAGGAACACTTTGATGCAGCGCTCGATCTCCTTGAGCTGCTCCTCGCACACGGGCACGGTCACGGCCTCCTGCTTGAGGCGCTCCACCTGCCGGATGAGCCGGCTGTTGATGTCGGCCGCGTAGCGCTGCAGCGTCATCTCGGTGGCCGTGATGAACTGGCACACGCTGGCCGGGGGCTGAGGGGCGTACTGCATCTCATACCTGCACAGCACCACAGTCATCAACCTCCCCTTCTCACACGGGAGGGAAATACCAGTGCTTGAACCACCCCCATACCACCCACTCCTTCTTAACTCTAAACACCACGAGAGGTTGATGACTACCCTAACAATGCTTTTATAAGGTCCTGAAATGCACCATATTCCACACCTATTTGCAAAGACAGAAGGCAACTGTCCTCGAGGCAAAGAATGAATAGAAGATAAAAAGGAAAGATTTCAGAGGAAATGCTCAAATATAACCTAGATATTTTAGCACAAGCCATAATAATGTTAGAACAGCCTGACTTTAGGAAAAAAAAAAAAATAGAAACTGCTTAAAAATCTACTAGATTAAAAAAAAATGTTTTCTTACTGATTTTTAAATACTAGAAGTTTCTAAAACCCAAATTATCTCTACCCTGTAGCCAAAAAGGTGAATTTTCCCTTTGTTCATTACAGGACAATGTTACTTGATTTTCCTGTTGAAGTACACAGACTAAACTCTGGAACAGTATTTCTAAAGCAGTTTTTCATATTTACTCCAAATTTCTAAAGTCACAACTTAATATTAGTTAGCTTTATAATTACATGGGTCCTTGCAAAAGTATTTTAATGATAAAATTAGGGTAGTAGCTTGAAAATTATGTTCTTTGAACAAGTTGTTATTCTGTCAACTTACTTCCTAAAGATATCCTGACAACGCTCTATTGTCATGTTACAAATGAGTTCTTCCATCCAGGTTTTCCACTGCTCTATTCGGTGCTTCTGAAACACAGCTTTTGGGTACTGCAGAGCTACTGTTGCATAGTTGTGCAATTGTTCCAGGCAGCCACGTAACACAGATCTTCTCTGCTGCAGAAGGGCACCAACCTCCCCTTCCAGCTGCTCACACTGACTGATCAGATGTGCCTGGCCTGCATTTTGCAGAAATGCTGTTGCTGGTACATAACTTGGAGGACCTTTTAAGAAAAAGGTTAAAAATAAAGATATGTCTGAAGACAGTTTTTACGCCATAAAAATACTGAGCATTAACACATTTTCAAAATTTTTTTTTTTTTTTTACTTGTGATAAAGGAAGCATAGAGAATTCATATTGAGAATTTTAAGCACAAGGTAAGAGAATCTCATGCCCAGGCAGGATAGGACAGACAAGTTCCTTCAGACAGCTTGGCACTGGAACCTTGAAGAGCTCGAAGTCACCCTTTGAAGAAGCCCCTTTCTTTTAATTTATTACATACAGATCATTGCCTTTAAGTTAGAGGGTACTCATAACACCTCCTAATATTAAACTCAAGTTATTTTCAAACCATTAAAACTACCCCCAGAAATACTATTTCATACCTAGGTCCATTTGTGTGCTAATTTCTTGGAGCAGACTTGCAAGTTGTGTTGCCTCTAAATTACTGAAGGCAGTTTGGTAATGGGTTATCCACTGCTCAAACTCATTCAGCTTCACCTGGATGGCTTCCTGGACAGCTCTTTGTTGAGACTGCAACTGTGTGTGCTCAGAATACCTGAATTATTGAAGCCACAGAATCAAGTAAGTACTACAAGAAAGAAAATACTTGACACTGTAGAATATAGAACAATATAGAAAAATACAACTGTTAACCAGGAAATGAAGATGTTCTCACCAATTACATAAAACTAACAATGCTGCCTTAATTAATTGTTTTCCTAAAAAATATTTAATGCCTGTGCCTATTCATGCAATTCTGACATAACTGATTTCAAATAACCTTCAAGAACAACTTCAAGAATTAGAAACTTAGAAGAGAAGATTTTTGTGTTATTGATCAATAGCACCCTTATGTGGATTATTATGATGGGACCATCACATTCAGAACATTTCCTCTCTCAAGGGTCAAGTGTGGAACTTGGACTAGTACAGGTTATACTGATGGAGTATGAGGTGCAGGACATAAATAAGATTATTCAGTAGGAAAAGGTTTCAGTGGTTCTTCTGTACAAGGAGTGACCTGCTTATTGCAAGAATAGCTTTTACCCAGCTATTCACTCACACACAGATATCTAACTCATAAGTACATGCTAAAACACCATCTCTATTGAACTGTGAGACTTCTGGCAGAATTCCTGGCTCCTCTGTACCTGTGCTGAAGCGTGTGGGAAGGATGATCCACTCCTTCTGCACCTTCCAGAAATTCTATCTCTTCCAGTAGTTTTCCTTGCAATTTTTCTACATCTGTTAACTGCTCCTGCAGGTTCAGGTACTCTTCTAAACTACTGTCCAGTTTTGGCAGCACAGCAAGCATTTCATCTCTGTTCTTAAACCAGTTAACCTGCAATCAAGACACAGATGTTACTGAACTGCACTAAATCCAACTGGCAAGAGAAAGTAAGATATAGCAGAACTTAACCCTTCAACAGTGCCATTCATCTAGCACTGCTTCCAGTGTTACAACTGCCAAATTTAACAGACATCCTTTATTTAAACTGCTCCCTAAACCTCTATTTTCATTCTCCTAGCCGAGATTCAGGCAAAACACTACAACACATTTTAAAACTAAACACGCAGAAACTGAAAATTAAATACTTGTGAGTTCAATATAAACAGTATCCTCCATACAAACTCAAATTATCACAATAAAATTAATGAACTACTGCTGATATGACCATATCTTCCCCCATTCCCAAAACCCAAATAAATGAAAGCACAGCGTGCTATGGTTTAAAAACAGAAAATCATTGTAGTAAACTCACCTTTATCTCGGCCACCCTCGAGGAAAAGAGGCTCCGTGTTATGTCCCTCTCCATTTCCCTTTTGCTCTGCTTGTTTTCAGCCTGCTGGCCACCACCACCATAGACAGCCCCAGCAAATCCTGCCTCGCCTCCAGCTGTCCAGTCCACCAGGGGATCATAAACAAAAGCTTCCAGCAGTGTGAGCAAAGTCTCTCTCCCACGCCGCATGATATGAAGGACCTGCATCGTGTTTTAAACAGACTCATTCTGATTCTGTTATCCTCATAGGAGAGTGGAAACTTAGATGCAAAATACTGTACTTGAGTAGGCACAGAAATCTGTAATGCATCCCTAACTACTACAGGGACAGGAAAAACACCACAGTGGGTACAAAGGCAGCTAAGCCTGTAGGAAGATCTAGCCTTCCACACAAACTCTACGCACAAGCCACAGACATTTGAAGAAAAATCTCCCTTGTTCAGAGCATTTTTCTTTTTAAAAAAATATGTCATGTTTATCAGGATGAGTCCTAAATGAAGAGGGCAAGCAAAAATCTCAAAAAAAAAAATTCAGGAAAAACATAACATTTTAATCGCTAGCTTAAAGCCCCCCTTTCACCCTAAATTTTAGTTGTACCACTACTTGCATGTGTTTTTATCAGAATTAATGTTTCTTAAATACCTACCATAGGATATACCTAAAGTAAGTCCAACTAAAATCACAGCAGAAACGTGAAGGCTCTATAAAGCAGCAGCAGAATGTAGAATAGAAAAGTCCTAAGATAATATTTGGCCAGTGATGGCCCTCAGTTTTCAAATCTCCTGCCATACCTGTTCACAAGAAAGCCTGAATACCCCTTCCACTCCTGTCACTCCCAGGGCAGTTTCAATGTTGTGCGTCATTCGGAACGGAACCTTCTCTGGGACCCTAAGGCTCTTCCCTTTAAGATAAAAAATTAAGTTGTTTCTTTTAATTAGCAAGAAAGAAAACCTTTTATTTGAATAACATAGAGCATTTTTTAAATTACCTTTTTCAAAGCAAACATTATAATCTATGTGGACAACTTCTCCTGTAGTCATATCTATAAGAACATTATCCAGATGTCTGTCTCCAAGACCAATGATGTAGCCAACCATGGACATAACTGCAGTGGATCTTGCATACGACTTAAAAGAGAGTTTCAGGAAAAAATTATTTGTGGGAATCCTCTGCCAACACATTGGACTGACTACCATCTTAAAACATTATTTTAAGTGTAATTGTAAAACAAATCCAGCCCAACTTATTTCAAACAGTTTTCTATTTGTTGTTTGATGGTATCTTACAAGTGTTTTCATTTTAGGCTGATAATTCTAGTATAATAATGTAGTCTATACCCATGTTTTAATTCCAGATGACACAACTGCCAACATTTCATCACACTCACAGCAGCACTAGCTCTCCAAACTCACAAGTACCACACCTCAGGCATTTGCTGCCCCTCATCCCATTAAAACCACAGCCTCTCCTATGTAAAACAGTTGTTATAACTTACCTGTGTAACTCTCCACCACTCATCTGGTGTGGTACATGATGACCAGAGCTCCTTAGCGAGGAGATTTGGGGGAGTTGCTTCCATCAGTTCTTCCAGAACAGCCCTCATGACATTCAATGGCCAGTCCCGACGTGACACGTCAAGACTGAGCCCAACTGCCTTCAAAGCAGGTCCAATTTTACTGTAGTAAAGTTCACTTGGTCTAGGAACTATTCCAGGGTTCTGAGGGGTCTGGTAGGAGTCCTGAGCCTAGAAAACAGAGCTCATGTATTAACACAGAAACATATCCCGAATTTAGTTTTGGTGAGATTGAAATATGAAATCAATGCCTCGACTGAGCATGACTTCTGCAGCTCAAAGACTGATTTCAAAATTCAGTAGTAAAGGTCTAAACAAACTGAAAACACATTGTTTTGGCCTAATTCTACTCTTAAAGCAGATCTTATAAATACAACCACAAAAACTGTATTTAAAATTAAATGAGAGTGAGTAAACAAGATATGGAACTAAAGTAATTTCAACCAAAGCTAATTCTATTTGTAAAAAACAATTCTCTCGAATTACCATGCCAGAACAGTATTTTTATGTTACATACTGTTATTATATATAAATAACAGAGATGCAATTTTACTGACTTCTGATGAAGTCCCAAGATAAATGCATACACAGAACCTTCCTGCATTATTATGAACAATCCTTGTAAGACGACGTGACTCAGAATTACAAAGCAAATCCAAACAAGCATTTCTCTGGGCCTTGCCCTACCCAGCACAGAGCAGAGCCGTTACCTTTTGTGCCTGCAGAGCAGCCTCCCGCTGCTGCCAGCGCTTGTAAAGCCCAAAGAGAGGAGTGGCTCCATCCACCCACTGGATGAGGCCTGACCTTGTCCCCAGGGGTGTCACCGAGTAGTGCCTGGCGTGGAACCGCGGCGTCTCTTGCCGGTTGATCGTGGCAAACATGGTGTTCACAATGGATAAGAACTGCATGATTCTCTCGTCTAGATGCAAGTCTTCCAAACCTGCAATAAATTAAAGTTTAGCTTCTATGTGAAAAAAATCTCCTAAAGCCCAAAATACAGCATTTTTTAAACCTACTACATTTTAAATGCGAGTATCTTTATAATATGTAGATTAAGATAAGTTGTTTGGCCTAAACCAAGTGTTTACATAATTTACTACCAGTTTATGCCAGTTTGCTGTGTGAATAGTACACACAATAGCTACAACATAACAAATAGGCCTTCCCCTTGCAGGGAAAACACGAAGTCTCTCAAGCTCTCTTTTAGGGGCTATGTTAAGCTTCTGGAAAATTGCATCCAGCTAGTTCTATCAACATGCAAGCAGAGCACTGCTTCTGATGAAAGCCTTGTCAAAAGGGATTTGACTTACAGTTTCACACGTCAAAATTCCTTGAAAAATATATGGTGAAGTGGGAGGTAGGGAAGAGAGAGAGTAAATGCTTCAACCTCCTCTTTCTTTGTATCATTCAGGCAAATAAAACTAGAGTTGCACCATGCAATCTTCATCAATCTAACTTCAACACAGTCTAATTTATAACAAGAGACAGTACCTGGTATGAGAGAGATTTTATTACTTACCTTTGAATAGGTAGGGATAGTTCTTTCCATCTGAACCCAGGAAAAGCAGCTTTTTAGGTTTGGTTTTGGTGGGCAGGATGGTGATGGTGCTACCCACACTGTGGATGGTGACTGTGTCCCTGGTGGACACCTCTCCAGGAAGGGCTATTTCAGTGTTCATCATGGCAGCCAACCAAGGGCTGATTTCCTCAAGCCGTAAGAGGTAACTGGCCCGTTTCTGTGCCCTTTGCTGCAAACTCAGCATCACCTATTCCAAAGAAATGGTTTTCTTTTAGGTTGATGTTCACCTTAACAGTCAGCAGTAAGAACAAAAACACCATCAAACCGGACTTAATGGTGGTCATCTTGCAGAAAACAAAGATTTCTCCTCAACTCCCTTGTATCCTTGCCATGCTAATCCAGATATAGTTTAGAATGAAGTTTACAAAAACAAAATAACATCCTCCATGCAGAAAACATATCCTGTGCAGTGAGAAGAACCAAAGTCACAACAAATCATGTTCCTCAAGAGGTTTGCTCCTGTATTTATAAATATCTGAGCTGTGGTTAAAGGCAGCAGCACTCAACAACCTCCTGCTTATGTATCCAAATGCTTGTTTGTTCTGCAAAGCAGAAGAGGTAGCACAAGGAAAAAAGATGTATGTGCATGTAAAACCTCAGTTCTGTCTAGCAAGGTTTTAAAGACACCAGGCTTGCTCTGGATAGACAAGGGAATATTTTGTTTGTCTTTAGACCCACAAACTAAGAGAAGATGATGTAATTGACAAAGGACCTTTGGGAAGAGTTGGTCATTTGAAGGCTGCTGCACAGCCCAAGGACTATGCTTAGATAAATAGGGAATTAGTTTGTTAAAATTTAAATCAACTGAACTTGAACACCAGAGTTTCAGAAAGGTAGTATTTAAAAGAAATAAACCCCTCTGCTCCCAAAGCTGACAGTGTCCCAGACAGCAGAAGATGCAAGATTTGAAAATTGCAATTTCAATGGGTAGAAATACAATAACAGACAATCAATAAGACTGGCTAGAGGCAAAAATTATAGTGCTTTAGTGCCCAGTTTGCCTGTGCTGACTGCTGGGAAGACAAAGTTTCAGGCTGCAATTTTGATATGGTAAGGAAACAGCAAGAGAAGGAGAGGGTCAAGCAGATGGTACAGCAAGAGTAGCAAGTGTCTCTACATTGTACTCTTCCTCTTGCACAAAATACCTCTTTAAATGGGAGCCAGCTGCTTCCAGGCTTAGCAGGATTCAAAGGATTCTTAAGTTTCTCTAGTGCATTCTCAATGGCATCTCCATAGTTATCCTGAAACCACTTCTCATGAGGAGTCTCTGCAGGAGCTGCAGTGATGCTCCTCACGTGCTCCAAAGCAAACACAATGGGCTTCATCAGAGCTGTGTGCTTCTCACGCATGATTGCTATTTTCTCCTCTCTGATAGAAAAAAATCACACAAAAACTTCCTCTTAATGCCATGAAACCAAGTTCTCATAATGACAGCATTAGTCAAGCAATGAGACATTAAAGAACTCACAAAAATTATTACTTCTCTAAAATGAGGGCTTCAGTTATGATCATGTTAAAATGAAGATTATTTCATTCCACATTGAGTAAATGTTCCCCTGAACCACTTCTTAAAAAAAAAACATTTGAAATTTATTGTTCACCATCAGAAAGCCTGATTAGAACTCTGAGCAGAAATCACTTTAAGCAACTGTTTTCCTTTAATAAAGGACCTTTTTATTACTACTTGTTGAGGATGCACCACACTATAAAGAAGAGACATACAGAATTCTGTTCTCCCATTCCTTGTCAGTCTTGAGTACGGAATACAAGAAACATTCTTAAGTTTAGCCAGGTGCCCAGTGAATGGATCTGCTCTTACACTACTCTGTTCACAAGAGAACCCAGGTGAGGGAAAAAGACTTGCTCAACACTGAAAACTAAAATAAGACATTCAGTTTGCTCCAAATATCTGCATTTACAGTGATCTCTAAATAGATTACACCCTTTAACATGTTTATACTCATTTCATCTGACTTGGAAATCAAGAACTACAGCATCTCACCATCCACAATACAATCTGCATTGGGTTCTAACACACTATTACTAAAGAAATCACAACATGGATTCACAGGTAAACTGTTTCTCTTATTTGACTGGAGTAGTAGCTGTAGCATAAAATGCTCCTGAAAGGTCCCAGGCTTACAAAGCAGGAGCTGGGGTAGTGTGAATTCAGGAACAACACCACTGTTGATTCATTTGGCTGTGTACTTCCCCAAGAACAAACACTTGTTCTGATTATCCCCAGTGTTTTTGAAGCAGACGTACTTCCGCAAAGTGTTGTTGTTTTGGACCCTCTTGACTTCATCTT